>OZ020517.1:23434176-24040776 GCA_963971425.1 Bryoerythrophyllum caledonicum | reverse complement strand
GGATTGTCAGTTGCCACACCATTTTGGAGTTGGCAGCATAATGTCCAGAGCATAAAGCATTAAAATTATGGAATCCCATGTGACTGGCAAAGACAAATTTGTAATGGTTCAAAACAATTCCTTCGACTAATGGATCTTTCTTTTATTGAGATGTATTGATCATGCAAGACCTTGGTCTAATCCTTGAAGGAACAAATCACCCCCGGGGAGAAACTTTTCACTTGGTGCACGTTCCTATGATTGTGATTTTAATTGGAATATTGCGGAATGTTAAACAGAGATTTCCATAATGCAAGCCTAGTGGAAACATTAATTTTGTCCCACTTGGATTCCTAAAGAAAAAGCAATGCTCTTCTAACCACACATACTTTGACTCCGCGCAACTCCAAACATTTTGCTAGAAGCTTCCATCGATTTTAAGAGTCTTTGTATTACTAGATCGTACCTAGGTTTCTTAAAAACGTCAATAAATATTTCATGCCTTCAATGAAAGATCTAATTTTCAAGCAAAGTAAAAAATGTTCACACATTTCTCGGTAGTATAAAGAGAACCACTAATAATTTTGGACATTTTTACATCTTTGGGTTTAGATTTTTGTAAGGTTTAAAAAGGGTCAACTCACAAAACACCAAGACTCACACATATTCTCCTTTTAATTCTAAACTCATTCCTCGGATGGTCTAGCGTCTATTGTATTTTAATTTAACTCTAATTTCTATTCAAAAACTCTCTTCCATCAACAAAACTTAAGTTTAACCCAAACTCTTAAGAATTTAAGGTTGTTATGCATCCCTTTAAAGGAACAAGGTATTCATTAAACCCAAGGACTAAGTGCCTAGAAGGAACATTATTCCTTTATCAATTGTGCATGTGGTCAATTGTGAAGACTCTTAATCCATGCCTAGATAGACGGATGGAAGATTCCATTGAATTTCAATTCAAATCATTAATTATGTTCTTCTTAGAAATCAAAATGAAATGCGATTAATCCACCTTGAGGAATTGAGTGTAATGGAAATTGTAAATTCATTTGTCTTTACACTTGTCATAAAACACAAATGCGATTAATCTACCTTAAGGAGTCTCTCCTTTCTAGGTTAGACTTAATTCAACTTATTACATCCACATAACACTCTTACCATGCTATGCATCAAGGAATGCATCTCTCTTGATAAATTTTTTATCATTAGTATTAAAAATTACTCTTACTCTTATGTATTTTTAATTTTCAACACTCAAACTTAAATCTGTATAAAGTGGCAAGTGCCCATGCATTCCTGGAAGTATTGCATTAGGTCACTGATTACACATTAACACACACACATGAACATCTCATTCATGAAATTACTCCTTAAACATCTACAATGCCACTTAAAGCTTCAATCAAATCATACTCTTACTTGCACTCAAGTTTTACATTAATTTAATTCAATCACACTCACATCTCATCACAATGTTTATAATTAATCTTCATACACACAAAATTGTATTAGTTAGACAAATTAGAATATTTCTCTAATTTATAATGAAGTACTAATATTCAATGTATTACAAATGACTCAATTCACAAAATCAAGACAATAATTATACAATGAATAATCACATATATCAATCATAAATCCAATACATATAGCAACAATTACTCTTACAAACTCAAGAGTTCCACAAAAAAACTAGCTTCCAAAGGTAGGACACACTCCAATCTTTAACATGGTAGTGGTGGAATTATTGTCTTTCCAATGCTATGTATAATCTAAATTTTAGGGAACTTCTACAACCGTTCATTAATTGGATGCACCTCTTCAAATCTTAACTAATTTTTAATGAACTCTTGGCTTAATATGTATTTCAGCTATTTTAACCAATTGATATGAACTTTTAACACTAATTACTAATTTTTGAATATATACACAACCCTTACTACACTTAAAATTTTGAAAAGAGCTATTTTTAATGGTTTGGCTCTACGGTTTTATTTTACTATATGATGCGTTATATGTCATCCTTTTTACTGTTGGGATTCTCAGTTTATGGCAAATTAGGTACACCACAAAAATAAATAAATATATATATCATAATAGTATTTGAACCCCAATCCCTTCCACAATGTTTTTGAATATTTTGCACCCTTCATATTTCACTTTGATTTTTCTTGCAAGATCCTAACATTGTATATCAAATTTTTGCACAAAATTTGATTCTAATCTAAAGCATGAAATTTACATCACAAGAATTCAAAAGGAGATGATCCTTAAAATACATGGAAGTGAAAAAGAACCTTGTTTTTTGCTTCAAAATATATAATCTCTCAATCCATACCATCAACTTTCATGAAATTTTGAAAGCATGTTATTCTAAATGTGAGGGTTAAAGTAGAGCTTCAATTTTTTTTTCCCCTCATTTATTTTTGCACAAAGTAAATGTACATTCTAAAGTAAATGTGCATTTTAATGACAAATACTCAGAATTTTAGGGGTTCACCTTGCAAAAAAACTTAATGATAATGTATTGATAGGAAAGTTTTTCCAACTTATATGAGATGATGTGGTCAAAATTTCGTGAAATTTAACCACTTCAATTGAAAGATGATCGCAGTGAAGGTAAACATAATAAACCTTGTAAAGTACACTTAGGCTTGCAGGGGTTAAACTTATATGATGCAAGAGTAAGATGAGTTTAGATTCTTGTTACAGATGTTGCCAATAGTTTTTCCAACAATAACTATTATTGTGGTCTTTCTGAGGAAAACAATAAAAATAATTATTCTAAATAATCATTGTTTTTTTCCTTGAACGCATAATCTATTTAAATCACTAGTAGTAGCATAATAGGTGCAAGAGTGATATTCCATACTACATGTTTATCAATATGCAATTCAAGCATGAATATATACAAATTTTGATGGTGGTTGGTTCTCGAAATATATCTTGCTTAATATGTAAATTTTGGAATACATGCCACTGCCATACCTAACTATGGAAGATCTAGCCATTACCTTTTGCCACTACGACTATACCCGTACCTTTTAATAAAATGCGGGACTATTAATTCTATTATGGCATTCTAAGAATAAAAAAGTGGTCCACATGCAATGATTTAAGCTTATGAGCTCAACCTTGTAGTCTATTTCTAAGTTTTGAGATCTCTATCATAAGTATTTTTGAGGGCTTTCACGCTCTTATTTTTGACATATTCATTCCAAGATGGTATGGCAACAGTCCATTGGATAACTAATGGATGCGTTAAATGCGGATGAACTCTTTCAATGGAGTACTTCATCCATTTAGAAGTCATTGGTTCTTTGTCGGATTCTCAGATGCCATACCATTTCGAAATTGGCAATATAAATTATAATGTCAAGAGCATTGTGTATTAGAAATAGGGACTTTCATGTGAACAAAGAAGTCAGATTCTACCCGGTCCAACACTTCATCTTTTAACTTCTACGCTCCTTTTTTTTTATTCCAAGTGTGTTTAGAAAGTTCAATCTTGGTTCAAACCCCCAACTTCCAATTCTATTTGGAACACAAATATTGCCACCCCCAAAATTGTGTAGAGTTTGGGAATATTTGAAGACATTGCTAATGTAATTACATTGTTTGTAGAACATTATGGACATTATGATTTTGGAAAGTATCATTTAACACTTGCACCTCTCTCCAAGTTCCAAATTTACTTCATACATCCTTGCCAAAATAATTACTCCTTTCAAATTCTATGTTGGAAACGTTGGAATGTATAAAAATTTCTCATTCCACACATCCACTTATACTTAAAAATAAGCAATCAAGTTTATTTAGAAACAAGTAACATAAAATGTATACTTTTTGTTTACATTGACATGGCCGCAATGTGGAAAAAAACATCCACTAGGAGATCTTCAAAAATGACCTTGATCAATCGACTCAAGGCCAGTCGGTCAGCACTTGGTGGTCGACTGCCATGCCGTCCGCTCCTAGAGCTTGGCGGACGGCCACCAAGCCACCAAGCCTCAAATTTCAGCAACTTCCTTCCCTCTCCTCCACTTCTCTCCACTCTTTGGCAACACGGAAGCGGTTTGGAACATTATTTTTTTGGGTAGATAGACATTGCATGTGCACTCTAAATTAGGAAAAAGAGTCACGTGCATTATTAGTCAGAAGAATATCTCAAAGATATTATGCGAATATATATGAGTATTCCATTTCAAATATCCTATGCACTTGGAAACATATGAAGAATATAACTTGTGAATAGTAGTTTCACTTAAAATAGACTACACAAGAAATCTAGATTCATTTTTCTCCTTTACTAACCACAAGCCTATTAAAATGGTCATCTGCCCTGCCGTCCGTCTCTGGCATTTGGGTGCTTCCCTCCGTCGTCCGCCTCTCCAACTGCCACTTGTCACTACACGAGGGTTCGTCCTCCGGACTCTATGGCCGACCGCCGCTTGGTCAACTCTTGGCCGTCCGACCCACCGATTGCCTCGCCGTCCGCCCGGCGATCGGCCTTAGGCGTCCGCCGGAGCGGCTGACTCCCTAGCCGTCCGCACGGGTTTTTTGGCAATAACTCCCTCATTTTAGGGAGTTTTTGAACGTGTAATATACCATTCAAAGCGTCTTAAAAATGCGCTTCCAACAGTAAATAGGGCGCAGCAGACGCCCAAGGGCCGTCCGCACGGCGGTCGGCCCTCACCCGTCCGCGCGGTTGACTGCCTAGCCGTCCGCACGGGTTTTTTGGCCATAACTCCCTCAGTTTTGGGATTTTTTGAACGTGTAATATACCATTCAAAGCGTCTTGAAAATGCACTTCCAATGGTATATAGCGCGCAGCGGACGGCCGAGCGCCGACCGCCGTTCTGACAACCAGGCGAACGGCTGACGGCCGACCGCCATTCGGACGGCCGATCGGACGGCCAAAACTCCGACCGCCATTCGGACGGCAACCGAACGGCCAACCCCTGATTGCCATTTGGACAGTCGGGCGGACGGCCAACTCTCGACCGCCATTCGGACGGTCGAGCGCCGACCGCAATTCGGACGGCCTAGGGGTCGGCACCGACCGACCACCGAGCGGTCGTGGCGGGCGGACGGTGGGGCGGACGCCACTGACCGACCACCGGGCGGTTGCGACGGGCGGACGGAGGGTGGTCATATCTGACAGCCGAGCGTCGGCCGAGGCTGCGAACGGCTATTTACCCCCGGGTAAATTGACAAAACTCGTTATGTCAACAGACATCCTGATAGGCCTGAGGACATCCTTCGTCCTGACGTCTGGACGTCACGGATGTCGAGCGTCCTGACAACCCTGGCATTTCGGAACTCCCTAGAGCTCCGGATGGGCTCGCAGCAACTCTGCGTACTTAGGGTATGGAGTGCCTACAAGCTCCTTGATGTAAACTTCCTCCCAATACCCCAGGCTACCTCGAGCAGGCCTTCGCACCCCATTATCTTCAGGCTTTCCTTCAGGAGGTTGTACTCGTCTAGGTCTTCTGGGATGTCCGGAATGACTCGAGTCATGGGAGGGAGCGCAGCGGCCGGCTCTTCGTCCGCGGCCATCTCTGTCTGTCCTCTTCTTCTTTGCCATAGGGACCGTCTCCATGGGTCCTGTCTACTTCCTCACAATCCCTCACCGTTGTCCCTACACGCACCAACCTCACCAAAACTCTCCCTAACGGACGCACGTCCGTTCTAATCGTCTAAACTCCAAACCCTAACGGTCAGCGGTTAGAAAATCGCAAGAGTGAGCGAGAAAGGAAGAGAGAGAGAGAGCGCACGCTGGAGCGGAACCTCAATACGCGAAGAAGAAATGGAAAGAAAGAGTTTCCTCGCGAGCCACGACTTTTTGTAGTCTGGCCGTTAGTACGGCTCATGATGACAGTTGATGGTGACAGCTCCGGATAACGGTTCCGGATGACAGTCTGTTCCGGAATTCCGATAACTACTCCGGTTCTGCATTTACTAGCTTCAGGCTCATTTAGGGTTTGAAGCCGGGCCTATCCATCGTTATTCTTACAAGCTGACTCTAGGTTGTATTCTAGCACGAACTATCGTAACTACTTAGCTATTTTTTTTTGTTTTTGCCGGATTTTAACGTTAACTTCCGGCACCATGTGGGAACGGAGTCCCACACTCCCTAGCATGGAACGACTAAAAGTTCCATAATGTCACCTCCCTATTATGGAACGACTAAAAGTTGGTTAGTATGGGTTGAGAGCATATTTGGCTAGGCTATACGTGCATATCATGTGATAGCAATCTCAATTTTTATTTTAGTTGTTGCACTTAGTCATGTATTGCTGCATTTAATTATGTATTATTTTTTCAGTATATATAGTAGTTATCGAATAAGCGTCCCTATCATGGTGGAAGATATGAAATTTGTCAATGATGTGATACTCTTAGTGACCACCAATGTGGTAGATAAACCTAATTTGGTGTCAACTTTGCAGTTCTTACAAAGATTTATCAATGTGACCTCTTTGAGCGTTGTTCAAAGCTCAATTTGCTTCTTTAACGGTGAATCCATATTTCGCTTTGTCAGATGCTTTCCACAATTAAGGTTAGGCAACCATTACGGAGCGATGTGGAGAAGCTGAAAGGAACTTTGTGAAGTGATATCGATTAAGGCCCGCCTATTTTGACGTATTATTAAAGAACTTCCCGGTGGTGGAAAAACACGGACTATTCGCAGATTAATCGACATGATTCGAATTTTGACATGATAAAGACCGACAAGTTCAGGTGCTATTAAAGATTAAGCCCAAATACGTGCCTTACTGATACTTTGTTTGGAATGTCAATTGCTGTCATATGACATGAATAAAGGTGATTTTTTAATTGCACCCTATCGACGTCACCTTTCACATACACGTGAGGGCTAAAACCTATGAAGCTTTTTTTGAAAAATTGACATAATATGCTTAACGCGATGATAAACTAGAATATGTACATTTATATATTATAATATTTTATATCCTCAATTTCAATTGATTCAATTATCAAACTTTGGTCATGTTGATCTCTCAATACTAATGTAATAATTGTTTCCTCGTTTGAATGCAAAAGAAATTTTATCTTGTCTCGCAATACCTCACATACAAAATAAAATGAGTTGAGCATTTAAGCCTATTAAAGGCTTAAGTTGGAGTTGCTGAAGGATTTCATTACTGAGGACGATTATAAAGCCAACGTCCTCAAATAGTTAAAGAAGAGAATGAGAAAGTCGTATCATATGACGTTTGACTTGTCTGTGAAGCTCATGTATGAGATGTGTGATGTTGGTCTTTACTTTTTTCTATACCATATTTTATATTTTCTACATTCAATTGGAAATTCTTTTGTTGTTCATCTTTTTATTTTTATTTCCAACATGATCTTATTCTAGCCTAAGATAAGCAAATTCAGAATTTCAAGGATAGTTTTGACTCAAGTGTTAGTGAAGACCATCCCGGTAGTGCAGCAAAGTTGGTGGCTTGTTGCATTGATGTTGTGCTGAAAAAGAAGACCTCTTGTTAGATCCAGCTGACCAACATGCTGGCGTAAAAAAGAAGTAGTTTGTCATGAATGGGTTGTCACTATTGTGCAATGACTACCCTCGGTGCGCTCACAAGTGCTTCGTAAGAAAGTAGGCGCCAGCAGCTCCTTTTTCTTTCTTTCATAAAATAGAGTTGCAGAGGAATTCATTTGTCTTCAAAGAATGACTTTATCAATCTGATCACATAGGACACGTTAATCATGAGAGAGGGTTGCGACGTGTCATGGTATCGTGTACGAAACAAATCCTCCAACTTCATGTAGGCCCTCATCGGTCTTTGCACCAAAGAGAACAATATCATGTTGAACATTACAGCGTCCACTAGTTAGTTTATTTTCAATTTCTATTTCTTTTATTTTTCTTTCACATGCTAATGCACAATTCATTTTTAACTCTTCGTCTTGTAAAAAGACATTTATCAAGCTTTGCAAGGGCCTTAAATGTGACATTGTGACATCGGAGGAGGACTCATTTTGGTTGAGAAGGTCCTTCATCTTTTTGTTCTTTGAACTGTAGAGGGAGAGTCGGCATTAGCAACGGTAGTGAAAGATGGCTCTGGTAAGCGCCCATTGAGGTTGATCAGGATGAGCCGGAGGTGAAGGTCGCTTCCAACAAACGTTGTAAGTAAGGTCTTCATTTCTTGGGTGATATTTTTGAATTGTGGTTTACAAATTCTAATTGATTCATAATATAGTCAATGATACATATCTCGTTTTTATAGCCAATATTTGTTGTTAATGGCTTTACTATCTACAACCCATGCTAGGATACTACTATACTTGTCAAAGGTGATGATGAGTTCGCCACGTCTATATTGTTCGAGTCCTTAGAATGCGGGTATTGCACACTCAATGGCAACACTAGAATTCCATCCAAATCTTCCAAGGGTAGTCCAACGTAGGTTTGCCGCAAATCTGTTCATAAATAGGAAAATAGATGCTAGTGGATTGTATAGAATTCATCGTTTTTTGTTTGAGAGTGACTCTGATTACTTCTCAACAGAAAGATTTTGATTCCTCTTATTTTGTTTGTTGTTCTATTTTCCATGAGACTATGAATTTGTTGTCTTCATCATTCTCAATTTGTGAGTCTTTTGCTCTGTATGTAAATGTCCCATTTTATATTTATATGTCATTTCAACTAAATTTTTGAATCTTGATTTTAGTTTTTTTTCTGATCCATACAACTATCATTACTTTATTTTACCTTACCTACAAATTATCTACTGATAGTAAAACTGTAACAACTTGTAATCATTTAAAGAATTTATCCCGTTTTCTAAAATAATTTACCTACAAGCATGAATTACTAGTTGTGGGAGTCTAAAACTCCCACTTGGTTGCCCCTACCAAAAAAATTAGCTAAAATTGTGATTTTTAGTTTAGATAACGGGCGAAGTAATTAGTATTACATAGAAGTAGGTTGTTTAGTAATTAGTGAAAGTCGGTGAATGCTTAACTAATTAATTAGTGTTATAGTGGTGATAAAACCGGGCCTTAAAACCACCAAGTTTTATGCCCGGTAAAACCTAAAAAGAATGCCGGAAAAGATCTCCGGGAGAAAGGATGCCAATCACCACTTGGCTAAATTAACTGATCAAATCTTTCCTTAGATAAATAGATTAATTGTAGTTTTTTTTCTAATTGTTTAGGTCCCTTTTTTTAGTTTAGTGGATGTTAGAGACTTAAATTCTTATTCAAAAGAATAAATGTTTAATTTTATATGAAAACAAAAGATAAAAGAAGAAAAATAGAAATAAATAAACTGATATCCGAGCTAAGCTCGGGTATCAACCGGATACCAGCAGCACACGTGTACCAACAGCAAACCTGGTACCATCACAACAACCGGGTACGAGAGCAAGGGAGCACGCACTGCCGAGAGCAAACGAGCACGCACTGCCGAGCAAGGGAGTGCACACTGCCGAGAGCAAGGGAGTGCACACTACCGAGAGCATGGGAGTGCACACTGCCGAGAGCAAGGGAGCACACACTACCAAGAGCAAGGGAGCACACACTGCCGAGAGCAAGGGAGCACGCACTACCGAGAGCAAGGAGAAGAAGAAGATGAAGAGGAAGAAGAAGGTGGAATGAGAGTTGCAACTAACGAGGGTTTGGAAGTTGCAAACTAGGGTTGGTGGAAGATTGTGGTAGAGGAGGTTTTTGATAAAAGAAGGTGGAGATTACTAGACGTGGAGGCGGTGCAAGGAGATTCACAACCGCGGCGAGAAGGTTCAGAGACTAAACCACAATTTCAAAGAGGTTGCGGGTGCAATAAGGAGGTGGCAAGAGCTGTGAACAAGATGATTCTTGCCAATTGATGGGCTTTTTTTGTTTGTACAACTTCCTCGTTTGTTAGACCTCTTCTCATTTTCCTTTTCGCGAGGTGAATTCTGGTTGCCTTCTTTCCGGTCCAGATAAAAGTCTCCCGGTAGACTCTACTTAGACCTCATATGTCCTAGATCTTGAGTTCTTGTTACTTCTGCGTCTAATTTTTGTCCCATCATTTGTTTTTCCATTATTCCGGCCTGGTGGCAAGTCTTCTTTTGTATTTTCCTTATTCTTCCCCTGTTCCTAAGTCTTGCCTAAATTTTTCATCTTTTTCCTGATCTCTCCGGTCACCCGGAAAACCCCCTTCAAAAATTCTTGTTTTTCTAAATCATTTGTTTTGCTTGAAGTGGTTAATTGTTATATTGATTCGTTAGTTGTATTACTAGATATGTGAGATGCCTACATCCACGATAATCTAGAAAAGTGTTCCGGAGAAAGTACACCGGTTGCCCGGTATACTTGTATTTTCCGGGCCGGATCGGAAATTGTGATAAGTTGGTAGCGTGATTGGTGGAAGTACAAGCACATCCCGGAGTTAGTCCATTCCAAACAATATGACTCCACCGAGGACATTGAAGCTTTTCAAGATTGATCCTAATAAGTGGGAGGGGACGGAGTAAAGGAGAAAATTGGAGGAAGACCTCATGCGGATGGGCTGCATCGGATTATACGATTAACCGTGGGTCTTCCAAAAAGGATATGCGGCTGCAGAGTTGTTACTTCTCGGGACACCTTGGAGAGTCTACCGGCCTAATACCCGGACATGCACCATAGAAGTATGGCATAAAGTGTATTCTTTTCAAGAAAATGAGGGTTGTATATCCGAGGTCAATCGGGAGTTGCTGGATAAGCACTTATCAAACTCCTACGATGTATCGGAGTGCTACCGGAGTGATCAATTCACAAACAACCGGTTGAGGAGGATGGTTGAGTTTTTAAAGTCAATCTTCCATCCCAACCGATGTGAAAGAATCACAACGCGGTTGGCCAACACCTACATTTAGGCATTCTTTGAGGATTTCTTCCCGGACTAGGGATTTTTGTTGGAAAAAACAATTTTGCCAAAGCTCCAGGCAATTCAACAAGGTGGATGTTCCAAGACCTTCTTGACTCCATGCCTCATGCATTTGTATGAGTATTATGAGTCTGTGGAACCGAAAGAAAAGAGAGTTTGGAGGTAAAGGATGGCTACCCAAGACCATGCTTCTCAGACCTTTCTCCAACACATTGAGATACGGTTGGCACTACCGGCAAATCCATGGGAGGCGTCACCATCTCAGTCCCTCTAGAAAACACCAAAGACATTTTAGTTGCAGCCCGGGAGGACCGGGAACAATTGACCAAGGTGAAGAAGGATCTCCGAACATCCTAGAAGGAGCACCTTGACATGAAGGTCAAGGCACAAGAGACTATGGTGGCACTAACCATGTTAGTTGTTGGACAGACATGTGTTGTCATACCAATACAAGATCGAAGCCCAACTCGGAAGAAGAGAAGGATTATCTATATTAGTTTTCTTTCTTTAGAACATGATGATCCATCCACTCAATGTCCAATGAGAAGAGCGGATTCTCTATCTTCCAAGGAGTGGAGTGTGAAAGTCTGTAAGAGGCAACGAGGTCTCTCAGTCAACCCTCCTGAGTAGGAACCGATTGATCTTTCTTTCTCACAAACGGATTCATTGGTTGGGTCTCCGATAGCTATGCTTGTTGATCCGGTGGAGACTTTTCATGTATCAGTGGATGCTCCCAATCTACCAATAGACCTCCCGATTGAGACTTCCAACCTTCCGGTGGACTCTCTTGACTATGTACCCGTGGATACTCCCAATCTTCCAATCAATCCTCCTATAGATCAACCGGGAGATAATTCTACTCTTCCGGATGAGTCTTTCGGTTGAGCCTATATTATATGTTATATGCTATATGTTATCATGGATTTATCCTATTCATTGATAGGATGTTGCTAGGTGCGGTAGATCAACGCTAGAGTGAGAGTAGTGATGTCGATGGGGCCCCATTGTGCACCCGGTCACTACCACTTGAGTGAATTCTCCGGCTATCTACTTTTATTAAAGTATGTTTTACCGGTCTCGGACTGGGAGTCTTTCGGTTTACTGATAGACCGGTAATCTGTGGTGACTAGGCAACCCTCAATTCTAAGATCTATCTACTGCCGTTCCCCACCTTGTGTGAATCTAGTTTTTGGAAGGTAGCTAGTGACCTTTGTGTACTTAAGGAGCCTTGGACTCTTGGTTTAAGTACTCTTCTCTTTGTTGCTTTGCTTGTGTCTTGCCTTCACTGCTTGTGTCTAGAGTCATTGTTGAGCTTGTGTGAGTAGAGAAGGAGGGAGTTGGGTCCTCCTAGTGGGTCTTTGCTAGGATGGACAAGGTTGTGGCTTGTTGAATGTTATGTGGTTGAATGTAGGTTATGGCTTCTAGAGGAAGTAGGATATCTAGGCTAGATGGTGGAGTAAGATCCGGGATCTACTTCAAACCCTAGACCAGTTGATCGGGTAGAGTTGCTTATCAGATGGGATCCGGAAAGCCCATTGCTATTTATGATAACATCCCTTGAGTGGGAAGTGTTTGGATTGGTAGGGAGGAGGGGTGACATCCCCCTCTAGGTACTTTGGGAGAGATCCTAGTTAAGCCTGAGTCTGGATTATTCCCGGTTTTCTACTCTTACAGTGGATGAGATCCCTTGATCCCTGTGAAAGGTTGTCTTGCTTATGTGAACTACTTAGCATTATACTGTTGTGATTCTTGTATCTTCCTTGTTTGATTCATTGGGTGTGGTTGTAGTTGGAATCCGGCTTTGTGTGATCGATTTATCGAGACTATTTTTCGGTAAATTGTGAAGGTCGGTGAACTAGCTGCAACCTTTTAACTCTTTCATGGTGTAGAGTTAGATTGTGGAGATTGTGGCCTCTGGACTGTGAGAACGGAGGGCAATGACTTTCCGAGCACTATAAAAACTTACCGGAAAGCTACTCTGACGCTCAACAAAGTTCAAGTTAAACAATTGTGGTTACTTGTTACCGGTCACTAAGATACCGGGGAAGCCATCTTCCCAGATGAGCTGAGGTATTGAGTATGAATTGTCCTTAGATTTAGCAAGTTTGGCACACGATAAAAATCCCTAGAAATGATCTCGTTAGGTGGGCTCGCTTAAGGTTAATTTTGGTTAACTTTGGGAATTACGAAGTTACAAACGACTAGACTACGACACTAGTTCAATGCATAATAAATTTAGTATTTAGAACAACATTCTATGTGATGGTCATTCAATCTTTGCATCTATGAAAAGCTGTAGTTTTTGAACTAATTCCTTCTTTTTACAATTTTCCTTGAATCCATCCTTGAGCTTTAACATTATTTATTATCTTAGTATTTTTGTACGATTAAGGCTACCGCATGCCTATGATTCTAGAAGGATTCCACTCGTGCCACAAAATCCAATTAAGCCTCGCTACATCTTGGAACTAGATAGTTACTAAATCTTGGTGGGGCTGCGCAGGAGATAGTGAAGACTATCTTCATTTGAAGAACGTCATAATAGTTGTATCTGAATGTTTAAAAATTTTGCAGTTAAGGGATGCCAAAATTACTGAAGATCTCTAGCTACATCAAATTTTTAATTTGCTTGATTATGAGTATCATTTGTAATTTTGTCACATATTTCCCATGTATATATGCTTGGTACCATAGGCATTAGTTGGTTTGGACAAACCTTGTCACACAAAGATTTCCATGTTTCAATTCAAAATAGGTCAGACACAATGGGTATCATCACAATATTATGTGGATATCACCTAGATATTAGAAGGATATGACCTAGGTATAACATGGATATTACCTTTCATAAACCCTATAATTTTGCTCCTTCTGTGTATTTATTTTTATAGACATATGTCATTACGTTAATCCATAAATTCATAGCCATGAGCAACCCTTTCAGTTCTTAGAAAAGTTGTTGCAACAAAAACCTCAACTATTCAGACTTTCATATTGCCAAGTATCTTGTTGTTGTCAATTATTGCATCATATTTTTCAAAATCCAAAACAGACTAAATATAATCCATAGCCGTAGGTATCCTTTTCAAATTTGAAAAAAAAACATTAGAAAAAAAATTAGATTTCATCGCTCGCCGCTCACTGCTTACCGCTCACCGTTCACAAGATAGCAATCTTGTGCCCCAAAGCATTGTGAACATACCAATTATTTACAATTGAAATTGGCATACTACACAATTTTCTAAAAGTTTTTTGTCTAAAGATTTTATACATTTACAATCTGGACATCATCTAAATATACTCAAATCTCATTTTCTAAAATTGCCTCAAAATATGCTTACTCTCAAGTTTGCATTGCCGTTTAATAATACCCTATCATTGTCCAAGTATCACACTGGTATGGATTTGGCTTCAACTAAATATCATCCTTGTAGAAATGGTAGGATTTTTAAGAGTATAGTAGTGGTTACCATTGAATCACTTGACGATTGATCCATTGTAGAGCATATAACAATCTCTGCATGACTAGTACAAAACAAACTTTTTGGAGCTGAATTTGATTTGCGTCTAGCTTTGAAGAATATTGGTTCTTAGCTAGTGCTGGTACGACCAAATGCTGCAAAGCAGAGTCGTGTGCGAGTTAACAACAATGAAATCACCAGTTTAACTGGCAATTAATGCACAATTGTACTAAGAAAACCTTCTCCTTGTAAATTTCCAATACTACTTTATAAACCTACCTCATTAAATCAATGCTATGTCATATCAATATTTACAATAGACACACTCATTACCTCATTTATAGTTAGAATTAAAAAATATATCCAATCTAAAATTTGAGTACTTTCTAATGTAGTCATTTGAATACAATCTATTTAAAATCCTGCAAATCAAATGGATTTTGAAATAAACCTCTTCTTTGTAAGTTCTCAATAATATAATTTTAACTTGCCTATAGAGATTCAAAACTCAAATTGAATTCACATCCATTAGAGTTTTCTTAAACATTTATGTATCTTCAACTTCAAAATATGTGCCATCAACTGATCATTATAATTTGATAATACTAGCTCTCCTTTTTCTTTTTATCATTAACTTAGGTTTCATGTAGCCACAAGCCTCAACTTATAAATATCATATATTCTTTTAAGAATTCTAATACTATACAAAAATTGGTAAAAGCCTTGTAGGATTTGATATACACAATGTGACATATTACACGTTGTTTGAAAATGACATAGAAGATGTGAAATAATGAAACTCACCTTCTTTAATGAGTTTAGAAACCCACAATATTTCCTTTAAATATTATTTGATATTATATTTATTTGTCCAATTTTGATAACAATAATATCTAATTAAATAAATTATGAATAATCCATTTTAATTGTAGTATGATTTTATCTAATTCAATTGGTTGTATTATAAATTAATTTGATATATAATTAAACTGGTTGAATCAAATAATCTAATTTCATTCCATTATATATTCTCATTTAAATAGTTAACTTTGGTTTAAAAATCCAACTTGATTTAAATAGTTAACTTGATTTAAATTAATTGAGTTAACTAATTTACTTAGATTAATCTATTTTAATTTAATTAGTATCTTATCTTGTCTTATGATAAAATATTAGGATTACGACAATGAAGCCACATGCACATTTTTAGCAACTCAAATGAAGTCTCATGGAAGGACCACAGAGACTTAACTGACAGATATTGGGCGGAATTTCCAAGGAGGAAGATGGAGAGTGAAACGGGGTTGGAGACTTAACTATAGGCTACCCATGCCCCATTGAGGACAACAAAGGTCCACTACCATAGTAGGATATATTGTTCTGAATCATATTCTAAAATATAGTGAATACAGTGAATGCCATGCCACTTACTATGTTGTATTTCATACACATGCACATCAAATTTGGCCTTAAATTTTGATTGAACTTTGTCTTTAAGACATTCTTCATTGTTTTGTGCTTGTTGATCTCTCTCCTCGCATGTGAAACTTTCGTTTTGATTCGTGCAAGGTTGGAACATTTTTGTATACAATCAAGTAGAAAAAAGCAAAAAAATCACCAATAATTGTGTAAAAACATTTTCTTCACACATGATAAGTCAATGCAAAGCTATCAACGTAGTGCACTTGTGAACCGCTCTTATCCGAAGTAAAAAAAATCTTGCAAGAATCTATTCATGGTTAAAGTAGTACACCCTCCAAAATCCACAGTTTTCACTATCAATATAAGGTAACTTTAAAACAATGTAATCTATTCCATCAACCGTTGGATGTTGTACAAATTCTCCCCAAAATTTAGGTCATGGTTTGAGTTTAATCATGTAAAGTTTGATACTAAAATTAGGCATTATATTTCCATCAAATCCGGTTTAAAGAAAAAAATCAGCAGAAATCTTGGTTTTTCCACAAACATACCTGGGCAGAAAAGGGTTAAGTCTTTCATGAAGGTGGATTGTAACATTTGCTATCGAGATTATCGTGCCGAAACAACCCGAAAATGGTCGCTTGCAGGTTATGGGGTCAGCTCAAGAAAGGATAGGCGGAGGAGGAAGGAACCTTCTAGGAGCACATTCTAGCAGACCGCTGTCTAATGAGGACGAAGAGGAGGCGTGCAAGAGACCAGGCCTAATGAAGAGGACCGATAACCAATAGAGGACCCCAAAACAGCATATCTACCTAGATTGTAGAATTCGGTATCGAAATGTTGTTTCTGCGCTTTACGGCCCCCAACGGTTTCTGGGTCTCCTCCTCGGGCCTGCACTGATCTCTATCTTTATCAGAAGTGACTCCCATTCTTTGCGTTTCGTCTCGTTGCAATCCCTTCTTGCTCCCAACCAATTCACGCACTCGCCCTCGCACGCCTTTGCCCGCCGCGCCGTCGCCCGTCAGGGGCCGCATTCCTACCTGAAAAACGCCATGGCCGCCAAGGTGCCCTTCTCCAAGCGATGGATCAAGCCTGAGGTGATTCCCTGACGGCGCTCGCTCGTTTCCTGCGTTGGGGTTTGGTGCTCGGATTGTTCAGCTAGAATCCGTCGTGGAGTTCCGTGGGTCTGGAGGGGGTGCATTTTCCTTTGTCTCGCTAGTTGTGCACTTCTATTTTGGTTTTTTCTTGCTTTTTTTTGGGTGTTTGGGGGTGTCTTTAGGGTTAGACTGGGTTGATTAGTTCAGAAGTTGGGTAGGGACGTGGTTTTTAGAGGCTATGTGAGTTGCAGTTGCGGTGTGAGGTTGTGTTAGCCCTTGTTTTGTCGTCTTTGATTTCATGTTGATTGGTGGGGTTTTTAGTTTGCGAGGTCGTATTACGTTGTGCACATAGGCTGCTGTAGCTTTTTCTTTGACTGGTTTGGAGTTTTTTCTTTGTGGTTTTGGTCTTGATATGTGTGTTTGGGTATGGTTATTTTCTAATGATCTGGAATTTGTTTTATGATATGAGTTGGATTTAGGTTGAGGAACCGGAATGATCAGGACTGATCAGTTGTTGGTTTTTTTGGTTTGCAGATTTACCCTCTGTTTCTTGCCATCGGATCGGCTCTTGGCATTTGCGGCTACGCAATGGCCCGCAACCTCGCCATCAACCCCGATGTCAGGTGAATATTCAGTGTCCTTTTCCCTGTGAATTAGGACGTTTCTGTAACGATTTGCCTAATTTTCTTCATTTTGAGACACCGGATATTTACAAGAGTGAATATTGTTTCCACAGAATTTCAAAGGAGGACAGGGGTGCGGGAGTCCTAGAAAACTACAAGGAAGGCGAAGCGTACAAGATGCACGGCCTCCGAGCCTTAGCTGGGAGGAGTGAGCCACAGATCATGCCTGGTTTTAACAACTACTTTTCTGGCGCCAAGTGAGGATGATGTTCTCCATAGTTGCGCTGTCAGTGCTTAGAGCTTTTGCCCATGAGAGCTTATAGAGGTTTTCCTAGATTTTGTTCTCGTGACAGGGAGCACAAGACGTCTAAAGTTCGTCCAGAATTTGCCAATAATTTAGATTTATTGAGGTTATTCATAAGCAAAGCCTTGTTTCTTTTCTGCCACGAGAAAAACATGTGAGCATACTTCTATGGTTTTACTTTTTCCGTGGACGACCCCTAGTCCTTTTGGTATATACAAACTCCTCTACTTTCTTCGCTCTTGCTGCATTCAAGCGCAATGATTTCCTCAGTGTTGTGGTCCCTTTCACGACCTCTACAGGAGCACTCACGGTTTTACTTTGCTCAACTAGACAAGGCTCGAGATCGAGCCACTCCATGGTCTCCTCTTTTCCGTTATCATATTCTATCTGCGCATTGCCACATGCTCCTCGTCAAGGTCGTATCCATCACTTTCATTTCTTGTCTTGATGTCTTCTAAGGATTTGAGCATACCTGATATAGACGTGAAGAGACATCGTACGAAGCTACATGGCCTTCGGAGATTCTCCTGCTTCCAACCGCCTTCTTCATCCGCCTTCCCACCGCAGCTTCTCCTTCTCCCAGGTCCATGACTCTCTTCCTCGGTCCTCCTTCACTGTTGTCCCTTGCAGAACAACATCCATGAACACGTCCAATCAGCGTAACGATCATTGATTCCTGGAAGCTGGTAAGTTCGTCACTTCCAGTTTGTGAGGATGTTCAAATCTGGTTTTAGAGGTTGATGCTTTCTGCTATCGCCTCATTGACCTTGGAACTCTTACGTCCATTATTCAGTTAGGGAGATAGACCTTTGTGGAGTTAGGGATAGGGAGAGGAATACCTTGATTTCTCCAGTGACGTTCGAGCTTTGAGCTTCATGCGTGATTCGCCCATGCATTCAACGGCCAAGCTGGGTAACCCAGCCGGCGCCTTCCGTTTGCGGTCCAGCTCGAACAGGAGCAGTTTCTGTGCAGATGAGTGCAGACTAGGCTGCATCAAATCCTCTTCGCTCTCCACCTTGACGTCATCCTCCGGCTCAGGAACCAGCGACTGGGAGGCCGTCTCCCCCTCGTCGTCCACCTCCAAGGCTTCGTCCTCTGGAGCCACAGGTGAGGGAGAGAGTTCCGGCGGTGACCCGGGTGTGGACGACTTTTGCTGCGTTCTTACTCTCTTGGCCGACTCAGCTGCCAGTTTCGGTGCGTGGTGCTGCTGGATCAACCGTGGTGAGGAAGGACGAGGCTGCTTGAATGCTCTCGACTTCCGGCTGTACATCTTCTGGAGACCAGTGGAAGGTGACGCCTGCTGCGACTTCTTCAGGTGAGCCAGCTTCTCCGGCCCCTTGAGAAACGCTTGCAGTGGGGACAGATGCTGGGATGTGGAGGGCGTAGGAGTTGGCGTTGTTTGTGTCTCTTTTCCTCTTTCTTGATCACGTTCTTCTTCCTCCGACTCCTCATCTTTCAGACTTGACAACTGTACAGGATTGTGGTCTTAGAAGTTAATACTGCTGCAAGTGATAAATGTTAGTATCAGAAAGTTACCTCAACATCAGCACCTGCAACGCTGAATGGATCTCCTTGGTAGATAGGCACGCTGCTGGAGGCCTCGGTTGAGGCCTCGCTCTGTGGAACATTGGGATCTGGGGTCGATGGGCCAACTTCCGTCTCTGCAGTGTTTTTCCATTTCCATTAGCATCTATATTGCTCGCTAACTTAAGAATACTACTCAGTTTTTCAATCGCCAAAATGAGGTTATCAGTCTTTGAGGGTGGGTTTAGGAATCAGTGTCACACCCACTATTAGCATAGATATGCACCTGGAGAGAGATATGTTCCCTAAACTGCTAATATAATGAATATCTATAACTCAACATCGGCGTTAGTGATTTGATTCTCTTCATTTTTCATCTGAAGCAATGCATGTGGGACTCTGCGGTCCTAGGTTTCCAAGACTAAAAAACAGCAGAAACACAACACATAGCCCTAACTCTGCAGTCGCCAAATCCAGATTAATGTCAATATTTGCAACACATCCTGGGTGCAACGTCAATGAAGGTGTTGTGTACCAGGCACAGGCGGCGTGATGTCAGCTTCCGAGTGCCCGGGCATGAATTTACTCCATGTTTGCCCCATTTGCTATGACAAAACTCTCACTCTCGTGACAGCTGAGTCCGCCTCTAATCCATAAACTGTAACTCTTCTCCTGTCAATGACAATATTGACACGTTTTCTAGTGCTTCTTTGCTGTTCAATATCTTCTCCAACACCCTATCAGCTCCTTCAATTTCCGTCGTTCGCTGAGAGCATCAAAACCTAACCGTTTTCTGTGCATTGAGAAATCCTGAATCAGCGTTGACAGGATGTCGTTTCTCTGTGTCTGCACATCGATAGACATAAAACTCTCGTGCAGATTACTACGTTCATTGAGATAGATTTCCTCTTCAACATGTGCCACTTTCTCTCTACAAATTACAAAACCCCTGCAATCCTTCAGTTTCCAGTTTCTGCAACCTCTGCAGCGCCAAATAACCGCCGTGAGCCCATCTTGGCGGCACCTCCGCCACAGTTAGCAGGCGAGTCCTTCAATTGAAATAATGTTCAACCCCTAAAGGACCACGCCCAATTTGAGAGGAATCTCTACTCCATTGATTAAAAACTGCCAAGATGACCTTCTTGAGAATGTAACCGTAGGATCCTCTTCTAAACTTGTGGGAGATGATGTGGTAAGAATTTCATGAATTTCGACCATACAGATTGATCAACATTCATCTTTCAACATTAGAAGGTGCCATTGGTGGCCACATTATTTTACATGTACGGTGTCGTATTTGAACATAATCAGGTTCAGATTTTGAAATGACCTCCCAATGATGGATGCTAGTTGAAGAATCTTCAATCCAAAGGTGTAAGTCTTGTGAGACTTTAATAAAAAAATTGTATTCAACGAAGTAATATATATGTGTCTCTCCCAACTTATGTTTAACCCTTAAACATCATAAGGTGCCATTGGTGGCCACAATATTCTACATGTATGGTGTCATATTTGAACATGATAAGGTTGAGATATTGAATTGACCTCCCAATGAAAGATGTTAGTCGAACAATCTTCAATCCAAAGGTGTAAGTCTTGTTAAACTTCAATTTTTTTTTTGTATTCAACAGAGTAAAATATACGTGCCTGTGTATACGGTTCGCGACTGACGTTCAAGGATTAAACTAATTTTAAGTTTATTTTCAATTTGGTACATCAAGGAGCAGTTTTAGAACGAAATAAAACTCTACGAAGGAAGTAGACTTCGCAGATGATCATCTACATATTGGGTACACTTGGTATTCGTCCGGTCGCTGGTTACGCAGATCCAGGGAGTTACCGGCCCAACCCGTCATGCGCGGTCCACGTCAGCAAGGTCCCAATCTACGTGGCACGCCAATCCTTCTCGAACTCTTGAAGTAGAGTAGCACATAATACGATCCTTTATTGCTAGAATATGCGAGCTTTGTAGAGAGCTTTTCCAATGAATTTTCTGTGTAAAGGATGTGATGGAATGGGATTTTGGTCGACACAGATCGTAGCATGAAGGAGCTGCAGAATGGGTGACGAAATCGAAGCCGCATTTGAGCTCGAGTTCTGGACTTGAGAGGAGCATTTGGAATTATGGATCTGTGAGTCGTTGTTGGCACGATGAGCATGGATCTCGTTGCTTCGGAGACGGAAATAGGGAGAGCTTCCTTGAATTCTCCAGCGAAGGACACTGAGACTGCGAGTTCAAGTGGTGAGGATTTCTTGATTTCATTCTTGTGACCCAATTACTAATAAAATCTCGGTTTAGCATCGATTCGCTATTACGAACCGTTGAATACTTCTCAACATTTCAATCCTAGAATGCATGTGTGGGAATCCGATACATTTTAGAGTTATTTTTGCTTCAATTGGAGCACATCTTTTAATGCAAGTGTTTACGAATAATGAGCTCTGTTTAGTGTACTATGTTTCTCAGATGACAGTGATGGGCTACTTTTAGGTTGTTCTTTTGTAATTAGGTCTAGCCCGTCACTGAACGGGATTCTTTGGTTGGAGGTTAGCATTGACGTTTATCCTTTTTGGTTCTTTTATTGAATAGGGTTTTTATTTTCTAGTGTACATACTCTTTCTTGGCTGGTGGGATCGAGAATCAAGAGGTTGACAGTCTCTCACCTTGAGAGAGATGCATTTTATTGTTTCAGAGATGGCGTACAAGAGGAAACGAGATTTTCAAGGCCTTGGATTAAGCAGGAGCGGTGGTGGGACGGAGGTATCGACACCCAGGTCGCATGGTGAGCATCGGCATGGACTTGTTGGCATCTAGAAGAGGCTTTGACGTCCTTTGTTTTCTCACATGTCTGTCCTAATCGGTTATGGTTCTTTTCTCTTGCAGAGTCGAGACCAGGGCTGTATCAGCTCCTGAACTCGGAGGAGGTCGCTGACATAGACATACCCGTTCGTCTCTCGCCAACAGGATTGGCAGATGCCTTTGTCCCTTGTTACCGATCCGAGGTAAAAGATGGAGAGGATTGTTCCTGATTTTGCTATGGTCATTGTCAGGTCTACATTTAAGTCATTCAAGCCAATGCAGGTTGCAGCAGAAATTTCACCGGGACGGCGTGTTGAGCCAGGGCAAGAGGCTTGGCATTTACCTCCGTTGCCAGACTTGAATCGATATGCGGAGTCAGCGTCGAACTTCGGACGCCGTCTTGCCAGTTTAGTAGGTATGAGAATGTAATCTGACACTGTTGAAAAAACAGTCATGAAAACTTGCTGTATCTTCACCACTCACTCTCAGATTATGATTCTGCATTACGCCGCATGAAAGAGATGAAATTCTCCTCATCATGGTCAGGGTCCAACTATTTTGTGCAGATGAGAATGTGACCCGTGACATACGACGGAACCTTATGGACTGGCAAGTTCCTCGGGACGGAGAGCATGTTTCGGAGCATGAGACTTCACGTGTTAGTTTGGCGCCAAGTTCTCAGACTGAAGTGGGGAACGAATTAGCCAAAGTATCCACCGGCGCCACCATGATGGACATGAGACAGCAATTTTTGAGTGTGCCGCCAATGGTCTGGAACGGGTTCGTCGTTTCGGACTTTACCTCATTGCTTTGAAGCCTAGTTCACTGATTATCTTGTCATTGCAATTTGATCTTGACATGAGCTGCTGCTTTGACCCTCACAGACCTTACAAAAGTAAAGTCCAGAGAGCATGCATTGCTACATTGTTACTTCACATGTTTTCAAGCGTTGCAAGTTTGGAAGGTTGCTGATCTTTGGCACCTGCTTCAGATTTGTGAGTCGCGTTCAGACCACGTTGCGGGGCTCTGCCGATGACATAGGATGGCTGGCAAAAAGTCCAAACTATTCTCCTGTGAAAGATGGCACACAAGATTTTTTGAAAGCATTGGAACAGATTGGGTGCGTAACAACTTCCATCTCACGCACCTGTTTGATGATAGTAGTTACTTGCAGTCGACACATGATCGTTTCAATAAACTCATAGTACGTGTGACCCGAAGTGTTGAGCCTTCGTAGTGGGGTCTGGCAGGCGTGGCATCCATTCTCTTCCCAACACTTTGACCTATCTCCTCATTCCAGGTACACTTTCCAATCTAAAGCTCTTTTGCATTTTCGGTGGGGAATGGCTGACCGGTTCGCGTTTTCCGCAGGTCTCTTCAGCAACCACGGCGAGCTGTATTTCTTCGACACGGAGAGCCATTTTGCCAAACTCGGCTTGCCCTGTCACATTGCCAAAATCCAGAGTGAAGTAAGCCAGTCGGTGTTTTATTTTTTGCTATCCCCTAGTAACTGCATTGTAGTATAAAAGCTTGAAGGACAGTGCAAGTCTTGCAGGCAGGTGTGGAAACGAATGCGCGGGAAATCAAAGACCACGTTCAGGAGCTCTACCGGTCCACAGGCAGGAGAGTGGTCTTGTTGGGGCACTCGAAGGGCGGTGTAGATGCTGCTGCTGCCTGTTCCATGTTTTGGCCGGAGCTGAAAGACATGGTGGTGGGCATCGTCCTGGTGCAAAGTCCCTATGGTGGCAGCCCAATTGCAGCTGACATCTTGCGTGAAGGCTCCATAGCCGACGTGGAGACCCGCCGTATCATAGAGATCCTCATCTCTAGAATATTCAAGGTGAAGTCCTGTCATTGAGGGTGAAGAGAGAGTTCGCATGAGACACCCTGAATATTAGCCTCTGAGCTGCTGATTTGAAGCTGATCACAAATGAGAAAACGAGAACTGTGTATTTTTTTATACAAACTTCGGGTGAGAGCTCGGTTATCTCACCAAGTTTCCCAATGTTCGTTTGTCTGTAGGGTGACATACAATCGCTGGAAGACCTAACATACGAGAAGAGGAAGGCGTTTCTCGCGAAGCATTCCCTGCCACCGGAAGTGCCCGTGGTCTCGTTCCACACAGAGGCAAGCCGGGCACCTCGAGACGTTTCCATCATGTCGCACATTGGACATGCACACCTTCCATGGCTCCAGGACGCCAAGAGGAAGCTCTATGTCGCGGTCCCTCTCTCCCTCGCCATGGCCATCTGCGCTCTCCACCTGGAGCTGCGGTACAACGAGAAGAGCGACGGCCTGGTAGCACGGAAAGACGCGGAAGTGCCCGGGTCAATCGTCGTCCGACCGGAGAAGAAGCTGGACCACGCGTGGATGGTTTATGCACCGTCCAGACGAGAGTCCAGTGAACCCGATGCTGCCAAAATGTGCGAGGCTCTTGTCATGTTGCTGCTGAAGCATCCTCGTTGTAGAGAAGCGGATTCAGTCGGCCCGCTTGCCCCCGCCAATGACAGGCTCACCACGGATGCTGCCAGAAGCTTTCTCGCAGATGCGGAGGAAACCGAGGAGGCATCATCGAACCAGAAAGCGGAGAGCTCGGAGTTGCAGCGACCATTCTCGGACATGGTCTTGGAAGCCATAGCTGGTGCCGAGGAGGCAGACAGGCCGGAACAGGATGCCGGCCCCACTTCTTCCACGGTGAAGGACAATGTGTTGTCGCCGACTGAGAACCCCGAGGCCAAACAGATTGATTGATCATCGGCCAGGCTCATTTGTGTAGGTCTCACTAGTAACCGATTCTCTCTGTCCAGTGTTTCTCAAACCGTTGAAAGCAGTCTCGCTCTCTCGTCCAAGCAAACGACAACACTGAGCCTACATGCTATGAGTGTTGGAAGGTGGAAAAGCCACTTCGCTCCCAATACACCTGTGAAGGCTACTTCGGATTGCGGCCCTCCGCTTGAAGAGAGCTTACCTCGAAAACTGGCCCAAACTAGGATCACGGTATCATTGTTGACGTCGTGCTACCTGCTGAAAAGCCAAGTCCCTATCTATGTGTATATACAGAATGCTGAGAATTTGCACAAACATTGGACCGTTGTGAAGCTAGGTCGGTAGCTGACTAAGCTTTCTGGAAATGTGACATGCAAGGTCCTCCTCTTGTTCCCAACAACGGATCAATAGTTGTTAGATTCTCAGCTTCGTGAATATTAACAGTTTTTGTGGGCGAAGAGAGAGTTCGCATGAATATCAGATGCCTTTCTCTCCTCAGAACTGATTTATTCAAAATGACAAAAGAGGGCGTATCTCATACAAACTTTGCGTGACTTTATAAAAAACTACTTCGTCTTGACTTTGAAGACCACCAAGCTTTTCCATATCAATTGAAGGACAGACCAGTGAGTATAATAATGAATCTAGCCTTTCCAGGTAAATTATTCTTGAAGAAGCAGAGTACAATAGAGAAGGTCTATGTCTCGAAGACGCTATCGATTTACCTGGAGCGGCTTTTGATTCTGAGACAAGTGAAGGGAATGCTTCGGAACTGTCTCCCGAGCATACCGCATGAACTTCCACATCCCCACCGCAAGCTCCCGGTTGCCATGCGGATCGGTGACGCGCTCCGGAAACGCAATCCCGTACCCGAACAGCCCGTCCGCAATTCTGCCACTACGAGGATCATACTCCACATCCTCAACCTCTTCCGAACCTCTTCCGCACCAATGAAGATCCTCGGCAACGCGTTCCGAGCAAATCCCACCGCTTGAACGAGCTTGGTGCACCCTCGCCACAGCTCAACCTGCTCCTCAAGAGTACGCCCCTTGACACAGACGCGCGTGAGTGCTCCCGTCGCCTCCAAGCTCCCGGAGTCCACCTCATGCTTCGCCCAGTCCGCCACCTCGCCCTTCGCCCATATACATAAATATAGCACATGTCTTATATGTGGTACATATTCTATGTATCATTTATTGAATATAGTAATAATATTACATTTAACATTTACTGAATAGTAATACAACATATGTATATCACAAACCAAGGTAGTTTATTTAGTATATATAATATATAATATACATGCTATATATAGCGCGACATTTGTGTATAATACATGTGCCATTTGTATACATTATATGCATGCTTTGACATATATTATATACACATTATACATGTGCTATATACATATACTACATACAATGAAGGTGCTTTATTATATAGTACATAAGCATATCTAGTACATATTATATCTATCCTATTGAGTAATATGTATACTTTTTATAGGATATAGTATGTATTCTATATGCTTTGTATGCGCTATATACTATAAGCTTTGTATGTGGTATATATAGGCTCTATATATTGCATATACTAAAAATATGTTTATCAAACGTAATAAATATATCATATGTTATATTCAATATACATAGTTCCTAAAATATTTTTAATTTATATATTATTTACGGTACCGTTATGATTATAACTATATATTATATATTATACACATATGTATAATATATACTATAATTTACATGGTATATTTGGTATATGATAAGATCTTGTAATATTATAGTAAACTAGAGTGTTACCCGTGTCCTCCGGACACAACATTCTTTTGTGTTGAGTCCCCACCTACCCGTCCCCTAGCCCTTTCCCTCCAATCCATCGTCCCCCCTGTCCTTGTCCCCTTGTCCCTCGTCCCCCGTCCCCATCCCCGTCCCCATCCTTTTATCCAAAACCCTAACTTTTAGCTTTTCATTTTATCCAAAACCCTTACTTTTAGCTTTTCATCCAAAAGCGTTTTTTTTGTGTTGAGTCCCCACCTCCCCGTCCCCTAGCCCTTTCTCTCCAATCCATGGTCCCCCCGTCCTTGTCCCCTTGTCCCCCGTCCCCCGTCCCCGTCCCCGTCCCCATTCCCATCCCCATCCCCATCCCCGCCCCGTCTTTTATAGAATTGTAGAATCTTCTAATTCTTAATGAGATGAATGATGTGGTTGATAGATAGTGTTGTAAACTATATATATACACTTTTTATAATCTTAAAAACAAATAGTAGAAAAAAGAAACCAAAAGTCAACCCATTTCCCCGACTGACCATGTTTTTCCCTAATCTAGGTGAAAATTTCCAAGTCATTCATCTTGGTTTTGACGACAATCATTGACGCCAAACTCAAAATTGGTAAATCACGATAGAAGAAAAAATAAAAGAAATCGACCCTGATCTATTCCTATTGGAAAAAAACTAATAAATCATCACATACTTGGAAGGACAAATCAGTGGGATACCCGTGAACAGACTACATTAGCCTGCCATGTGCCAGGGGCCGAAGAGGCTAACCGTGGCCCAATGAAAATGGCGCTTGCCTACGGAGCATGAGATTCTCGGTTTGAATCCCAGCATGGTCGTCGCAAAAGCTACTTTCTCGGATACTTTTCTCAAGTCGTTTTTCATCGCGATGCATCACTTTTTCATCCAATATCAGCGTGTTCATCCAAAAGGATCGTTCATCCATTTGACGTGTTCTTCATCATGAATTCTTTTATAATAAGAGATAAACTTAACTTTTCAAATTAGTACATACTATGTTTATACGTGTCGACCTCAAGAATCTGTCCATAGTACCAATTCTCCCGAGCAAATATAGTGTCGCTAAGATCCAGACCCCAAAATGCCCCATTACATCGCGTATCACAGAATGCCCTCAAGAGACTTGAGATCTGTAGATCCCAAAAACCCGGAACCATTAGGAAATGCGAAAGCTTGGATCCGCCACCACTTATGAATACTTACCACGTTAGGGATTCCATGAACGGTGTTGCCCACGGAGTGTGCGGCGACCCTGACCAGTTTTGTGGGGCAGTGCATGGCGGGCATCAAGTTGCTTGGTGGTTGCACGACTGTGAACACTACCACCTTATTGCCCTTCCTGACCTCCCCTGCACCTCTCCAACACATTCTCTCTTTGCAAGGATTTATTCCTTCAACTCTTGATGTTTCCTGCTCATGGCATGAGCATGTTCTACTTATTTTTGGATGTGCTTCGTGATGATGCAAAGCCCTAATCCGTGTCACCTTTCCTGATACTGCTATCCGCATTTTGAATCAGTTGCCCAAGTTATAAAAAATGTGGTGCCTTGACTTAAATCATCAATTACTACTTCCTGAATCAGTTCTTTTCTACTTGAGCATGAGTTAGTCATTCGAAGCTACTCCCTCTCATAAGCTAGCACAACCCTTGTTCTAATCCTGCATCTTCTACACGTCTACAGATCTTTCTAACAGCACCATTGGTTATAGGTCCATCCATCTCATTTCAGACACGGGTTTAGGCCCGACGCTTAAGGGTTAATCAGATGACTTCCGCTAGGTAGCAGTGTCATCTTTTTCTTCCTAAAGTGCCCCCTACGCAAAGAACTTAGATGGCGTTACCATATCGGAAATGCAATATTTCCCCCCTTTTGGACAATTTCATAGTGAATGTTAAATCGCCGTAAACCTATCTCCTTAACATTCATGAGGCAATTGTCAAAAAAGAGAAAATATGCATTTCCTATATGGTAATGCCCATGAAGTTGCTTGTGGTAGTTAAGACTCTATTGAAGAGCCTTCAATGAGATTCACCTTTAAATTGAATTCAGTGCTTTGGTTATGACCCGAGCTCCGTTGTGTGATGAAGGTTGGTAAGCTGAAAAGCACATTTGCGGATCAGCAGATGGCTGAACAACGTGTTGTAGCTATGGACATGGAGATCTGTAGGATCTCACAGGATCACTGGAGAAAGGACGAGGGAGGTTAATCACCTCTGCGGGTTGTTAGATGCTTTAGTTAAGAAGCGTGGGGTAGAAGTCAGCTAGGGTTACTCACTTTTGGGCAAAAAAAATATACCCAAAAGTATATTTTTTTGGACCAAAAAACTTTATTTTGCCCAATTTGATGGGAAAAAAGGCTTTTCTAAAAAAAAAAAAGTATGTTTCAAGATAGATCTATGCATGATGTATCTGATTGGATAAGAAATCAAAGAAAAAATCAACATTGAGTCCTATTTTGGGAGCCTTGAAGAAATATTTTGATTTTTAGCAATATAAGTGAAAATAAGTTTCCGATCTAGAATTTTCAATTATAATATATGAACACATTATGGCGTGGATGTGTCCCAAAACTTTTGAAGTATTTGACTTCCTAGAACTCTCAAAACAGGTATATTTGGCAAATGTCATATACTTGTGACAGGTATATACTGATGAAAGATATACCTATATTGGCCAAACCGTAAGTCAGAACTCAATATTTTTGGAGTTCCTACTCTTTAAATCAAGGCAACTATCACATT
Source organism: Bryoerythrophyllum caledonicum (assembly GCA_963971425.1). NCBI lineage: Eukaryota > Viridiplantae > Streptophyta > Bryopsida > Pottiales > Pottiaceae > Bryoerythrophyllum > Bryoerythrophyllum caledonicum. The sequence goes on along the minus strand of OZ020517.1, from coordinate 24,011,362 downwards.
CCATCAATAGAATTCCAAGATCAATCCCACATTTGCACTATGCAGCAAAAGAAGGTTCGTGACTCTTTCCAAAACCATTTGTGACACTATAAATATACCACCTTAGTGGACTTTCACCCCGTGACCAACTGCAACTGGAGGTAATTGGCGACTCCTTGTAGACTAATGCCTTTGACAATCATGGAGGTAAAGACGCGCTATCTCACTTTCTCGTCCTAGAGAATAGCAATAATAATTTGCCATCCTTCATGAAAAAGACATTTTAAAAACAATACAAATGTCACATTGATGATGTCTGAGAATTTAAATCACTTCGTTAGAGAAATCTCCTATTGTATAAATTTACTAAAATGCGGGAGATTTATGTGTTCATCCCATATAAAGTATGACATCAAACTGTAAGTGCTCGTTTAAAGTATACTAAAAATCTTGTTTCGCTAAGAAGGTAAACGCGCAAGGCGAGAGAATTGGTCAAATGAACGACGAAAATGGGCAACTCCAGTGTGAAATTCATTTTATGAAGCATAACCTACAAACAGCAGAGCATAGGCTTCAATCGGGTCAAAATCTGATCCAACAGGCAGAATTGGAGGTGCCCAACCTGAGGCAATACTCGTAAATGAAGAAGCTAGAGCTATGTGGTTTTTGTGACTTTCATTATTGTTACTTCCATCAATGGCTTTGTCATAGTTCAATTACATTCATTCACATCACTTTAGTGCAGACTTTTTGCCTAAGATTTAGCTTGGATGACTACGTCAGAGGCTCTAGTAAAGTGATACAGTACTAAACACGTTAATAACTCTTTGTTAACTAGAATGTGTGTTCTGATTTCAACACTCTCGATTAGGGCGTCTTGGGTACTTTCTAATAGTTTGGAAAATAGAAAATTCTTAGAAAGTAACTTTCCAATAATTTGTAAGGAGATTTTAGAGAGATTAAGCTGATTCATTCTTTATGCTCAAATTTTATGTCACACTGGAATTAATACTCAAACATCGCTACTATATCAATATTTCTTTTACAGATTGTATCCTTGAAGTCCAAATTGCCTATGGAGGAAGACGCCAGGAAGAATCTTGACGAACGATTAAGCGCTAAGGTGAGTCACTCTTTACAAATTTATGTGCGTCATTCTCGCACAGTGAGAGTTGTCCAAGAAAAATTGTGAATGGCTGATAGACTCTTTCAGATGTTAACTCGACACCTACATCGTACCTCTCAGGGCCGCTCATAATTTGTGCTTTAGATCTGAAGTTCTTCAATCCACACTCGACATTGGACAAGAGATCCCACAGCGTCGAGACACCACATTATGTATTATACAGCATATTCTACTATGAATGTATTATACAGCATATTCTACTATGAATGTATGATATCACCAGGATTATCATGAATTCAAATGGTGGCTATGGAATGTCGACTGGATTTATCAGAATTTCCTATCCTCCTGTTTGTGATGGGCAGACGTCGGAGATTAGTGCAGTTGAAGGCCTTCTTCAAGCATCAAATTTGGATATCCAAGTTAGCTTCCGTGCCAACTTCTATTTGGAAAGAGTTTGCCTTTCTATCGAACTCCTTTGTGGAAATTTTAAGAAGGGCAGAGTAAATTCTCGGTTGATTCTAGTATTCTAGATGTTGTTTGCAGATGCTCAAAACAGAGATGCTTCAGGTTGTGGCTGAGCGTGAGAATGTCGTCAACGAGTTGCGTACTACGAATTCTAAGCTACAGTATTGTGAACAGGTCTGGGACTAGTCAAGTGATTCAAATAAGATATTGTTACAATATATGGTCTTCCATTCTCCTAGGAACTTTAAAAACGGTCCGAACTCCTTGATGCCAAGTTATTCTTTACTATCTCTCCGACACAGTAGTCACGATCTAACATCCTTGATTGAAGATCCTTCAGTTTTAATATCACCTTCTTGTTGTATCCTTTTCTACAGCTACCCTTACTGCGATCAGAAGTAAAAAGAAGTTTCTCAACTGTAGCCCTCTTTAATTTCCTCCTGAAATGCAAGAGCAAATAGTTCTTCAAAAAGTTTGGTTCTCATACACATTGAATGCAGTTGGTCTTGCATTGGAACCTCCTATCGATTAATATTATTTGGTTACCTGCAGATGCTCGGCGTTAAGGAGAAAGAAGACGAAGAAATCATGAAAGTGTACAGAGATCTGTCTGAGGAAAACCAACAACTTAGGGTACAGATTGTGGAATGTGACAATCAGTTGCAAAGCCATCGGTACCAGATTCAGAGCTTGGAAGAAGCTTTTCAAAGGCCGCAATCTCAAGTGAAGACATTAGATGAAGAAAATCAACGATTGAATTCTGACCTCAAGGTTATCGAGTTGAACCATTCTCAGTCTAGAAACATTTAATATTTGACGTATCGTGATCGCTTTAGTGATTGGTTTTTTCGTTCTGCATTGGAGACATAGCAGCAATAGGTCAATGACATGCTCGTTGAAAGTCAGAAGGTATGCATCAGCAATTCATCTCTGACCAGTATAGAAAAGGTGAACAATTGTCTCGGTTACACCAATATACCACTACAGTAACTTAGCATTCAAGTCGTTTAAAATATGCTAAGGAGTGATCTAATTTGTGCCTCATATAGTTCTTCAAGCGAGCTTATCCTTACCGAGTTAAAGTGCCGCAGCTCAGTGATGTCTTGTACTGATGAGATCGTCCTCACTACAGGAGAGGGAAGCTATTACATCGAGAGATAGGCTGGAGCATGAGAGAGTGCGGGAGTTGGAGCAATTACTTGCCTGTGTGCGAACCCAAGAACACCACGTAGAGTTGGAGAGCAAGGTAGCGTAACCGTGATGGTTGTCAAGTGTCAATTTTTCTTGTACTAGAATGACAAACTTTGTGAACATTTGAGGACAAATCCATCAACAAGCTGCCCTAATCATTACCAGTAGTTGCAGGAATCTGGTACAAAGACCGCAATGATGCGTGAGCATCTTAATTCTCTAGAGGAGCAGGTTAGAGTAAACCCTTGAAACTGTGTGCAAGTTCCAGGAGGAACACAGGATAGTTTTGGTTCCTCCTTTGCTGATAAAGCACGCTATTTCAGCACTAAATGCTGATAATAATCAATTTTCAGAATCATTGACTTGCAGTATGATTTTCTCCAGGTCCAAACATTGTAAATTACAAGGGATGCGCAAAAATCAAAAGATTATGCGGCTACAGGCCTGTCTAAATGCCAAGGTATCAATATCAGTCAGTTAAGAACAAGATTGTAGCTGGATTCTGGAAAATTGTAACAAGAGTTTAGCAATCCAAAATGACAAGAAGTGGCGGTGGGACTGACTGCAGGAGACAGAAGAAAGATTGCGAGGTCGACTCGTTGCTTCTTCCCAACCCTTATCAAATCATTCTATGGACATGCAGCTTCATCAAAATGCTGCAGATGTTGCTGGTTCAAAGGTACAATGCACTTGTCACACTAATGGCTGACCACAAACACGTTCGCCTTCCCAATTTTAACTACAATCTCATTCTTGTGACACTCGCAGTAAAATTTACATAACATCTTCTAGAATCTGAGTACGCAACATCACAACAAATGCCAAATTTGCAAGGTTCATTAAACTTGCTGAGTCCTCAAGTTGGTCACGCGCAGCATGTCGCCACATCAATGCAGGCTATAGTCTTCTTCAGGGAGTAAGCCTCGGGTGACCACTTTTTCTTACAGCAGTCATCTTGACTGTCACAAGTGCCTAATTAAGAAGACTCTGGGATTGTATTCATGCAGGCAAAATTCCACGACCTGGAAATGAGGAACTTTTCACTTACGGGAGACCTTTCGATGACGGCAAACCTATACAAGGAGTCTTTCTCCTAGCTATAGAAGGCAGAAACGCAGTAAGTCATCTTGCTTGGACCTCAGCTGGAAGTTCTCATTTGCAAAATACAAATCTTTCTTGTAACGTTTGTCACACCGTCGGAGGCCACAGGGGATTTACTCTGCAAAAGTCGAATAATTGATCAAAGAGCACAGCCTCAAGCATGTACCAACTAACAGGGGCTACTAACGACACGATTCTGCCAACTTGCACGAGCACCAGAAAACATCAAGGTCACAAGGCGAGAGATGGATCAGGAATCACCTATAGCATGAGCTCTGATAGCCAAGGATCCTGCAATGCGTCCGATGCGCTCAGCTGTTTGCTAGTGAGCTTCCGGAGAAAATCACCAGCAAGTGCTGTCCTCCCATAAGGAAGGACTCCATCCAAGATTTTCCCAAAACTATACATGTCTGAAAAGGGCGTATATAGATTGCCTTCCAACATCCCCGAATTCCAGTGTGAGAAGTGTCGAAATCCTTCACTCAATCTAAAAGGAGACTCTGCTACAGATTCAAGGTCGATAAGCATGAATCTCATCTCTGACAGTCGCACAATATTCGGGAGTCGGATATCCCTGTGTACCAGGCCCGCACCGTGGAGGATGCTAAGGGCTTGGCACACACACTGAGCCATCCACCTGCAATCCTGTTCGGACTTCAATGAGCACGAGTATCCAAGAGGACCACACTCAACCTTGTAGATTCCATGAGCACTAACGGTGGGCCCTGTATCTGCCCGCGGAAGAAACGAACCTTCTGCAGCACCATAAGCCCTCTGTATCTCAGAAAGACTCGTCCCCTGCTCAGCACTGTAGGTATCAAAGTCTCTAATGTGCTTAACCACTCTGTCAGAATAAAACCAAATTACCCTCTTTCCATCTGGTGATTCGTCCTTAGAAAACATGGCGCGACGGCCTGGGACATGTGGGACAGAGTCTGCCATTGTCCTCAACAGCTGGCAGGCATAGCCCACACTGAGTGCAAAATAGCAGCGACCACGAATATTTGACAGGTCAAGACATGCACCTACTCGGTGTACGTCCTTGGAACCGTTCTTACCGATGTATAGCCACTGAAACATGGAGCCACCTGCTATGTAGCCTAGAAAAAAGTCCAACTCCCCATAAAACATTGGATTAAGCGGCTTTATATTGGAAATAATATCATCATCAGCTTTATGCCGGTCAGCAACCTTGTCTTCACCTACAAGGAAGGTGCATCCGGATGCTATGACAATTGTATCAGGCCTTTTCCGGGGTGCAATAGTTCCGGAGTAACTCCCCTGCCGCCGTTCACTAGAATTAAACGAAATCTCGAGCTTTGTATCATCCCGGCTATACTCTTCGAATAGTTCAAAGTATCGTTCTAGCCAGCTTCCAACGACAAGTGTAGTGTTCATCTCGGTGCGTACAGACTTAGAACCAGTTGTCAGGAAGCCTCCTATAACACAAGGAAGCACTGAACCATCTGTCTCGACTAAAAACTCCGCCGCAAAGTCGGGCCACCTTGGTAGTACCTGGTGATAGACGTGCTTCGACACAGGAAGCTTCTGATGCGGCTCAGGGAACAATACCTTTGTGAGGTCGGCCTTATTTTTGGGGAGCTCAGGTTGCTGCGGGAGCAGCATGTGCTTAATCCAAGCTTCAGAACGGTCTATAGAATCGCCTGCTTGAGGTGGAACACAAGCAACAACCACAACAACCAAGTGAAACAAGAATACACAGGACACATGGTGCTGCAAGAGTCCCTTCCATACAAAGGCCAAAGCAAGAGTAACAGTCACTGTCCTTGATACCCTAAACCTAACAACCAAGTGACCAAAAAAAAAACCTCTAAGAAATTTACAAAGAGAGCCCTCTTTGAAATAAGGAGCAACATTGTAGAAATCACAATGGAGAACACCAAGACAGATACCTCTAAAACTGAAGTATCCACTAATTGAGAAACGAGGCTTCAAAACGAAGCTCCGAATAACACCCCAAAGGCAACGAATCCCCTCAAGGTTCAAACGTACCACTCAGATTTAAAGATCAAGGCACGAAGGAGCACATACCTGTAGGAGCTTCAGATATTGGACGACCAGTGACCATCACGGGATCTTCTTTCGTTCCTGCTACACGCAACGAGTTCTTGATCTGCGTCCAAGAAGCAACTGACCATAGGTCGCCATTTTTCGGAGAAGCATAGCCACACAGACGGATTGACTTTGGAATCAACTCAAACGTTGTACCGAGTTCTCCGAAGTCGATCTTGCCATCAGGAGTAGTCCAAACGGGCACCACCAGTGTGTCTGATTGGAAGAAGACACCCTCCATAGCTGAATCAAAAAAGATGAAAGGAAAGAGCTTCTTCGCAAGCAACACTTACGAACTGCATGAAAGCACAACACAACCAACTCAGATGGCAGTCCACACAAGAAAATCGAAACAAACCCTAGGTCCGCACAAACAGAAACAAAAGCCTCGGATTAACACAAATCAAAGCGACAAAAGAAAGAAACAAAGAAAGCGCAAGCAGAAATGGAAACCTAATTAGCAAATCCAGGAAAAGTAAAACTTAAGAGGAAAGAAAACATACCAAGTAAAAGAGGGGCAGGGAGAATTGGCCCCCTCACTCGTCCTCCCATGGATGGAAGTGAGGGATGATGGCTGCGTTTTCTCATCTCAACCTCAACCCATGAGCCTCTAACCATGGTTAAGTCCGGTCAAACCCCCTAGTGGAGCATGTGAGGTAGGTGGACATGGTCTCCCTTGTCTTTTAGTGAAGCACTTAATAAGGGGCGCCACTTTATTCATCCTCTCTACATGATGGACCTAATTATAAATACAATCTTGAAATATGGACACGTGTCATTCCTTGGAGAACTACCCTTTCCATATTTGCAAGAAAAATGTGGACATAATTTGAAATCTAAATAAGATCCTACCCCTTTATTTCCCACTTGCACATTTCAAATTGATAGTCCCATCAAATATTCCGTAATTAGAAAATATTTTGCAAACCAATCAACTAGAAGGATGGATTAGGGTTTGGAATGCAAAGCCATATCCTTAGAAACACACTAGTTGTATTTTCATTTGGGAATTGCAATGTTGAGTGCAAAGTGACCATTCTATGAGGTATGTATTCTTCTCTTGATTTTTTTATTTTTATTTTTATTTTTGATCTTATGTTTAACATATACATTCAATTATTAACAAATTCTTGTGAATTCCATGTTGTTTTAAACATGCATTTTCATTTCATGTTCTTTAATGTAAGAGATGTTGGAAGCATTGCATTTTTTGAATTTTAGTGATAATATTAAGAAGACAAGCCCCATTCATGATGGTTATTGTTAACGATAGCTCCCTCTAGATGTATGTGATGGGTATTTTTGGGGTACCCTTTCTCTTTGCTCAAACATGGATAGTTCCTTGTCACAAAGGGGTCATCGCGATGGTTATTGTCCATGATTATATAATTTTGTTTTAGTGATGGGTATTTTTGGGGTACCCTTTCTCTTTGCTCAAACATGGATAGTTCCTTGTCACAAAGGGGTCATCGCGATGGTTATTGTCCATGATTATATAATTTTGTTTTAGTGATGGGTATTGTCGATGATAGCTCCCTCTACATGTATGTGATGGGTATTTTTGGGCTACCCCTTTTCTTTGCTCAAACAGGGATAGTTCCTTCTCATAAAGGGATCATTGCGATGGTTATTGTCCATGATTCTATAATTTTGTTTTAGTGATGGGTATTGTCGATGATAGCTCCCTCTACATGTATGTGATGGGTATTTTTGGGCTACCCCTTCTCTTTGCTCAAACAGGGATAGTTCCGTGTCACAAAGGGGTCATCGCGATGGTTATTGTCCATGATTCTATAATTTTGTTTTAGTGATGGGTACTGTCGATGATAGCTCCCTCTACATGTATGTGATGGGTATTTTTGGGCTATCCCTTCTCTTTGCTCAAACAGGGATAGTTCCTTCTCTCAAAGGGGTGAACGCGATGGTTATTGTCCATGATTATATAAAAAAAATTTAGTGATGGGTATTGTCGGCAATAATCTTAAGCCAAATATATGATGGATATTGCCAATGATAGCTTCCTCTAGATGTGTGCGATGGGTACCATTGGCCTCCTCCTTCTCTCTTTTCAACCAAGGGATAGTTCCTTGTCACAAAATGATCATTGCGATGGTTATTTTCCACGATTATATAATTTTCTTTTAGCGATGGATATTGCATGGTCGGGCCAATCTTTTCATCTTAGTCCAAGGTTTAGGTCTGCTCATACAAGACATATCATGATAGGTATTGTCCGTGATGTTTTAGTGTTCAGTTACGATGGATATTGTTTGCTTCGATCTTGTATCCTTCATGTGACTAAAGATATTTCCTTCTCCCGTATGAGATATCGTGATTGTTATTCCTCATGATCTTGTGTACAACCATACCGAGATGGTTATTGTAGATGATAGCTCACTTTCGTTACATGTGATGGATATTATGAGTTAGAGTCATGTATACTCTCTAACCATACCCATTTGTACTAACCAAGGTTGTTTGTCGTTCCAAATAGAGTATAATAGACCACACAATTTATTCTTTTTTGAATTGGAATAGTATAAATTCAAACATATTTGTGATTGAAGTCATTCCTTTCAACTATTGATAGATGTTATGTCTTTGAACAACATTGTTATGGATATTGCCATTAAATTCTTTGTCCAAACACTTGCATGATGCGTGTTTTGATAATAATGTTGTGCATTTCTTGAAGTATAGACTAATACATCCAAGTTGGTTGAATTTATTCTTCATGTATATAGGGGACAATATGGGGAACAAAAAGAAGACGGTCAATGTCCAAACCCCTCCGATAGGGCCAATTCCTTTCCAAGCTATTGCTTGGAATGGTGGAGAGAGGCATGGATTCGGATACACAACAACTGTATTGAAGGCATACATTCCTTACGACAGGGTAGGCGACTTCATTAACGGACAAACCATGGAGGATGGGACACCGGTGGATTGGATTATTTATGACACCAAAAAGGGAGAAGAAAAGAAGAGGGTTCAGGTGGATTCTTTTATTACTCATGTTTATTATAATTGTGCATTTGGTCCAGACGACCATAGAAATGATTCTCATCATCCACATTCCAAGAAGCGTGGATGCATTGCTAGGTTTTCTGTGAAGCAATTGCGTTTATATCCAAATGTGGTAGAGTTGGCATACTATCATGTTGACCACACAAGGGAAGATGGGACACCGGCTCATGGAGTAGAAGACCCGCACTCAATGGGAAGAAAAACTACATATCAACCAAGAATGTCAAAGGAGCTGAAGAAGTGGATCATTCATCGTCTCAGTGAAGGATTTACATCGAAGCAAGTTTATGAAGAGCACAAGCGCAATTGGATTGAGAGGAAGAAGACAAAAACCAAGAAACTACGTGATGATTTTGTAGAGCTTCGAGATATTGCGTATTATGAGAAAAGGATGAAGATGGGGGTGTGGCGTCGAGATCCAAATGACTTTGATAGTGTTAAGATGTGGGTAAAGGAAGAACCCGAAAATGTCTTCATGTGGCATGAGAAGGATGATGTCACGGACTTACCATTTATTTTGGGTATCCAAACTCCTTGGCAGAAGGAAATGATGCTCAAATTTGGTCACAATGGAGCCATAGCAATGGATGCTACTTTTGGTACAAACTTGCCCAAATATCCTTTGTTTTCTTTGCTTGTCTTTGATGATTGGAGGAACGGTATACCTGTGGCTTGGATCCTCACTAGCCGCCAAAAAGAAGAGGACCTTGTGATGTGGTTGGAACCTCTAAGGAGACACCTGGAGAAAGACATGCCGGATTTTCTACCATCATGTTTTATAGTTGATGACGCTGACTATCAGTGGAGGGCATTGAAGCGAGCTTGGCCTGAGGTTGAAGTCCCTATCTACCTTTGTTGTTTCCATGTTCTAAAGAATTGGAAAAATCATATTTGGACCAAGGTACCCAACCTTGGTACGTTGAGAGCCCTCGTGTACAAAATATTGCATTCTTTTTTGTATACTTCTATAAATTACAAAGAGTCCGAGAAGGATTTTTTGATCAGGGCGCGAAAAATGAGTGAAGAAATGTTTCAATTCTTATACATTCCACAGTTTGAGAACTATTTCAAGAAGTATTACGATCATCAAGGTAAGAAGATTACAATCTAATACTTTATTCCTCATTTATTTTTGTATGAAGATGAAATAACACGTGTGATTAATTGTTTAAGACTTATTTTCTTTGTATATGTTTATCTCTTATATCATACCTTGTAACCATTATGCTTTGCGGCAATAGCATTTATACGACTTTAATTTTTTTATTTGCTCCAGAGATGTACCTTGTAGGCCATCGGCGAAATCCGCATTCAAACCAAGACACACAAGCTAGCATTGAATCATATCATGGAGCTTTGAAGCGTTGGATGAAGATTGACAACCATCAACTCTGTGGAAGAAGAGTGGATTCACTTGCTTGGCGTCTAACTAGTCCTATTAATACACATTACATGTATGTGGAGGATAGGAAACTCCACGGATTTGCGCTAAACAAATTTGTGGAGAAGATTGTTGAAGAGGGAATTGCAAAAGCAAAAGCAATTCCTATCGAGCACATCCGTTCTCATCCTAATGAAGATCAAGGATGGCAAGTTCACTCTCAAAATATAGAAGACTGTTGGTATGATATTCCAGATCCTTATACGCAATATGCTTCATGCTCTTGTGAGTGGGCAATTCGTGGGAATTTTTGTAAACACCAGCTCGCTTTGATCAAGTCGACGACAGACATATCTTGGATGATCATGTTGGAGTTTCTAGGCACCTACTATGGTTCTCTACGTGGAGGATTGGAAGCAATGTTCGAGCACGTTGTTCCACTTGACCCCTTTGAAGACTTTGATATTGATACCGACGAAGAGCACAAAGATGTTGATGATGACAACTGTGACGACCATGGTGGTGGAATTTACATGAAGGATGGAAATGATGCTCATGGTAGTGAAGAACTAGCTTCATTTTCAATAGCTCCAACACATGCTCGAAATCATCAAATAATTGATGGATCTTTGGAAATTATTGACAAGCTAGTGTGGGAGGCTAAAGAAGAAGCCATTGGAGGAGGGTTGAAGTTAGTTCAACACATGCAAGTCATGCAAGCTAGGGTATTGACGGATGTAAGACGCATCCGGGCTTTACAAAATACAAATAGTCTACATCCTCAAAGTAGCTTTCAAGTAGTGGAGGATGGATTTGGCACGTCAATTGTGAGGACTCCGGATTTTCGAGAGAAGGTAATGAGTGCGATGGGCAAGAGGAAACGTAATGGTCTATGAGCCACACGTGAGGGAAAGTGATTACTTGTTTGTAGTTGTCTTTTTTGGCTTATGGGTTTTGTATTCTGTTTTTTCATCGGTTGTCCAATATTTCAATCAATAGTCATGGTTCTGTTAAAATATATATATTTATATATATTTGCAAAGCCATTATGGAGCATATCTAATGTCTATGGTAATTATTATGCACAATATAATATGGTATAAAAAAATTAGAAGAATAGAAAGTTTATTCGATGTTTAAAAAAATGATATTATAAAGGGTTTATTAAGGCTATTAGTTTTTTCTTTCCATGTATTTTGTTCGTTTCTCATTCTCAACCACAAGTTTTTTTTAAATTTTTTTACTCATATCGTTTAGATTTCTCCATTTTTTATTATACATAGGCATTTGGATTTTATTCTATATTTTCAAAATTTATCATCACAATTCATAAAATTTATAATGAAACAAAATACTAGTACCGTATATATTGCATGTGTATGGTATAATTGGAAATATAGGTACCTTGTGATATGAATACGAACCGACGATGGCTACTTTCCAAGTCCCCATTGATAACTAGTGATAATTGCATTCAAGAATGTGGTCGTGGCGATGGATATTGTTTGTGATATTTCAAGATGATACCTTACGATGGGTAGTCAAATGTGGCGATAGGAATTGTCTATGACTCCTTAGAAGACCAGGGATACTTGCATCCAAAGATGTAGCAATGGCGATGGGTATTGTCGGTGATATTTCAAGATGATACTTGACGATGGGTATTAAAATTTGGTGATGGGAATTATGTAAGTCTCTATTGAAGACCAGGGATACTTGCATCGAAAGATGTAGCCATGGCGATGGATATTGTCCATGATATTTCAAGATGATACTTCACGATGGGTATTGAAATGTGGCGATGGGAATTATCCAAGTCTCCATAGAAGACCACGGATACTTGCCTATGAAATTGTAACCATGGCGATGACTATTGCTTATTATATTTGAATATGATACTTTATAATGGATTTTGAAGGAAGACAAGAAATTGTATGGGATTTTAGATTTCGAATACAAATATATTAACATGAACAAAATTACATATCAATGAGTTATGATATAAGTCTACAGGACCTAATAATTGGGAATCTACAAGAAGTTAATTCAACAACGAACACAAATAAAAAGTCGCAAATGAGTTTATACACCAAAATGTAAGCATGAAGTGTACCTTGCAATTCAAGTATTAAGAAGAAGATAGTTTCAATGTATGCATAACAACATCTTCTAAATGCAACCATCTTGCAAAGAAAAAAGAAAAAAACTTGGTCTATTCACTCATCATCTTCATCACCAACATTATCACTCCCACTATTACTCTCACTGTCACTGTCATTAGAACCATCACTCCCACTTTCACTGTATTCTTCAATCTCATTGACCTCCTCCACCTCTTCATTATCTTCACAAATATCCTCTGTATCAGCTATGGGATGAGTAGCTCTATAAACCTCACATGCAACTTCAATCCGATCCATACGAGTTGCATTCTGCATAGCATAGATGTCTTTGCACAATCCCACATACCTTGCAATCCATCTATCCTTCCCCTCTTTCAGCCTGTGTCAAAAAAAATACATTTAAATATAAATTAGTATCATGAAGTCTTTGAACAACAAACATAACAATTTGAAATGCATCAAATGAAAATATAATGCAAGGAAATGACTTATGCAAGAAGTAAGACTTTGTGGTGATGCCAATCCATAACCTCCTTGACCAATCCCTTACGAAAGCACTGATTATCTTTCCACTTCAAATCCTTGAAGAGACTCTTCATCTCCTCAGTGACCCTCTTCAACTTCTTTGGAGCAGTAAGCACCAAATTTGCAAATTCATCAGAATCATGAAGATCATCACATTTTTTGGAATCAAGAATACCTTCACCAAAGTCAGAAACTCCAAGGAGCTCCATAGTTCTTCCTTTTAGAAGTGTAACCACAATAGGGCAAGTCTTCTTGTCTTGGGTCTCCAACAATGCCTTCTTCTCAAGCTTCACCCACTCCTCTTCAGCTCTTGTGGTCCACTGGTCAATCTTCTTGTAGAGGTCCAAACGAGCTCTCTTGAAAGGGGACCCTAAAACCTTCAAATTCATTTTTTTGGAATTCACAGGCTTTCTTTTCTTACCTCCAGCAGTTGTTGATGAAGAGGCCACTCTCTTCTTCTCAGGCAGTGTCTTTCCATGTGCTTTCCTAAGATGATCAGACAAGTGATGGCGATATGCATACGGACCAAACTTGCAAATCTTCCCTGAAAGATTTTTTTGAATCAAACACTCGTAGGGCTTTTCTTCCCGTTGTACCTTTCTCCAATCACTGTCTTCCGTGGCATACTCAACATCTTCAGATACATATGGAATAGTGGTAGTCTCTGTCATACCTAAGAAGCAATACAAGAAGTTAGTAAATAATAAATATGTAGTTTAGAGGATAATATCCATTATAGAAGGCACAAAGAAATAAACATAAAGCTAAACAGAAAATCCAACTACTATCAATATGAAATTGAAATGTGAAGAGAATTTCAGAAGAAGACCAATTACAATTTAAATAAATTAATATTATAATTTGAAGCAAAAACTATGGCCAAATTGTTGGACCACTCTTATGAAGGATACAATCAACACCAAGACATACTCCATTCCAAACGAATCCCAAACCCAAACTCTAAACTCATTGGAAAAAATCTACACAATAATTCCACTAAAAGAATCCTCTAGTTTGGAAGATGATAAAAACCTCGAGAAAGCAATGAAAGATTCACGTTACATAGTTCAAGCATAGATAAACAACCACAAATTCAATGAGATGGTTTAATTCTCACTGGAAAGACCAAAATGAATTGTAGAACACAAGCAAAAGAAGCAAAGTGACGTTGATATTTCATCATGCACATCAACATGGAAAGGGTCACACGATGCACAAGAAACACAATGATCCATTACAAAAGCACTCACTTCATAGAAGATTGTGCTTCCCAAACAATACATTATAATGTCTCCTCAACAATATGATCCTTCCTCATGTCCGTAACTATACATACCGATCCTTAAGCTTCAACCAGGTTCAATTCACGCTCACGTGGTCATAGCTTGCAATCAACAACCTGCAAAAATGGAAAACAATTAATGAAAAGTGATGAAAGAAATAATTTCAAATATAAATTCAAAACATTAGGGGAAGATAAAGTACCTAAATCAAAGTAGAGGGACGAGCTGCTACCTGCAAAAATAGAAAACAATTAGTGAATGGTGATGAAAGAAACAATTTCAAAAATAAATTCAAAAAATTAGGTGAAAAGAAAGTACCTAAACCGAAGTAAGAGGAGCTGCTACACGAGTTGGTACGGGAGGCAGAGCTGCTAAACCCGTGAGAATGAAAAACAATTAGTGATGAAAGAAACAATTTTTAAAAAAAATTCAAAAAATTAGATGGAGAGAGTACCTGAACCAAAGTAGGAGGAGCTGCTAAACCAACAGAAATGGATCAGAAGGCTGATCAGCCACTAATCTAGAATGCAATGACTGAACGCTAGAAGAACAAATGGGACGCAAATTTCACCTCAGTAATGTTTGCAGACGTCAGCTCTAAGTTGATGATGTTGATGTCCGCTTCCAAGTCTGTTTCCCCACTGACGAGCAATCTGTCGTTATCCTTGAAGCATCAAACTACCTTCCTACCCACATAACTCAAGCAAATTAGCAATCCACAAACCAACAAGATCACTTATTCGGATTCGAAGAAACAAACAAAACTGAAGTATGAAAGTGGCTTCACGAACAAGCAACAGAAATACATTGATTCCAAGACCTTGGATGTCCCATTCACATCACTTGAGATATGAATGCTGCCCAAATTAAAAATTTCGTTCATATTCTTATCAAAGTGTACAAGAAACATTACTTAGTGATGATCAAACTACCAGCTACCAAAAACAACTGAAAAATCCAACTACCCGATACTACAAAGAATTTCAGTGAAGTTCAAAAGAGTCAATGGATCATAAGGCTGATGAGCCACGTAATGTAGAATGCAATTACTGTGAGCCAGTTTTCCAAAACTAAAGACTTTTCAACTTCATCACAGCCAGGTTGCCACTGGAGTGAAATTTGACAAAGAGAGGAGATGTAATTGGAGTGAAATTTGACAAACAGTGGAGATGTACACATACCAGGATGTCAACATCGCACCCTGTGGCGGTCTAGAGCTGCGCCACAAACCAGGGAGCTGTACACAACGCCTCAAACCTTGTCTTCGTATGTATACTCGACCTTTGGCCTGCTTATATGCTCTGGCAATCCGACTATCTGATCCAGCGCTCCCTCTACTTGCTTGCTTGCTCGGGCGATCTGACACTCCGCAACTCCAGCATATTCCTGAAGCTCTCTATAAAGATAAGAGTAAAGAAAGACGGTGACAATGTATTGCTTCACAGACAGCCGTCCCTTCACTAAATGTCTCTTCTCAGTTTAACGAAGTGAATATTTACAATTTTCTATACAAAAAGAATCAACCCATCATTTTGTCTGGTGTTCGGTGCACCCTTTGATGACTGTATATCTACCATAAAGGCCGTGAGCATACCTGAGGTGGGCAAAGGTGATGAGAAAGCTCCGCCTGCCTGCCCGATCCACCGCTCTCCCACCCCGATTATGAGTTGTGCAGCCCCTGCTTTAGCCTGCGCGCCTGGAACACCACATTTGTGCAGCCGTAGCGTAGCCTTCAGCCTGCGCTCATGGTCACCTAATTAGTCGGAGTAGTTCGAAGCCTGTTGGAGAAGGTAAGAGAAGTCGGCAACCTAACCTGAAGAGAACACGGGTCAGAAAGAGAATGAGCGCTTAAAGCTGCAGTACGCTGCATTGACTAAGAAAGATTTGACACAAGTGTAGCCACGCAAAGCACGTGAGCCAAGCAGAGCCAAGCGAGTAGAAACAGACAAACAGCAAGAGCAACGGACAGTTTAGACCGAGAGGAAGAAAATCCGCAAGAGAGAGGTCGCAATCGCGAAGCACTGGTATTGCGCGGAAGCGGCATGCAGTGGCCACACACAGTCCACAATACAGACATACGAATTGACGACTTAAAGCTGGCCTTCCAGCTCTCTTCTGCTCTACACCAACCGAGTTGGACCCGGCGCCGTCAACAACACAGACAGAAAGAAAAAACCAATACCAATCACAAACGACAAAGACTGGGGCTTCCGCTTCCATCCCCGACTTCCTATCTACACTGATCTAAACAACCGAACCAAGCCATTTGGTGCACTTTGCAAACTCACCCACACAGGCTGCCACTCAACAACTAGGAGACAAATGGAAAAAACAAACAAAACAAAACAAAAAACTGACAACACCACAAAAAACTAACCGGCTCTTCCCGGCTTCACTCCGTTGCACACGCCCACCGCCGGATGCGTCCTTCCTCCGATTTAATTTGTCTTGCTGCGAGGGGCGATTGCTGCACTGCTGCCGCGACGGCGAGAAGAATGTTGCACCGACGCTGCGAGGGGCGCGGCGAGTGCTGCGCGGGGCGGGAGGCGGCGCAGACAGGCGGAGGGAGACACTGCAGCTCCGTGCGGAAAATGGCGGGAGGCGGAAGTGGAGGTGGGACCCAGCCCTAACTCGAGTCATCCAACGTTAACCCTCATCCGTCGTCGGCACCCCTCATCCGTCGTCCATCGGGACGAGTGAGGGGGCCAGTTCTCCATGGGCGTAAAAGAGACAGACATGCCTCAAATCGCTGGAATCCGAAAACCTGGAGTACAACACGAGCCGGCCGTGAACAATAGGCCCACGCACATGCGCAGTTTTGGCTGGCGACGCGGGCTCACATGGATGGAACTGTTCACCAAAACAGACCTCTGTTGAGAGTGCGCCTCAACCTCAGCCAAAGTCAGGCAGGCACAAAAAAAATGAGCCGCCTCTCTCAGCCTCAGCCGCCCACTTTTGTTTTACCCTTATCAACCCTCTGACACTTAAAATTAGAGTAAGTAAAATGCACAAGTCACATAGAAAAGCACTATTAAAGATGGCAGAGAGATGTAGTAGTCCTCTCTCTCCTTGCCTTGGAGTCTTGCAAGCTTACAAACTTGCAACTTTCTTTTTTCAAGCATGGAGCAAGGGTTGGGTTTTTTAGGCCAAATGGTTATGGCTCATGGCCCTCCTTCTCTACTACCTTCTTCTTCTCCTTCTCCTTCTTCTTCTCCCTCATGTGTTCCAAGCACACCCCTTCCTCCTCCCCTACCTCCCTTGGTGTCCGCCGATGATAGAAAGTGGGGAATTCCCGCTACTAGATATTTGATTGACTTGTGCAGGGAGAAGATTGAGGCGCGGGGAGATTGCAACTTCAAGAGGAAGGATTGGGCCCTTATCCAAACCCGCCTAGTTGCCCATTTTCCTAGTGAGGGGGGTAGGACTTGGATGCATGTTCGAGACAAGTGGGGAAAAATGCGGAAGCATTACACTAATGAGAAGAAGGAAATGACATCGGGAGTGAATCATGAGTCAAAGTTTGTTTTTTTTGATGACCTTGATGCTATTTTCAGTGAAGCGGCCAAAGCAAATGGAGTACCAGGAGCGATGGACAATGGCGAGAAGCTTGATGGCACAGAGAAGGCTCCGGTGAATTTGGAAGATGATGACGAGGTGAGCCCACAAGATGTACCTCCCGCAGCGCCAATTTAGCCACAAACAAGGGCATCAAATCTACAAGGTTGTCGTGGTGCAAGTAACAAGCGTCGGAGGGTGTCTGGTGATATGGCCGCGTCATTGGATCGTTTTTGCGAGGCAACACTGAAGATTGAAGAGATGAAGGTTGAGACTGCTGTCAAGTTGCATGCTCAGAATAGGGCCTTGGAGTTGGAGATGTTCAAGCTAACTCAGGCGTCCCAAGAGCGCATGGCAACACTATTTGCATCTGTATTGCAAAACCGTGGAGGAAATTCTTCGGTTTAGATGTAGCACTATATGTGCTTGTATACATTGGAAATTCTTAATTTCCAATGATTTGCAATAAACTTTAAAGTTATATTGCATTTTCTTTTCTTTGAAATTCCCCATTTTATGTCACCACAACCTTGTAGTCAACCATCAAAAATGAACTTGAAGCTTTGTAAAATATATATTTTTAACATATCATGTTCCATATTTATATCATGAAACTCATTAAATGTAAAATAAAATTATGAAAATGGAGTATATCATAGCATAGAACAAAAGAACTTGTAGTCATTTCTCCAATAAAGTATTCAACATCACATTAAAGAACATTGTGTTACAATATTGAGAAATCACTATTCAGGATTTCGAGATACCCAATTTGTAAATATAGCTTCTCTCATCAATTCTCCAGCTCTCTTGCTACTTTTACCTTCGTCAGGTAAACGAATATGGCCACGATATCTCCCTACAAATGGATCCCTATGCATTCTTCGATCTCTAGGCATTGGAACTCGCTCCTTGTGAAATTCACAAAAGTTGTGTAAAACACAACATGCTAAAGTAACCATTGCACATTTATCTACACTCATATCAAATGCCTTCAAAATCCTCTAACGATTCTTTAAAGCAGCAAATGCATTTTCTATTATGACTCTACCGGAATTCATAGAAGAATCGAAACGAATTTGATCACGAAATATAGGATTGGCCGGTTTGAAATTCTTCATCAAAAAAGGTCGGATTGGATAAGCCGAGTCTCCTATAAGATATGGTCTAATTTCTTGGCCGCCCAAATGAATTAAAGGATCACGTAAAATTTGTCTAGTGTGAAGTTGTCCATATAGAGATGACCAACGAAATTGTCCTCCATCATGTACTCCGCCAGGTTGTCCAGCACAAACATTCCAGAATATCATGTCCATGTCGCAAACGGCCTGCACATTAATGCTATGAAATTTTTTTCTACAAAAAAAATCTGAAGGATATGGCGTATAACGTCTAGAAGGCTTTTCTCGTAATGGAATGTGGGTCCCATCTATTGCACCACATATATTTGGCAATCCCGTTACATCTCTAAATTTTTCAATAATCCCTTGGAGCCTATGACTAGTTGGGGCATGTATATACCTACCATAAAGTCCATCCGTACTACTCAAAACCGCACAAACAATAGAAGTATACTTTCTAATGGTTGATGCGCCAACCCCATATAAATTGCTCATAGTGTCACAACTAATCCCATGGGCCAATCTATAAATCACTAATGCAATTTGTTTACGGATAGAAATAGGATCTCTTACAAATTGAATGGCCCTTGATTGCAAAAATGGTGTCAATTCATCCACCAACATATTAAATGCCAAAAAACCCATTCTATATGCTTGCCAATATTTTTTATCCAACATATCGGGCGACGTGTGCCAAACATCTCCTTCCACAATATCATAATGAATATATTGCCGTGGCTCCACCCACCACATCCTGTCTCCAAAACGACACGCCCAAGAAAACGCAATAATAAGTGGCATATATCGTGCTCCAACTGATGTCTCCATAATTTCCAAATAATTCCTCCACCGCCTTCTAGGAGGTGTTGACAACGCCACAAAAACCACCATGAAAGCAAAAAAAATAATTATTGGATCCTCCATAGCCACCTCAATTGAAAATGAGAAGAAATATGCCACAAAATCCCAAGAAAAGAGAGAGTCTACCCCGCTGAACCTCTATACTTATACGAAATTTATTTTACAAAAAACATCAAACTCCAACACAATGTGAACACAATGTGATGGGGTTTGAGGTTTTTTTTACTCAACGCGGCGTACGCCGGCGCACATGCAAGCGGCGCGCTCCATGGCGTACGCCGGCTGACTTTCAAATACCCCGAACCCCTTCACACCGCGCGGTGTGAATGGGGTCCGAGCAGCTGATGCAGGCGCCGCCGCGTGGATCTGCGCCTGCGACGCCGGCTCAGCCTTTCACTCATGTGCGTCAGCCTAATAAGAAGCAAGCGACAGGAAGGGGAGTGAGTGAGATCACTGAGCGAGAGAGCAGGAGCGCGGTGAAGACAGCGAAAGAGAAAAGTGAAAACAGCGAAGCGAGGGGATACCTCTGCTAGCGCCTCAAGCTCTTAAAAGGCCCACGGACATCAGACTGGGGATGACTTCGGCCCCGTGGATGATAAACCACCTGCCCCTTTGGATCCACCTAGTCACTGGGTGGCCTCGAGCCTCGGCCTTGGGCTCGGGCTCCTCAGCCATTAGATCATCTGCATAGATCATCTGGATACCGTTCGATCAGAAAGGAAGGGTGCCCGGCTTACCTCTGTGTGGAACGGCTTGCCTCTTGACTTCCGGTGGCAGGGAATGCTTCGCGAGAAACGCCTTCCTCTTCTCGTATGTTAGGTCTTCCAGCGATTGTATGTCACCCTACAGACAAACGAACATTGGGAAACTTGCTGGCCCCATTCCCTCGAGACGTTTCCATCATGTCGCACATTGGACATGCGCACCTTCCATGGCTCCAGGACGCCAAGAGGAAGCTCTATGTCGCGGTGCCTCTCTCCCTCGCCATGGCCATCTGCGCTCTCCACCTGGAGCTGCGGTACAACGAGAAGAGCGACGGCCTGGTAGCACGGAAAGACGCAGAAGTGCCCGGGTCAATCGTCGTCCGGCCGGAGAAGAAGCTGGACCACGCGTGGATGGTTTATGCACCGTCCAGACGAGAGGCCAGTGAACCCGATGCTGCCAAAATGTGCGAGGCTCTTGTCATGTTGCTGCTGAAGCATCCTCGTTGTAGAGAAGCTGATTTAGCCGGCCCGCTTGCCCCCGAAGCGACGCCCAATGACAGGCTCACCACGGATGCTGCCAGAAGCTTTCTCGCAGATGCGGAGGAAACCGAGGAGGCATCATCGAACCAGAAAGCGGAGAGCTCGGAGTTGCAGCGACCATTCTCGGACATGGTTTTGGAAGCCATAGCTGGTGCCTAGGAGGCAGACAGGCCGGAACAGGATGCCGGCCCCACTTCTTCCACGGTGAAGGACAATGTGTTGTCGCCGACTGAGAACCCCGAGGCCAAACAGATTGATTGATCATCGGCCAGGCTCATTTGTGTAGGTCTCACTAGTAACCGATTCTCTCTGTCCAGTGTTTCTCAAACCGTTGAAAGCAGTCTCTCTCTCTCGTCCAAGCAAACGACAACACTGAGCCTACATGCTATGAGTGTTGGAAGGTGGAAAAGCCACTTCGCTCCCAATACACCTGTGAAGGCTACTTCGGATTGCGGCCCTCCGCTTGAAGAGAGCTTACCTCGAAAACTGGCCCAAACTAGGATCACGGTATCATTGTTGACGTCGTGCTACCTGCTGAAAAGCCAAGTCCCTATCTATTTGTATACACAGAATGCTGAGAATTTGCACAAACATTGGACCGTTGTGTAGCTAGGTCGGTAGCTGACTAAGCTTTCTGGAAATGTGACATGCAAGGTCCTCCTCTTGTTCCCAACAACGGATCAATAGTTGTTAGATTCTCAGCTTCGTGAATATTAACAGTTTTTGTGGGCGAAGAGAGAGTTCGCATGAATATCAGATGCCTTTCTCTCCTCAGAACTGATTTATTCAAAATGACAAAAGAGGGCGTATCTCATACAAACTTTGCGTGACTTTATAAAAAACTACTTCGTCTTGACTTTGAAGACCACCAAGCTTTTCCATATCAATTGAAGGACAGACCAGTGAGTATAATAATGAATCTAGCCTTTCCAGGTAAATTATTCTTGAAGAAGCAGAGTACAATAGAGAAGGTCTATGTCTCGAAGACGCTATCGATTTACCTGGAGCGGCTTTTGATTCTGAGACAAGTGAAGGGAATGCTTCAGAACTGTCTCCCGAGCATACCGCATGAACTTCCACATCCCCACCGCAAGCTCCCGGTTGCCATGCGGATCGGTGACGCGCTCCGGAAACGCAATCCCGTACCCGAACAGCCCGTCCGCAATTCTGCCACTACGAGGATCATACTCCACATCCTCAACCTCTTCCGCACCAATGAAGATCCTCGGCAACGCGTTCCGAGCGAACCCCACCGCTTGAACGAGCTTGGTGCACCCTCGCCACAGCTCAACCTGCTCCTCAAGAGTACGCCCCTTGACACAGACGCGCGTGAGTGCTCCCGTCGCCTCCAAGCTCCCGGAGTCCACCTCATGCTTCGCCCAGTCCGCCACCTCGCCCTTGAGCCCCGTGTTGTCGTACAGAATCCACTCGTCCATGTGTTGAGCATAGAGCAAAGGACTTCTGTAGAAGTTGATGAGCTTGCGAGGTTTGCAGTCCACCAGGTTCCGCAACGCAAGCATGGCAGAGTGGCTGCTGCCGACCACTCCTACAGTGTCAGATTCTGAAACTAGGCCAGGTAGCATGGATGGCGTTAACGCCGAATCCAGGTCGATGTGGTGCACTCCTTCCGCGGATGTGTACTTTGAGGGCGCGGAGCCGGTGGCGAGGTAAACTTGCTCCGCAACCTCTCCTGTGTCCAAATGCCATTTGCTGTCGAGAAACTTGAGCTCCTTGACGAGACTCTGAGAGCAATGTACCTGGTTCTGTTGTCGTAATGAGTTTGTGAGGGTTTTGACCATGCGAGCCGCGAGGTGGAGAGAGCAGCCGCGGTCCGGGTCCTGGGAGGCGAATTGGGCCAGTGCTTGGGCGGCGTAGCGGTTCAGCGAGGGCGAGGTTGTAACGTACTGCTGGAACAGCTTTACTTTGGTGTTGGACGGCACCTCGGGGTAGCTGGAGAGACGGCCTGCGTTGAAGTGAGGGTCGATCCATAGGATGGAGTCGGTCCCGATGTCCAGAAGCGTTGCGAGGATTGCGAGGCCTGCGGGTCCAGCGCCGACCACAGCCACCTTGTAGTGGCCTAACACAAACAGCAAAAGATATGGATCCGTCCAAAACCCATATGTATTCCAGGACAAATGACCACATTCGCCTCGTCAATGGATCTTCTAACCACAGGAAATGTACATACCCCAACTTTTGCGCACGATGGGCCATGGTGCGAAACGCTCTTACCCGAAGCATCCGAGTGGATCGTTGCCATACGACTCCCTCCACAAAAGACAGAGTCCTCTCCACCGCGCAGCCACGACGATGACAATCTCCAGAGAAGGCTTAAACTTCTGCTTTGCAACAGAGCGCTTGGCCTAGTCGAGGAGATCGCCATGAGATTCTCGACTCAACAGAGCATACCCAACTGCGAGGGGCGCAAATATCCAAGAGTAGAAGTGGAAGGCACGAGCTGCACAACTTTACAAAGTTCCCTCTAATCGTAGAAACGAGGTTTCTCGCAATCGATCACCAAGCGCAACCAACCCTAATAACTTCAACTCGGTACTACAGCGCCTAAACCTACATTTCATCGTTGGCAGGAAACCCGGAAGCTGACTCAGTACAAACACATGTGTACATTCTCGTGAACTCGCGCAGGCTTTACAGAAGAACAGCATGAAAAACCTCAACAAGGATAGATAATACCTTTCAAAGAGGAATGTTCAGGTACTAGATGTGGAAATTCTTCCTATTATATTAAACAAAAACACATGATTGTACAATTTTCGAAATGAGGATTGCTCACGAATCAGCACATCCGGAACTACCAAAACCCTACACACTATGTCATAGTACATACAACGCTCCAACGGAGAACATCCTGTGCTTCTCCGGCATGTCTCCCAAAGCCTAGATGACCTAATTGGTCAAGAATTGTCAGCGGATTCTCGTCTCGCTCATGTGCACACAACCGGTGCTTGCCTCTTTGGCACTCTCACGGTTTCTACAGGATGTGGATCAAGCAGCGGTACATGGGCTTGGGTCTAGAAGCCTAGTTGTTCTTGGCGTCGATCTTCTGGAGCTCCACCTTCTTGCCCTTGTTCTTGCCCTCCTTGATCTCGCGCTCGACCTGGTCGAAGAAGCTGCCGTCGTACACGCCGCGGATCTTCTCCTTGCTTGCGAAGCCCTCGTCGTCCTTGACGAGCCAGTACGTGAACCCCCACTCCAGCTTCGCCGCCGACCACCCGTAGGGGTCATTCACGTTGCGGAGCGCGTCCGTCATGCGGATGATCTCCTCGTACGTCATGGCGTCCGGGCGCGTGGTGGCGTACTTGTTGAAGATCTCCTCGAACTTGGATGGCAGGAACCGCCCCTCCGTGTCGTACACCTCCGTGTCGCTGCCGTGCTTGGTGCGGTGGACCTTGTCCAAGTAGATCGGGAACCGCGGGTCCGGCACCCACCCCTGCATCATCCGTGCATCTCACCGGTTAGCCACCATTCCCCAAACATCACTTCCTCGTTCTACTAAACATCAGTTGCTCGCTCTACTCGTCGAACTTCCCACAGCTTGCTCCTCTACCCTCATCAATCGCAAGAAAACTTACATCGTAGGTCGGGTAGCTGAAGGAGGCGTTGATGACGATGGCGGCCAGCACCGAGATGGTGGGCGCGTAGCCCAGCGCGCGGAAGCCCTGGTACGTCTCTTGGGGGTAGATGACTCCATCGCCGTTTCGGTCGAAGAACGCGCAGTGCTGCTGCAGCACGGTGTAGTCATTGTGCTCGCGGCCCACGGTCCCCTCGGGGTGCTGCGCGTCCACGGCCGCCAACGCCCTCGGCAAGTCTGCAATCAAACCCACGCCCGCCCCCTCTTAGCATACTCACATCAGCCAAGGCACACCACATGCTTACGCCGGGAACAATGCTTACGTGCGTTCTGAATGGGAAGGTCCTTGTGCGAGACATTGCGGTCGAACGTGACGGGCGCCTTCTTGGCGACGGTCTCCATAGCCACATCGCTGGTCTCGTTGCTCTTGCCCTTCTCCTGTCCCGCCTTGATCTCACCGATGTTGGGATTCGCCACGGCCATGATCCTCATCCCACCCGCTCTACGCACCGAAACACGCTGCGTCCTCGCCTTCCATTGCTCCAGAGGCTGCACTGCCCCCAACCCGTGCACCAGCCCCGCAGTACTCCTCGAAGCCGCCGCGAGACTCATCTTGCCTTCTAAATAGTAAATCCACAAAGGAATCTAGTGAAACGAGCAGCTAGTGTAGTGTTATGTTACACTGACTGGACACTCAGGTTTCCTCAATACTGCAGCCCGAGTGACGCTGCGGGCGTAATATGGGCTTGAGAAGCAGTTGCATGGCGAGTAAAGGAGACAGACGTGGCGCACATGATAGAAACTGTGATTCACGTCACGTGGCAACGTCGACTTTTAAAGCGAAACTCCACGTGTGGGTGACTCTTGTATGCCTCATGGCAAATTTTGCATCCCTCGTTGTACTCTGAAAATTAAAAATTTGCTGCTAATTGTACTGCATCCTCTGGGTTTTCTTATCAAGGACTTAAGAATTATCATCTACGGTCACGTGGTGTAGTTCACTTCCTTCTGATGCTGTGTATGGTGCGGATTCAGTCGACGTCAGCAGGTGACAGTTTAAGATCTAATTCAGTAATTCAGGTAAATTATTTGTGGAGGGAGTTTTATGTGTAGAGTTTTTGTATGGATTATTGCAGATCTCCCATCGTCTTTCAGGTTCGTTCTTCTGTTGCGAAAGAGCACGCACTCACATGGCTGGTGGAGTCCCACTGGATTGTCCACCTGCTCATCAGGACGTTCATGACGTTACCTTGAGATCCAGCTTCACTTTATTTAGCAAATTAGTGGGGTCATCCTTCCTGATGAAAGCTGTGATACACGAGCTGGGGAGAGGAAAATCACGAACTTGGCCTCTCTTATTTCCAACTTCCACTGAATTGTTGGAAACTGCGGTTCAGTTTAGGTTGGGCCTAAAGTTCGAATTATTCTGTGTCTGTGCATCGAGTTCGCAAAGTCTAATTCAGCAATATCTTCAACCAGGAGAGAACATGGTTTCACAGCTCAAGTGGTGGATAGGTTATAAGTCATTTTACACAAAGCTGTACTTAAGCATCAGTTTTTGGAAACGAGGCGCTCATTGAGACGTTGGAATGACTGTAAAGTGTTGATTTGCGAAATGGAGAGATTGGATTCAACTCATAAACCTGAGAATCCAAGGTCATGGACATTTTTACTCTTAAAATAAGAACCCTGAGCCCTAACCTTAAACCCTAAACCCTGGGTTCCTGGACCCTAAACAAGACTTCCAGGTGCAGTTTCATGGAACTGCGGTGATTCTTCCCAAATTCTGAATCTAGAGCACAGATGAAACAAAAGCTACATTGATGTGCGAATTGCAGCCAGATGACGGGGAAGCAGTGATGAATTCCAAGTGCGAAAGACTGAAATTTGAAGAAAATATAAACATTTTATTATTCAAGAGCCAGATGTGCATGCATGCAGAGAAGGGCCGTTTTCGCCGCGTGGAGGGAAGAGGCATGGCCAGGCCCAGCTGCAGGTCGACGCCATAAGCAATTGGAGTTCTATCTCGCCACGTGACGAGCGTCCCAGTTTCCATGACGTCCTCCGCCACGTTGGACCGCTCTGCTCGCCATGCACGAGCTTCCCATCTCGACATGACGCCGCCGCGCACCTTCGAGACATCATCAAGCGTGGGTTGATTCAAAAACCTAATAAGCACAGCTGCGCATCCTCGGATTTTATCTTCGTCAACTGCTGCAAGTTCTTCGCTGTGTGTTCTTGCACGTTGATGATATAGTGATAGTTGCTCTTTGTGTGCTGGTGGAACCTGTCTGTGACGAGTGAGTACTGATCAAACTCATTGTCACGTAAGGATTGTGAATTTTTATCAAGGTCAGAAAGGATGAGTCTCGCGGCGGCTTCGAGGCGTGCAGTGCGGGGATTGGGGGCGATGCAGCCTCGTCAATGGAAGGCCGAGACGCAGCGTGATGCCTGGAATTCTGCGCACACGCGGCCTGAAGCCGGTGGGATGAGGAACATGGCCAATGTGAGTCAGTCTCAGCCCATACAGGACAAGGGCCAGGGCCGCGACACCAGCGATGTGGCTATGGAGACCGTCGCCAAGAAGGCGCCCGTCACGGCCGACCGCAATGTCTCGCACAAGGACCTCCCCATCCAGAACGCACGTAGGCATCATCCCCAGCTTAATCAGATCGTGCGTGAACTCTGCCTTGACTGACGTGATGCTAATCGGGGGCGGGGCGTGGGTTCGATTGCAGACTTGCCGAGGGCGTTGGCGGCCGTGGACGCGCAGCACCCCGAGGGCACCGTGGGCCGCAAGCACAACGACTACACCGTGCTGCAGCAGCACTGCGCCTTCTTCGACCGGAACGGCGATGGGGTCATCTACCCCCAAGAGACTTACCAGGGCTTCCGCGCGCTGGGCTACTCGCCCACCATCTCGGTGCTGGCCGCCATCATCATCAACGGCTCCTTCAGCTACCCGACCCACGACGTAAGGCTCCCCACATGCTCCAGGTCAAGAGTAAAGTGACCAACCCTTGTGGCTAACCGGAGAGATGCACGGATGATGCAGAGGTGGGTGCCGAACCTGCGGTTCCCGATCTACCTGGAGCGGATCCACCGCACCAAGCACGGCAGCGACACGGAGGTATTCGACACGGAGGGGCGCTTCCTGCCATCCAAGTTCGAGGAGATCTTCAACAAGTACGCCACCACGCGCCCGGACGCCATGACGTACGAGGAGATCATCCGCATGACGGACTCGCTCCGCAACGTGAACGACCCCTACGGATGGACCGCGGCGAAGCTGGAGTGGAAATTCGCGTACAATCTCCTCAAGGACGACGACGGCTTCGCGAGCAAGGAGAAGATCCGCGGCGTGTACGACGGCAGCGTCTTCGACCAGGTCGAGCGCGAGATCAAGCACGCCAACAACAACTAGGCTTCCACACCCAATCCCTTGTACCGATGCTTGCTCCACGCACCACTGTTCCCTGAATATAGTGTAGACTAGACTATTTGAAATTCCTACACTAATTGAAAATTTACATGCAATTGTTGATTGACACACACTTGCTTGAGAACAAATACCCAATCAAAACTTGGCATGCACATGCTTTGATGGAAATGAGTGTGGGTGATTTACATCAATAATCCCTCTACACTGTATGCAGTGTTTAGTGTAGTAGATCCTTACAGACTGAAAAAGCTCATCAACCTTAAATGTTAGTCGAGAAGTGAACATATAGGCATGTGTTTTACTTTGTAGGATATAAAAATTGTATTTAAGTTTAGCAAGACTTAGAGCTTTGAATTGAAGATTCCTCAACTAACATGTTTTGTTTGGAGGTTGTTTTGATATTTGAACCTTATTATGTTGAAATATGACACCATACATGTAGAATAGTGTGGCCTCCTTCTGTCATTTAAGGATTAAGGTATACTCCAAGGGTATTGAGTACATGTACTCAAACATACTCCAAACCATAGGATACATGTACTCAAACTCAAAGTATATGGATTACATGTATTTATACTCGGAGTACGAGTATATGTTCTTCGTAGTGAATAACCCTGGTATACCCTCCATGACCGCCACCTTTTTGTCATTGCCACTCTATATTTGGTCCCAATTCTATTCCATTTCCGCCCTATTTCCCACCGTTCACTCCTTGTCAGCTCCAAATTAAGGCTTACTATTGGTCAAGACCCCTAACTTTTTATCGGTCCTAGTGGGGGGTACTTAGTGGCAGAAATACGCCAAACATGGTTGACCACTTTGAAAATTATAGACCAAACATGTCTCGCCACTTTGAAAATTAATTACTGATTCACATCTCATCAAAAAAATATGCAATTACTTGGCTTGAGATTGTAATAATTCTATGGGCTATCACTAAGAAATAATTGTATTATTATTTGGATTCTCTTTATATGCACATTGCTTAAACTATTGGTCATGCACGGGTATACCTTACGTGTGTGTGATGTAATTTGGAAGAGCCTATGCCCCTTAGGTGTTCACAAAACAATCGGGTCCCTTCACAAGACCATCTTGTCACAATAGCCATTTCATTATACCAACCGTTATTTTTAGTAGGCAAGCATATATGGCTATTATTGAGGGAGCTCAGTGTATATGCAACAACAATTGCCAAGGGGTCATTACTTTAACCCCTAAATTACCAAGCCATTTTCAAACCAAATACACTTCAAAACACCTCGTTTCAGTGCAATGAGTAAGGAAGAAAACCAAAAATATTATTTCTTATTTTAACTCTGGGATCTCAATTAAGACATATTCAGTAACATACTCACAAAATTTCATAAACTTTGACTACATGGATTGAAAGATTATAGTGTTTGAAGTACGGAAAAGGGTTCATTTTCTTCCCTGCATTTGTGGATCAATAGACTTTGACTTCACTTAGTGTCCAATTTTTTCTCTACACAAGGTCTTAATTCATTACCACCATGTTAAGCATGATATTAGTTCCTTGTACGCCTATTATTAGAGGTTAACAAAGGATGTAGCATTTTCAAAAAAAATTGTGCAAGAAGTAGAGGTTCAAAAATTGTCAATTCACGTTTTACTTTTTGTGAACTTAATATGTTTTAGAATGAGAGTCCGAATGGTCAATGAGAAGGTTTACACCACATATTTCCATAGTAAAAATAAAAAGTAAAAAATATGAAGATCTCAACGTTTTATGTGGAAAGGAAGAAGTTTTTTTGGTACCTTGCCCGACAAACTCACACAAAGATTTTAGTAATGTCCATCTACAGTTAAAAATTCAAAAAATCATGTTATAAATTGATACATGAAGAACCTGCCCGAACCTTCAAGAGTCCCCTAAGGGGCTTTTTGTAATTTACGGGTTAATCATGTCATTTGTTTTGTTGTTGTTGATGCTTGACAATTCATTACGAATGTAGATGTGGCTTTTATCGGCACTCTAAATTCGATCCTTTCATACTTCACACAAGTTTTTGACATTTTTTCATAAACTTACCATACAGTGTTCAATTTAGAGTGTAAAAAACAGCTCCATTTGAAATATTGCCTGATTATGTTACCTGTTGATGTAGATTATAGTTTAACTCAGATGATTTGGTTTCTAATTTTCTACTAACCTCATTTTAAAGTTAACCTCTATAGGACTAAGACTATGTTTCACCAAAACCACCCCAAAACTACCTCTCTAAGATGAGATGTTGCAAGACAAGTGATGGATGTTACTAGGGGTATCAAAAGTAGCCATTTACTTATAAAAGCAATTTCATGTTTCAAAAAAATGGATCCAAAATCCGACCAATGTACAGAATCATCATGTCTTCTTCTAATAAGAGAGTTTTCTGAAAAAATAAATATAAATAATTCGCAATCTCTAAGCGTTGTTAAGTAAAAATAATGAGGGTTGCCAAGAACTTTCCTTCAACACTGCCCACTTTAAAAATTGCACTCTTCAACCCTATAAGGGTACCATACAAGTTCTACAGTAGTACTATTCAACTTCATAGTACCATGCCTGCCATGCTTAGCCTCCTTAGAAAACCACTTCGGGCAGCATAATTGTCGTATTATTTGGATTTAGGAAAAAATTATACTCTTACAAAGCTTTCAGTAATACCCGTCCAGAGTAAAATTGACACCAATTACCTCTTAAAAACCTCATTTCAAGAGATTTGGTCCTTTAAGGGTGAATATCATTTGAAGTATACATGTGTGAGGTTTGACAGAATTTTGGTTGCTATTCGCTCCTTCAGCGGATTCCAAAACATATTCATCACATCACTCACGAGGTATACCCCCCGCTATCTAATAGTTGAAGCAATATGCACATAAGGAGAATCCAAGTAATAATACATTTATTTTTCAATCTTAGCCAATAGATTTGCAATCTTAATCCAAGTAGTCTCATATTTTTCTGATGGGATGTGAATTAGTTATGAATTTTCAAAGTAATCAGCCAGGTGTAGCCTATTTTGTCACTAGGTACCTCCATTAGCGCCGACCAAAAGTTAGGGGTCTTGACCAATAGTAAGCCTTATCTTGGAGCTAACAAAGAGTGAATGGGCGGAAAAGGGATAGAATTGGGACCAAATACAAAGTGGCAATGATAGGAAGGTGGCGGTCATGGGGGGTATATGAATACATGTACTTGTACTCCAAGTACAGATACATGTAATCCATATACCCAAAGTTCAAATACATATACCCCATGGCTTGGAGTACGTTCGAGTACATGTACTCAATAGCCTTGGGGTATATCTTAACCCTCAAACATCAAAAGGTGCCACAGGTGGCCACAACATTCTAAACTAATGGGGTTACCTACTCTGATTTTCGTATTTAGTGTTATGTACAATAAATGACTTGTAAATGCTATAAGTTTTTACTTTTGATGTAGGTTTCTACTGAGAGCACAACAATCTACTCTATCCAAAGAAGGGGATCGTTGTAGGCATTGTTGGTAAAGATATTCACCAAGGATAAAAACTTGTAGCATTTACAAGCCATTTCCTGTGCATAACACTAAATACCAAAATCAGTGTAGTGGCAGAAATAGGAAATGGGTAACTTTATAAAAGTTTACGTTCCAGAGTTAAAACTGAGAATCTGACTAGTCAGAAAAAGTCTCCACGTCTGACGCTGTCCAACTGCCGTTGAATTCTCTGCAACGCTGATAATTTCCCTCCACCAAATGCAACCAAGCATCTAAGGTAAGCCCTCCTAGAACCGACAAGTTAAGGAATGTGCATATATGTTATTTTTCAGTGATAGCAAACAGAATTATTATTCCAACCCAAGTGATGTCATATTTTTTCGATGAAAACTGAATTAGTTATGAATTTTCATTTTTTTGGGGAATAAGGATGGAAGAGGGTTGGATATACCCCAATTTTATAGGCGTTGTCTATGGGTTTTTGTTGGTCATGGAGGGACTTATTTTATACACAAACACGCACTCCTTGACGCATTATTCTACAAAAAACCATGCCATTTCATACCATCATCTCAAGCACTCGCAAGTTCCAACACCAGGACCACCAACCCTTATTTTTTCGTTTTAGTGGGATAGCCACAGTGGCTACAGACTTCTGGCTTTCTCCTACAACCACACAAAAGCAAATTTTCTCCATAAATATCCATACTTGAAAATTCATCTCCATAAACATAGAATTGTACATCCTTTTCGACGATAGGATGGCTACTCATTAGTGACAATATGGCGATATAGCAATGGCCATCAATGAAGTTCTGGCAACATGAAATCATAAATTTTCCACTTTTTTTCCGGGAGTATTCCTTTTCCGGGAATTTTTTTTCGCAATTTGGCTCCAGATCGACCCAAAAAAAAAAAAAAAAAAAAAAAAAAGGGCTGATGACCTCCAAAGAATAATTCATCTCTGAGAGTAATATCTGACATTCCCTGGAAAAGCAATAATATCGAGAACGTCTCTGGTCCCCACGCGGAGACGAACGCCCGAAACCGTCACGACGAAACTCTATCTACGAGGCGCGTACATGTGGAGGACCAAAATCTACAGCTTGGGGGTGTCGGTTTTGGCATCGTCAACGTGTGGTCTCTGGTGGTGTTTTCAAAGCGCGGTTCTCGCCGCTCGCGTTGTATGTTGTTGCACCGGAACCGTCGTCACCACTTCGATGGTGAAGTGGGTCGGTGTTGGTGCCAGGTCTTTCTCGTTGTGGAGCTCCAGCTGTTTGGGACTCGAGACTTTTTCCTTTAGAGATCATTGAGCTGAGAGAGTGAGTTGGTTGCAAGCAGCTGGTGAGTCGACCGAGTTTGTCACAGTTCGCTTTGCAGGTGCAGGTGTGTTTTGTTTCGTGGTTCGGTTCAGTCGTGGGGCTTGGAGGAGCCTGAGATGCAGAAGCACTGGAAAGAGAGAGAGGTTTTTTTAGGTGTGGAGAGCGTGGTTTTATGAGAGTTGACACATTGCTTTTTGAGTGGGCGTTGGCTGAGATGTTGATCTTTTAGCTCGGTCGGGTTTGCGGCTTTTTGACAAGGATTTGTCTTTGCAGGTGTGTGAGAAACTAGGGTTACCTGGAGCCTTTTGAGCTGGAAGGCGTTATTCAGAGCTCTGGAAGGAGACATGCTCGGACAGTGTTTTTTCATGTGATCGTTTGTGTACTGTTAGGATTTCTTTCACACTTGGTGAGAGTGTCGATCCCTCCGCGGTTTTCTGCCCACAGTTTCGACCTAGTGACAACGCTTCGGGGGCCGCGGCACGATGTCTCTTTATCACCATTCGAGGAGACGGTGGGCATGACAAGCTTCCACTACCATGCGGGCTCGTGCATGATAGCAGCGGATGGGAAGGTTGGTGCAGCGATCTGGCGTGCGCTTTGGGATGCTAATCTTCCATCCTTAAGATCATTCTCCGTGGGGAGAGAATACGCCGCAAACATGATGCTGGAAACCGCCTCAGATCCCACTTCGGTATGTATGTCAAACCCTGGCTTTATTTTCCTGCCATTCTGAATCTGAGCATTGTTGAGTTCTCATCGTTCTTGTGTTTGTGGTGGCTCACAGGTTGACAGTCCCAGATCTGTCGACACAGTTGGCCTCCCTTTGCTGGGAAGCTTGAACTCCACATCTGAAGGCTCCTGGAACGCAGCCTGGGATGTGCGACCTGCACGTTGGTTGCACGGTCGTCACTCAGCTTGGCTTCTCTTCGGCGTGTGTGCTTGTTTTTCAGCCGCCGCTGTTCCACTGATAAGCGCTGCAACGTCCCCTCTCCTCCTCGAAGCCGTCGTAGACAGCTTTCCATCACCGTCTCTTCCAGAGCCAGAGAGCGAAACTGCGGAGCCGGCTCCCCAAACGGAACAACCCGGACATGGGAAGGAGATCATCACTGATTACACTGTCACGGGTAAGAGATCTCTTTTTAGCTTTCTCACTTGGCATGATTTTGCTCCTTTTGCATTTTTTGATTGGTGTGTGATGTGGTTACAGGGGTCCCTGGAGATGGGAGGTGCTTGTTCCGAGCTGTGGCACATGGCTCGTGTTTGCGTTCCGGGAAGGACGCGCCAGATGAGGCCACGCAACGAGAGCTCGCTGATGAGCTCCGTAGCAAAGTCTGCGATGAGCTGATCCAGCGGAGAGAAGCCTCGGAGTGGTTCATAGAAGGAGATTTTGACCAGTACGTGGAGCGGATGCGTCAGACGTATGTGTGGGGCGGGGAGCCAGAGCTCATCATGCTCTCCCATGTCCTCGAGTAAGTAGCAACAATCCTCTTGACTGATTTGACAAATCTCTTTACAGACACAGTGAGCTCCTTCTCCATTTTGTTGAATCTGTTTTTTGATGTCGTAGATGCCGTCTGCTGAAGTTGTGGATCTTTTGTGTGCAGAATGGCGATTGCTGTGTACATGATTGAAGAGAAGACGCACGGCGGTTTGATTTCCATCGCTGAGTATGGTCAGGAGCACACCGGCAAGGTCGACCCGATTCGGGTCCTTTATCATGGATTCGGTCACTACGAGGCGCTGCAGATTCCGAGCACCAAGGCAGCCTCCAAGTTGTAGGTTTAGGCAGCAAAGCACTCTTTGTAGTGCTCTGTGAGCATGAGAGCTCATTCTTTAGATTTATCTCCGGCGAGATTCATTCATTTCATTTGAGGCCTGTTTCTGGGCATTATATTCATACTTCCATTCATAATAAAGCATTTGGAATGGTGGCCTGCTCATTGCAGATCCCATCTTCTCACCATCTTTTCCGATTAACTTTTGAAAGATAGTCAAACGCTAAAAAGTGCGGTCTACTGGAATCAATTTCACCGCAAGCGCAACGTGCCAAGTCAGACAACTGAATCATTACACCCATGGCGCTATTGTTTTTTCCAATAGAAACAAAGCCGATTTATCACTGACAGACTGAAGGCTCAGCGTGCAATGCCTGTAAACGGTCAGGAAATGATTTCCTCGTAACTGCGCTGCCGAGAAACTATGAATTTTTAAAGCAGTATCCAATAAGACAAGGTGCACCATGCATACGATATTCATCCACCTGCTCCAAACCCAGAGGCACCACATGGCACGAGTAACTTTCATTCCCTTGATCTCTCCAAAACCAGTCACTCGGATACCTGGCGCAAACCTAGAAAGACAACCAAGTTGCCAAGTTATGGAGTCGCTGCTGCAAGGTTTCGTAGGCTGTACGCCACATGAAGGTGGGAAGCTTCAGTCTGAAGTGCCAGGGTCACACATGGTGAGAGCCAGCAGCCTGAACGCGGAATGATCTGGAACACTCTGGAACATTGATGGTTTGGGTGAAGATGAGTGATGGTCGTGGATTGAACATTAGATTTTGACATCCACCTTGATAGGATTCGCCTCGTTGTTTGGTTTCTGGAGTGTTTTGGTTGCAGAGCCTTCTTCGTCTTGACGCAATCCTCGTTTCGCTTCTGGGTTTTGTGTTTAGGGTACAAATCACTGGGGTTTCCGGCTTTCTGTATTGCAGGCTGTGAGTTTACCTTTCTTGCTGTCAAAGACATGAAATTCTCCTTGTCCTGCTTATAGCTTGAGCTGGTGTGACAGTACCCTCATTGGGTAGAGCAGAATTGGAAGGTCTGTGAGGCTCACAATCTGGGTCACTGAGCAGCTTTAGGTCATTTAGCCAATATGCAAGTTTCAGTAGTTGAGCCACATTGACAACATGGGATGATCGTCGAAGAGGCGAGTTCAATGGAGCAAGACGCATCGGATTCATGGAGCAGGCTGCCGGAAGACGTCGTGCTGAAAGTGCTCACCCGGCTCCCAATCCCGCACCTCTTCCGCGCGCGCACAGTCTGCAAGCAATGGAACGCGCTGACCTCGACCCCGGAGTTTCTCGCCATGTGCAGCGCGCGTCACGCACCCTACTTCCCTGTGGTGATCTCCCGCCGCTTCTACATGGGCGACCTCGGGATCTGCATAAAGGCAAACGACTCGCAGGGTGGCAACGATCTCTTCCGCGTCTTCTTCGGCTACGACCATGAGGCGCAAGCATGGCAGAAGCTGCCCCCACTCGACTTCCTTCCCCACGAAGCGCACATCCCGGTGGCCTCCGCCGGCGGCCTCATCTGCTTCCGCGGCACCTCCACCCTCTTCCTGTGCAACCCCGTCGCCCGGACCTTCCTGGAGCTCCCGGCCATCACGTACAAGTGGCCGCCCTCCGTCTCCGTGCACATCATCGTGGACAGCACCGCCTTCAAAGTCATCATCGTGGGGAAGATCCGCCACAACTTCGTCACAGATTCCTTCCGCAGCATCGCCATCTACGAGTCCACCACCAAGGCCTGGCGCGTCGTGGACGCGCCGCATCCCGCCAAGGTGTTCTCCTACGGTCCCACTGCAGCAATCTGCGGAAACTCCATCTACTGTGAGGCGATATGCCATTGTGGCCAGCTGGGTGTGATGGCCTACGACGTCCAGTCCGAGACGTGGAACCAGGTGTTGCATGAGATTCCGAGTGATGAACGTGGGGAGTATCAACTGACGCAAGTTGTCGAATGTGGGGGCGCCATCTACATGGTTCTGGCGCGGGGATTCGGCGGCGTGGTCACCAGTGTGTATATTCTTAAGCTTGAGGTATCGTCGTCGTCGTCGTCGTCGTCTGCTGCTACACATGAGCATCCTATCTCCTCGAAGGTGTGGAGGGAGGTGACGAGTTTGTGTGAGGAGCTGCTTGAGGATTTAAGGAACCAGTGGTTCGGGGACGACGATGCGGACATTGTTTGTGTTGGTAATGGTGGCTGTATATGTATCTCGGCGGGTGTGAATCTGATTCTCGTGTATGATGTGCGGACGGGAGCGTGGAGTAAGGTGCCGACGTGCTCTCAGTTGTTTGAGCTGGGGGTGAACTTCAGTGCGGAGCCCGTCCATTTTCCCATTGAGTTGCGGTTGAAGTCTCCTGTTTGAGAATTCTCCTCCGGGGTCGCGGTTGAGGAGATACATGCTGTCCGATCATCTACCGATGCTCCTCACTTGGATCACTGCATCATCATTCTGGAGCTACTACTCATGATGATGCAGTCAAATGTCTGTGTCGGTCATGCTACCTGCATCTGCATCTCAACTGTTGTGAACCTGATTCTGATGTGAAGACAGGTGCCCACATGTTCTCAGCTCTTGGAACTGGGTGTGAATTTGAGCTCCGTTTGAAGTCTCCAGTCGGAGGTTGAGGGGTTTAGGATTCTCCTCCAAAGCCATGGTGGCGGAGACATCACTCCAGAGTGAAGATTACATACTACACTCCGTCTGATGATCTACCGATGCTCCACGCGCTCTCAGCTTTTCGAACAAGGTGTGTATCTCAGCTCATTATTTCAACAAGGTGTGTATTTGGAGCTTCGGTTAAAGTTTCCTCTCCGAGGATGGAGTCGGTCCGTTGGGAGTAGAGGATACGGTGAACTCATACATGCTGTTTGATCATCTACTGTGTGGATCTGCGAGGCTCATACTAAGGTCACTATTTCACGAGTGTGGAAGGATGACATTTTTATCTAGCAAAATAGGGACCAAGTTCATCATATCTTCAATGTGATATGTTACCAAAACTTCAAATATACGCCCTCATCTCTGATAGCCTGAGCCATCAATGGTATCATCTAGTTGAAGAGGTGCAAGTTTTTTTTTCAAATATATCTCCTTCTAGAATGTTGTTATGAATATTAAGCTGATTTTGAATATAATTATTTGATCTTGAGGTATATTGATGTTAAGTAAACATGTCCACAAATGAAGTGAGAAATTATTTGCTAATTACAAACTTCTAAATTTAAAAATCCGTACGGTTGAAATGTGGAACTTAATTTTTTACTTATTTTAGAATTATTTTTTTCCAAAACGGGTAAAATCTCTAATTTTAATGAATTTATTGAATTATTCAAATATTATAGGTGAGGGCAGGGCTTCAAAACGGGGACCCTTCAAGAATGAAGGGCCATGTCAATCACCCACTCCCCTGTGCGGGACCTGCGCAGCTCCTGGGGGTGGCCCGCCACTGTAGGGAGGTTTTTTTTTTTTTTTTCACACGTGCCATCTCTTTCATTACCTGGGCCCGCTACAGCCCCTGCCATGCGCCACTTGCCATGAGCTGCCGGGCCCGCCGCAAGGCACTTTATGCTATTTTTTTAATTTTCTATTTATCCCTTTTCTTGGAATTGGTAGGGTCTTCCCTTCCACCATTTTTCCCCTTGATTTGGGCTGCCCCTCCGGCGCGGATAGGAAACCCCCCAAGCTCGGGCTTACCCGAGGTGGGGCCCCGTCTTACTTGCATGGGCTCATTTTTCTGGCCCTCCCATTTTGGGGGGGATCAGAGGCTTTTTTTGGATTTTTAAAAAACAAAATTGGCGCCTATGGCTCCAATTTAGTCTATAGGCCCTCCCATGGATAAATTTAGGGCCCCATCCAGAAACAAAATAGGGGCCAGGTTTTGGCCCCACCACCTCCTCCCCCACCTGGTAAGTCCGAGCATGGGGGGTTTCCTGTCAAATCACCTCCCTCCACCCTTTGTGCCCCTACTAAGTGCCCCTCTTTCATACATGTGTTTCATCAGTTCCCAGGGGTGCCCAGGTTGTCCAACCTCCCCATTTTTGACAATAGGTGGTACTAACTTTCAAACCGTAAATCCAATTTTTTTAAAAAAATACCTCCACGAAGCTCTTATCAGGGCCGATCTAGAATAGAAGTTTAAAAAAAGAAGGTTTTTTTTTCGAATTTTAGGAACCTGCCCAAAATCTGAAATCCCCCCGAAGGAGACTCTGGTCTTTTAGGGGTTGAACCGAAGGTATAAGGTAAAACTTGTCTGTATGCCACTGTAACCTTGAAGTATGTCATCCAACTACTAAATATATATTGTCAGTCAAATCATTCAAAGAAGATATAAATTACATACTCATGTTTTATTTCATATTGACATAGACTACAAGGTGCCAAATCAACAAACTCTTGATCATGTGGATCCTTCACGAAGTCGGGAGGATATTCAAAGCAACTTCTTTGAGAGAGGGCATGGTTTCTTGCTCATGCAAGAGCACATACTTGTCGTCCTGCACCCTTTGCAACACCTGCCATGGTCCTGGATACATCCTGCTCCACACAAAAGATTCAAAAACTACATTAAGAAGTGAAAGAGATGGAATTCTTCATGTAAGCTATTCCTAGCCATTCACATGTACCAAATACTATTGTTAAAGAGCGGTCGTACCTGAAAAGCACTCCTCCTGACCTTCCCTTGAAGTTATGGATGTAGTAGACAGTCTCAAACTTGGGAAGAAACTCCTTTGCTATAGACCCAAGCTTAGGGTAGAAGAATGCAGGATAGTCTATCAACCGATGCAGTCAAGAACTTTGCAACATTGACATCACAAAACCAGTTGAAACGTCAACAGTAACAATGCAATATGGTGATTGATCAAGGATACATCCACTTCTGATCCGATCAAGCTCTCCGTTGAAGATGATGATGGGACGGTTGGACGCCGCTGCTGAATCCTTGTACAGCTCCTCGACAGCTATCATTTCTGCTCAACAAATTCAGGTCAATCTTCGGCTGGTTCTTAATCCTATTTGAGGAGGAAACGCGGTAGAATTTGTACCGTTGACGTTGAAGTAGGGATAGGCCACCACAAACACGTTGTCTGATACCTGGACCCGGTCTGCCATCTTCACCTTCCTGCCGAACCCAAAGTCCTCCAGCCCGTTTGGCTTGGTCAGGTAGTCTAGCTTGAATGACGACCCATCAAAAATGCTGCTCTTCGCTAATTCCATGTCCTTCATGTCTGGGAAGAACTGGTCACAACACATTCCTTCGTCAATTTAAGCTTACGAGCTTCTCCACGTAGATTCAACTGAGTAGATTCAGAATTTATCCTTCTTCATTCTCTGCAGATAAAATGTTTTTTTCCTTATGTCGGAAGAGGTCAGAGAGCATGTGTAAGAACTCCAAAATCTAGGACAGTTCCCCAGAGGCTCTGAACGACTTACAATTCGGGTTCTGGGAGCTTGATCCTCGAAAATGGTACAAAACTCTTTCATCAGCACAATGCTCGTCGTCATCTCTATACCTCCCTCCTCATCACCTGCATTCATAATCTTCGCCAAGGCTCTGTAATACGCACCTCAACCGAAGGAAACTATAATGAAAGACTGCATTGAAAGCTCAGGAGATGATATCTAGTACTGACCGCTTACCCAGATGTAAGAGTAGCGGGCAGGTCATTCACCTGGGACGGTATCCAGCCCGGCAGTAGGAAACTCCACCTCCTACTAATCCAACAACATCTCCATCAGACATGGTTCTTTTCTCTAAGAGAAAACCAATGAACTCGGAGTAAAGAAACATAAAACCGAGTGTCTTTGGTGGAGAATGAAGCAGCGTACCAGCAAGGTTTTACTATCTTTCAGAGCAGATTGTGCAGCTTTTCTTGCCTGCATCAGAAGGGTCATGATAAGCCGTCCACTCCGCACAGACTATAGACTGGGAAGAAGAATAGATGCGAGGTGGAGCATGATCTACCTGCTCCACAAGCTGGCTGTAGTCTTTGGGGAAATTGACGCTCTTGCTGATGACCTTCGGCTTTGCGTCCGAACCAGATTGGCTTCGCACAACAACGTAATGCTTTCCTGCTTTCAACCCCTTGTTCGAAACCCTAACAAGAGGAGGGGTTTGCAGAAACCCGGATCCAGCATCCCCTAAATTCTGAAATACAAAGGGAACATCACAGCAAAACCCAGGCTCAAAAAAGAAAACAGAATGTAAGCAACCAGCAGCTTCACAAGAATTCAGTGCCGCCTCCCGAAAAGAAGCTGCGACTGAAACCCAGGCTCAATGTCTGAGAAAAACAGGAAGAAAACACGAACCTTGAGAGAATTCGACACGAAGACCGGCATTCCGAGCTCGGTCCGTGAAGCGTGTGGCGAGCTCCCATGGCGACGCCAAGTCGGCGAAGAGTGCAACATCATGGCTGCAGCAGAATCACGGTGATCCCAACAAGCTCAACCTAGACGTTTCCATGATCCCTCCATGACCATAGCCGTGGCCTTCCTGGCCCACCTCGGCCCAATGAACGGACGGCGCAGATCACGAGAGCGTTCACCCGACGGCTGCCATTTGAACCGACCAGATAAGAGAATCACCAGCTCACGTGAGGGACGAAAACTCCGAAACCACTCCGAAGCCGAATCGAAATCACAATATCTGGAATCACAGACGTGAATAGAAAAACTAGCAGAAAATGAAGCGCCGATACTCGCATCCACCGTTCCTTGATCTAGGCAGCGATAGCCGTGACATGGTTGCGTGTACTGAGCCATGTACAATTTGTGGGACTTTTATAGTCCTGTTCTCCTTCATTGATTTGCGACGATGTCGTTCCTGATGTGAGAGCTGAAAACCCTACAAACTGGTGATATTCATCAATCAGTGACACCAAATTGATCTTTTCTCTGAAGACCGTTTTCTACAAAACCGTGTGTTGTCCATGGCGATGCTTGGAGCTCCTGCCTGCGAGCTTCTTAGCAACCACTACTTCATCTCCACCAGTGCTCCACGCGCTTCCACAGACGGAGCTCTTCGAAACTCCACCAAAGTGAGGTTCCCGCAGCTGGCCCTCAGCCATGGCGATCTGCGCTCTCATCATAGTCGTCTCTATGACTCCAGCGCCTCTTCCTCTTCAGCACTACAACCGCAGGTAAACAGCCAGTTCGTGAAGTGGATAATTCTCTTGATTTCAATGTCTTCCTGACTAACTTTGGTGCTCCAGGTGGAGACTTCGGACGATGCTGAGATGACAGGAACTGTGACACTCGACCCCTCCTGCCCATTACCAGACATCCCTTCCGCTTTTGTTCGAGTCACCCTGCTAAAGCCATCCCTGCCTTCTTCGCAATCGGCTCCGCTCTTGGTATATGTTCCAGGAATGGACTGCACCGGCCAAGGGATCCGCCGACAGTTGCCTTCTCTCACCGCTGCCGGGTGAGCAAGCCTCTCATTGCAACAACACCAGTAACTTGTTTCTCATAACCTGATGTTTCCTTTTCCAATTCGGCCAACTTGCAGGTATGATATTCGATGTGTGTTCATTCCAAGCGACGATAGGTCTTCATGGCAGCAGCTTGTGAAGAAGATACTTCCGGTCCTGGAAAAGGAGGTCGCAACCGGTCGCCATTTGACTGTGGTGGGGGAGTCCTTTGGAGGCTGCCTTGCAATCCGGTTAGCAAAAGCCGCCCCACACATCGTGTCTCGTCTTGTACTGGTACGAAGGTGATTTTGCATTTTGCAAAGCTTCATTTGCACCCTTTTCCTAGTATATCAGCATACCAAGAGACATGAGCTTCCTGCTCTTGTTGACAGATAAATCCTGCGACGAATTTTGTGGAGAGCAACGTGTTTGCTAGTGTCGCTGCGCGGACAGGCTTGTTGGCAGCGTTTCCTGAACCACTTTACGAAGTTGCTCAGGTTCGTTTGGATGTTAACATTCATTGCGTAATTGGCAGTTTCGTGTCTGATTTCGAGCTTCTAACTACACTGTATGTTTATGTTTAGAGAGTGCTTCCTGATCTGCCGATCTTAGATTTCCTTGTTTGATGTACTGCAGGGCATTCTGTTGCCGCTGATGGTGCGAAAAGGTCGCGTTTCTCGGACTGGGAACGAAGACATGTTGTCGCCAATCGACTATGTCCCTGCTCGGTGTGCGGCGTGGCGATTCTCCATGTTGAATGACAACACTGGGCTTTCAGATAGAGAGATTCAAGGAATCACAGTACCCACTCTCCTGGTAATATTCTTGGTAAAATTGTCCCGAAGTCCTCTATATGGAAACCAGCAACTTTTTGATGGCCTGGTCATGTTGTGGTACTTGCAGTTTGCATCCGCGAAGGACCGAGTGTTGTGGGCAACAACGGAGTGCCTTCGTCTCCAGAAGCTCCTTCCCAACTCGAAGCGAATCATCATGGCTGAGAGGTAAACCAAACGCTCCTGAAGTGGCTTCTTCACGAGTTTCTCAGCTGACAAGGTTACATTGTGTGCAGCGGACACACACTTCTCTTCGAGGATTCAATCGATTTGGCAGAATTACTGGAGAGGAATGGATTCTCCCCGCCCCTCACTGAAACGAGCTGCAATGGAGTCTCGGAGACGCAACAATTGCAATCGAGGAAACATGCTGTTCCAGACGAGCATTATGATGAAATGGGTCAAATCTTGGAGCCATGGAGGGTACGTTTCCTGTGGCCACCATTTTCCCCTCCAAGTAGATGCTATACGTGATAAATCTCTTGTCTTTCTTCATAGTGCCAATGTGATGTCAAGTGCGAGATTTTTGGTGGACTGCAGATACTTACTTCACCTTATGTCACTGGGGCGGAGTTTCTACCTAATCCAGAAATGAAGGTTTGTGGTTTGCCATCCTTATCCCTCAGATATTGAAATCAATCACCCTAAAAGTTGGAAAATGATTTTCTGCCTCAGTACAGAAACTAAGACGAAGTGACAAATATTATGCGTTGAGTTTTGATGGCGTTTTTGCAGCCAAAGAGACCTGTACTTTTTGTCGGCAACCACACTATGTTCGGCATCTACGACTCGCCTGTTCTCGTTTATGAGGTGAGTTTCTTTGTTCCTGTCATTTTTCATGTGATTGTATACTAGGTGATTAGATTGCATTTGCTGACATGCGTTCCAAGTTCTTCTATGTTTAGAAGTATAAGAATTTAACAGAGGAGTATCTTAGTTAAACTCCGGGTGACTTCTCACATTACTCTTTTGTGTTGTAGCTGTATACAAGGGGGTTCCGGCTTCGTGGATTAGCTCATCCAGCTCACTGGTCAGGTGGCGTGGGGCCCATATTTGAGAGGTAGGAACACAAGTTCACCACCGGAAGTTGCTACAGAATTTTGAAGATCATTACAAGTAGATTCCATTTTTTGTCTGTTAAATTGCGAAAATTTCTTCTGTGTATGAAGATTATGAATCATGTGCTAGAATCATGAATGTACAGGTACGGAAACGTGAAGGCAACAAAGCTTTCGGCTTACAAGTTGCTTAAGGTTATCACTGACTGATCTGCTATTCATGTCTTATCAGTACTATTCCATCCTTTCAATACTTCTTCTGGGATAAGTGATGCCACTTTTTTCCTTTCAGACCCGACAGAGCAGAATCAAGTCGAGTGCAGATTGCGTCTCTTTATCTAGTAACATAAATCTGTTGAGTATGTTATG
Organism: Bryoerythrophyllum caledonicum; assembly: GCA_963971425.1. Classification (NCBI taxonomy): domain Eukaryota; kingdom Viridiplantae; phylum Streptophyta; class Bryopsida; order Pottiales; family Pottiaceae; genus Bryoerythrophyllum; species Bryoerythrophyllum caledonicum. The sequence goes on along the minus strand of OZ020517.1, from coordinate 23,967,004 downwards.
TTCAGGATGGAGAAGACGTTTTATTATTTCCAGGCGGCGCTCGAGAAGTTTGCAAACGTAAAGTGAGTATTATTCCATGCTTTGGTAAAACGTCCTGTGGATTTTCTTGTACTATTTTTTCAAGCTGGCTCTAATTCTCGTGTGTGCAGGGAGAGGAGTATAAGCTGATGTGGAAAGAGACAGTTGATTTTGTTCGCATGGCTAGTCGTTTGAACGCCATAATTGTTCCGTTTGGGATCCTGGGAGCTGATGATGCGTACGTTCACCTTGCTACCCTCATTTCAATTGGCAATTTTCTTTTCCATCTAGAATACAACCATAATCTTTACTGAAAGGCAGGTTTTAGTATGAGTTCTAAGCACTGGGCTGAAAATTTATGGGTGGTGACAGGTACAAACTTCTATACGACGGGGATGATATTCTCAACTCTCCTCTTGGACCTCTTGTCAAAGCAATTTACAAGAGGTTCGATATTGATAGTGTTGAAACCATCTATCCCGTGACAGCGTTGCCTGTATTAGGAATACCCAGGTACAGACTCATTTTCCACATTCTATTCTATCATGAGCTTGTTCGCGTTGTTAGGTTAAGATTGCTAAGTTGACCAACCTGTGTTTTGGAATTGGCCATAATCGGCTTGTGCAGTCCTATACCCATTCCAAGCGTTGAGCGCATCTACATCCATTTTGCAGAAGCTGTGGACACACAGGAATACAACTGTAATCTAAGAGATAGTAAGGAAGTAAGAACTCAAGCCTCAAGCTGTTCACTTCAATTATGTGACTTTTTTGCAGTTTAAATTGTTATGCTTACTAACCTTTATTTGGGCTTATGTGTTGCTGTTGCTGCGTGGTGAGCAGTGTAAGGAACTGTACAGTGAGTACCTTCACGCCATTTTAATACGATTGTCACTTTTTCTCTGTTTTTCATAAGCGTATCCAACTTCGATGCATTTTTTTCAGCACTTTTCTGAATGAATTATATGCTTTGAAGCTCATTTGCGTGCCTTGGTTTCTCAGTGTTGGTGAAAGGGAGAGTGGAGGACGCCATAGCTTTATTGAAGCAAACGCGAGATCGAGATCCGGTGAGAAACCGTACCAGTGTTTTGATGTAGCTCTTCAGCGGTAGACTTCTCTTCATGACTTTGGTGCTCATGCAAGCGATGTTCTGTTGCAGGAGAGATCACTGCCAACGCGTTTGTTGGGCAAAATCAGAAGGCTGCTACCTGAACGCAAACCGTGATCCCAATCTGTACCATATTCTGCAATCCTCTGTAGTTAGTAAGCTGATAGTTACAATTTTTGTACCAGTTGTGTGACCGTTTCATCACACTCCTTCACGTACAAACATTACTGAAAATATCAGCCTTGATGCTTAGACACTTCTATGCATTCAAAAGAAACTAACCTAAGCTGGGTGAGTTAAATGTTCACCTGTTTTGGAAGGAAAACTTGCGTTTGCTTCTTCAATCTCCCTGTCTCTGGATTGCAACGACTCCCTCCCCTCTCTATCTCTGCCTGATGCTCGTGCCTTTCCAAACCCCATGGGTTCACCTCATTGGTAATCTGCACTCCTCAGCTCACTCTGCGACCATAACCGCAGCTCGGTCAGAGGTTTCCTGGAAGCGCCACCATGATTGTGAGTTGTAACTCCAGACCACCTTAAAACGATCTTTCCAGTTGGTGTGTCTTTTGAGCTATGTAGCGTCTGTGGTCGCTGATGCATTTCAGGGGTTTAGAAGCAATTGTGGCCTACGAATTCTTGTCACGTTTCACGAGATGATTTGGAAGACATGGTCAGTTTGAGGACTGACTGAATCCTCTTCAGCTGGATCCACGTTTGCGATGAGTGCTGTGGAAGGTTAGTTCACGATGCCTGCGGAATGGGCAGCGGCGGCAGCTCGTGCAGCTGCGAAGAGCGCTGCACCAACTCCAATGCCAAGCAGTCCGACGAAAGTGGCGGCCAGCAGCCTGCCTCCAACAAAGAAACAGCCGGTTACTGAAGAATCCACTCCCATGAAGAAGCATAAAGTGATCAACGCTTGGGGCCCCGGACCTCGAGAGCGGGAACCACTCCCGGAGAAGTTCAATTTCGACACAAGGAAAAAATATTTCGGAGTACACACACTGAACTCCTGACCTGATCATTGAGGAAATGTGTGAGCCCTCTAGAAGTGATGTCTATTTTCTGTGTGCAGGAGAATATGGTGAAAGACAGGCTCGTGGAACGAGATTTCTGTCATGTCCGGCACGAGCCGTACTTCAAAGACTTGACTAGGCCTGAGAAGGAGACGCAGCAATTCGCAGATTACCACAAAAAGGAGTTCTGGCGGACGGGCGTTGAACGAGTCCTTAGGAGAGACGAAGACAGACGCAGAGCGCGGCAGAAGGTAAACTCAGATGCGCTTCAAGCCCTGACAGATCATGTAATTCGAACAAAAAAAACTTGGCGCATGATCTTTCCAGGAGCTGCTTGAAATCTCAACCAACGAAGAAGTGGGGAGACGACAGCGTGCGGAGAAGGTTAGAGACATCAAGTACGACGCCTTCCTCAACTTGCAAGCGAAGATGCAAACCGTTGGCTGCCGCCCGAACAAGAGCGGTGCTCCGCACATCAACATCATCACTCGGCGACCGATCGGACCGAAAGATCACGAGGATCCACCGACGTATTACGACGACGTGAAAAAGTAAGCAATGATCGTGAAGATGTATGCCCAGAAAAGAGGGATGTTGACAACCTCGCGGTTGATCAATGTGCAGATACAAAGCTGTGCAACGGAAATTGCTGTTGCGGGAAAGGAATAGCGGGGCGCGGAACTTCAACATCCTCACGTGGGGCGAGAATCCTCCCGGTCCGACGCTGCCGGAGTGGCCGACGCAGCCTCCACCTCCGCCTCCTCCTCCCCCTCCAACTCCCCCAAACATGAACTCATCGAAATGGGCGGTTTCCTACGGCCGTCTCTTTGGCCCCTTCGGCGTCGTCGACACAAATTAAATTTCATTCACTTTACTACATAGAAATAGACGAACGGCCTCACGAGGAGGAGCCGATTCGTATACAAACACTAGTCGATACTTTCGTGTCTGAGTAGAAAAAACCTTTCCTTCCTCTCTCCTGAAGACAGAGCTTCAGAGGAGCGAAATGAAATGTATTTTCTGCGCAGCCAGAGCCGACTAATTACTCGCGTGCTATGTCCAGTCCTCCGGCACACAAGCATGTGAGGACTCACAAATTCTATGTGGACTCTTTATTCTAGTGATGACACTTACTTAAAGGCTATCTGCATGTCACCTACACACACAATTCTTCGTCGTCTTCAACCGTAATGAGTATACGCGGCCACGGCACCAACGACAGCGCCGGCAGCCAGCACCGCCGGCGCTCCAAGCAAAGCGCCGCCACCCATGGCGGTCGCTTGGACGACGGAGTAAAGCGAGCCCGCAGCAATCGTGCCTCCGTTCGCCACCGCACCGTGGATGAGCAGCGCGGCGGTGGATGAGCAGCGCTGTTACGAAGGGCGTCTTAGGCGCTGCGGGAGGAGCGGCGACGGCATCCGCGGCGGGGATGGTAACGTTGAAAGCGGTCGGATTCACGGCTGCGGGACCTGCGGCGGGGTCCTACGTTCGCCACCGCACCACCGCGCTACTCAAAAAACTGGACATCGCCATATCTTTGGATGCTTCACAAATTCGCTGTCAAAGATGGTCTCCGTTTCTAGGCGATGGTCCGTCTTACACAACATGTGCAGATCAAGTATTGTATATAGTACGATTATAAGCAATGTATCGTAGCAAATTTACTTTCGAGCAAATTTACTGCAGACATGATCAGTCTCTTAATTGTACGGTTTGTGAGATAATTTAAGCGCCTACTTGACTTGGTCATTGTCTGCAATTGCGTCACTGTGTGGTGCGTGGGCGATTGAGGCCTCGCATGGCTCGATGGGATTCGAGCCAGCGCCGACTGGAAACCTTTACCACCAAAGTACCGTTCTTTTGTAATATTATGAGATGCAGATAGTCATAGTTTAGTCGATACTTCTAGAATAGCTCCCGACTGATCTGTGGGCGTGACGATGATCCGATGACCATGGAAGATCGTAGTGATTGACCGCGAACTCTTAGATGTCAGTGATAACTCTTAGATGTCAGTGATCACTCTTCAACGCTGTTCACTGTTCCTTGATGAGCAGGGCCCGCACTAGATGGATTGAATAATATAATAATTTGGGTGGAGGAGAAGGCGTTCATCAATGCCGCCCGACTGCTTGTTCATTTACTGCTGTTTTCGACTCCGAGTCTCTCTGCACGGTTGACCCTTTGGAGCCGAAGCATGTTTGTGCAAGAGAACTTATTTTCACAGATTTATTTGTTCTGATGTATGTTGCTTGAATAAGAATCATAAAGAATCGTGCAATCGCATAGTAAAGGCAATAGAGTTTTCCTGAAAGTCTGTGTTTTAACCCCTAAAGGACCAAGTGTCCAAAACGGGCTTTTTGAAAATTCGGTCAGGTTCCTATGCTGTCAATTTCAAACATTCATCTTTGAAATTCTTACCATAGAAGGGCATTACCAAGACCTTAGTGGGAAAACAATTTTTTCCTAAATTGGACATTTGATGAAAAAGTTATAGGGTTTTTAATTTCAAATGGGGAGGGCGGGCACCTGGAGCACCTCCAAAAACTTTTGATAGGACACTCTATTGAAAGTGAGATTTTCAGTACTCGCAAGTAATATTATTTCCCTTCATGTTGTCAAAAAAAAGTTCTTGTCTTTAGTGAAAAATAGCATACCAACCCAAGTCAAACATTTTCACACATTGTCACTCATTGTCGGGCAAGGTACCAAAAAAACTTCTTCTTTTCCACATAAAACCTAGAGATCTTCATATTTTTCACTTTTTATTTTTCCCACAACAATATGTAATGTAAACCTTCTTATTAACCATTCGGATTATCAATCAAAAACATATTAAGTTCAAAAAAATTAAAGTGTGAATTGACAAATTTTGAGCCTCCACTCCTTGCACACTTGTTTTGAATATGCTACACCCTGTCTCTACCTCTAAAAATTGGTGTGTAAGGAGCTAACATCATGCTTAACAAGATGGTAATAGATTTAGACCTTGTGTAGTGAAATTTTTTGACACCAACTGAAGTCAAAGTCTGTTGATCCACTAAACGCAGGGAAGAAAATGAACCATTTGCTTGACTTCAAACACTATAATCTTTCAATCCGTGCGGTCAAAGTTTATGGAATTTTGTACTTGTATTACTTAATAAGCCTTTATTGAGATCCTACGGTCAGAACTAAAAATCGAAGTTTTTGTTACCTTCTTTATTCATTGCACTAGAATCCATTGATTTTGAAGTGTTTTTGGTGTAAAACTGCCTTGGTACCTTAGGGGTTAAAGGGTGGCTATCTTGTGTCAGCCATAAAGACCCGGTGTTGCATCCTTCAAGGATCTTGTGTCTTTCTCTATTCACCAAAGCAGGGTGAGATTTAAATATGGCAATAATTGAAAGGTGAAAATTCTGACCCTCCATATTTTATGGGCCACATGCATGGAACAAGCTGATGTAACCAAATTAGTAATTTGGAGTCACCAATGCCACCTTGCATCTATGTTTGGATGGTAACTATGCCTATGGGGTGACAGTCACGGTTTAAACCCTGAGTAGTTTTAGGAAAACTCTAATGTGTGGTGAGGCTTTCCAAAGAGAGTGATTCCATCCAAGGGTGCAAGTGTGAGATTACTATAAGTTGCATTTCCAATGTATATTTTGGTAATATGCATCACCACAAAAAAAATTCAGGTGAAAATTTAAATTGGAACTTTCAAGTAAAAAATATAATTAGAACTTTCAAGTAAAAAATATAATTAGAAATTTCAAGTAAAAAATCTTAGGTAAAAAGAAGTTAAAGTAAATTTGATTTAACAGCTGAGATCTTGTTAGATTTTGAATATTTAAATGGAAAATAGTTTGACACCTTGGCAAGAGCATGGATTTCTATTCTTGTCCAACCCTACCTTTCTTCCAAAGGTCAAACTCTCAAAAAGTATTGCCATGTAGGCATTTTGGACAGGGTGAGCGGCTCAACCTTGGTCCCTAGTATGTCATACCAAAGGCAAAGTTTGAGGCTCTAGACGATTCAAATGGTTAGAATCGCTTGGCCTCTCAACCTTGGTCGGTTGTGTGAAATCCCCTTAATTCTCGAGAGGAATCGTGAGTCTCGCTCCACAGTGCTACTCTTCCTAAAGAGCATCGTTCATAAAGAGCATCGTTCATAAAGAGCATCGTTCAAATGAATTGGCCCGACAACAGAGTAGGTGTTTTCAAGCCTTGACCAACACGTTCAGCAACTCCAGATATTAATGCTTCTCAAGGATAATTGATACGACTGTTCCTGAGTGAGGTACCTTGGCAACTTCAAGTGTGAACGACCCTGTCACAAAACAAGTTGGTAAGAACCATCCTGTTAAACCGAAAGCTGCCAGCTAGAAACAAAAACCATGAATGAGTCATCCACAGCCATCATCCACAGTCCTTATTATACCTCAAGGAATCCAGTGGTTCATGATATCTAGCTCAAAAAAGCCTCCTTAATTTTAAACCGACAGCACATGATTCAAAATCAACAGAAAATTTGGTATAAATAGATTGAAAAAACTTCTTAAATTAGTATTTACACCCAGTATTGTACATATACAGGTTCTTGTATGTGTATCAACCTCAACACGGAGACATAGTCGAAAATAATAACCTTGAAGAGAATCTTACTTTGGGTAACAGTGAACCCCTAAATGTATAACAGTGAATGCTCTAACTGATGAGAACGGTTCTCTTTGATACGGGCACAAACAACCCTGTTAGAGAACGAAAGAACAAACCCACGATCATTCATCCAATATTTTCATCCACGTCCATCGACCTCCCGACAGTAACTCAATCCAAGATCTCGTCGCCGCTTTCCCGGGCCAGTACGCCAAGAGAAAGGCGGAGCCAACATCCACATCCACACCAATCACGGCAGAGGTACCTGAAACCGAGACTGCCAGTATGTACATTTCAGGGAAGAAATGTAGTAATGTGGTACATGCTCCCTTTTTTTGGCCCCAAAGGATCGGGCATGTGCGGAGGAGCTATATTTCCTCCCTGGAATGAAGGAAACGAGTACATAGTAACGATTTAAGGGGAATGCTCGGTTTCAGGTACCTCCACGTTAGTAGGGTTCACAGCGTCGTTTAGCCAGTGTTTAGTAACAATCTTTAGTTACTTGTGGCGAGAGCGTAGTGGTCATCGTCTGGGAATTGCTGCAGCAAACACTAGGAAGTAGAGGAAGTCACACGGTCTCATCACCGAGCTCGCAGAGAGCTTGAAAAGCTCGGTCGGTAACCTCGATCGACACTTCGTGAGGTTATGAGGTATTTCGATCGCTGCTCGCCATGTCTGCAACTCCCGGCGACGCCGCGATGGTGAGGAGTGGCTACGATGCCTTCATCGCCGCGAAGGCGAGGAGCGTCGCGGTGGACCAGAGCTTGCCACTCAAGCTGTACTACCGCTTCGCGGACAATCTGCTGAAACAGGTGAGGAGAAGTTGATTAATTTTTGTTGCGTGGAGAAGTTTCGTTTGCAATGTGTTGAGGAGCGTTGTTGATGAATGATTTTAGTTTCTGGTTGGAATTTGGATGAGTTGGAGAGTTTGATTTTTTTTTTTGTGTATATTTTGTTTTGTTTCGCGCAGGCGAGCATATATCGCGACGAGAACAACGTTTTGGATCTGTTTGTAAATCTGCTCCGGTTCACTAGGTTCGTTTTCCTTTGCTGTTCTTGGAGTGGTGTGGAGTGCGTGATGATCGTTCCTGGTTTTGGAGTGATTCGTTCATGATTCAGGAATTGGAGAGTTTGTGATGCGCTCTTAAATGCGGAGAGGAATGTCTGGGAGCTTTACTCGTTCGTTCAATTTCTTGATGAGTTCATGTTTTTGTGGAATTGGCTGAAGTTCTCCTAGGTTTGTGTGGTTCTTATTTGAATATCAATGCAAGTAATTAGCCATTGCAGCACGATATCGTTTTTCGCGAGTGTTGTGAATAGGTTTAGGTCCTCGTGTGCATGTTAGTGAAGGGAAGGATCGAGAGGTTAATTTTGAGAGCAGATGTTTGCTCGTTTTGCAGTTTGGTGACAGATACTATTCCAAATCATCGGGATTACCAGCTGTATTACCAATTGAAAGTGGAGTACAGAAAGGTACGTTTGAATGCGGTCGGAAGTGGATTGATGGATTCCTTCTTTAATTCTCTAAAATTGTATCCGGTACAATCACATATGCCAGTAAATATGTGGAGTGTGTTTTGTTTGATTGGTAGGGAAAGAACGAATTTATCCATGTGGATTGGAGATCTTTTAGGTCGAGATAACGTTGATAATGGATATTTATTCCGTGCTTTTCAGAGGCTAAATCAAATTTTAAGTGAGCTAGAAGAATTGAAGCCAGAAGTTCTGAAGCAGATCCAGCTTACGACTTCTGATCGTCAAGATGCTGTAATTCCTAAGAAATCGCAGAGTGGAGCAAGTTACAGCAGTCTTGTTCGACCTATTAACTCACGAAATCAGCCTAGCATGCCTAGCATCAACACACAGAAGGTACTGCATGCTTTCACTACCATCTTTTTCTTTGTAACGACGTGTTGCTAGCCTGAATGTCTCTCCTGTTCCGATAATGTCTGTCGATGTTGCAATTGTTGTACTGTTCGATGATATCTAATGTTCTTTTCTTCCGCCTCCTGTTTAGTAGCGGTAACAGACGTCTTAAATAGGTTTCGTTAGGAATTGAGTGTTCACAGATATATCACAATGTCAATCTTGTACAATCCTATTCAAAGAATTTTACATTTTTAATATGTTTACAAGAACCTCTTATGGAGTATTACATTTTTCGCAGGATCATGGACTCAGTAGCTCTTCAGGTAGGAGAGATTATCTGAACAGACCTTCGAATTCAGAGACCCCAGTCTTCAATCCAAGTTATTTGGAGGAATCCACTAGCCCTGTGTAAGTATAGGCATTAGTTTCTGACCAAGAATTTTCTCATGTATTCTCGAGTATATATCTAAATCTCTCGCAGAAGGATGACAGACATTGTCATTGCAACAAATAATGATTCTGACTGTCTTTGTGTGTGGTTTACTTATCGCGCAGTTCTCTATCCAGTCCACGAGCCAAGGGTGAGACCCTTTCAAGACACTCCAATCCGGGATATGCCGTGAAAACAATCAGAAGATCGCCCGTCAGACCTCCGAAGGTATATCACCTCGTGTTGTTCCAACGAAATTGAAATCATTGAGCACCAGGATTGTTCCATTTTTTTGCAGCTTCTACTGATTGTCACTTACATGTTTTAGAACAAATGCTCATTGCAGATTCAGTACCCACATTCCGTGGAGACTAAACCAGTTGAACTTCCAAGGTCTGTCTACGTTTATACCTCTATCTGTAACGCTTCCTTCCCTTTTAAGCCAAAGGAAATCTGGATGATTCCGATTTATGTTTCCGTGTTAATCGATGAACTCTACAGTCGTTGTAGAAGGCATGCCATTTTGGTGAACTTTTTGATGTTCTCACAAGCATTACAGTTTTATTATCTGAAGGTCACAGTCCACTTTCTGTCTACTGACGAGGCTTATTTCTGTGTGTTGTTCTAACTTAGTTACCGGCAGCGTTTTAGACTAGATTCGCGATTAAATCTGCTTTTTTATAACTTTCGTCGTTTGATATTCTGAACTTTATCATTGTGTTTATCTGCTGTGAAGCTTGCAGAAAGCCTTACAAGCTGTAAAATTGTCAGCAGGAGCTCCGTCTGTGGACTCGTCTTTAAAAGCCAGTTCTTCTATTTGGCCTAAGTCAGAAACATTGTTCACGACAGATCCGAACTTGCTTATTTTACCTAAACAGCCGTCATCGCCTTCAGTGAAAGCTTCTGTTCATACGCTGCCTATGATCGAGAAATCAAATACTCAACTAAGACCTTCCGAAGTTGCAGATCCAAGACCTGGGCCACCACGGCGCTCTGATTTTCATTTTCCTGACACCAAAAGGCGTAAAGATCTGCATATAGTATGATTCCCAAGTCCAACCTTCCAACACGTGATGCTTAATTGATTGTTATTGGGATTGCATCAAGTCAAGCGCGCTGCTGTGTGTTTTCTCTTGCTCAATGAACACGAAGGGATGCAAGTGGTTCAGTTAGGTTAAACTATCAAGTCATTACTCACTCAATTTGTCCGTGTCTGTGCAGTCATCCAGGATGTTGGAGGAATTTCTAAAGCTTGCTAGTATCAACACTCGAAATAACCTTGAAACGTGTGGAGTCCTTACTGGGTACCTGGTGAGCCTTATTGAGATCCCTTTGAAGTCTCAGATTTTCTTGCGGTGCATTCGTTCTGCAAGTTTGAACCTAGTAGAAGTTTTTTCAAGGCACATGGTCTACTCACAACGTGTTCTCTTTTCAGAAAAAGGGTGTCTTCAACATTACGACTCTCATCATCCCTAAACAAATATCAACACCAGATACTGTAAGTCTCTTTTGAAGATTAGCTGCGCACATCTTGTTCATTGTCAAAGTGTATAAACAACTGTGGTTGGCGGCCTTGATGGTTCCTGTGTTTGTCCTCTCATTTGTCTTGCAATGTTGGTGTGCTTCTAACTGTTGAATTTTGCACCTTGATCACATTCAATTTCTGGTACAGTGTGAAACTCTGAATGAAGAAGAATTGTTTGGCATACAAGAACAACGTGGACTCTTCCAGCTTGGTTGGATACATGTATGTTACCGTGCACCTACTCGTTTTATCTTATCCTAATTCATTCCGTTCGCTTGTTTATGAAGTACTTGAATCCTCTGAAAAGAGCAGCTGATTTACGTCCTCTGTGTACGTGTCAGACACATCCAAAGCAAACATGTTTCATGTCTTCTGTTGATCTGCACACTCACTATTCATATCAGGTTTGTGTTCTATGCCACTTGCAGTCACATGGTTTAGTTTGCTGGATCTAATCAAAAGCCAGGCACCTATTTCTTCAGGATTCACTGTCATAATACTGTTGATTCATGTACTTGTAGTATGGGGAATGAAGGTTAATTCTACAGGCAGAATTTCTATTTTTATTGCTGCTTAGTTTGACAATTCTAATGCTCAAAGCGGCCATGGAAGGGGACAATTGTAGCGTGCAAGGATAAAGAAATCGTGCTACTGATTGTGTGCCTTCTCTCTGCGACAGGTTATGCTTCCGGAAGCTATAGCTATTGTGATGGCTCCCACAGATATGCATCGGTAAGAAAACATTACAATAAGTTCCCATTGCATCCAACATGTCCTGCATTCATCACATATGTATTACCTCAGATATGCGTTTGAGTTTCGTAATCACTCTCTTTTGTATAGTAACTGTTGCGGTTGGCTTGCAGAAAGATTGGCATATTTCGGCTCTCCGATCCAGGGGGAGTCCAGGTACTACAAAATTGTACGAGACGGGGATTCCATCAGCATGAGAAGCCGCTTGAAGGGGGTCCAATTTATGAGGATTCTTCTCATGTATACTGGGTTAACAATGTAAAATATGACATCATTGATCTTCGGTAGGTGGCCCCTGAGGTCCCTCCTTAATACCATTATAGGAAAGGTATGTTTCACTTCCAATCCCCTACAACGCAACAAGGGATTGTTACCTCTTGAGGCTATACAGCATATAATCTTGAAATCGTTCAGGATGCTCCAGTCTCACTGGCCACATTTGCTAATTATGCGAAAACTCGAAAGTGGCACAAGGATGTAAATATTTCTTGACATGTATATTTATCATCCCAATGTTTGTTTTGCCCTTTGGTGCAGTTAGAACTTTCTAGTCGTCCACCTATTGATAGTCAACCTCTTTATGTTCATCATGTCTCACGTCCTTATCATTACCAACTTCAATTAAACCTTCCCATGTACACTAAAGATGGCATTTAGTGTAATGGTACGAATAGTGTAATTACCCTAGTACACTATTCGTGAACAAGTTGGCAATAAGTGTTAGCCGCCATTGACATTTAAAATAACCCCCAATCATCCACCTACCATGGTACCCTTTTCCTAAAACAATATTAAAATAATACTAAAATAATATTAAAAGATTAAAATAGTACTACTTACCCACATGGGGAATAGTACCCTATTTCTAAAATAATATTAAAATAGTACCCTAATAAAATAATATTAAAATAGTATCCTATTTCCAAAATAATATAAAATAATAATAAAACAATGTTTAAATTATATTAAAATCATTAAAATAATATTAAACTAATATTAAATTAATGTTCATCATATAATTAATGAATATTTTTTAATTAAATGATATGAAATGTATGCTTATTTAATACTTCATTGGTATGTAAATAATATTGAAATATGTAAATGATAATTTATCAATATTTAATGAGTATATGATAAATATTGAATAAATATTGAATGAATGTTTCAATACAATTTATGAATATTTTTGAATATTTAATAAATATGTAATTGATATATAATTAGTATTTCATAATAATGTATTGAATATTTTAATGAATATTTAATTAATATTTAATTAATATTTAATTAATATTTGAATCACATCCACTAAAAATTTAATTAATATTTAAATGATATTTAGTTGATATATAATATATATTTGATAAATAATTACTTAGTATTTAGTTAATATTCAATTAATACTTAATTGATATTTAATGAATATTTGTGAATATTTAATGAATATAGATTGTATATCATGATTTTTATGAATATTGAAATATTTAAAAAATATAATCTAATACTTTTGTATATTTGTAAGTTTTGTGAATATTTAATCTTTATATATATTCATTTATGATGATCCATGATTATTTAATGTTTGGTTTTTATCAATTTCATTATTTCATATTTATTATTTTAGTATCCAATATTATAGTTAATTTATTATTTATTTTTTATCTATGTTCTTTAAATTTTCCAATATATTTTTTTTCTCTTACTTTCCTCTGAATTCCAATTTCTTATTTTTCCAATCTTATATTTGCAAATTCATTTCCTTCCATAATCACATTCTATTTTTTTCTACTTTTGGGATTTTTTTTTTGTTCCATATCCACATTATACTTTTTCCAATCTTTCTTTTGCAAATTATTATTTTTTTCAATGCACTCGTAACTTTCTTTACTTTGATGCTCGAAATGTGCACGTAATCATTTTCTATGTTTCATACACTAAATGTCCACATGTAAAAAAACCTAAGTTCCACTATTTACTAGAATCAACATTTAGTGTAGTAGTTGACATTTAGTGTATAGTTTTGTCACTACACTAATTGTCAAGTTGAGTAGTAGTGTACGGGTTCGTATTTAGTGTCCACTACACTAAATGCCATCTTTAGTGTAGTTGTAGGAATGGAATTTCTCCATAATGGGGCAAAGACATTCATTGTTACCATCTCTACATACCTACCAAGACATTCATTGCTTTGCCACAAAAATGATATTCCATTGTAACTATGATTGTCTTTGTTTGTATCTAATTCCATAAACATGCCTATATGTTGAAATTGTTATTAAAATGGATTTTTTCTTTATAGCTCTAATTTCTAGTCTATTGCACAATATAGATTGTCTTTATTTGTATCTATTGATGTAATATTAAGAAAGTTGGAAACTTCTGAGTTTAAACCTTAAGCATCGGAAAGACCAAAATTTGGTCAACATACATATGGAAATGTCTACCATAGATGAAAAAAACCACATATTCATCCAATGTTGTGTGTAGATGTAGTTCATAAGTGTCTTCAATTCATGCACTTTATTTCAAGCCATTTTAGATTTAATTGTCAGTCTTGATAGAAAAATATGGACCTAAAAACGAATTTCAGTATTGTGTATAGGTATAAATCCTTGTTAGGGGTGTTGGGGCAAGGGCATAATTTAGTGAAGCAAATGTATGTAAATGTAGAAATCAAATTACTCCACAAGTTACATCATCATTGGAGAGTTGGATGAAAACAACATTGTGCATCACATCTTTGTCATCTCGATCCAATTCTCTTTTTAAAAGCACCAAAATGTGTTCAAGAGCCGTTGCACAAGAATATGCAACCTACAATTGCCGTGCAAAAAAAATCCTTAGTCAAGCATATACAACTCTAGTAGGGTTTGTCCCTGTGACTTGTTGATAGTCATGGCAAAAGCAACACAAACCATAAACTACTTGCGGCATATTGGAAAAGGAAGTCGTGCGGTCTTAGTAATAAAAAGAATCCGTTGTACAAAAGCACTTGTAAGGACTTACGCCTCAATCACTCGGGCACAACAACAACGTATAATGAGTCTGGTGCCATTGTATAGTCCGTTTGATGCTTCTAAATTACAAAGAAATATTAGGGGTGTACCAACTTTCAACGTAAGCTGATGAGGTGGCCACCTACTGACTACTAACGTATCAAAAAACTCGCTTGAAATCATGTTGGGGCCATATCTATTGTCCACCTCGTCAACACTAAAAAAAACTTGAGTTGCCCTAAATACAATGTCAAGCACAACAACATTGATTTCAACCATGTCATTGTTGATGCCACAAAAATAGTGTGATCATTTACAAGTCTCTTCCGCCATGGCCATTTGCAATTTCACGGTAAGTCATGTCAATCACGCTTTTATAATGTGACAAGGTAAATTCCATATTTGGCGGACAACAAACATAATCTTCCTAAACATTGTTCACCTTGCAGGCTCTCCAAGTGCCAGAAGTCAATCCGCAACCATATGATTCCCCAAGTCAGCAAGCGTTGTAGAAGCTTTAGCAACTCGCACATTTCAGTGTAAGGTGCAAACTTTAACGTGGCTCCGTAGATAAGACTCCTTTATTGATGATGTGACAACATCTAGTATTAAGCCCTTTAAAACAAGTGGCAAAACATGCATGAGATTGTCACGCATTACAAAAGTGATTTTTTCAAAGCGTACATGATGCCCAGTCATGTTGCAAAGCATACGGTTGATAATTATAAAAGCAAGCTTGTTGACAATGAGCGCATTGTCCTAAACAATGAGTTTTGTGCGCCGTGTGAAATTACTTTCAAGCTTTATTGTGCGCCTTAATTGTGTTGCATTGCTCTCCACCTGCTCAAGAAAGAGTCAATTAGCTTGTAGTTCCTTCATAAGAAATGCAGGTTACCGCAACTTGAAATCTTCCAGCAAGTTGTCGAATGTTGCAAGGAATTGAACAATCACGTTCAATGCATGATAGTAAATCTACTCCTTTGATGGTTGTTCTATACCATGCTATTGTAAGCGATATCCATAGTCATCTCATAAGCTTTCACAAAATTGCTCTCATAGATGTCGTGGATCTACCGGTGATTCATATATCATGATGATTCAAGGAGCAAACAAAGTTGAGTGCTTGATTGCACCACTGCAGCTTTACAGAGGCAATTCTCCCACTCTTCATTGTTCTTGTAATATTCACACGCTAGGCAAATAGCCTTGAAGGTATCAAAGATGACGCCTTCAAAAGTACAAAGGTCTTGAAAGGATGTTGCACCCCTCACCACCGTCAAGTGTGTCCTGAGAAAAATATCTTATCCATCAATAGAATGACAAAGAAGATTTGCCCAATTGCAAATCTCTTCTTTTGGACTGCTCCTTTCTTTTCCAACCAACATGTAAACCGGGAAGGAAAGTCCATAAAAGATGTCTCCTTGGCAAACAAAATCCTCTGATTTGCCTCAAATCATTCCATCAGAGTTGTAGATAGACATACACTAAGGTTACTCACATTTGGACAAAAAGATATATAATGTAGTATATTTATTTTGGAGCCCTTTGTAAAATTGTTGTTGAATGTCAACCGTCCATTAAAAAAACCTGAAGAAATTGTGGCCAATAAAATGCTAGATGAACTAAAGATATCTTGGACAAGGTGTTAATTTTTTTAACTTTGTGATGACAAGACACATGTACTGATTCCATTAGCCATATCCATAATCGACATGGAGTATATTGCACACTACAAAGGTTGAAAAGATACCATATATTGCGTAGTATATATATATTGAATCAAGGCACCAAAAACTTGTTCTTGAAGAAAATGATGGAAAAATAAAGTTTTTAGGAAAATCTTGTATGCTAAAGTTTTTGTATGGTGTAGAAGGTTGGATAAGAATTTGGAACAAAAACCAATATGAATCCCTAATTTAGAAGTCGTGCCAAATTTAGCCTATTTTTATCAATATAAGTCAACTTAAGTTTTCAACCTAGATTTTTCAATCATAATGTATGAACACATTGTGGTATGAATGTGTTAAGCGGAGAACCACGATTAGAGGAACCGGGTAGTAATTTTCCTTTTTGAACACCGGATGAGTTTCTAAAAGTTCTCCAGCGGATGAACCTGGACATGCGGATGATTTTTGCCCTGACCAGTTTCATCCACCGGATGAAACCAATTAGGATTTGGTGCATGTGTTGGGAGAGTTGTTGAGGACCTCTCTCTCTCTTGCAACTTGGAGCTAGAGCATAGACACACTAGGTTTTGAGGAGTTTTTAGAGTGTTAGAAGGTTACATTGAGGTTGGGAGACTTTATTATGTACAAACTATGAGCTAGCCAATAAAATCCGACGTGATTTGAGGTTGTATGGTTTTTGAGCAAATCGGGGTTTATTTAGGGTTTCTAGGGTTTATGTAGAAGAGAGTTTGTGGGTCAACCTCCCTTTAAGAGAATGCGTCCCAAAATTTTCAAA
The DNA here is from genome assembly GCA_963971425.1 of Bryoerythrophyllum caledonicum. Taxonomy (NCBI): domain Eukaryota; kingdom Viridiplantae; phylum Streptophyta; class Bryopsida; order Pottiales; family Pottiaceae; genus Bryoerythrophyllum; species Bryoerythrophyllum caledonicum. The sequence goes on along the minus strand of OZ020517.1, from coordinate 23,950,187 downwards.
GTATTTTACCTCGTGAACCTCTCAAAAGAAGTATATTTGTACAATTTGAGATACTTGTGACAGGTATGTGGTAATGACAGGTATACTTCTCATGATTGAACCATAAAGCGGTATTTAATAAATTTGAAAGTCTCATACTGTTGAAAAAGACAACGATCCCATTCCAACATCATAAATCCAAAATCGAAGCGAAGTTGGCAACTTGGCACTAGGCAGCAAGAGAATGTTTGTGACTTTGGCCCTGTACACGTTGTGACAAATTTTAAAACTAGCCTGGTTGACTATCAGCCATAATGGAGTTGCTTGAGAATATGTTATTGGAGCACTATCTTCACACACAAGATTTGAAGTATTTGTTGACAATTGATAGAGCAACATCTGGTGGACTTAGAACTTTGTCTATTAGCTAAGCAATCTTAAGATCGACGAAGGTACAACATCTTTATAGCAGACGAAGTTGCGCGATAGCCATGATGGCAACACATGAGACTAAGATATTGTTGTCAAAGAGGATAAAGGGCCTCTTCAATGGATCTCAACTTTTCATTTTGAATGTTGCCACTGAATAACGTGCTTCTATTTCTCCACGGATGACGGTCTCTAAACATCCCATTGATTGCTTTAAATTGAAAAATTTAGAGTTTGCCGAATTGGATTCAAATGTTTTCACAAGACAAGACGGGTTGAGAAGAGTGACGTAGATGTTTTTTCACACATACATGCTTCACTAGCATAATCACAACAACCTTGTATTCTATGATGGTCCCTTTGCTACATGGTGGACGCATGAACATGCGTTAAAGTTCATCAAGGGTATTCAAAAGGAATTGTAATGCAAACTTTACAGGAGAGTGGTAGATGTTGTGAATATTGGCGACCATGATCCAATAAAAATTGGCCAAAGGTTCAATATGTTGTCATCTATTTTGGTAGACATACATCAAATGAATTGATGCTATTAGGACGCCATGAATATTGTATGCACGTTTGGACAACCAAACCATTTTGTATTAACCCCTAAAGGACCACGACCTAATTCGCTCTAAAACCAGTCCTAGACTGCCACTGTCAAAAAGAGACATGAAAATCACATTTTAAAGTGAATTTCGGATTTTCAACCGTAAGATCTTAAAATAGACTTCCACATAAACATGCCATCAAATTTTGGTTGCGATCCACCGCACGGATTGATAGATTTTATTGTTTAAAGTCAAAACAATGGTTCATTTTCATCCCTGCGTTGAGTAGATCAGCTGACTTTGACTTCATTTTGTATCAAATTTTTGCATTGTACAAGGTCTAAATCTTTTACCATTGTCTTAAGCATGATGTTATTTCCCAACACACCAATTTTTAGAGGTAAAAAAGGAGTGTAGCATATTCAAAACAAGTGTGCAAGGAGTGGAGGTTCAAAAATTGCCATTTCACGTTTTATTCTTTTGTGAACTACGTACGTAGTCAAATGATAATCCGAACGGTCAATTAGAAGGTTTTCACCATATATTGTTGTTGAAAAAAAAAAAGTGAAAAATATGAAGATCTCTAGGTTTTATGTAGAAAAGATGAAGTTTTTTTCCCCCGTTGCCCGAGAATGAGTGAAAATGTTTGACTTGGAATAAAATGCCTTTTTACACTAAAGACAAGATTTTTTTTTGAAAATTTCCAAATAAGGAAATATTCTTTACATGTGTGAAAAATCTCAATGTCAATAGAAACTTTTGTCAAAATTTTTGGAGGTGCCCGAAGTCCCCACTTTTGGCTTTAAGTGGTACTAACTTTCAAACCACAAATCCAAAAAAAAAAATATATATATCTCCACGAAGCTCTTATCAGATCCTATCTTGAAAAAAAAGTTGATTAAAAAAGGATATTTTTTCGAATTGTAGGTACATGCCCAAAATCCAAAATGACCCCGGGGGGACGTTTGGTCCTTTAGGGGTTAACATTCATATGTAAGCTCAAATAGCATGAGATAACTACGGTATCAAAATCCAGATAGACAACATGAGATCGACAAGATTTGGTTTTGCATGTATTCAGCTTGAAATTTTCAAAGCTGATGGCAGATTTCAAAGGCCACAAAGTATTTGACAGGGTGCTAGGGTACATTTGGGTGATTGCATTTCATAAAAAAAAATTACCGTACATGATTATCTTGTTGATTTTTGACAAGGAGTCAAAATTGAGGACTACATACAAGATCAACTTAGCAATGACTAAACATTTGAATCTAATTACCCACTCTGAGATGTACGAGACAATGACACAATGTCTAATGCACGAGTCTAGTGGCATGCAAAATCCAAACTCCTCTTGCATTGAAAATGTCATATGTACCAAGCGCTATCATCAGGATTTCATTGAAGAAACATGCGCAGATAGAATTGACTATCATGTGTACATGAGAAGAGATGACATACTCTTCTTTGTTGATAATTAAGGCCATCATGTTGAAAAGTGTTGGATTGAAACCGCACAAGCTATATTTTGTGTCAAAGTACAATGCGCACATTAAGATTGTGGTGAATTTTTCTACCTATCGTGCATTTGCTATGCATTATTGTTCAAAGATTAAAATAATACTTTTCATTCTTACCAACATATATGTTCATCTATCACCATTGTCAAGTATCTTTTTAAATACGTGTACAGAAGTCACAATTGTGCGACTATGGATATGGAAGGCACCAACAAGATTCAACAATACACTAATGCTTGCTATGTCTTTGTGTTCAAGGTAGCGTAGAGGCTATTTTGAATTCCAATGCGTGATGGCTCTTTAGCAATTCAAAATTTGCAATTGTTCATCTATCCAATGAACAATTTGTGCCGTTTAATGCATAAGGAAATTTGGGGGATATTCTTAACGCGAATCGAGCCCAGGAAGACAAAGGTGATAGTCGACCAGGCTAGTTTTAAAATTTGTCACAACATGTACAGGGCCAAAGTCACAAACATTCTCTTGCTGCCTAGTGCCAAGTTGCCAACTTCGCTTCGATTTTGGATTTATGATGTTGGAATGGGATCGTTGTCTTTTTCAACAGTATGAGACTTTCAAATTTATTAAATACCGCTTTATGGTTCAATCATGAGAAGTATACCTGTCATTACCACATACCTGTCACAAGTATCTCAAATTGTACAAATATACTTCTTTTGAGAGGTTCACGAGGTAAAATACTTTGAAAATTTTGGGACGCATTCTCTTAAAGGGAGGTTGACCCACAAACTCTCTTCTACATAAACCCTAGAAACCCTAAATAAACCCCGATTTGCTCAAAAACCATACAACCTCAAATCACGTCGGATTTTATTGGCTAGCTCATAGTTTGTACATAATAAAGTCTCCCAACCTCAATGTAACCTTCTAACACTCTAAAAACTCCTCAAAACCTAGTGTGTCTATGCTCTAGCTCCAAGTTGCAAGAGAGAGAGAGGTCCTCAACAACTCTCCCAACACATGCACCAAATCCTAATTGGTTTCATCCGGTGGATGAAACTGGTCAGGGCAAAAATCATCCGCATGTCCAGGTTCATCCGCTGGAGAACTTTTAGAAACTCATCCGGTGTTCAAAAAGGAAAATTACTACCCGGTTCCTCTAATCGTGGTTCTCCGCTTAACACATTCATACCACAATGTGTTCATACATTATGATTGAAAAATCTAGGTTGAAAACTTAAGTTGACTTATATTGATAAAAATAGGCTAAATTTGGCACGACTTCTAAATTAGGGATTCATATTGGTTTTTGTTCCAAATTCTTATCCAACCTTCTACACCATACAAAAACTTTAGCATACAAGATTTTCCTAAAAACTTTATTTTTCCATCATTTTCTTCAAGAACAAGTTTTTGGTGCCTTGATTCAATATATATATACTACGCAATATATGGTATCTTTTCAACCTTTGTAGTGTGCAATATACTCCATGTCGATTATGGATATGGCTAATGGAATCAGTACATGTGTCTTGTCATCACAAAGTTAAAAAAATTAACACCTTGTCCAAGATATCTTTAGTTCATCTAGCATTTTATTGGCCACAATTTCTTCAGGTTTTTTTAATGGACGGTTGACATTCAACAACAATTTTACAAAGGGCTCCAAAATAAATATACTACATTATATATCTTTTTGTCCAAAAGTGAATAACTTTTGTGTACTTCTACCCTTATGTTGCAATCCAGACTTTTAAAGTTTCTATCTGCCTATTTTGTTCAGTGTGCTTATCTGCAATATACAATTGTAAAACTTGTGATTTCCTCCTTCAATTGGCAAAAGGTTGCTCATTCTATGATACAACACCCTTTGAATTCTAAAGGTGTGGTCTCCGCCATAAGGAAAAAATTGATTAATATTAGCTCCTAGAGATGTGAATGTCAAAGCATTGTTGTGCGCTCGGATGGATTTTTTGAAACTCTTTGCTTCTAGTGTGTCTCAATCTAGCAAAACTTGAAGCAGATCATGTTGATTGGGAATTGGATGTTCTACTCACCTTCTTCAACGTCCCACATTGTCTGTGTCATGTTCCTTGTCAATGCATTTGACACGTCATTCTCGCACCAACCAATTTTTGCAAGCTTGAAGACTTTCTTCTTGAACAACTAATAGAACAGTTTTCAAAAGACCTATAAGTGTAGTGGAGGAACATAAGGATTAAGTCTTATAATTTATGTTTTAGCACTTGTAAAAAAGTGCAATCATAATATATGTCCACTAGACATTTTTTGTGTTTTTTTTTGCATTATTAGTCCAACTATCCTGTTGATGTCACATTGTATCATTTTATATAGTGTTACCATAATATTATCAACCATATCACATCTTGATTAGGTGTAAGAGAACAAAGGTGGTGATATTAACCTTTAAAGGTCTTTGGGAGACCATATATACGGACCTCACGTATTTTATTGTGGAAGACCTCTAATACAAGAAATGTGTTAAAATTTAGCAAGATGTAGAGCTTTGGATTGAAGATTCTTCAACTAACATCTTCCATTTGAAGGTCATTTCAATATATGAATCTTATCATGTTCAGATACAACACCATACATGTGGAGTGTATGACCATTTTGCAACTTCTTCAACATGTAAGTGCAATAATGATCTAAATTTGAAATGTTATGTGTCATTGGATCAGCTCAACACATACAAACTTGTTGTAACTATTGTATACATCAATTTTTACATTTTTAATGTCAAATACACCAAAAACATCATGTTGCAACCCAAATGTGGCTTTTCAGACCTTTGAGGGTTAATAAGTTCAGAATATAGATGGATATTGTTGTTTTCAGATGCACAATTGTATGTTTTCAGTTGCAATAGTGTATAGGTGCATAGGTGCTGAAGTTTTAGGTTTTTCTATTTGCTATCTTTCTGAGCTTTCAAATCTCACTTTTTGAATGTAAGTTGCCCAATTGCGTTTCACACCTTAAATTTGTACCTTGGAGTAATGAGAGATTATTTGAACCATGAAGATTATTTTTGATACATCTAAGCCTTCCTAATAAAGTAAAGACTATAAGGAAAACTTATGAATCTAAAATTTATTATTCTTAAATTACTAAATTAATTAATGCTAGTAAATATAAAGTTCAGTACCTGTTACTATGGCATAGAATTTTCTACCAATTTATCCACCATGATACTTCCCACCATTTGGATAATACATTGTTCCACAATCAAGTAAAGACTGTAAGGAAAACTTATGAATCTAAAATTTATTATTCTAAGAAACTAAAAAGTTAGACCCCTATACTGTACCACTACAAGTCTCATATGAAAACACTATCTTCAACCTCAATAGGAGCATTCAAAGGAGTTAGAAGACTAGAATTCTCATGAAAGTCCCTCCATTAGAAGAAAGGCAAGAAAAAAAGCAGACACACATGACGACCATGTGGGGCTTCATCCCCCAGATATGGTCCCTAAAAGTCCGGGTTGGGCTCCTCATGCCCACACCAGTTTCACGGTAAAATCCGATGTGGTTCCAAACCAAACCATTTGGTTACCTTCCTCTGATTTACCTTTTAAACCATATTATTACCACAACGTTCCCAATGCATTCCCCATGTTCCTAAAGAGTGCCCAATACGTTTACACTTGGGAACCAATTTACATATATAAAATTTTATCCAAATTTGCCTTTTGATTAGTGGGGCCCACCACCAACCGTTGGGGCTCATCCACACACATGTGCTTCTGCTTAAAGAGAGGGTGAGAAAGTCCACGGAGGAAAGGCAAGAGAAAAAGATGGTGAGAAAGTCCTTTCAGAAGAGGAAAGGCACGTAAAAATGACAGTGAGAAAGTCCTTCCAAAGAGGAAAGGCAAGAGAAAAAGATGGCGAGAGCGGTCCTTCCAGAAGAGGAAAGAAAGGTAAGAGAGAAAGATGGTGAGAAAGTCCTTCCAGGTAAGGCACGTGCTGAGAAAGTCCTTCCAGAAGAGGAAAAGCAAAGAGAAAAAGATGGTGAGAAAGTCCTTTCAGAAGAGGAAAGGCACGTAAAAATGACAGTGAGAAAGTCCTTCCAAAGAGGAAAGGCAAGAGAAAAAGATGGCGAGAGCGGTCCTTCCAGAAGAGGAAAGAAAGGTAAGAGAGAAAGATGGTGAGAAAGTCCTTCCAGGTAAGGCACGTGCTGAGAAAGTCCTTCCAGAAGAGGAAAAGCAAAGAGAAAAAGATGGTGAGAAAGTCCTTCCAGAAAAGGAAAGGCAAGAGAAATCGAGGGTGAGAACGCGAAATAGGGTTTCACGCTCGGCGACGAGAAAGCCTTGGGCCGCGTGCGTTTCCTTGGCGGCGAGGGTGATCGGATCGCCTCTGGCGGCACCAGAATGGCCAAGCTGCCTATGGTGCAACGCCTCGCCGTTCTCGCCGCCTTCCAAGCCACCGTCGCCATCGCCTACTTCTCCATCATCGAGGTCACACACTCTTCCCTTTCGTACCCAGGTTGCATCGTAGGGTTGTTCAGTAATTTATTCAGTAGCATCATGTTGATCTTTAGGGCTTTGTTGTAGCTCTCCGGGAGAGTCTGTCTTTGGAAGAAAGGCTGTAGGTCTGAGTGGTTTCAGATCGACAAACTTTTGCTTCATGCTGGGTCTGGTTTTGTGGATGTGGAGAGAGTTTATTGGGATGGTACGTGAGCTTTGGTGGAGTGTGCAGAGATCGAAGGCGCGTGAAGGGAGTTTTGAGAGAGACGGGTACCATTTCTGGGACATGTATGGGGAACCCAAACATAAGCGTGATCAGGAAGCGAACGCGGAGGAGCGCGAGTCGTGAAACAGGTTGATGTTGTGACTGATGCGGGGCATTTTCTGTATGCGGTGCGGAACGTGAGGTTTGTGAGTTGTGAGCCACTTTGCCTCTTGCATTTCAGAGCATCCACAGTTTTGACCAAAACTTGTGTTGTATAGTTCGTCTGATTGTACCGTATTCCAACTTCAGAATGTTTGCCTGCTGTAGAAAATTGTTGTGCAACGTGGAGTACTGTACATCATCTGGAGCTCCCTGCATTCGAACTTGGCTCAATCTTCTACATTTGTTCCGAATATCTAACATGCATTGTTCAGGTTTCTGCGGAGCCCATGTTTAGGCTGTATGCACAGGGAGACCTAAAGAGTACGCTGATCGAAGTGGCATGCCTCCAGTCTAATTGTCTTGACGCAGTGGATTCATCTGAAGAGCTCTCAAACGTTCGGAACAAGTAGATGACACGGGCATTCTTTGTAAACGTCATACAAGACTATGCTAGTCTTTTCTATGTTTAGAGCAGGGCATGGTATTTTTTTCCCTGTAGAGCAGGATAACCTTAATTTTCATAGGACTTGAGAAGAGGTTACCTGACACATCTCGGTTTGATGGAGCACCTGGTCCTCTGTCTTGTGGCAGCAATGTATTCTGTTGCAGCGCTCCCACTAAACGCGTTAGAGGAAAACATACCATAGACAAGAGCAGGAACTCTTTATTGTTGATCACCTGGTCATGGAGCAGCTGCCAACTAATCATAGCTTAGCTGCGACACCCAGAATACCTCACAAACTATCACATCGACTAAGAAGGAAGCTATCCCCTTTATGATGCTGCACTAACTGATCTTCCTAAACACGCTTCTATCAACACTTAAAAACAAAGGTTTGGTTACCGACAAAAGAGAAAGAAAGAACGTGATGCAGAGACCTGATCTCAGAAAGAATGCGTGACAAACAGAAGGCGAGAGGAGGCACATTTAAGACGTCGTCTTCACACCAGCACCTCTCACTTGGAAGCTTCTCACCTAGACGTGAAGTCAGCCAGAATCTCCGACCGTTCACTGCCACACATCCAAGTATATGCCAGATCTTCAATGCACAAATTATTCCTCTTGACAGCTATATTGGAGAGACATAAGAGGCGAAAGTAACTCAGACACACAACTTAACCTTTCACTTTTTCGAGACCTTTTTTGGTAATTAGCACCTGCAACTATTTTGATGCAATGAGCATGTTATCTGGATTGAGTATAGCATGGGAGTTTCGTGTGAAGGTCAATGACAGCTTGTTTGATTCAGGCTACATATTCTATTCAGTTTCCGGAAATAGAAGAAGGAACTAGCACAGAAAAGAAGTCATTTCTAAGGGGAAAGAAGTGGTGGGTCACAGCCATGTTAAATAGTGCCAGTCAGCATGAAACAATAGTACAGGAAGCACTTCGGTTGCTTCAATCGTTACTAATTGTAGCGTGTAAATGAACAGGTTAGGAACTAAAAGAACCTGTCTGAACGAGGTGGCATTTCAATTTAGAGTCATGACTGGAATAAAAAAGACTTACCTCTCTCAACTGGACTGTACCAGATTTTAGTTTTACAACTTCCTACTCATTGGCCAAACTGCCGTGATCTAGAATTAGGTAATGTAGGGCCTGTAGGGATAGAAGGCCCTCTGTGATTCAGCACCTTTAGCAGAGGATCGCTTAAAGTCAATGAAGACTCGCGAGGCGAATGAGTCGGTAACCGACGGTGTGGTATACTCATGTACTTCTCACTCTCTTGGCGGCCCCAAATGACAATGTACAGCCCTGCCACAATCAGCGCTCCTCCCGCCACACTGCAACATCACTCAAACAAAGAGGTTCAGAACATCCAAGTTCTAGAAAAGGAACATGGGACAACATTCACTTGCAGCACTTGCATGTGAGAAGGATGTAAGAGCTGCAAATATAGGCAGGTTCATGGTTAAATTCTGAGAGATCTCAGCACTTACCTCCCCAAGTATAAGGAGCTCCCCAGAAAGATTCGAGAAAGAATTGATGAAGCCACAGGTTGGAGAGGAATATATAGAGCAACAAGAGATGGTCCAACCATCTTATTTGAGTACGTCAGCAGTCCATAATTCACAGCTGAAGCTACAATTCCCTGAGGAAAAAACACACACACAAATACCTTACATTCATGGTCTGTAAGAACAAATCTAGAGAAAAATGTCCGTGCCATTTTTATTTCTATTTCAAGATTTATGAGTGAAAAGACACATACAGCATAAAATACGGCGAAGGTTTCTCCCCCGGTCAGGCTCCAGTCAGCAGCATCATCGGCAAAAAAGAATCCAGTCATTGCCATGAAACATGCCCCAAACGCGTAAGAGTACGCTGTCACTGAGAGACCGGCAGGATAGCTGGCCAGTATTGGAGCCTGCAAAAAAGGGAATTCGGTCAAAAAACTATTTCCGCATTTTTGTGTGAAACCACATAACTGCCATGATCAGAATTGAGCGATTACCTGATAGACAATGTACAATGCCATGCATAGGCAGTTACCGATTAGGCAAAGGACACCAATGTGCCACAGGTCGATGCCAAGGTCGATAAGAACGCCTGCAAGCCATCCAACTGGCTCAGGGGCAGGTTTGCCTGCCATTGCCACCCCTTGCAGATGCAAATCAGAGAATCCGTCTCCAAGAAGAGCTGGGCCTTTGTAAACTGCCATGAATACTGCACCAGTCACGCATACAACCACTCCCGCAACTTTTGCCTTGCCATCTATACGTCCCCAGTGCAAGGTCTCGGTCCTGTTGAGACATCCACACTCACTCAAAAAGACTCTAACTTTAAACCAGAAGATGCCGTCATATCATATTTATTAGGGGAAAACACGAGGACTGCTCTCGCCTACAACATGATCCATCTTACTCAATGCAACAATTGTAAGAACTCATCAGAGAGAGGTACTGACCGAAGCAATACCGCTAGTATGAAAGTGAATACAGGAATGGCAGGCTGCAAAGCTGCAGCAAAAAAGGGTGATGTGAGGTTGAGCCCCAGCGTAAAAAGTAGCTGATTCGCAAATATCCTGCCAAAAACAACCAGCCATTTCAAAATTCAATCACCTTAGCGACCCGTCGAGCTTCAGCAAAAAACAACAAAAGCACTGCACTTCCATTTACTCCCTAATGGAAAAAAGTGTCCATTACCACAGCTCATTAACCCAAAAATGAATCCCTCGAACTTCTCGGAAAGGACTGGATAATACATCGAGGTATTTCTAATTTTCACTTAGGTATTAACCTCATATAGACACAATCGCTTGCAATTTTGGATCTTGCGTGATTTTAACTTGATTTTAACAATTTGTGGACTCAGAAAAAGATAGAAGACTCCTCTACGACTTCAACAGCTTTGACCTTCAGTACACAACTCAAAAATCCGGTACAATACTTGCCAAAGGTATGCTGTGTCACTCACCCTGTTAATCCGAGGAAAAAGAATGAGAACATATAGTAGGCTGACATCGGCGGTCGTATCCTCCTTCATTTGCAACCCAGCGAAAGAGAGGTTATTGCAAGAGATCAAAAGGGAAATTAGACCAAATCCGAAGCAGAGATCAACATATTTGACCTAAGTGACAGATTCAGAAGCTTACTTTTCAGAAAAGTAAGCCAGCGGCCCCAAAATCAAGAGCGCAATCACGTCTCGCAGCACACAGAACACCAGCTGGTTGATCCCCACGCTCAGCGCTAGTTTGGTGATTACGTGATAACCACCGTAATTAAGCTGCACTAAGAACAATGCTGCGTGGGGTTTCCACGCGTCTCCAGCCATTTTGCAATCCCACACTCCCGCCTGTCAATCAATCCAGGACAAGGCTCTGAAACTCAACTCCTCAACCAAAAATCATTGCCCTCATCAAAACTAGAGTCAGAAATTGAACATACAAAACATCCGCCTTTCTGTTTCATCCTGTTGATTGCATGCTGCATTTAATTAACACAATGTTCCTTTGCTGGTTGGTGCAGTCATACTACTATGTGAGGGAAACCCTGATAACTCTCTTGCTCAAAACTCATGTCAAACAGCTCTGAGTTTTCAGATAACAGGTCCATATCACGTAAATTTCCATAACAAGCTCCTTCTGAAACATTGCGACCTAACTCAGCACAAGGGGCCACGACTCATGCCTTAAGTAACAACAGTTCGGGCGGAAAAGAATGATTGCAAGAGAAAAGAGATCGCGGCACCTGCAACAACCCTTGCTCTTATCGCATCCTCCTCAATTGCACCTCTTCTCTCAAAACTCCCCAATGGCCTCCATCAAATTACACGCGCTCCGGCTCCCTGAGCTCTCCCAATCACCTAACACGGCACATGGAACCCGCTACAAGCAACCGCCATCCCAACACACTCAACCCCTCCAACACTCTCCCCAAAACCTCATCTCACGTCAAAACAAAGCGACGCCGTACGACTCCGAATCCAGTCGATGGCTCGCGAAAAACGCGACGTACGATGCTCCCCGAGCAAGCTCACTGAGTCGGAGTGAGATCGCGACGGAACCTAAAACCTGGGCAAGGTGCCGAATCCGAAGCGAGGGCGACTCAGGCAGAGGAATAAGTTAAAAGTGTGTTGGATATGGGAGATTCCGTGGCGGGCGCTGCGGGCTGGAGATGGCGCGGGTGCGAATATGCGGCGCGCGAGGCTGCGATTCGCGCCGTTGCGAGGTCGTCGCGGCGCGGATTTGCAAGCGCGGACGCGATTCCGGCGCGACACGCACTTCGGGGTTTCCAGGGTATCACCTGGTTATCGGAGTGGTATTGTGCGAGTATCGTACGGGTATGGTCTCAGTATTGCACTAGTATCAACTAGCGCCAAGCGACTACGACTCGAGCTTCGGCGGAGGGATCCGGTTATCGACGCGGTATTGCACGAGTACGACAGGAGTGTCACCTAGGTATCTACAGTGTCCCATTCGCACTTATTGGTTCAAGCGCAGGTAGTAAAATGAATATGGTCACTCATTGGTACCTGCACCCACACGAATGTGCAATCCGAGTAAAATAATTCATGATTTATTGTGAAAGTTTTAAATTTATATTATTTTTTTGAAACTATTCTTTTATACTAGTGGTATATCCTACGTGTTGGTCACTTTTGTATATACTTAACTCACAATGAAGAATGTCCAAAAATTTGGAGATTTGACTAGGTAGTACCCATGTAAGGTCAGGATGGTACCCGTGTGATGCCCTATGTGATATTCATACAATGCCTAGGTGATACCAATGATACCCATTGTGTCCAAAAATTTATAATTTGGCAAGGAGGTGCCTAAAGTGACCAATATGTGCAATAATGTGTCTCAGAACTACCTTTTCTTTCACTGCAAGTACAAATGGACCTAAATTCACCGACAGGCTGGAGCTACTCTTCCCCTTGTCTTGCCTGGTTATCGCATCCGACATGAACCGGGTATCAATCGGAAGGAGACAGTGCCTCAGAGCATTGGGATGGTTGAGCTGTCGCAGCGCTTCCTCCGAGGAAACGTGACTCATGTTATGTGAACAGGGCCCAATCACCGTGGTCCGTGCCACGTCACTATACAGGCCAATTCTTATCATTCCACCCACTGTTCTTATATGATTCGTGTTGGTAAAGCGCAGTTCCATCTGAGGTACGCTTTACATCGAGATCAAGATCGAGAGGCCGTCGAATTCCACCAATGAGAAAGTGAGTATGGCCAAAGTTTGGCCTCTCGGCCTTCACACCAAAGGCCAAAGTCCAAAGGTCAAAGTCCAAAGGTTGTTGTTCTCCATTGTACCTACATGGTAATACTTTTAGGGAGTTTTGGTACCATAGCGACGACCTCTCAAGTGCAAACTTGGGTCGCCGTTTCTAGTTGACCCACACTTCCTTCAAGAGGTCGTCAACTTCCTTCAATCTAAAACATTTAATGTATTTTTTTAGCCCAAGAGTTTGGCTTCTCGCCATAGTTTAGGCTAAAATTTTGACTGCCGGCCTCTTGACTTTGCGTGGTGTGAATCGGCCCTAAGGTCCAAGGATCCAGTTTGTTGTGGATTACTTTAGGATCATAGGATCTACTACGTAATACCTGATGTGGATTTACAAGCTTTTTGGCATTTAGCAAGTCTAGGAAATGTAATAAGAACATCTCTGACGTGCCCTAGAACAGGGCCGCAATTTGGGTGGACTGTAGTTTTTGAGGCTATACAACGGCCTGTGGGACCATGAATTGGGTCGCCATCATTTCGGACTCGCCACTTTTGCCTCCCAAATGTTAGATTTTAGGACATGTGAGAGTCCTTCAAGTGCCTCTCTAATCGTAGTCAAAACACATCAACAATATCTTAGGTTGACTACTCCATAGTTGAGGAACCTCAACAACTCGGCAGTCATGTTATCTTATTTGATGAGCTCGATGGTTGTGTTATTTTATTTGTATAGAAAATTTCAATCCAAGTTGGAGTTGGAATGGACGACCCTCAAAATGGACCCTGCTTAACAAATCAACCTGCTTATTTAGAGGCGGTTTACACTACGGACCAAGAACTCGTCCCATGACCCTCTTAAATCTGTGATTGGCTCCATCAACTCGTCCCGGGATGACTTGGGTTTACACTAGGAGGAAAAAGAAAAGTGACCGAAGGGGTTGAGGTCCTCAAAAGGCCTAGAAATAGGCCTAATGGATAATGTTGGAGGGTCCCCCGGATTTTGCGGCAAGAGAGGCTAAATGGGTTCTCTTGTTGTTGAAACGAGGGGACCATGGGCCTAAAATACAGTTTTATTATTTTTTTTATGGTTTTTTTTTTTTTTTTTTTTTTTTTGGAAAGGGGCCCAACATTACTGTAGATACAATGGCGGCCACCCTTTTTGTCTTTTTGGCTTGTTATATTTTCTTTGTTATTTTAGGAAATACTGCCCTTTTTAGGCATTCATTAAAAAAATCAGCATGCCCACTTTTTAGTACATGGTCATTCCTCCCGGTCCAAGTTCGGTTTACACTTAGTGAGAGGCCCAAGGGCTTTAAAAATGACATTTTTATGAAGTGTGACCATGGAAGTGTGACCATGAAGTGTGACCATGGAAGTGTGACCATGAAGTGTGACCATGGAAGTGTGACCATGAAGTGTGACCATGGAAGTGTGACCATGGAATTAATCCATTTTCCTTGGTCACGGCTCTTGGTCTATAGTATAAACCGCCCCTTAGTTCAGGTCCTATATTGAGGGCAACAATTGGCAATGTTCTTAGACTTGGGGGAGGTCCCTTGAGATAAGGGAGTGTGTCTTGAGTTTCATATCATGTAAAGGCGGTCTCCATTCCCATTGGCCTAAAATTTAAGATACGAGTTACAAATAGGGAATTCATTGAAAAATGGAACTGTCGTAGGTTGCAATTTCAAAATCTGTTCACTTTTGGACATACCTTACTTTTATCTTTTGGAATTGGAACCAGATAAAGATGATGACTTCTTTTGCACTAAAGAGAAGTGCAAAAGAAGCAATGGTCAACACTTAAGGAACTTGGGGTACTATGGGGGATGTCGTGTAAAGAAAGATCAATAACCACAACAGATCAAGAGTCCCAATCAACATCTAATAAACAAAAAAAATACACTAAAACAAGTATACATAGTACACTTTCAAGGAATAACTAGTAAATCACTTGGATAGTCAAGGGTAGTAAATCACTAAGTAGTAAATCACTGGGGTAGTCTCGCACTCCACGAAGGGAGAATCAACGAGTACAAGTAGTATAAGAGTGCGGAGCCTTTACTAATGATAAACAATCACTTACAAGCAAAGGTAATCACTAAACACTTTTTAGCTCACTCACAAAACTTGGCTTGATAAAGACGTCAAATCAAGGACGTGTGCGGCGCTATACGTACACACACAACCCTAAGTGGATTGAAATCATCCACGGATGAATGCAGTGCGCCACCGTACGTCCCTAAACCTGTAGAATAGTAACAAACTAATCTACACTAAAACACTACGATGCGGAGAGGCCCTCAAAGCCACGTCCCGTGATAGCTTTCGAAAAAGAAAGATCGATAAGCACAACAGATGGAGAGTCCTAACCAACATCAAATAAATGAAAAACATACATCAAAATAAGTATATGCAGTACACCTTCAAGTGCCCCCCTATTGGATAAAGAGACCCTCTATCCAACTGGGATCAAATAGCACTAACAAGACTAAAAGCCATGGTGGACAAATAATTAGACTCCTCATGAAATTTTGAACAATGCCTAAGCTAAATCAATGTAAATAACTTGTTACTAGATGTCATGAACAACTTGTACATTTCACTTAGGACTATCCAAATTACTCTTATACTTTCTTGTGAAGTTTAAGCCTAATTATGATTCTTAGAGAAGATACAATGCCATTGTATCTACTTTGAAGACCACAAAAGGAATAGATGTAGGTCAATGAAGGAATAAAGATGGCCCATCAGAAATAGAATTCATGAATCTTGAGATCCAACAATAAGTCTAAAAACCTAAGGAGTGTTTAGTCTCCATTATCAATGTGGGTTGTCCAAATTTAATACTAAACTAATTAATAAATTTGTTGTCCCCTACAACTAATGTAAGTTTAGGTAAGTTAACTCCTAAAGGTCCAAGCATTTTCACCAAAAAAACTTCAAAACTGCTCCTTTTAGTGCAATGAGTAAGGATATAAAACAAATACTTTTATTTTTACTTTTAACCACAGGATCTCAATTATATTTTATGAAGTAGCATAAATATGTCCATACAGATTGAAAGATTATAGTGTTTGAAATAGATAAATTGTTCATTTTCTTTCCTACTTTGAGTGGATCAACACACTTTGACTTCATTTGGTGTCAAATTTTTGCACTACACAAGGTTTACATTCATCACCATCATGTCAAATTTTAGAGGTAGAAAAGGGGTGTAGCATATTCAAACCAATTGTACAAGTAGTGGAAATTCAAAATTGTTGATTCACGTTATATTTTTTTGAACTAAATATGTTTAGAATGAGAATCCAAATGGTCAATAAAAAGGCTTACACCACATCTTGTAGTAGAAAAAATAAAATGTAAGAAATATGAAGATTTCTAAGTTTTATGTGGAAAAGGGCACATTTAGCAACTCCAAAAACTTTAAGTTAGAGGGCATTTGAAATTCAAAAACCTATAACTTTTTAATAAAATGTTGGATGTAAGAAAAAATTGTATTTACACAAAGATTTAAGTAATGTCCATCTATTGTATAACGTTTCAAAGAAGAATGTTATAATTTGACACCATAAAAACTTGCCCAAACCTTTGAGAGTCTCCCGAGGGGACTGTTGGGCATTTAGGATTTAACTCAATTTGTAAAAGTAAAAGTAAAAGTTAAAATAAAAATAAAAGTAAAAGTAATAAGTCCATGTCCCAAGTCAAGTCCCTGTCCCCCTTCTCGGCAATATCTTCCAAGTTAAATCCATGTCTAGTGTTTGCCATGTGTCATCACCG
Organism: Bryoerythrophyllum caledonicum; assembly: GCA_963971425.1. Taxonomy (NCBI): domain Eukaryota; kingdom Viridiplantae; phylum Streptophyta; class Bryopsida; order Pottiales; family Pottiaceae; genus Bryoerythrophyllum; species Bryoerythrophyllum caledonicum. Next base: position 23,933,432 of record OZ020517.1, on the reverse strand, counting down.
GGCTTACCTCCACTCCTTATATTGTAGAGATTATATTATTACATAGAAGAATGCTAAATAAGATCGTAGGAAATTATATTTTTCTGAAGTTTAACTAATTTGGAAGCAAGACCATTATCTCATATTATATTTACAATACATAAATTTATTTGGCATATTGACGGGATAAACTTGTGATATATTTTGGTTAAAGAACACAAAATAAACTAAAGTAAAATGACTATATATCTAGATTTGAAGAGAGCTAATTGTGAGCTGAGTTGAAAACAATAGCAACTCATGTAATGTTCAGCAAAGAAGCTAGGAAGCATTTCATTTTCTAAGTTACCAGGTGAACTTAAACAAGTATAAGATCATTAAATTGTATATTTTTATTTATGGAAGATCAATGATATTTTAACCCTTTGATGCCTATGAGGCCTTGAGAGGGTCGTTTTTTGTGCTTTTGGTGTTGTAAATTTCACCATGATTGCTTGTTGTTGTTGTGATACTCAAAACGTACTTGGAGCTCCCAGAGAGTTTTCCAACGCATTTCTTTGATCTCCAGTCAATGCAGACATTGACAAACTACAATGATTTCAATGAAGAGGCTTTGGATGAAATGTACCCATTGTGTAGATGATGTTATCCATAATCTATTCTCCTTGTAGATTCTCCCAGTGCCTTCATGGTCCACTTAGACAGAAGAAGAAGAAGAACGCCGGTCTCCGAAGGGGGCCGGCGTGGATAAAGTGTCCGTTCATTCCACCACTAAGTCCATGCCCACCGGGCATGGGTTAGTAGTATGGAACTACTTCCCCCTTTCGAGGGTGGACACTAAGTATCAGTAACAAGTGACCAATACAAAGGGACCACGGTTTCAAAAAGTCTCTAAGAAAGGAGGGCGTGTATGGTGAGGTACACGTGCATGTCTATGGAGGGGGGTTCGATGCGTCAGGAAGGGGTTGGTTGTTTTCAAGTTTTCGTTTATGGAGGAGTATGGACATAGCATGTTGAATTGCAATAGTGTTAATATTTGAGAAGGTGGTCATGATAGAAGTGATGGGGATTTTAAATGTTTCTTCAAGGGTTGTCATTGAGGGAATGAAGGTGGTGGCTCTGGCACCCGCGGTGATGACAATGAGGGGGTCTACTTTCCATCCTAGTGCTTGAATATCGTCAAGTAATGGTTGGTATTTGTTTGTTTTATTAGTAATAGTGTCCGGAGAGAATCTATCATTACAATATGTGAATTCAATAAACTGAATAGTGAGGCTGGGGTCTATGTGGTTTGGTGGAGGGTCTTTGTATGAAAGTCCTCTAACACATAGTAGGTCTGGTTTGAATCTTGCATTACAATGGCATCTTTGAGTGTAACATGTGCATGGTAATAGCCAAGGGGGGACCGTATTTTCTTGTGGGTTGTCATTAAAGGTTCCGGCATTCATGAGAATGAAGCAGCGGGATTTGGTTGATGATATAAGTAGTTTACGGATAGCCCATACGGCTTTGTTATGTCTTTTGACAATAAGTGAGTGTATATGGGGGTTTTGGCACTTTAGTAAGATATGTAGCCATGTGTCCGGGTCTGTGGTGTTGCAAATTGGACATGTTATTGTAGGGAATCTTTCTATTCCAAAGAAGAGTTGTTTGCGGGCATTACCCATGTATTGTCCGGTGCGGAATTTGATTAGGCATGTGATTTGTGGATCCATAATGATTGGGTTTTTCCAAAAATTGTTGGACAATATGTTGTGAATGTTTGGGTTGCCGGTCCATTTTTCAATATTGGGAAAATTTTCTGTGAGTTTTTCTAGGTTATTTATAAGATCATGTTTTTTGAGATATTTGTCTAAGAATCGTATGGGGCCTTTGTCGGGAGTTTCGCCCATAGAGGGCCATTCATATCTATGGTAGTAATATGGGGTGGCATGGGCGTGTTCGTATGGATGTTCGGCGTCCTTGTGGGTTTTTTCTCTTCCTTCCTTTGCTAGTTTGTCGGCTTCTTCATTGCCGGCGATGTTAGCATGAGCTCGGACTTTGTGGAGTGTAGTAATTTGTGTGCGACTTTGGAGCATTCCAATCATAGATGTAAGGATAGTTTTGTCCGGGTGACTGTTGTGTAAAGTGGGGTGTTTAATGTGTGTATTTAGAAGATGTAATACATTTACGCAATCTGTAAAGATGTGAGCCGGTTCGTTTTGGTATTGAGTGGTGATTATCTTAAGGGTTTTGTGTATAGCCATCATTTCGGCTCTTAGAATGTTTTGGAGTCCATGTAGTCGTTTGCCTAATTTTATTTGTTTGGTTGAGTTGTATATCCCATAACCGGCTTTTTCACGGTGCCAATGTCCCGGGCTTACTTCGGTTGGTTCTTTAAAGGAGCCGTCAGTATAGTAGCTAAAGTTGGGGTCAAATTTAGGATCGGTGTTTGTTTGGTAGTTGGGGAGTGGGAGGCTTAGTTCGGTTATTGGTAGTGCGGGGATGTTTGTGTGGGGGGTTTTAGACCACTTTTTGTTACGATTTACACGGATTGAGGTAGGTGAGGGAGGGGCAATTGCGGTATATACCTTGTTAATGTTTAGATTTTTTGCTATCAAAGTGAGATGAGTGAGGTTTTCTAGAGTACCTATCTCCCGAGTTTGGTGATGTATACATAGGATACGTAGGGTTGCTGGTTCAAGGCGGGGAGTTTGTATTTGTGGTGGTATAGTAGGTTCAATGTAAGTCATAGAGTCCGCTTCAAATAGTACTATGATGTGTGAGTCCGGAAATGGGCCTGAGTATGGGTTAGAGTTGTGGTACCAATTAGTGTCGGGAGTAATAATAATGGTGATGTTGTGGTTAGGATCATTGTTTGCCGCTAGACGTGCCCAATGTATTGCTCGTTGTGTTTCTTCTTCGTTGTGAGGGTGTGCGAGACCTATTCCGCTCCATCTATAATCAAAAGCTTTACCAAGAGAACCAAAAATCTTATCACGTTCGAATGGAGAGTAGAATTTTGAAATTTTTGTGGAGCATGTAACGGGGGATGAGAAGTATGAATGTGTGATATTTAGAGATGTAATAAGGTAGTCTAGGATTGGATCGGGTAATGTGTATTGTGCATTTTTAAGGGGGTCTTTTTTGGATATACGGTATTTATATCTTTGGTATAACCAAACAATTTCGGTTTCAAATGTTTGGGGTATTGGTTCAATGTTGATGGTGGCTTGTAGTGCGTTGTGATATTGGTTCCACAGCCATTGTAGTCTAGCGAGTGGTATGGTTATTAGATGCCTTCCATTATCTTCGTATATGTGGGCATTATCTTGTTGTATTTTAATTGAATTAGTTTGTGCCAGGATGTCAGTTTCGGGGTTGCATTCGGTTGTAGAGATGTTAAGGAGGGGGATAATAAGAGGTGGCACGACGAATCTTCTATCTCGCGGTTGTGCTTGGGGATGGTGTATTTGTATGATATTCAGGTAATAACTATTTTGAGTTTTGAGGTAGTATTGTGTGAGGATTTCTGTGTTATATAGGGAAGCATTTGGGTTGTGCCAAGGGAAAAGATTTCTTTGTGGGAGCCATTTGGTGTAGGTGGTGTTATTTTGAGACCAATGGCATAGGTATAAGGTGTGTTGTTTGCTTATTTTGTTGGAGTCAATGTATTTTCTATGTTTGTGCATGGTTATGTTGTTTATTGGGTATATGGAAGGATTTTTTAAAATGTGTGGTGGAGGGGCATATGGTCGTGAGTGTGGCGGGTTTGGAGGGATTGATGGGAGATTGGTATTGGGATGGGTGTCATTGTGACGAGTGATGTATTGGTCTTTGAGTGTGTAAGGTGGGGCGTGAGTATTGCAGGGGTTCGGACAATCAGGGAGACATGGAGTTTGACAAAATAATTGTTTAGCAATTTTTAACGCACTTTTTATTAATTTGTGAGGGGTACCGTGGAATGTTTTGTAGTTCTTGTCGTCCATAAGTTGTGTTCCATTAGGTAGTGTAATTTGTTTTAGATCGGTAATGTTTGTTGCTAAAAGTTTTTGGAGGAGTTTGGCGGATAGTTGTCGGTCAAGTCTTGGGAGATTGTGTATTTCGTTTGCCCAATTTTGTTCAAGCGGTGCGGGGCCTAGTAGGAAGTCTTCTAGTGTGCTTTTTAGGAATGTTTGACCCACTGTTTTGAGTAGAAAGAGTGTGCGGGTAATAGGAGACCAAAGACAATCAATTTTCTTTAGTCTTTGGAGGTATTGTGCTCCTCCATAAATGGCAAGGATGTGTCGGAGGAGTCCACTGTAAATTTGGCCTAGTCGTCCCTCGTCGTTAAGTGCATTTTGGAGTTGTTCTCCAATGCAGCATAAATAGGCATTTTTGAGGGAAAAAGCTTCTAATCCAAATAGTTCGTGGGGGAGTTGTGTTATGACATTGGACATGCATTTAGGGAGTCCACATACTTTCTTTTGTATGGCTATGATTTTTTTGTCAAGTTTGTTTATGGCGGGCATGGAATAAGGAACTGCATAAAAACTATATGAGATACCCGGTCGTATGACGGTATCAATCATTTTTATTTTTTGTTGTAATGTGGCCGGGCATAGTGTAAGTTCATTGCATTGTTTAATAAGCTTCGTAGTAGTAACGTGGGTTTGAATTTTCCATTTTAACGATGGGACTAGGTTTATTCCAAGGTATATGTAAGGTTGGTTCTGGTTGAGTACCGGAATTGGTTGGTTACGATAGTGGATATTGGTAGCTTGAATAAAGGCTTTGAAGGCGGTCAGATTTATTTTGGATTTATTTCGGCATCCGGTTACGGCACATTTTTGGACCCCAAGTTCCATCCCTGTCCATAAACAAAATTTGTCTATTTTGTCTAATTGGGTTTGGAGTGGTTTAAGACGCCCAGAGATGGCCGCTAGGTCGTCGGCATATGCGGCCGAGTTTATGGTGATTTTAGAAGTTCCAAATGTGTAGCCATTATTGCCTCTTTGAAGCCATCTCAATAGAGGTTCTAGAAAAATAATAAAGAGGTACGGGTTCAATGTGTCGCCTTGTATGGTACCACGTTGGATGGGGATAGGGCGCGTTTTACCAAAGAATTCTCCGACGTATGTAGTGGTAGATTGAGAGTATATATTGCCAACTAGTGTGACTGCGTCTTCCGGGTACCCAAGATCACTCATAACGGCTAGCAATCGAGGATGGTCAATGGAACCAAATGCGTTTTTGAAGTCAATATAGAGTATGTAGATGTCTTTATTTGTGAATTTTGCATCCTCAAGAGCGGCAATGAGGGTTTGAAGTTGCCGTGTGGTACTTTTCTCGGCTCTAAATCCTTCTTGGCTTTCATGTAATATTTGGTGTATTTCTCCGTAGGCCGATAATATTGATGTAAGTGTACTAGTATATAATTTGTAAATGGTGTTAGCTAGGGCAATAGGTCGGTGGTTAGGTAGCACGGCTGGGTTGCCTTTTTTGTATAATAAGATTGTTAGACTTGTTTTCCAAGATGCGGGAATGGATTTTTGTTTGTAACAATGAAGGAAAAATAATGATAGGAGATCGTGGAATCTTGGGGGCATATTTTTTAGAATTGAGTTGGGTATATGGTCCGGGCCAGGGGCTTTGTTGGTTCCAAGATTTTTCAGACACATGTTGTATGTGTCTCTGTTATAGTATGTGTGGAGAGGTGTAGTTGGTTCTCCTCTTTTATCAATAGTAAATCCGTCTAAATCATGCCACGGGTATTTTCTAACTCCGCATGTGCATGTTGGTGTATGTTGTGGTTGAAAGTAACATGTGGGGACGGTTGGTCTGTTGTTTATGGATTGCTGAAGATGTATTTCGTTTGCGATGTCATCTAGGCTGGTTAATATGTTATTGTTTTGGTCTAAAATGCAGTCCAATGGCAGGTTTGTGTTGTTTTTAAAGACTTTTCTATTAATCTTTTTTGGGCTTGTTTCGTATAATTGACGATATTTAGAAATAGCTTTTTTGACACATTCTCTTGCATATTTTGTAGTGATTTTCTGAGCTTCTTTGTTGGCGGTTTTTGCAATGATTGCAATGTCTTTTAGCCAGTCTTCGTGAGGGGTGTTGGGTAGTGGTACTTGTGGGATTTGGGGATGGCGGAGGTGCTGTAGTTATGAGAGTATGGGGTGGGTTTGCCAATTTTGGTTGGTTTTAGCAATATAAATTGTTTTGCGAATAGTGTGGTATGTGGCAAGATGTTGTTTCCACTTTTTAGCTAGTTTTCTTGGGAGATACCCACCTTGTTTCAAGGTTCTCGGTGTTAGTTGTGGGATTGGGGGCGCTTGACAAGTCTTTTCTAGTGTAGTAGAAATCTCGTTAATGAGTTTGTCAAGAATCGTGCAAGCTTCTTGCCATTGAATATGTGTGTGGTGTTGGTGGTTAGAAAGAATATCTGTAAGGGAGTCTATTAGTAGTGAGTTTTTTTCAAAGAATATTGTATTAAAGTTGTCAAGGTTTACTTTTGGGATGGGGTTTAATATTTTAATATCATTTGAGTTGATGGTTGTGGGAGGTCTACTTATTAGGGTGTTGTGAGGTATATTAAGTTGGATTGGGAAGTGGTCCAAGTTTAAGTTGGTTGTGGTATTGGTAGTAGATGTATATCGGGTATGGTTAGGTGTTTTAATGTAGAATCCATCGATTAGGCTAGTGTGTGTGTAATTAAGTCCACCTTGGCGAGAGTATTGTATATCGGTTGGAATTAAATATAATTCTAGGTTATTCGTATAATTTTGCCATTGATAGTCTCTGTCAAGTGGGGGGGGGGGGTAAAAACCTCTCCGTTTTGCCGTCCAATAAGGGCGATGTCTCGATTAAAGTCTCCGCAGAGTATTATTGTATGGTTAGTGTGTGTATTTATTTGTGAGGTGATAGAGTTTTGGATTTCCGGAATAAGCCTAGAGTCCTCTATATGTGAGGGCATATATAGATGAAGAATGAGGCATGGTTGGAGGGGTCGGTTAGAAATTTCAATAATTTGCAAATATGGTGATATATTAGCCGGGGTAGGGATTTTAGTAATATTTCCGGGGAAGGCATATGTTTGGTGTATGAGCATGAGTAGACCTCCTCTTGCCGGTGTATATGGCCTTCGTTGTTGGATGCATCGTGTGAGAGAATGAGTGTTATTAAATATGAGTTTATAATCGGGGAATGCTTTTTGGATGTATTTTGTGGATTTAGTAGCTGTTAGTTTGGTTTCTTGTATGGCAATTATGGCGGGTGGTGTGTTGGTGTGGGTGGTTAGATTATGAATGCTTGGTAAAGCAGTGTTTAACGTTGAGGCATTCCATGTAGTTATATATGTGTTGCTATTGTCCAGATTGTCGTGGTTACAGGGTGGAGGGGGAATGTGGGCGGGTGTCGGGGCGGGGTGTGTGTAGGCGTGAATTGGTTCGAAGCATCTAAGAGATTTGAGGATTAGACTGTGTGGAAGGTAGGGAAATTTCAGTTGTAGTACATCGGGGGAAGGGGGTGGGGTTTGGCTATGAATAAAGTTGTATAAGTCATTGTGTAGAGAGGTTTTGTGTTCAAAAAGGTGTTGGTTTTCTTCTAGGAATTTAGTGTATGGGTGGGGTGTATCTATATGTCTTTCAGGGGCATTATGTAGAGAGGATAGGGTGTTTAGTAATATATCTGTCCAGTATGTTGGGTTTGTGTTGGTTGGGCGTTGGTTGGTGATATTATTGCATTCGTCTATTGAAGGGTGGAGGGTTGTGATTATGGCAAATAGGATATGTGCGGATGGGTGGTTGTTTTTTTGGTTAATGTAGCGGGAAATGTTGGGGTAGAGGGTGGAATAGTTTTGGTGGAGTATGTGATTGTTTTTTAGGAGTGGTGCAAATGAAGATGCTAGTTGTTGATATTCGGGGTGGAGTTTTATAGTATTCGGAATGAAATATGTTTTTGCTAATCTTTTGTGTGCTTTTGGATGATTTTGAAATACATCCGGCATTGGGCCTGGGTTAGTTTCTATGTCTCCGCAAAGTATAATAAGTAGCTTGCAATGAATGATGTCTATGGTTATTAGTGGGAGGGGTGTGGAGTGTTGTTGTTGTTTGTTGTTTGTTGTTTGTTGTTTGTTGTTTGTTGTTTGTTGTTTGTTGTTGTTTGTTGTTTGTTGTTTGTTGTTGTTGTTGTTTGTTGTTGTTGTTGTTTGTTGTTGTTGTTTGTTGTTGTTGTTGTTGTTGTTGTTGTTGTTGTTGTTGTTGTTGTTGTTGTTGTTGTTGTTGTTGTTGTTGTTGTTGTTGTTGTTGTTGTTGTTGTTGTTGTTGTTGTTGTTGTTGTTGTTGTTGTTGTTGTTGTTGTTGTTGTTGTTGTTGTTGTTGTTGTTGTTGTTGTTGTTGTTGTTGTTGTTGTTGTTGTTGTTGTTGTTGTTGTTGTTGTTGTTGTTGTTGTTGTTGTTGTTGTTGTTGTTGTTGTTGTTGTTGTTGTTGTTGTTGTTGTTGTTGTTGTTGTTGTTGTTGTTGTTGTTGTTGTTGTTGTTGTTGTTGTTGTTGTTGTTGTTGTTGTTGTTGTTGTTGTTGTTGTTGTTGTTGTTGTTGTTGTTGTTGTTGTTGTTGTTGTTGTTGTTGTTGTTGTTGTTGTTGTTGTTGTTGTTGTTGTTGTTGTTGTTGTTGTTGTTGTTGTTGTTGTTCGAAGTTGTTGTTCGAAGTTGTTGTTGTTGTTGTTGTTGTTGTTGTTGTTGTTGTTGTTGTTGTTGTTGTTGTTGTTGTTGTTGTTGTTCGAAGTTGTTGTTGTTGTTGTTGTTGTTCGAAGTTGTTGTAGGGTGACACCATGTTCCTTGTTAGGGCCATTCTCCATGGCAATTACAGCGTTCGCAACAGCGGAGTTTACATCCGTGAATCCCAATCTTGATAATTCATCCGCATTCGGTTTGTTACTCCCGTCTAAGCTTTTAGGGTGGGGGGTAAACATGACATATTTACCATGGATTTTTTTGCTTTGTTTAACGAATTTCTTATATACTGCTGCGTTTAAACATTTAATGTTGCAAGTCCCTACATGCCGTCCATGTTCGAGTTTGAAGAATGTATCAACCACATTCTCCTCCCCGATGATGGATTTTATTCCCTCTACCAATTCCTTTTCATTTTTCGTTTTGTTGAGGTTTTTTGCAATAAGAATTAGACAATTCTTTTTTGCAATCTCATCTTCATCCATTTTCCGCGTTGCAAAGATTGGTACAAAGATCTCATTGTCAAATGAGATTTTGTAATCTTTTACTTTGGCAGCTTGTACTGGAGAAGGAGTTTTCACCCATGCAAACTCGGAAAAACCCTTTTTTTCCACTCCTGTCACCTCAAAGTCGTACCCTCTTGCAAAACTATCTCTCACTATTTCCTCATGCAAGTCATGTGGTTCTTTATTAACAAGATTTGTACCCGATATTTTAACGGATAATAGATGCGAGAAGGCTAAGGCGTCGTATGACTTGCACACTTTTCCTTTGTGTGGGATTCCTTCACTCAAAATAAGGATGAAAGGCCTTATCCCTTGTAATAATCCCTTTGCATCTATTTTTGGATTTTTTAGGTGTAATTTAAATACTCCATTCCAATTTTCGGTTTGATAATAGCAAAAGATGGCTATTGGCTCACCGATGCGGGTCCCAATAGGGATTTCCATGTTTTTGAGCCTTAACTTTATCATCTCTAAAATAACATCCTTACTCCATATTTGATCACCAAGTTCAAAATGAATTGAGACTTGGTAATCTAGGGCATATCCTTCTTCATCTACCTCAACTTCACTTGGAAGTTGGGTGAGATTGAAGTGGTTGCCCTCCTTTCCATCAACCCTACTTGAGAGCCACTCCTCTTGGGGAGTATATGAAAAGGCAGACAATGCTTCAAAACTTTCCGCCGCCTCTTTCGAACTTAGACCATTTTTGACCAATTCTTCTAGGGAGAGAATGGGGATTTTTGGATTACCTTTTTTCTTTGTAAGTGTATTCATGGTATGAAAACCTAACCAATATTCAGTGTAAGGCAAACTTGTTGCCTTCACCTTCTTTTGGATGGCACTTGCAATAGCTAGGGTGTTTTGGGTACCATTTGTAACACATGGGTTTTGTTCCACTACTTCAACAAACAATCGCTTGGACGGGGTAGCAGCAGCTTGAAGTTGAGACATACTGTACCTAGCAAGAATTAAAGTGTTACTAGAGAAGGTATAGAGTGCTACTTTTTATTTACTCCTTATCACCTTGCTTTTAACTTCTTCCCTCAACATACATTGAGGGCTTGGTGAAGTTAAAGAGATCAAGGAGTATAAAGTGCCCATACAATTGATATACCACCAAAATCCATTCAAACAACGAACATGCCCTCTTTTATCTAACAACTTTAAGTATGAAGAGTTGATGTTGTGGCATATAGAGATTTGTATACATACCCACGCAAGAGAGGTGCCATAACAAAGGTCACCTCTCCAAGTAACTAATTTTAATATTAAAATATGAATACACTTCCAAAGGTTTGCATAATAAACCCGGAGATAACAAGAAATGACAATTTGTGGAGAGAGTAAGAAGAGGCTATGACCTGATTGAGGGGTACCCACTTGGGTGTTGCTGTGATGACTCTTGTTCCAGTGACGCCACTTTCTCGAATTAGTAAACGAGGGTTTAGTGTCCTTCAATCGGCTCCTTCTCTTGTGTACTGCTTGGTCAATCCCTTGAATGGCACTGGAGTTGTCCGTTGGACCAGTCTGACTTCTTGGGCCTGATGCTCTGTCGCCCTTCCTTCCTCTCTGGCTCGAGCTAGGGTTTGTTCCTGAAGTTCCGTCGTTCCCTCTTTGACCCTTGCTACGCTCGCCCTTCGTTCTGCGCCCTCCTTTCTTGATCGTGTCTCCTTTGTTGGACTTGCTTCGCCCGCCCTCGCTGGTTGTGTTTTTGCTGGACTTGCTTTGTCCGCCCTTCGTTAGCTGCACTTGCTTCTCCTGCCCTCGCTGGGCTTGCTTTGCCCGCCTTCGCTTCACCCGCCCTACGATCTTCTTCCACTGAACTGCCTCGCAGGTCGTGTCTCCCGACTTTTCTACTTCTTTGGCAGCGACGTTGCCTGCCTTGCTTCTGGAGCTCGCGTCTTTCTCTGCTATGATCTTCCAACTCTGCGGACTTCTACGGCTGTCTCGTGATCTGGGGCGTGGGAGGGTTCTCCAAGTCTGCGATCTTCTGTTGACGACTTGTGAGTTGCGGCGTGGGTGGCCATCGCCGTTTTTCTCCGCAGTTGGAGACGGCCTTTCTGATGGAGGTTTCGTCCTGCGGGGCTTCTCGCGATCCGCCCTCCAAGGTCGTGCGATTCTTGCTGAGTGGTTTCGTCTGTTTCGATTGACCTGCAGTCTTCGTCTCGTCTTAACTTTTGTTAGTTGTTCTACGAAGTTACCAGACCTAATTGGTTTGGATATGTTATACAGGAGCAATGCGACTTGAGGTGCGTCCTTACACAAGCAACATTTTTCTAGTGCATACTTAGACAAGACCCAAACAATAAAAATTTGAAAGGAGTGGGTTAGGGGTGCTTCACTGTGGAAAGGTTTCTGCGATGGTGACGCAGTCAGTATGTTGTTGGCGAGATGGAGTCTCTGCTGGTCGGATGTCCGCACCTCCTTCTCCACGGATCCCTGCTGTGAGCTTGGAGTTGCGTTCTCCTGCCGGACTCCTGGTTTCGAGTACAGTAATGCGTCCCACCTCTGGTCTTCACGGTTCGAGTGTGACCTAACAACGTTCTGCGGAGCTCCTAGCGGTGTGGGCGGCAGTACTCTCTCCCTCAAAGCATCCTTCTGGTAAGCACCCTTCTCTTGGTTTGTGCAGATAGCACGCTTCCATATAGCAGAGAGTAGGTGTTCGCGCAATAGGCAGAAGTGAGAGGATTTGGTAGTGGGGAAGGGGTGTGATATATACCTTGTGTTTTGTGGATTTTCGATGGATGTCCTTACGTGTAATGAACGTCTTCGTTTTTGGATTTGTGGCCGTTTAGGGTTGTCCTCTTCGAAGTGTCGCTTGGCTGTAGATCTATGGCTGTGTTGGCTAGGATGGTCGTTTAGGTCTTGATCTTGCCAAAATTGGGTGTTTACTGGGCGGTTGTGGCTGCTAGGGTTGCTGGGGTTGCATTGTAGTGACGGCTGGCAGTGTGGTCTTGTGACTTTCTTGTAGTTCCTGTCATTATTTAGTGGTACTTTGCAGAAAGGAGATATGGAAGGTGACGGATTGGTGTAGGTACTTACCTGATTTTGCACATACCTTGGTTTCGAATGACGTATTGGGGTCTTGATATCTTGTTGCTGTGGCTGTTTTTTAGCCTGCAGGTGGTGATGGAGGTGTGAGGCTTGAGCTTCGAGATCTTCTGGTGTGTGTAGGGTGAGTGACAATGCTCCTTTCTCTTCAGGTTGCTTGGTTGCGGTGGCTTTGTATTCTTGATGATTTGTTGGAAATTTGGTGGTGAGCAATTTGGTCTTGAAATCCTGATTGATGCTGGAAGAAAGTTGAAATGGCGTTAGTTTTGGAGGTGAGGTTAGGATACTTACCTTGGTTGAAGTGGCATTGTGTTGTTGGTGTCTTGTAGCTGATGCGGGTGCTGATGTTGTTTTTGTGTAGGGTTGCGCTTTGGATCTTCTGTATATGGCTATCTTAACTTCGGCGCGGCGTAGGGCTGATGCAGAGCCTCGGTATTTGTGGCCGCGGAGCTGATATGTATTTGCAGCCCTATATGTGTACCATTGGTTCACCTCTGTGTGCTGGTGGTTAGTCGATATGTTTACTCCTAATATATGTGAGTCTGTGAAGTGTATTCTAGCCTGGAACTTCAAAAACAGCGAAATACCGATAAATGACTTAGTTGGGTACTCAGAGTACGATTCGTTGTGTGCAACTCTCATGTCTTGGCCACGGGTTCGGTTGTTGCTTCTGTGTCGCGAGTCTGATGAAGGGTTGCGGTCTCGATTGTTGTATTGTCCCGCTTCTTCGTGTTCTTGGGTCTGTTTCATGTCGCTCTTTGCTTCTTGCTTGTTTGGATGTCCTCTCTTCAGTGACTGCAGTTGTCTTGACTTGTTCTTCCTGTCTTTCCTATGTGGTATTTTCCAGGGCAAGCAACTACTATTCTCCTTCTTGCAAAGCAAGTTAATACTTGGTCCTACTCCTACAACATTCACCACTACATGCGAATCTAAATTACATATATACTTTTGAAAGTTTGTGAGATGTGAAGTGCCATAGGAATACTTAACTGATCTTGCAGAGAGTTGGTCGTCGTAAGGTCTTGTGTCTTGGCAAGTGATTCGAGATTTGTGCAAGCAGTAGTCTGTTTTCATGGCAGAGCTGAGGTCCTAGTTGAGGAGGGGTTTGGTGTACTGTGTTGCTATAGTGTAGTGGTATCCTGATCTAGATCCAGTTGATAGATAGTTGATAAGGTAGGTGCAACATCTAGATCTAGATCTGAGCCAACACAGAGCCCCGCTACAGATCTGCTCTCCCAAACTAGTGCTAGTTTGTTGCACCTTTCCACAACGTTGTATCAATGATCTAAGATCTGCAATCCCTTTCCAACATTATACACTATAAGCAAACGATTCAGCGGTAAATGAAGTGCACACAGGGATTCACAATGAGCCCAACAACCTTCATTGTTGTGTGCCTTGCATTTGCGCCTAACACCAGACAACCCCTCCTCACCAGGTTTTGCGGAGCTACTCTTCTCTCATTCTTGCGTTCCACACCCGAATAAAAATCTAACTTCCCACTTAGGCATCAAAGGTTTAAAAGTCATCTTCTTACAAAAATGCAATGCTCAAGCCTTCAATTCTTTTTCCTTTTGTGGCATGTCTTCTAAAATTTTAAGAAAATATGATAAGTATTCTCTATAATAATAATAATAATATAATATTTATTTATTAAGCGTTTTCTACAACGATTTATAGCTACAAGCTAAGGTCATAGTTTTATAGAAGTATAGTGTTTTCCTCATGTACTTCTATGGAAAAGGTTGTATTTTAAAAATTAGTCATTTATCAAATAATTCTATTCTTCTAAAAGAGCATCAAAGTTTTGTATACGTTGTAAATCCTTGAAGTTTTATTTTCACTTCATCAATATTTCTAGAAATGCCATCAAATGATGCTTTATAATATGTTTGATATTGCATACACATGCTTTTCAAAATCAATATTATAATGCATTAAATGTAACTCATGTAAGTGCCACTTTATGAAGAAAACAAGAAGATCTTGAAGTTGTATATTCATCTTATTTTCTTCTCTTAATAGCTCTTTTTGACCCCTACGTATAGTCCAATTTTACACTATTAATATTGATGTATTTTATAAAAATAATCCTAACATTTTAATTTAAGTACACCCCAATCAAAGTTTCTCATGTCATGTAAATATTATATCAAATAACCACTAGATATTACAAAATCTAGAGTATAATACTCAAATGCACGTACTAAAACTACATTTACTCATATGTTGTTTATAGAATGTGTATAATTGTATCAAAAGGGAAGTACAAGTTTTAAAACTATAATTTTCCATTCAACAATGTAGATGTTAGAAGCTATTCTTTCAATATTGAAACCTCATCTAGAGTTTATGACTGTAAATTTCTATTTATACAATAAGCTCAAATTGATCCTTGGATTCTATTTCATAATGAATTTATAAAGACAATAAATTTATTAATAACATATTGGATTATGTAGGAAACACAATTATGATAGAGCAAATAAGTTGTTAGTAAATTCATTCAAAATTTGGATAACAGGGCCCTACTTTTCATGTTAAACACTGAAAAAGAGCACAAAACAATTCTTACCAACCAGAATCAAGCCAAATGAAAGGAAGACAATCATTTCATACAAATTCTTAAATGCTTTTAGAAACATTATTTGAATATAGATATACATGTTTTTAATAGATATATATTTCTCTGAAAGATTGAAGTATTTTATTAGTTCACAATTTTTGAGATTGTGTAGAAGGTTTGATGTCTATATTAATACATCATACTAGATTTTATTTGAAAGCAAGTAATTGGAGTGATAACTAAATAATACAATATATAGATATTTTGTAATATAGATCTAATTTCATCATAGAAAGTACATTGACTATTCAAATACTTTGAAGTCATATAAAAGTTGCACCTACATTCATGTAAAGTAGATTTATATACATTTCTTTTGCCAATAATAGATGATTTAAGATTTCCTTGATGTAGAACTTGATTAAATAATACTATAAAAAGTTGAAGTGAATTTAATAAATATAATTG
This sequence comes from Bryoerythrophyllum caledonicum, assembly GCA_963971425.1. Classification (NCBI taxonomy): domain Eukaryota; kingdom Viridiplantae; phylum Streptophyta; class Bryopsida; order Pottiales; family Pottiaceae; genus Bryoerythrophyllum; species Bryoerythrophyllum caledonicum. The sequence continues at coordinate 23,918,167 of OZ020517.1, read as the reverse complement.
AAGTTTTTACATAACAATTGGTTTTGAAACACCAACACAATATAAACTATATGTGATTGTAGAAAGTGGCTTGCCTATCTTTTGATATTTTAAGAGTGATCATGAACAATATATATTTTATAAGATGATCATGTATGCTTTTTATACACATATTTTCAAATGATAAGAATTGAGTAAGATTAAGAAGTCATGATTAAAATAGATTCAATTTCTGTATTGTATTCAATCTCTTTATAGAATCTCATACTAATTTAGAATCAATCATGCATAGGTATGTAAAAATTAGTTTTGTATAATTTAGTATAATCATATTACAATGCACTATAAATAACTACTTTTTGTCACTTATTGTGCATTGATATACTACTACAAAATATAATTTAGTGATCAATCATAAACTTGAATATAAACTATATAAATCTTCAATATTTTAGCAAGATTTCCACTAATATCAAACTAATGCATTCAGAATCATGCATCACTTGAACAATGCATTATATACAATACAATTTAGGATGAATTGAGATGAACAATACAACTTCTATCATCTTGCCTTAATTCCTAAATGGAAAAAGTCCCAAGATGTACTTTTGCAAATATGGGGCACGTTGTCATGGTTGCAATTTATGTTTTGGATTCTTAAAATTTTGAACGGAGACGCAAAAAGACAAGAGGTACGTTGGAGTATAATTTTAAATCTCATCGGACTTATAGAAAAAAAGTAATGCTATCATAAAGTAAAAATTGTCGTTTGCGGGCACGTCGGGCAAATCCAAAAACTTTACTACGACACTCTAGTGAATTTGAGATTTCCAATACTAGCAAGTAATATCTTTTCCTTTCATACTATCAAAACATATTTCTTGTCTTTAGTGAGAAAATGCATTTTATCCCAAGTCAAAGATTCTAACACTTTGATAGGCAAGGAACCACAAAAACTTCTTCTTTTCCACATAAAACTTAGAGATCTTTATATTTTTTACTTTTTATTTTTTATATTAAAAGATGTGGTATAATCCTTCTCATTGACCATTTGGATTATCATTCTTAAACATGTTTAGCTCACAAAAAAGCAAAACGCTAATTGGCACCTTTTGAACCTCCACTCCTTGTACAATTGTTTTGAATATGCTACACCTTTTCACTACCTCTAAAACTTGGTGTACAAGGATCTAATACCATGATCAACATAATGGTTTAAAATTTAGACATTGTGTAGTTCAAAAATTTGACACCAAGTGAAGTCAAAGTCTGCTGATCCCCTCAACTCAAGGAAGAAAGTGAACCATTTCTCCTTCTTCAAACATTATAATCTTTCCATCCGTGTGATCAAAGTTGATGAAAGTTTGTGAGTACCTTAACTTATAAGTCTTAATTGATATCCTACGGTTTAAATTAGAAATCAAAGTTTTTGTTTCCTTCCATACTCATTGCACTAGAATTAACAGTTTGGAAGTGTTTTTGGTGTCAAATTGTCAAGGAAAATTTAGGGGGTAATTCATATCAAATAAATGCACATATTCCAATTCATTATGCTTAATATTCTCTTTATCATAGCTTAGTATAGGAACAACATACCGTGATGCCGAATAATTAATTAAAGTGAAAAAATGACATTCGGCATTCAAAATTATAATGATGTAACTTTCATCAAGAAGTCATAGACTATGGTATTTTACCTACTTTGATGTTTGTGGGGATCGAACTCAAGACCTTGGGATTCTAAACCCAAGGGTTCATGCATGAGAGGCCATGAATGAAGACCTTTCCAAGCCTTAATCACCTTTGATGTCTCTCATTGTGACAAGATCTATAAATATACATTTCCAATATATTCGGCATTTTCAAAAAAATATTTTCCACTTAATTCGGCATTTTCAAAAAATTATTTTCCACTTAATTCGGCATTTTCAAAAAATTATTTTCCACTTAATTCGGCATTTTCAAAAAATTATTTTCCACTTAATTCGGCATTTTCAAAAAATTATTTTCCACTTAATTCGGCATTTTCAAAAAATTATTTTCCACTTAATTCGGCATGGACTTTTCTAATTATTTTAAGCCAAACTAGAGGTTCACCTACGGTAGTACAAGAGTGAAAAATAAAAATTCATTTTTTATTTCTAAGGAAGTACAAATTATATGTTTATGTTGCACTAAATTTTTTTATTCAATTGTTTCACAAAGTTGTTTTATGATTGATGAACCAACATGGTAAATATCTTATCATATAGTATAGACTAAGACGTGATACATATTTATAATATATTCATATGAAATTACAAAAAATTAAAGCTTAAAGTGGTTTAAGATTTTGTATACTAAAATTGGTAATGACTATTCTGATAGGGGAATGACTAGTAATAAACACTAACTACAATGTTGTCTTTTCAATTGAACTATTTCCTAATAGTGGAAATAGATGAATCTACCAACAACAAACAACACACCTACTTTCTCCCTCATATCACATGTAAAAAAGAATCAACAAATGTTAGGGTTTAAGAGTGGTGTTAGCACATGAATCTAGTCTAAAATTGTGCCAAATTTTCATTTCGCTAACACCACTCTAACACCAAGTACAAACAAACCCTTAGAATACTCCCTATCAAACATCAAAAATTAGAATTCGAAGGCGCTCCACTTCCCCCGTAATTTTGAAACGTTTATTATGTCTCATCCAAAATATCTCAAAAAGTAACATCTCTGCTATCAGTCACTAACGTCACTGATATCATCGTCAAAGGCCCTCCACTTCCGTTCACATTCATTCTCCACCCACCACTTCCCATAATGAATCGATGAAGGGGACTTCGTTGTACTCAAAGGAGTGTCCTCTATCCACACAGTCAGCAACCGAGGCAAGTGATGCAAATCAGGAAGGCACTTCAATCTTGATCCATGACACCATAATTTCTCCAAGCTGATCAGGTCTTGTACGCCTGGGATCTCCTCCACACCACTCCCACCAATATCCAACCTAGTCAACGCTTTCAAGTCACCTAACCACGGCAATGTTTTCAGTGAACGGCATTCAGTAAGGTCCAAATAAGTGAGCGAGTGCAATTCCTGCACACCTGACATGTCTTCTACACCACTGCCCCACATATGCAACTCAGTGAGAGCCTTCAAGCAACCTAACTCTGGAACTCTTCTCAGCGCTCTGCAGTGTACAAGCTTCAGTGTCGTCAGGGAATGTAGTGCGCTCAAACCCTGGATGCTTGTCAGGGCATCACAATCAGAGAAATCCAAGACTTCCAAGAACCTCAACGTGCTCAAATCCATACTGTTCAGCGCCGAGGAATCACAATGCCTGATCTCTAGTGACCGCAGTCGAACACACTGGCTGAAGTCAGGCACCGAAACTACGATCCCACAACTATACACCTTAAACTCCCTCAAAGAAGAAAGCCACTGTACTGGAGGAAAATCCTTGAAAGAATCACACCAACCGATTTCAAGGTATCCCAATTCTTTGACCGCTTCCCACCCTGTTACCTTCTCCAGTTTATGGCAATCACGAATGTCGAGGTAGCGCAACTCTGGGAAGAAACTCAAGTCCACACGCTGGAGGTACCTACACCCAGAGAGTACCAGCATTCTAATTCGCTGCACAGGCAACGAAACTGGCACCTCGGGAAACGAAACGATGGCACGATTCTCTAATACGTTGAGGTAGATGTTGCAGCCGGGATTCTTGCGAAGCACCTTCTCTACGAATTTCTTGTACACCCGGAAATCCCCCACTTTCAGCCACGGCGCATCGGAAGAACCATCAACGTTCACAAGCTTGAGCGCCGAAAGCTGAAACAACTGCACATCGACAAGCCTTTCCGTGTGAGTCAAGCATCATCACAACCATCCGAAGACAAGCCACCCTATGTAGACGAACTAAACTCTGCAGGTAATGCTGCAACATGATTCTGAGCACGCTCGGTCTGTTCCTACTCCCCAGAGCATACTGAAAGCATATTGCACCCTAGTGGACTGGTATGCAACGACTCATTCAAACACGAAATTTGAAGTTGAAACCCTTGCAATCAAAAACTTACATGCTTGCGAATGAGCGACGGTTTCCGATCTTGCACAATTCCCACATTCCGGCATAACTCTTCGACGTCGTACGATAGACGTCCAACAATTTGCAAAAGCATCACAAGATCCAGAAGTGTGGATCTCAGGTCCTCCTCTAAACTCTTAAAACCGGGAATAGCCTGCCCCACAAACCCAAGACGTCAATGCAAACCAGATGCATTGCCCATCATTTGGACGCACAGAAGAATCCGAACCTCACCACTGCAATCGAGACTCGGTGCTATCAGACATGTCCAAAGCATAGGCAGGAGGTGGTCCGGCACTTACAACTTGTTTCCGGGATGAATTTCTAGTTCGAAACGGTGCTGGAACTGACATTGGTGCTGTAATTGCTGCAGTGGCTGGGACTGCTGAGCCAACAGGTGCTGAGTGGTGCACATCACCCGCTGAAACCTGGCCAGTAACCTCACCACCATTATGCTTGGCTCGTTTTTGGGACCTCACTTTGTGAGAGAATGCGTCGATACACTTGTACCATTCCTCACTCAAGTTCGTTGCCAATTTCAGCCCAACTCTCTCCTCTTCCGTGACCTCTGAAAACGTCCGGCCGGTTTTCGCAGAATAGTCCTTCATGCTCTTGTAAGCCTTCTGCAAAGTCTCGTACCGGCGCCGACACTGCTCCGCCGATCGTGGGGTTCCCAATGTGTTTGAGATTTTTCGAGAAACGCTGTCCCAGTTCATACCATTTTGGTCATCCCTAAAGAAGCGCCCTCCTTCAGCCTTGCACTTGAGCAGAGTCCGAGTCTCCTCATCCGTCCATTTCCGCTGCTTACTAACCTTGGGTGGCTCAGCCAACGCCGCACCAGGGCGCTTTCTGACTTGCTGGTTCTTGTCCACAGCAACTTCTCCTATCGAATGACACTCTTCGTGCCCAACCGCGACATCATTCAGTGCTTTGGTATTCAATGTCAATTCCCAACTTGTTCGATTGTCTGTTTGATGAGTCTCTGTGAGAGGCTGTTCAGGACTGTTCATCACCGCAAGCGCACCAATCGATGGGTGTTTGCTCACATGACGTTGAGCATCGAACATGGGGACGGTGTTGCTCTGCGCATCTGCAATGCACTCACAGGATGCAGCTAATCACAAAGGCAAAAAACGGAATATTCACAATATGGCTCACACTCAAGCAAATCAAAGAGAAAAGATCTAAAATATATCATTGCGCGTGTGATTGGAATGCCCAATTCTGCCCAGGATCTGACGAACAGCAGAATTTACTAAGAACCATTCAAGGACACCACAAGGTGAAAAGGAAGTGAGAGCTCCTGAGACGGAACATAACATCTAGTTTGCTGTGCTATGGAGACAACCGATAAATGCATCGACATAGTTTGACAGAGAGCCCAAGTTGTGTATTCCAAAGATTGATTTCCAGGACTTGATAGCAATACCGTACATAGACCGGCACGTCCAACCCAATATGGCTAGAGGATAGATATTCACCTTTGAGTCCAAGGATGAGGTTCCTCATAGCCACGCGTTTGACAGAAATGTCCTGTGCAAAATGTGGACTGCTAAAAAGTGGAACCCCTTCACGTGGCGCAGGGCTGTAACTCAGTGAGGTCGCCTCAAGCAGAAAGACTTCTATATAGTGTAAGAGATACAAACCACAGTCGTAGCCGTTGTCTTGTCGTGGAACCTGAGACACAGTGAAACTAACAATCAGCTTTCCATGACTTGTTTTTCATAAATCAATGGCTTGTTGATGCCATATGCAGTCATTTACGACATTCCTCCCAGGATATAACCGAAGCCATCTGAACATAAGATTCCAGTCAGTACCTCCGCTTCTATGTACTTCATTTGAAACAGGTTGAATAACTGGTCCATATTATCTGAATCACCTGGGTGTTTCTCCATCCATGCTTTTGATATGAAACTGCACACGTCAAATGATGACCATAAATAGATAAAGCCTAGAACTGATCAATGGCAACTATGCAGATAAAGAATGTCAGCGTAACACACACAAGAATTTCCATACCTCCTACTTCTCAAGAAAAAAAGGAATTCCTGAATCAGTGATTTCTCACAATCATGTCATTTAAGTGGCGGGTCCACCAGAAACATTGATCACGATGATCTGTCTGATCCTATATATGACGATTATTAGCCAAAACCTTACCTCCAGACAAGCCTTTTGAAGCTCTCGTGCATTCCTAAGACCGGATCTAGGTGAAGTATACAAGGTGACCCCTTCTTTTCGTCTGTCAAGGAGACATCAACTGTAGTAAGAAACTAGAATGCTCCACTTAAAAACCCATGTGTCGAAAGCGTGCATGATATTAGAGCCTCACCAGATGCGCTCCAAAGGCTCCGGAGATGGCAGATGATGATCAGGCTCCAATGCGAACTGCCATCAAGCAAAGCTTGACGAATTATGAGAATCTAGTACAGCACCTAGTTGATAACAGAAGAGGCGCCCTTTCATACCGCCTACATGAAAAATTACACTTGCCCAGGTGCTATTCTGACACGCATCATTACTCAAAGTAGACTGGAAGTATATTTTCTTCTTTCCATTCGGCAATCAACATTCAATTCACACCAAAGAACAACATTCAATTCACACCAAAGAACTGCACTCGTACTTTCTGATGACGGGAATGAATATGTAGTCCTTCTCGAACAGGTTGACTTCCCGGGACCACTGCCGCACATGCTCATAGTCAACCTTGCACTGATCGACGTTGTAAGATGCGGTGCTACTCCCTAAAAGTTTTGTGAAGAAGAAGCTGTTGAAGAAATGAAAACGTTCTCTGTCTTCAGAAGAAAGCTTCCTCTCCAGATACCTGCACTCACAGAAGCACATAGTCCCGGATTTCATCGTTGAAACAATATGTATACCAACGTTCTTAGAAAGCAAACTTCTTTTATGCGGAGAAAGAATTGGTCCACTCACCTGATATAGAAGTCGATTATGTTGTTGCCCAGATACTCTGTCGGTCGGAGACCCTCCATATCTCGCTCAGTGATTGTCACTGCATCAGCTCCACCATCGGGATAGGTAAGCACTTCAACTCGTCGGTCGTTGCCCAAGAAAGAAGTGCCCGCGCTCTGTTCATACTCGTACTTGCTTGTGGTGTAGGCCTCTGGTATTTCGGGCATTTGAAGCTCCTGCTCACCATAACCTAGCACACGTACGTCTCCCAAGCCTGAAACCAAAGCATGCGGAGCATGTGTGTAAGCAAGAACAGTTGGTGCATCAAGCAACAGAAGACCGAGGCGTGAGCAAAGTGCTGCCTCTAAGATATCGGACTGGTGGAGTGGTCTTGAAATCTGACTTACCACCATGATCAGTCACTGGCAAATCTTGAGAGTAATGCAGTGTGGAAATATCGAGGGGCGGTTGGCTTATCGAGTTCTGCATCGAGGTGTAGTCCGTCGGAGAGGTCCTCAACCCTTGTGAAGCACCAGCTTCTGCCAAAGGAGCCTGTCCCGTGGCCACAGAATGGGAAATTTCCATCGCCGGAGGTGGGCTGAAGAAATTGCGAGCGCCAATAAGTCTGGAATTGTCCTGGAAGAAATCCCCAGCCTTGGAGCTCCTTCTACCAGGGTCCAGAGTGGATGATATCCAAGCCGTGGCTCAAGCGATCCACCCCCTGCAATCACAGTCAAGAGGTTTGCTGTAAAACCATACACTGGAATACACCAACCATACAATCACCAACCCTTGAATGAAGTCGAGTAATCAGGCACTCATAAAGTCAAGGATAGCCCGCAAGAGACCAAATGGGTTTGACAACATTTAAACACAATTGCTGAATAATTGCTAATGGGTGGTCTATCAGTCGGTGGAATAGCGAATACACACCTGGAGCGATCACAAAAGTAGCTCTCGGAGTAACTACTTTCGCCGCTGGTATACAATTCCCACTTCTGAATCTCCCCTCAGAGAGACATTCGGGAGTACGTTTCCGGGTTACAAAAGCAGAGCTGGGCCATTTCAGAGAAGGTGCGAGGCGGGACAAGAAGATGGAAGCTAGGTTGAAGCCCTGAAGCATCTGGGTCGCCACTACTCTCACAGGATGTCGGTGGTAAAAAAATTGGCAGAGCAGTGCCATCTCATAGCAAGCGTAAGACGAGACAAGGAGGTAGAAGCTCGATTGTAAACCTGGAGCAGTACTCTCACGTCTGGAGCAGGAGCGAGGCCGCCGACGCCCATCGCCTGCTACCATCACCAAAACTACTAGAGGCTTGGATGTTCATCAAACTGGTGACAGAGTGGTGCGAAAGGTGCAAAGCAGCGCGTACCGACAGTTGCAATGGGGTCCGATATCGGAGGCGGAAGGGTTGGTTGGCAATCACCCCGCATCCCACCTCATCTCTGCCACTATTCCATTCTGCGATGGCTTAATGACCAAGATAGCCTTTTCCGCCTAAGCCCGATATCGGAGGACAATTTCTCGCATCATAGTGATCCCACTGCGACCCGGTTCCTTCCGACGTCCGAGACTGTAGTTGATGAATGTTGTGGAATGAGATTCCACTTTATCCCGCTCGTAAAACTATTCATTCAGTAATGATACGACTGTATTCAGTGACACCATCCGATATCGGAGGACATGATTATGGAATACTAAACGGGTGGCGACCTCCTCCCCTGACATCGACTTCGTCCTGGTGCAGGACGACCTAAACCCATAGGTCGGCAATGGAAACCTATGGCACTGCGACGAAAACCCATAGGACAGCGATGATAACCTATAGGGTGGCAACGTGGACGTATAGGTCGTCGACGAAAACATATGTCACGGCAACGTAGACAATTGGGTGAAAACGGTGACGTTCTGCGTATGCACAGAGACTTATTCAAAGAAGATGCTATGTAAAATTGAGGGACATACACCAAAACCTTCATATTTTTCCACTTCTGGGCAGTTTTTTCACTTCTGGGCAGATCCCCAAATTTTTGGGATGCTCCGAACCCAACTCCGAACCAAAAAAATGTCTTTTTAATTGGCGTGAACGAACAAATTGGTTGTACAGGTCTGCAGGCCTCCCGACAGGGTTTTGGTATCTCTGGGAAGGGTTTACGTTGCCGTGCTATTGGTTTACGTTGCCGTGCTATTGGTTTACGTTGCCGTGGAGGTGGACAACGTGGGAGTGGACGAGGTCGACGTCGACGTCGTCGGAAATTAGTGGAACTGGTGTATGCAGCATACAACAACAATTGGAACGTTAATGAAAAAATGGGTAGAACTATTGGGTTGCAATTGTTATCATATACACACACCAATTGTTATCGTATGTACACACCAATTGTTATATATGCACACACCAATTGTAGATCAAAACCAGACCAGGTCAATCACATGCACTCATATGCACACACAATAGATGTGGATCAAATTTCCAATTGAATTCTACAAGCAACTAGCCGCTCAATCATTCCACACATACAATTCAGGATTCAGTGTATACATTGCGCAGGACAAGTGTATACATTACACAGGACCAAAGGCTCTCTACATAGAAATTTAACCCCGCATCACACCAATCTTCCACGGATATTTCAAAACAGAATTCGCCGGTCATTCCAAAACAGAATTTCAATCTAATTTCAAGCAGATTTCCCAACATTCATTGTATTGCTCAAGGCAAACGAACATCAACACAGTTGTTTTACTTCGGACGGGAAAGACTGTGTGCTCCGCTATAAAAGACGACTGAACTACCAATTGGAAAACCAGCAGCCTAAATGGCACATGAAAATGGGAACTACCAATCGGCTAAACCAATTGAAATTGCTCCAACTTGCTGGTCCCATACCCAATTCCCAACTACTCTGTATATGCCTGAATACTATTCTTCCAATCGGACAGAACTACCACTTCACCCCCAAACACTCACCAATTGGCTAAACTATAAATGCCAATTAAGGAGCAACATGTTCAAGCAATTTAACAATTTACGCTTTCCAATACTCTGTATGGACACAGGCATAATTTAACTTAGCAGCCATCACCACATCGCTAGAGTAGTTTGGGATTGTCATCGTTCGAAAGCAAGTAGAAGCTTCAGGCAATCGGTCGTCCGACAACGTCGGTGGGCCTCCAACAATTGTAACAGGTTCATATGCAAAGAAATCCGAGTCGGTGATGAACTTGTTGAACTTGTACCTTTGCGAATAGGTCATGTTCGAGACGACTCTCTTGAAGCGGTCTACTGCATTGTCGTCCATGTCTTGAAAGTGGCACATCTTACAAAATGTCTGCGCATCAACTCCAGTTTCTGCTCCAAAAATCCCCTCTATATTCTCTGGTACAATCTGAGACAATGTCATGCTGATGCTCTTGGCAGTTTGCTTGGAAATGAACGCATTGGATACTGTGCACGATGCCATGGGAAATCTAAATCCGAAACGCAAGCTCTGGGCAGCATGCTGAGTTGAGCGGAAAACATGCTCTAAGATCTGAGACCGTAATAGGGCAGTTGCCTTCTCCGAGAAGAATTTGATGTCCTCCTGGGACCCAGCCACTTTCAACTTTGAAACTTGGATCAGAATATCCGATAGTTCAATATCACCAAGGACAGATTCCCTTGCAGCCACTTGCTGCTCAATGTCCTTTGCAGTGATCAACGATTTGATGGCGACCCAGTGCGATGGTTTGATTGCACGATAGTCGGATTCGTACTTGTCAATGGATGATCGATCCCACTCTTCAGGAACACATCCGATAGCCAGGGCCAAAGAAGTCACTGTCATTGGTCGATTCACTTGTTGCCCATACATTGGTAGCAGGAACATGAGAAGCCCAAACAACTCCAAGTTCTCCGTTCTGAAGTTGTCAGACAATTGGGTTCGCGATAATGGCCTCAAGTACCGCATGTGCCCTCCATCGCTCATTGAAAATATAGATCCATAGGTCTGCACAATTTAGCAACACTGCTTATTCAACAAGTAGCACATTGAAGAATGGGTACATTCCATTGAGGCGAGAGCACATGCCTCCATGAAGTTCTACCCCCAATGACCCCCCGATTGGTCCATGAAGTTCCAAACGACAGACAGACACCCTGATTGGTTCATGAAGTTTCAGCCGGCATATGCCCCAATTGACATAACTACTAATCAATGCGACCACAATTCCTAATAACAAAGACATCAATTGCTAAAAAGAGAGACCCTAATTAGATAGATTGCCATTGGGGTCCAATTTACTTACCGAGGAATCATTCCAAAACTGATTCCAGCATGAGCACAGGAAGCTGCGGATGGGACCTCCACAATCAATAGTGCCTCTCTCATGGAAGTCTTCGGCTTCATCGGAAAGCCTAGTGCCATCCAGATTGAATTTGTAGGTCACTGACAGTAGTGGGAATGGGTTTCCTTTGACCTTCGCATTCCGATAGACATTCCGAAGCTCACGCAGTTCTTCGCCTGGACGAACCTACCAATTGGAATTTCCACAGCTATTACATGAATAAAGGCATATTGGGACAGTATTTGGCAAAACAAAGTAGGAGGACGTGATATACCAATGGGGAGGACGTGATATACCAATAAAGGCATACTGGGACAATATTAACGATTAGAAGAAGTCCTATATAAAAACCAACATTAAATGCAGATAGAAATGACACCAACCCATTCGTTGAAAATTCTTACCAATAGTTTATGAGGTCTATACTGCCATAGAGCATTTCGGTACTCAGCGAGAAGGATCAATCGGAAGTTGCAATTCTGGTATGAACGCCACAACTCTTCTTTCCGCCAATAGGCGTTCACGATCTCTGCTTGAACGATATCTGTCTTTTTGCGGTTCTCTTCAACCTGCCACTTCCGATAGCGTTCAACCATGGGTGCAATTGATTCCAATGGTACTGCACCGTCCATCTCTGCTTCAACAACTCTTCCACGGATTTGTTCTTCCGGAAGCTCAATAGCAGACACACCAAGGAAGTGATCCAATCGGTCCCAAGTTCTCCAATCAGGGTGCGCTTTGTCTCGGAAGAAGCTCTCCACTTGCGAAACTGTCCACATAGAAAACTCGTTGTCACTCAATAGAGTGGGCACTGCGGTTTCCATGTCTACGCTCAACAATCCTCTTCGCAGCAATCGTCTTGAATTCAGCGCATCCCATGCTGTCCGCACATTCTCGTCCGCAAAACGGTTTGGATCAGTGGTTGTGAAAGTGCTCCAGAATGTATCTTTCGAGTTCTCTTCAGGACTTCGTTCTTGTGCCATGCTCGCTATGATTGCATCTGGAAATTCGTCTGTGCATAAGGAATTGTATTCTTTGGTAGCCTTTGTCCAAGCGTCGTCAAGTGCGATGATTGTTTCTTCTTCCAATTGCAAGAGACTCCGACCAGATAATTCAGTCACATCATCGTCCAATTGGACTGGATTGGAGGATGATGCACCGTGAAAATTGCCAACCACCGGACCTGCTGGTAATCGGCAGTTGCGAGGAGAGGGATTGCTATCGACGTTATGGGGAGTTTGCGACCTAGGCAGAAGGTCCTCCGTTTCATTCACAGTTGTAGCACAGTCAACAGTAGAATGCTGTTGCGGTACAGGTTCCGAACAAGGGACACTTGACGCGTATTGGAGCCTCGGCCTCACTACACGTCCACCGACGTTACTTCGGGAAGACCATGTGACAGGAAGAGGAGCATACGGCTGTTGTCTATCCAAAATGTTCCCGCTGCCGGGCGTTGCTTGTGTAGAGAATGTGGGCTCTAGTGACCGCTGGGTCCCATCCAGGTCCTCGTCACTCTCCTCGAATGTTGTGTCCTCTGAGGGCATAGGGGCCGGAATAGGTAAGTTGATGGTTAGAGCCCCCTCCGCAGTTGAGATGTAGGCAGAAACCTCCCATGGCTGCAGCTGTTTCAGTGGATCGGCAATGTAGACGGCAGGGCCATATTGCCCTCGCTTTGGAATACACTTCCATGTAGCATTCCGCAATAGTATGAAAGGCCTCGACATGTTTGCGAAACCCTTCCCCACGGTCCTCTAGAAAACCAAGCAACAATTGGATATTGGGTTAGAAGCCTTCAAAATAGCAATACACATTCGTGAAGCCAATTGATAAGCCGATATATTGAGTAAGGCAGAGTACTTACACGCTCCTTTGAATTGTACAGGTGATAGAAAAATCCCCCTTTCAGAGCCAAATTGGGTTGGTGATATATCTCGGCCGCCATCTCAGCAATTGCGCGTTGACCAGTTCCCTCTCGAAAGGGTTCCAAACAATAGTGATCTCCCCATGGAAGGTTAGGGGGCCTTCGTAAAGATATCATTGTCGTCCTCACACTCGTCACTAGAGTCTACACAAAATGAACAACCAGCTATAGTAGGAAGTCAAAAACATTCTAATCAATTGGAGGAAAAACAGAGTTGCGAATTGCCCAATTCTAAGAACAATGTCTCCTGAAGATGGCAAATAGAAAACAATCACCACGGCAAAATACAAATTCCCAATTGTACCTCAACAACTCCTGTCCTCCCAGCTACAATCTCCATCCCATCGGGAATACAAAAGGTCTTTGTGTGCCACCCAACTTGCCCCGGGGAGGGTGCTGCAGCAGATCGATGTCGGGGCCGCTGATACCGACTCCCAATAGTAGCCGAACGCCTGCCGGTACGTCCAGACTGCGCAGGTCCAAAAGCAGAATTCGCAATGAAGTTCCCCAATGGATCACCTCCACCAATGGGGGTTGCTGGCGGTGTACCAACTGGAGGTCGAAGGTAAGATGGATTAGACTGGGAGTACGTATGTTCAGCCATTGTCAAGCCCGCACCTCGAATCCCCGATAATATTCAGTCTGCCAAAAATCCAGCCAGGTTGAATCAGAATGGCAGAGTTGACACAGTTGAAAACCAGTTTTGCTAAGGCCCATGACACCCTGCCTCAACTGACAGCCCCATTGGTCACTTCAAATTAACAATTGCATTTTAGGTAAGGAATGAGCGTAGAATGTAGACATGTTCAAAAGATCAGGTTTAAACAACAAGCAGGAGATGTGCGTAGTGGTGACGAACCGAATTGACGCGGTGCAAAAGCGATATACAATGACAAAGCAAACCATTGGCGGCAAGTTCAGCCGCCACAAGAAGCACACATCAGTTGATGAGCGCCAAGAGAGCCTAGGTAGATCCCTGCTGGCTTCGCAAGTACTCTCGTTTTGGTGTTCGACAGCGACGACCACGAAGTCCACCATTGGTACCGTTGTTCTAAGAGGCACTCAATGAACTGAATGGGTGCCGTCTACCATTGGTACCATTGTCCTCAGAGGCACAACATGAACTGAATGGTTGTTGTCTACCATTGGTACCACGTGCCCAATAGGCAATCAATGAACGGAATGGCACTGGCACAATGTCCTCCATTGTGCAAGGACAATATACCCAGGTTTAGGTACCATGCTTGTGAAAGAATACATAATTACATATCAGTCTCACAAACAATTGGTAGTTCACACTTGTGTTTGCCAAAACAGACTCAAAAACACTATAAATTGATTCACTTTTGATGGTCCCATCTACGCTGGGGACAAAGGAACGATAAATTGGAAAACATCGAGCATATATGTTGCATGAAAATTGTAACTACCTACTGACTAATTTCCTCATGAAAATGGTAACTACCTACTGACTAATTTCCTCATAAAAATGGTAACTACCTACTGACTAATTTCCTCATGAAAATGGGGACTACCTGCTCGGCTGAACCAATTGAAAAAGCTCCAACCTTACATCCCATACCCATTTGGCAACTACTGTGAATAAGCCTGAGTACTACTCTCCCAATCGGGAAGAAGTACAGAGTCAACACCAAAACTCACCAATTGGTTAAAATAGAAATGCCAATTCAGCAGTAGCATGATCAAGCGATGTACAACCGATCGTTGGAGCCTGTATTGAGACTAATGGTGCGGCATTTTGCTGTAAACCCCACGTGGTCAATGCAGCGCAACATTGGCTAAAAGCTGACAAACCTCCCGTTGTTGCCCAATGGAATGGTCTAAAGAACGTCTCTGGAAAAACTCCAAGAAGCTCAGGTGTGGAGATGCTAAAGCTGCAGCACATTCCACTGTCATGTTCAAGTGCAATAAATATTTGTTGGTGTCATCAAAACGATCGCAATTTAGATTGTATGCTTTGTCCCGTAATGCAACAATCGCATCACTCAAAACATTTTGTGGTGCACTAAAGTCCTCGTGAGCTTGCAATCCGACAACCTCCTCTACCTCGGTTGGTAGTACATTGGTAGCTTCTTCTGCTTGCGGGTCTAATCCATTGCTTTCCAAGCCATTGTCCTCACGAGCGAGGAAACGTGCATTGTGTTCCTCAGATACTATCGGAGGCTGCAGCCCATAGTAGAGACGTTCATTCAATTGGAATGCAGCTTCAGGAACATGCCCTCCAATAGAACGTCCATTTTCGTTGATACTCCTCACACGGTGATTGTTCCAGGCCTGTACAAAACAATCTAGATCTCGTTGTATGCGTGGCACAAAGACCAACTTCAAAGAACTCAAGTGCCAGTCGTTTGATAAGTCCACCAACCCTTCGTTGCACAAATAGGTGAACAGGTGTCTGTAGTACCATACCACTTTCGTCCACACTTGACCCCACCAATGCTCAATTCTCTACATTTGCACCAAGATCTCAAGATTAGAAACCACTTCACCCTAAACCCTCATACAGAAGTCTGGAAACACATTGCTCACCCTATAACATGCAAACTTAGCTTCAACCGATTGGATGTTGGTTATGCTAGAAAAAACCTGATTGTGAATGGAAGACCCTGTCAAAAATGGGGTCCGAACATTTTGTCTAGCTTGCTGAATGTCGTCTCGCACAAGACAGTGTTCAAATGCGTAGTCTGATCGAATCCGGACTGGATGACCGTAGAGATCAATCGCTGACTTGTATGCAGAGAAGATAGTTTCGGCCTTCTTATCTGTAGCAACCACAGCCCATAATACAAAGTGCGTCCCTCCATCAATTGCCCCATGGATTTTGATTTTCCATTTTGCCAACTTGTCATATGCTGGAAACAGTGGAAAATAGTAGCCAATCAGTTTAATATGGGGATATACTAAGATCCAACTGAAAATTAGAGGCTAATACAACAAGTGCTAACAAATTGAATTGGGATAACCGTAGCAGCGCACATAGCTGGGAGCTAATAAAATTCATTCCCACTTACAGTCCATGTGCCAGAGAATCATAGGCTCCGTGATGTCGTACTGCCCTCGAAAAAGAGCCCTCACTTGCCTTCTCTGCATGTGTTCTGGTTGCATAGATACGAGGGCGTTTCGTACTACTTCCCGAGGAACACGAAGTCCCAAGGAGCTGCGAAGACTAGCAGCAACCGTTCGTATACCCCAATTGCAACCACCACGCGATATTGGTACATGAGAAGTGATTGCAGTCACAAGTTCATCAAAACCAATAGAGTGATACACTCCACCCCATCCCATTCCCTTCAACTGCCGTGATAGAGAATTTCGAGTCATGCAGAGTGAATCTGCGATTGCATTGAACTTCTCCCCACGATTTAAGGCATCCTCCACATAGGCCAACCGCTCTGCATCAGAGAAACCAATTGGGTTCAAATGCGGTCCCAGCGCTTCCAATTGAGGAGCACCATGATCGGCCGAAACGTCATCTCCAGAAATTGAATTGTTCTCGCTGGAACTCACATCGCCATCTCTGCTATAATCCGAATCCGAATCCGACTGGGCATCCAAATCCAAATCCCGATGAGACACCATTGGTGATATCGATCTGGTTAGAGCACTGCAATGAACATGCAAGCTAAAAATCGTCAGTAAACACGGTAACCATACTCATTGAAGATCTCACTTCTCCAAAACTCACGCCTTGCAATTGGTGCTAAGAACACAAAATCAGTGTTGACATACCGATTGCAGTGATCATCTACCACGTCCCAACCTTTGAAGTCCAGCGTCGAACCTCCTCAACTGAGCTTCAATCCATTGGCCGCAAGTCCACCTTCCACATGCTTCAACAGTTGGTTTAGGAATTCCAATTGGTGAGCAATTGCAGTTGGTGTGCACCAACCAATTGGCGAGCACGCGCAACCTATTGGAACAGTACTTGTATGTGATGGTTAATGATCCCAATTGGCAATCAATAAACGGAATGGGCAGCCACCGCTGGCAACGTCCCAATCAGCGACCAATTTCCGGAATGGCACTTTTCTAATATTGAATGGCAAAATAATGGATTTACTGTTTTACGGTGGAGTCACCTGAATGTGACACTCGTCTTTTGATGGATAATTCAGTACAATGTATCATGGGTTTTCATGGTTTAGGATTTAGGGTTTAGAGTTTGGGGTTTAGGGTTCAATGTCATGATGTAGGGGAATTATACAAATTCTAATATCGTGGGTGGGTTTGGGAATGAAACGCAAAGACTCGAAATATGTTTCAATATTATTTCAATACGCATTTGAATTCTCAAATGGGTTTGGTTCTATTTTCTAGTGCATGTGGCAGGAAACGCAAAAAATCACCATCTGTGAGGCTAGCAAAACCGGATTTCTTCCCTGGCTCAGCGAGGCTGCCAACGGTGGGGCGGCATCGGGCGGGAGGCTATGGCAGACACCCGGCGGGAGGCTGCGGCTACGACCGGCTACGACGACCATGGACAGGAGGGCGGAGGGCCACGGGCATGAGGGCCACGGCCTCTACACATGAGAGGCACGGCCACGGCGACTCGTCACGGCCTACCGCCACCGGGGGAGGGCCACGGCCATGGGCAGGGAGCCCGCTGCACCGGCCAGGAGGGCGTGCGTGCGAGGGCCAGGCTGGCGGCCGCGACATACAGTCGGCTCTCTATAAATGTTACCTCTATAAGTGTTAGAATTGCATAAGTGTTACTAAAAATCTCGCTCCTGAAAAAAACCTCAAAATTAACACTAGTAAGTGTTATATGTTAAGTGTTATAACATGTTCAGCTCCCCCCTTTGTTAAAATGATTCTATAAGTGTTACATTTGGCAAAAACATCATAATAGAACTTGTTTTCAAAAAAATTTAACTACTTCACATGAATATATACCATATCTTTTGTGGAACTTGAAAAGACTTGTCCTTCTAAAAAAGAATCTGTCAGGGTTCTTCCAGCAGTATCTAGACGGGCATCGCAAGCCATATTTGAGGAGGATATCACAAGCCACATAGTGAGTTTTTTTTTGTTTTTTTTTGGTGTGGTTGTTTGCCGCATGCAAGAGGCATGCCGTCGACCCCATCATGGATGCATGGCCTCTTAGGCTAAGGTTTGATTGTTGGTGGTGACTAGTTTTTTTTATTTTTTACATATATTAAAAACCTTCCAAATGGGTGTATGCCTCATCAGCTTTCACTTTTATCTTCAGACCTAAAACATAGCGATGTTATAAACGCTCATGAGTTCATAAACTATGAGGTAGACTTTGATTTATCAATTTCATTCAAATAGTTTCACGGGAGTGAAAGGAACAAATATTTAAATTATTTTTTTAAAGATCAGTTCTTCTAAACTGGGTTGCCTATTGAATTCCATACTATGCCCCATCCGCACTAATTGGGACCTCAACAACAATAATTAGGGTCCCCAACAACAGCTAAAGGGACCCCAACAACAATGGTTGGGGCCCCCAGCAATAGCTCCTGGGGCCCCAACAACAGCTGTTGGGGCCCCAGCAACAGTTGTTGGGGTCCCCAGCAATAGCCTCTGGGGCCCCAACAACAGTCGTTGGGGCCCCCAGCAATAGCCTCTGGGGCCCCAGCAACAGTCGTTGGGGCCCTCAGCAGCAGTCGTTGGGGCCCCCAGCAATAGTCGCTGGGGTCCCCAGCAATAGCTTCTGGGGTCTCAACAACAGCTGTTGGGGCTCCTACAACAATGTCTTCGTCTTTTTGTCTTTGTCTTTTTGTCTTTGTGTTTTTCTCTTTTACTTTCAACACGAAATTGAACATACTTTTACTTTATAATAATTTTAGACAATTTTTTTTATTTTAATAAATTCAAACTGATACTTACATTGTAAATTTATTATTATAGCAAAAAAAAGTAAAAGCTTGTAGAAGTTAGCTATAAATACTATTTACAAAAAAATATATTGTTATTGTATAGAGTAAACATATATAATTATCAAAATATATCGAGATATTTATTGCCTAATATTCTGAAGATGGCTGAGTTTGTGCAACCTAGTGCAAAAAAACCTAGAGTAGGACAAGTTATTGCCCTAAATTTTATAGAAGATCAGCAAATCCTGGAGTTGGTATATGATTCAAAGAGTAGAGGTTGTAAAACTGTAGGGCACACCAACAAAACATTTGACCAGTTATATGCCATACCTTATAGAAAAACCCTAACGTGGCCGTATTTCAAAAATATATTTACCAATCCTTCATCTAGGGTAGACATGACCATAACAAAACAACAGATTTACGTCCATTATTGCCACAAACTATGCCATGATTGTGCGCAAAAATCTTTACGTTGCTCTATATGTGAACCGACACTAGATCCTGATTTTGCAAAACATACAAGATTTATTTTTGATATGTCTATTACCAGAGACATCGAAATAACTAGTCTTGAAGACTTCCATCAAACATTTCTCTGTTTGGAGAAATTTTTGAAAGAAAAAAGTAAAAAAAAGAAAAAGAAAAAGGAACATGTTCCATACAAAATTTTCCAATGTTTATTGGCGAGAAAAGGATTGTTGGAACTATCCATTCTTGAGGCATTCAACATAAATATAGATATGCAGGTAATCGTTAGCTACACGAACATTCCAGCTGATATCACAAATGAAGAAAAGCCATATTGGAAGAACAAAAAGTTTGAGAAAAGTTGGAAAAATGTATATGAAAATAATCATTTGCAACCAATAACATCAACTGCTGTATTATTGCTGGATGGAAATACTATAATCAACAATAAAATATTGGATCCAAAAAATATATCACTGAAAGAAATTTTATTTATTTACATCCCAAAAATATGGGACAATGATGTTGAATATCAAAGAACATTAGAGGCCGCAGATATATATTATCAGACTGCTCCGTTTGTAGGAAAATCTAATCAAAAAGACCCAAAACAAGGTGTTTATAAGTCTGTAGGCCACGGCTATGTTGCCCATGCAGGAGAAAAGTCAAAAGGAGATATCGTTAAATATGATCGTAAAAACATGTCTGAAGACACAAAACGTTCCTTGAGGGGCACAGGAAATTCTATTGCAACGGCAATGTGGAAGGCGTTAGATTTATTTGGAGCCCCTGTAAAAGAATTTTTTGCTCATCAATTTCAACATATGGATTGTATTGCAATTGGGTTGAAAGCATATCCAACAAAAGTGCACCAATTGCACTTGTCAAAGAATTCTTTTATAAAGCCACATATTGATAAGAACGACTTGGATTGTTCATTTATATGCTGGTTTACAGAAGGACATCCGCAAGGAGGCGAATTCGGAATCTTTCAACACTGCATGAAACTTCAAAATAATAATGGAGCAGGTATATTTGTATTTAGCAAATATGTTAGCCACGGAACACTACGGTTCGATGCCAATTCACTATCAACAAATCGGCAATTCGTGAAAGGCTATCAAATCAACTAACAAGTGGAACACCTATCACTTGGATAGATTATATTGATCATCTAGATAGTGAAAGTCAACAGGAAAAATGAATAATTGATTTGTAAAGTGCAATTTTTGACCTCCATGCATGGATAGATGCATGAATCAGACTCTTTACAATTTTTAAGCTTTCAAACGTAGGATCTTTTATCTAAATCTATCTAGAAGTATCGTTGTACATTTCATCTACAGGATGTGCATTATTTTTGAGATTATAACATTTGAAAATTTTCCTCAAGAATTTATTGTGCTCTTAGAAGCTTGAAATTACAAAACTACAATTTTCTATCACTATGTGTTCATTGAAGCATGGATCATATATTTTTTGTTTTTTGTAATTTGAACTATATGATTTCAAAGATGATTATAACAAAAAATATTGATTCAAATTTCAACCCTAACATGTGCACCAGATTTGAGATCATAACCCAGAAAATGACGGACATTCAAAAATTTATTCCCCAAATTTCTGCAAACCAGCCAATATGGTTTTCTCTTATCAGTTTCATCCATTCAATTTTTTTCATCCAACATGAAAATCTCATCCTTCATTGCCGGATACATCCATCTCATCCTTCACTGCCGGATACATCCATCTCATCCTTCACTGCCAGATACATCCATCCGAGACGCCCAATTTTCATCCAATAGTTGAAAAACATCCACAGAACCTATTTCATCCACGCAAATTTGTCATCCGAAATAATTTTCATCGACTGTATCATTTCATCCAAATTTTCTATGTCATCCAAAGTGTATGACGTGGCAGGGGGTCCATCCCCACAACCCTTTATTTTGAAAACTGCCCATCTAAAATTCAGTGAAATTTATTTTGTCAACTTCAAAAAATTCCCAAAATTCGAGTTTTACTCCGATTGCGTTGAAATTTGTTTTGGTGATACTTCTCATTTACCTCAACATATCTACCGTTCGGATTTCCAATTGGACACATTTAGATTACCCTTTTCATAGTTTCTATTCTGGAGAATGAAAGGCAATTTCAGCACACCCCCTTTCACAAAATCAAGGATTTGTTCCACTTCCAAAGCCCGTATGAGGCTCAAACTTTGCGAGCTTATACCTTACTTCCATACCTAAAGGAAATGATGATCCTCCATGGATCAAATGTGTTTACAAATTATACTTTTTGGGCATCAAAACTTAGGTATACCCTCGGGGCAGTGTCAAAAAAAACTTTTACAGTGACTTCAAACGTTATAATCTTGCAATTCGTACGGTGGATTGTGCTCAAATTTTGTATACACCTTTTTGGGTAAGGTAGTTACAAGATCCTATGGTTTCATATTCAATATCATGTCTAAATTTAGAAAACAGTAGGTTTCTATCAGTAGGGGTATGTTTTTGGCAGTTTTGGCTCCAAAAACACCATGGTTAGTTAGGGGTTAAACAACTGTGTTGGGCACCCTAATTAAAATATTAAATGAATTTATAAGGTATAAATATTTTATGATAATTACAAATTAAAAAAATCAATTCCTAATTGAAGCCTCAAATCTGGGCACACAATCGTGAGACCACGGGTAAATGAACCAGGTTTTCCAATGGGAAGTGATATACCAATGGGAAGTGATTTAAAAAAGTACTAAAAATAATGAACATTAATGTCATTCCATTATGAACCATGCTACAAAATATCAGTGGCACTATGAGTCCTAAAATTCCTTGATCATTTCTCACCAAATTCACTCCAGAAGTGCTCTTTCCAAAGAAAAGAGCAAAAGAATAAAAAAAAAAATTCTTTGCATCTCGAACCATTTTTAAAAAATTGTAAAAAAAAATTAAAAATGTATTTTTTATGTGATAAAGAATTATTTTTAAAGGAGATGATAAGTGAATCTTTTATGCTTTGTTTCATATTGAAGTTATTCACGAAAAATTCAAATAATTTTAGTTTAAAAATGCCCATGATAAACTCATAAAATCAAGTAATTAAAAATTTTACATGTCTAACATAGTGGTCTGTAATGATTAATTTACGTGTCTAACATAGTGGTATGTAATGATTAATTTTCACGTCTTCACAAAATCAGTTCTATTTTATTAAAGACAAAAAAACCAAGGCATTTTTCCATCCAAACCAACAATCAGAACCCACCTTCTCGGCTCACTGCGCAGATTGCGCGTGGCAGCATATCAGACCTGTGCAACCATGTCCACACCATCAAGAACCAAGACGACAGAAGTGATATAATAAACAAGGATCATGAGGTGGAAGGCGGTGAATCATACCACATGGAGGACTGAGGGAGAATGGAGTGGGAATCTACGATGTCAATGTTTGGTAGTTGCTGCAACTCTTAGAGCAGCCCTTGGAAAAAAATTCTCCAACCTTAACCCCTGCTAGACAAACAGTTCCCTCCACGCCGAAAAAGGAGCCAACATTCAATCAAAGCAGGCGTACCAATTACCCAATGCCGACACAGTTATGCGCACAAGGTTCCCAATCCTCACACGGGTGTAGGTAAGTAAGGATTCTGAAATTTGTTTGAGCAAATGCATTTGTAACTCTACGGGGGCTGCTGTGTTCCGTTGTTTCGTGTGGCAGTCCATATGTTTGCTTCTGATTTTACACGGTTCCGTCATATGAAGTTAATCCCCCATAATCGTCAAGTTCAGGAATGTGCATACACGTGGAGAGGGGATAATTATACTGTTATTTTACAGTGATAGCTAATAGAATTTCAATTCCAACGCAAGTGATTTCATATTTTCCGCTGAAGAATGTACAAGTCCTGAATTTTCAAATTGTGTGGCCATTGTTAGTGGCTGGCCATCAATACGTATCCTCCATAATCAACAACAAAAAGTAAGGGTCCAACTAAAAGCATACCTCTATTTGGTTTTGAGTTGGTGGTAGTCCAATGAAAGGGGGTTGGATACTCCCCATATATATAAGCGCTCGATATAGATTTAAGTTAGTTTCAGAGAAGCTTATCTTACTATTACACCAAACTCTACACAAATTGTTCATTCATGGTTGAGGTAGACCATCCACATCAAATTTGCATCAAGCACATGCATGTCATGCACATACATGCCTGCCTCCTCTTCTATTATAGTCTAAATCTGAAACATCTTTAACAAACAATATAGGACAAACTATCCTTCAATTATAGTATCAAACATTAAGCCCTAAAAGCCCAACGAACCTACGGGGTCATATTTGGATTCTAGACAAGTACCTAAAATTTGAAAAAATATTATTTGTTTTTGAAATTTTAGGTGTAGATTTTCCCTGGTAAGAGCTACGTGGAAATATTTTTAATATTATTTTTGGATTCACAATTCAAAAGTTATTACCATTCAAAGGACAATATGGGGAGTCCGGGCAATTTGGGTAGTTTGCCAAAAGGTTCTATTGACATTGAGCTTTTTTTTAAATATAGAGAATATTTTTCTACTATGAGATTGAAAAAAAACTTATTGACTTTTTTATAAAAAGAACATTTTCACCTAAGTCAAAACTTTTCACACAAGGGAGAAAAAAAAACTTTATTTTCTACATAAAACCTAGAGATCTTCAAAATTTTCACTTTTTATTTTTTTGACCACAACATGTGTTGAAAAACTTATGATTAACCATTTGGATCATCAATCTATAGCATCTTGAGTTCACAAAACAATGAAACTAGAAATGGAAAATTTTCTTGTGTTGAAATACTATAATCTTTCAATCCGTGCAGTATATTGCAGCCTAAAAGATATAGTGACTTCATATAGATGTCTAGTTCAAGATCCTATGGTTAAATGTTGCAATCCTATTTTCTAAATATTGCATGAATCTTTTATCTCTATGTTCTACCTTGTGTTAGGTCATTGGACGCAATGAATTACAAGTATATGGAGTTGTTCACAATATTATAAAAAATTGCAATGACAGAGGGTATAGAAAGTAGCCATTTACCTAGGCAAAGCAATTATAATTTTTAGTTGAATGTCGGATCTAGAATCCAAACAGTAAATAGAGTTATCATGCCTTCTTTCATCAATAGCAAAAATATTCATAGAAACAAGACGTAAGGAGAAGAGAGCAGGAGAACATTCTTTAAGGAATGGAATGCAATAAGACGATAGAATTTGACACTGTCTGAGGTAGGCTTATTTCAGATTTTTTTATCTTTAAGATGTTGGATTTTATTTTTTTGTAATCATGTTATCTCGTCACTGTCGGTCGTTTGTTTGGTACATGTAATTCTTGGTATGAAAGATGTAAGACTAGAGGAATACCATCTTTGATTAGAAGTGTCACGGAAGTAGAGGAAGTAATGGAATGCAATGCATGGACGGGAATGTACGATTACGGAGTTCTTGTTGGAAGAAAAAGAATAACAATGATTTGTATTCAATAATTTGAATTTATATGCTTGTCCGGCTATTATTAGGTGAATAACAACGACATATAACCCTAAATCACAACGACTTTGTCCGATTGCCACATTTTGCCCTCTAAAATGTCAGTCATTATTACTGTACATTAGTTACAATGAATTGAACCTCGGTGAAATAAGTCCACTTTCCATTGCCGAAGATTAACCTTGGAACTTAAATAGGATAAAGTGCACAAAATTTGTAAGTAGTGACCAAAGGGAGCAACGTCGGGAGTGGCGCCGCGGGAGCTGGCTTGCCATCTCCCCGGACAGTTCCCAAAGTCCCGGTTTTGGACTAGTGTTCGTATGCTGCAGTGAGTAATAATTTCAGTACTTCCCGCCAAATTCCTCATTGGTTCGACAATGAGACTATGACTACGATATTGACATACGATTGAGATATTAGCTGAATTTGTGATTATTCTATTACCTGAGTTGTCTACGTACGCAGTGCTTCTGTCGTACCTGGTGAATTCCAATAGTCACTACGTTAGTTGATTGCCTATTGGGACCATGGTACCAATGGTAGATGGTAGCCATTCAACCTATCAGTTTCGTGTTGGGACAATGATACAGATGGTGGACTTGGTGGCTGTCGTTGTCGCCTTCATACGAGTTGTACACGATGCGAATGGAGATCCCGATGGGCTGCACAGAGAAACTTTGAATTACTTCCAGCTCCAACACTTCTTTTGGAGGTTGGGCTTGCGGCTAGTTTGCTCTGTTTTGCAGATTTGACAACCCAATTGGAGGTTTAGTGATAGATTGGAGGTTTGTGTGTTCAGTGCAGTTTTTGTGACACCCACATTTATAATGGCTGCGCTTCGAGGTGAATTTCTTTGGGAGGGGTGTTCCGACCTCCAGCGTATCCCACGCTTTGGAGACATTTTAGTTACCTTAGTAGACAGTGATGTGGTCCACATTAAGTTTTGGGAGCACTGTGACTCCGGCCCACTTCTGTCTTCGTTTCGTGGTGCATGGATTCTTGCAATTTCTGACATGCGCACAGTTTGTTTGGAGAATGCTGGTGTGGACAATGGTATAAACTTGCCAGATTCTTACAGGGCATTATGTGTGTACAAGTGGGAGCGGCAAAGGGATGCCTGGATGTGCGGTGGGTGTCCCAAATTGGTATCTCTCCCTTCCCATGGTGGACTTGGATGCCTTGGTCGGACTGAACCATCATGTCACAACGTCTGCCTATTTCAGAGGAATGACGGACCGACATGTGATCCGGCTTTGGAGGTCAGTTGGTGGGATCCTACCATGCCTATTGACGATGCTGTGATTCTGGGTGTCTGGGACAAAGTTGGCTTGAGTTCCGACCTGATCAGAAGGAGACTCTCTAAATGGGTAGTTGGCCGAGGTGTTCCGTGGATGAAAGAGGGTCCTACATACCAGTGCCTCATGCGGAAGACGTCGTTTGACAATCGACTTGAATTTGGCCCAGTAATGTAAGTAAGATTGGTGAGTGTTTGGGGTGAAGTGGTAGTTTTTTCTGATTGGGAGAGTAGTATTCAGGCATATACAAAGTAGTTGGGAATTGGGTATGGGACCAGCAGGTTGGAGCTATTTCAATTGGTTTAGCCGATTGGTAGTTCCCATTTTCATATGCCATTTAGGCTGCTCGTTTTCTAATTCGTAGTTCAGTCGTCTTTTACAGCAGAGCACATAGTCTTTCCCGTCCAAAGTAAAACAACCGTGTTGATGTACTTTTGCCTTGAGAAATACAATGAATGTTGCTAAATCTGCTTGAAATTAAATGTATACACTGAATCCTGCGCAATGAATACACTGAATCCTGAATTGTATGTGTGGAATGATTGAGCGGCTTGTTGCTTGTAGAATTCAATTGGAAATTTGATCCACATCTACTGTGTGTGCATATGAGTGCATGTGATTGACCTGGTCTGGTTTTGATCTACAATTGGTGTGTGCATATATAACAATTGGTGTGTACATACGATAACAATTGGTGTGTGTATATGATAACAATTGCAACCCAATAGTTCTACCCATTTTTTCATTAACGTTCCAATTGTTGTTGTATGCTTCCAGCAATTTCCGACGTCGTCGACGTCGACCTTGTCTACTCCAACGTTGTCCACCTCCAATTGTTGTTGTATGCTTCCAGCAATCTCCGACGACGTCGACCTCGTCCACTCCCACGTTGTCCACCTCCACGGCAACGTAAACCAATAGCACGTCAACTGAAACATGTTGGGAGGCCAAGCAACCTGTACAACCAATTTGTTCGTTCACGCCAATTAAAAAGACATTTTTTTGGTTCGGAGTTCGGTTCGGAGCATCCAAAATTTGGGGATCTGCCCAGAAGTTTTTCTTGAAACTCACGGGTGTGCAACGTCACGCTCTGGGAAGTTGTTCAAGTTCAAGGGACGTCCAGGTAAACCTAAATCGGCGTCAAAATCCTTATAACCCTGTATTGGAGGGTGCCGCAGGTTATCGTTGCTGTCCTATGGGTTTTCGTCGCAGTGCCATAGGTTTCCATTGCCGACCTATGGGTTTAGGTCGTCCTGCGCCAGGACGAAGTCGGCGTCAGGGGAGGAGGTCGCCACCCGTTTAGTATTCCATACATGATCGCAGGGGGCTGTGAAGTCATGTACACATCATTGTCATCGTCACCAATTTGCGGGTTTCTCCGCTTTGAGCGATGGATTGGATCCAAGTCAACAACAAGCTTGTGAAAGCATTGAAACTTGAAGGTTGTTTGAGCCGACATCGGAGCTCCACTTGAATGGCACAGAACCATCCTCAAATCCTCTGCTTTGTGGCTGAAGGATTCGTTCGTTCCCTGCAAACTCTAGACCGGCGCATGTGGAGCCTGCTTCCAGGTCCGATATCGGACGGAGCCGTCCTTCGCGTGGCTGTGGCCGGACTGGCGAGGATTTCTACTCTCGAGGCTGTTGTAACCTAGGTTAACTTGGAATCCCTTTTATTTGTGACTGTACTGTACAGTCCCCTTCAGTAAAGATACGTACTTTTTTGCATTCCTTGGGAACGTAATTTTCAGTGCTACCAACTTTGACACCATCTCGAGGGTTAGTAATTGTAATTTTACCATGAAATTTTTGGCACAAGATTATTTCTATGTTGACAACATGTGTGCAAAATTTCAAGGTCGGAAGTCGAATAGAAAAAAAGATATTCAAGATCTACCAACATGGGTAGCACTAAGAAAAGTTTTATAGCTACGAACTTTGACACCCTCCCAAGGATTGAATTTTTTGTTTTTGCCCATGTAATTTTTGGCGTGGGGCCGTCTCTATGTTTATTACATGTTTAAAGTCTAAAACATCCACACAAAGAGACATATTTAAAATCTAGCAACATGTGTAGTTGTGAGTGTAGTTGTAAGAAACATTTCACTCCTAGCCAACTTTGACACACTCCCAAGGATTAAATCTTTTGTTTTTGCGCATGAAATTTTTGGCATGAAACCATTTCTATATCGAATACATGTGTGCCAAGTTTTAAGGCCAGAATACCTATATAACAAAAGATTTTTGAAATCTACCAACATGTGTAGTTGTGAGAAATATTTCACTCTTGCCAAATTTGACACCCTCCCATGGATTGAGTTTTATGTTTTTTCCCATGAGATTTTGGGCATGAAACCATCTCTATGTTGATTATATGCATGCTTAATTTCAAGTCTAAAATATCCACGATAATAAAGAAAAAAAATCAAAATCTACCAACGTGCTAATTGTGAGAAACATCCAAGGGTACCATTTCAACTTTGGCACCTTCCCTAGGTTAGGAAATTTATTATTTTACTATGAAATTTTTAACACATGATCACCTCTATGAACATAATATGTGTGCCAAATTTCAAGGCGAGAAGATGTATAGAAAAACTCATATTCAAAATCTACCGACATGTGGAACTATGAGAAACAATCTTGTGTATCTATTATTGTATTCATCACATGGCTTTGAAATTTAACAAACATGTTATCAGCATAGATATGATCTTGTGATAAAACTTTCATGGTAAAATATCAAATTTTGAGCCCTCGGGAGGGTGTCAAAATTGGCAGCAGTGAATGGCTTACAACTACAGTCGGCTCTCTATAAATGTTACCTCTATAAGTGTTAGAATTGCATATGTGTTACTAAAAATCTCGCTCCCGAAAAAAACCTCAAAATTAACACTAGTAAGTGTTATATGTTAAGTGTTATAACATGTTCCGCTCCCCCCTGTGTTAAAATGATTCTATAAGTGTTACATTTGACAGAAACATCACAGTAGAACTTGTTTTTAAAATTTTTAATTACTTCACATGAATATATATCATATCTTTTGTGGAACTTGAGAAGATTTGTCCTATTAAAAAAAAATCTGTCAGGATTCCTCCAATAGTATCTGCAGGGGCATTGCAAGCCATATTCGAGAAGGGTATCGCAAGCCATATAGTGATTTTTTATTTTTATTTATTTGTTTGTTTGTTTAAAAAAATTGATGTGGTTGTTTGCCGCATGCAAGAGGCATGTCGTCGACCGCATCATGGATGCATGGCCTGCTAGGCTGAGGTTTGATTGCTGGCTGTGACTGTTTTTTTTCTTCTTTTTAAAAAACTCCCAAATGGGTGCATGCCTCATCGGCTTTCACTTTTATCTTCATACCTAAAAGATAGCGATGTTATGGACGCTCATGAGTTCATAAACTATGAGGTAGACTTTAATTTAAATAATTTCTATGAACCTGTTGAAGGTGCACTTCATACTATGTAGAAAATCCTTCAGCAAATACCACGTGATGTTTCATCACACATCAACTTGGTTCAAACTCTTCTGCAAGATGTGGCAATTGCCCGTATGGAAGATACCCATCCATCCACTATGGATTCTTTCTTCGCTAAAGCTTAGTTTAGTTGAATTTAGTTGAGTTTAGTTGAGTTTAGTTGAGATTAGTTGAGTTTAGTTGAGTTTAGACGAGTTGAAGTAAGTTGCATAATGGTTTATATTTTTTGTATTTTCAACTTTCATATTCTCCATATGTTATGGATTTTTCTTTGAAGTTTTACAAGTGTTATTTCATTAAATGTTATTAATCATCACTATCAAGTTTCATAAGTGTTATTTCTTTAAATATTACTAACCATCGGTATTGTATTTCATAAGTGTTATTTTTGTAAGTGTTACTAATCGTTGGTATCTAGTTCTATAAATGTTATATGTTATAACTTCATAAGTGTTACCAAAAATCCCGCTCCCGAGGAGTAACATTTATAGAGAGCCGACTGTACACATGTTGGTAAATTTGGAATATCCTTTTCTATATTTATCTTCTGGCCTTGAAATTTGGCACACATGTTATCAACATAGAAGTGATCTTGTGCCGAAAATTTCATGGTAAAATACCAATTTTTTAAACGTCAAGAAGGTGTCAAAGTTGGCAGCACTGAAAGTTACTATACCTAGGAATGCTAAAAGTACGTATCTTTATTGAAGGGGACTGTACAGTACAGTACCCTCACACAAGGATACGTACTTTTTGCTTTTGTACGTATCCACACTACACTGCTGCCAACTTTGGCACCGTCCTGAGGGCTTAAAATTTGTCAATTTACTATGAAATTTTTGGCACAAGATCTCTTCTATGTTGAAAACATGTGTGCCAAATTTCAAGGCCTGTAGATTTATACAAAAAAAGATATCCAAGATTTACCAACATGGGGTAGCTGTAAGAAAAGTTTCACAACTGCCAACTTTGACACCCTTCCAAGGATTGAAAGAATTTTTTTTTCCCATGCAATTTTTAGCATGAGACGACCTCTATGTTGATTATATGTGTGAAAAACTTCAAGTCCAAAAGATCCACACAATTAAAACTACATCAAACGCTAGCAACATGTGTAGTTGAGAGAAACATTTCACTCCTAGCCGACTTTGACACACTCCCAAGGCATGGATTTTTTGGTATTTTCCCATGAAATTTTTGACATGAGACTATCTCTATGTTGATCACATGCGTGCCAAATTTGAAGGCCAAAATATCTACATATCAAAAGATTTTTGAAATCTACCAACATGTATAGTTGTGAGAAACATTTCACTGCTGCCAACTTTGACACCCTCCTAAGGATTCAATTTTTTATTTTTTCCCATGGTATTCTGGACACAAGACCATATCCATGTTGGTTATACATGTGCTTAATTTCAAGTCCAAAAGACCCACAAAAGAAAAGAAACAAATCTAAATCTACCAACATGTGTAGTTGTGCGAAACAATCAGCAAAACCATTTCACTATTGTCAACTTTGGCACCCTCCCTAGGTCGGAAAAATTGTTAATTGACCATGAAATTTTTGGCACAAGATCACCTTCATGTTGATAACATGTGTGCCAAAATTCAATGCCAGAGTATGAATACAAAAAACCATCTTCAAAATCTACCAAAGTATATAGCTAACTTCATTTCTAGTTTTGACCGTATGAATTTAGCTTCATTTCTAGTTTTGACCGTAGGATCTCAAATACGACTTAATAAGTAACATACTCACAAAATTTAATAAACTTTGACCGCACGGATTGAAAGATTATAGTATTTAAAGTGAAACAAATGCTTCATGTCCTTCCCTACGTTCAGTGGAGCAGTAGACTTTGACTTCACTTGGTGTCAAATTTTTGCACTACACAAGGTCTAAATCCGTTACCATCGCGTTGAGCATGATGTTAGTCCCTGGCACATGAAATCTTAGAGGTAGAGGAGGGGTGTATCATATTCAAAACAACTGCGCAAGGAGTGGAGGTTCAAAAATTGCCAATTTGCGTTTTAATTTTTTATGAAATTAATATGTTTTAGATTGATAATCCGAATGGCTAATAAAAAGATTTACACTACATATTGGTGTGGAAGAATTAAAAAGAAAAAAATATGAAGATCTCTAAGTTTTATGTGGACACAAAGAAATTTTTTGGGTGCCTTGCCCGACAATGTGTGGCAATGTGTGACAATGTGTGACTTGGGTTCAATATGCTATTTTTCACTAAAGACAAGAAATTATTTTTGACAATATGAAGGGAACTAGTATTACTTGGTAGTATTGAAAATCTCACATTCAATAAAGTGTCCTAGCAAAATTTTTTGGAGGTGCTTGTGGTGCCCACTCTCCCCATTTGAAATTCAAAACCCCAGAACTTTTTCATTATATGTGGGACTTACGAAACAATTGTTCTCCCACTGAGGTCTTGATAATGTCCTTCTGCGTTAAAAGCCCATTTTTGGCAATTTTTCCTTTTGGGGTTAACCCCGAAAGGACCAAGTGTCATAAAGTGGCATATTGAAGGTTTGGCGAGGTTCCTATGGTTTCAATTTCTAATATTCCTCTTTGAAACTCTTACTGCATAAGGGCATTACTAGGACCTCACTTTGAGAACAATTCTTTCCTAAATCCGGCATTTGATGAAAAAGTTACAGGATTTTGAATTTCAAATGGAGATAGCAACCATGTCAGGCACCTCCAAATACTTTTGCTAAGACCCTCTATTGAATGTAAGATTTTCAATACTACCAAGTAATATTATTTTCCTTCCTATCGTCAAAAAATATTCTTGTCTTTAATGAAAATAGCACATTATTCCAAGTCAAACATTATCAAACATTGTCACACATTGTCGAGCAAGGTACCAAAAAAACTTCTCCCTCTCTACATAAAACTTAAAGATTTTCATATTTTTCACTTTTTATTTTTTCCACAACAACATGTGGTGTAAAACTTTTTATTGACCATTCGGATTATCAATCTAAAACATATTAGTTTCTCAAAAAATTTAAACGCACATTGGCAGTTTTTGAACCTCTACTCCTTGAACAATTGTTTTGAATATGCTACACCCCTCCTCTACCTCTAAAAATTATTGAACAAGGAACTAACATCATGATTAACATGATGGTAATGATTTTAGACCTTGTGTAGTGCAAAAATTTGACACCAAGTGTATTCAAAGTCTGCTGATCCACTCAACACACAGAAGAAAACAAACGATTTTCTCTATTTCAAACACTATAATCTTTTAATCCTTTAAGTCGAAGTTTATGAAAGTTTGTGAGGAAGTTCCTTTATAAGTCTTTATTGAGATTCTATGGTTGGAACTAGAAATAGAAGTATTGGTTTTCCTCCTTAATCATTGCACTAGAAAGAGCAGTTCTGAAGTGTTTTTGGTCTTAAAATGCCTTGGGCCTTTAGGGGTTAAGAGCTCATTGCTCTCGCTTTCAGTATATCTTTTCTACTTTGAAATCCAATATGGTATCAAAGCGTGAGTTCAAATCCGCAACGATCTAGGGCATGGACCTATTGGTAAATCGATAGCACTCACCAAGCAGGCCACCGATGAGGCAAGGAGCGAGATGAATGCACACACATCACACCAATGGGAGACTACCTCAATGTCACATGACACTTGACACCCAAATCAACGGGGTCACGGAACGCAAGAATCAAACTATTGTTTAAATGGCACAATGCCTATGTTTTCAACACTCTCTTCCTTCGCATTTATTGTCTGAGGCAGAGAAAACTACCACATACATTATTATCTGACTTCTCACTAAAGCCTTACCGGACACAACACCCAAAGCAACATTTTTTGGACCCAAACCCGATGTTTCTCACTTAAGGGTATTTGGCACATGACTATTTGTATACATACCCAAGGAAAAACGCCACAAGTTTGAGTCAAAGTCAAATAGTTGCATACTATTTGGACACAACAAAGCCACCAAAGGCTATAGATGCTATTGTCCCAAGGCTCACAGTGTCATCGTCTCTCGCAATGTAAAAATCAATGAGAACTATCGAGACAACTTTACCACAGACACACCCTCAACACCAATCATTTTCTACAACCAATTCTGGTTAATACTTCCTACGTTGTAAACCACTTAGGGTATCTCCCTGCAATCTCATTTCATTCCCTCACCTTCACAAGAAGAAACACCATTAAGACAATCCTTGAGCCATCATTACAGTATTGCCTCATCACAGAACCCTATTATAGAAGAGGACAATGTGTTCCAACCAAAATCCACTATATCCAAGAACCAACCTAGTCAACTGCATCGATCTAATGGCATTAGAGTCTAGACGCCCATCTACATGCCTTGAAGGATTTATCGGAAATATTGAGGACTCCGACTTGACATAAAAAGACACCATTGACAACTGATATTGGGTCCATGCCATAAAGGAAGAAATCCACAGTTTACAAGCGAATAAATCCTAGACATTAACCTCGCTTCTTCTAGGGCAACGCGCAATCTCATTGAAGTGGGTCTTCAAGCTTAAACCCGCACAAGGTCAAAACCCTTAATGCTACAAACAACACGCAATTTTCAACAACGCGAAGGTATCGACTACTCTAACACATTTGCCTCGGCCACCAAGTATAACACTATTGAAGTTGATACCACACTTGCTGGGACTTTCGGTTGGGAAATGCATCACCTCAACATCAAAGCAATTTGTTTGAATAGTCATCTCAAGGAAAAGGTGTATATGCAACAACCCCCGGCCATATTGCAAAGGGGAAAGAACATTTCCCTTTATGGCCTTAAACAATCCACCTAAAACTGGAACATGAAGATCAATTGTTGGCTTCGGAAACATGGACTTCAACAATCACATGCAGACAACAACCTCTACTTTCTACATGGAGGAAATTTAATAGTTTTACTTATTCATTATATCGATGACATCATTCTCACGAGCAACCACTCCACAAAAATTGCACGGTTTTGTCGGAAATTACTCCAACGTTTTAAAATGTCATATCAATGGTTTTTATCTAAATATCTTGGCATCCAATTTGTCTTCACTGAAACTAGCATCCTCATCCACCAAGCCACCTACACAAAAACTATACTGACTGATTTTGGCATGCAAGATTGCAACCCCACACAAACTCCTCTTCGAGCCAAATTTTCACCTTCAAGTCAAACAAAAAATCCAGATTTTGACCCCACGACATATCGCTCCCTTATCAAAAAATTATCTTTCCTTACCACAACTCGACATGACATTACGTATGCCGTGAACCTCCTATCTCACTACAATTTGGCTCCCCAACAAGTTGCACATTTTCAAGCCGGAAAGCAAATCTTATGTTACCTTCACCGCACCACTTCTCAAGGCCTCTTCAACCCTCGATCCAATGACTTGAATCTAAATGGACATAGCGACGCCATTTAGGAAGGGGACCTCAACCAACGGAAATCCAAACGAGCTTACATTTTTACCATTAACGACGCTCCCATTACTTGGAGCACAAAACAACAAACTTGCATTGCTCTTTCATCCACCGAATCTAAATTTTGATTCTTTGTGGAAACCACTAAAGAAGACATGTGGATTTGCAACCTTCTTCACGAATTGAGCTTGGCCAAACTGAAACTATAACCATCAAGTGTGACAACCAAATCACCATTAATTTTTCTGAAAATCCACAATCTCACTCTAGGACAACATTTTGAGATTCATCTAAAGTTCTACTAAGGCTTTAGGTCAAATTAAGTTCAATAGTTGTAAACAACTTTTACAATTTGGTGTACATTCACCCCCTTCAAGTTTCAAGGAGGGTGTTCTAAACTAGATTTACTTGGAAACCCTTCATTAGTGATTGTACATATCCATTAGGTTTTAGTTGGTGCGCGGTTGTTCATCTTTGTTTGTTAGAGCTCATTGCTCTCACTTTCAATTTATCTTCTCTACTTTGAAATCCATTAGAGGCTCAGATATAGAAGGGGTCTTGTTATGAAATCTGCCGCCCTTCCTCAACTCCTGTGTCGTTTATCCATGCAGTGCTAGCTTCCTACAACACTAGAGATTAGGCTATTTTCAACACTCCTTTTTCAATGTTTTGGTGAAGTATCGGAAAAAAGTGTCAAATCTTGTGCATGTCACAAAAACTTATTGGGATCTTTTGTATATTACAAGAAATGTGTTGAAAACTTATGCACACACTTTAAACAAATGCACATAGTATGAAAATTTGTCTAGACATTTAAAGAATGCGCACATTATGTTGAAAACTTGTGCACGTAATTTGAGCACATGCACATCGTGTTAAAAATGAGTGTAACAGAATTGTATTTAGGAATTTCAAAATATGTTTTGAAAAAATGTGTGCCACATATACATAAGACATTACACGTGTGTGATATGTGAAGGCAAGTTTTGAAATTAATCCCTAAATTTTCAAGAGTCCCGTTGGGGCAATTTTAGACGTCTGGGCATCCCTTTCCTATGGTGTCAATTTAGAACGTTTGGACTCAAGGATTAAAAATTATTGATGTTTTGAAAACAATAATAGTACCGGTGCTTCTACTAGAAGTTTTTGAATAATGTGCATTCTGGCCATTTTCTTATATATTTTTGGCCAAAATGTGCTTTCTTCTACGCTCCTGATTAGAGAAAGTAAGAGAGGAAAATTGTATAGAATGGAGTCTTCCAAAGACTACAAATTGACTTGGGATTTTCCAAATGGTATGGCTCTTAGCCACTTAGCTTGGCCCTTTGGACTTCATACTACAAAGATCCAAACTCCACAAATTGCATATTTAATTGTTTTTTCTCAACTCCAAAACCCAACCTCTCATTAGATGATCCATGAGCCACTAGGTTATCCTACATAACCAGTTATTCATTCTTCAATCACAACCCTTGGTCTTCATGATTCAAAAGTGTAAGATATGAGTTGGAAGGACGGAAGGACGCAAGTTAAAACTTCTCATGGAAATGGTGATGAATTGCTAACAGGACGCAACCACGTTTGCGTTAAAAGTCAACAACTAATTATGTAGTTGTTACCACCTAATAGAATAATTTGTGAAGTGAGGCAAAGAAACTGTGAGTTTTGACCTCTTTTCTCATTTTCACTACCATAGGTAAAAGGCAATTTTGGCACCTCCGTGCCAAATAATAAAATTAAGTTCACAAAGTTGGTTTGGCTTTCAAATTGAAAATTATGCAAATTTTGTCATGAAATCACATATTTCTATATTTAGCTTTTTTTTGCAGATTGGAGGATTGAACCTAAGACCTTAAGATTCCAACTCAAATTCCATATGCACACACATTCAAAGTTCAAGGCTTTTTCAAGGCCCCATTCCCCATTGATGAGTTCTAAGTTTGAGGATATTATATATTTGTATATTCTTCAATTTCAACATTTTCACTTAATAATTCCCACATACTTCGGCATGTCTTTTTTTTTAATTAATAAAAGCCGAACATGCCATCCACCTATGGTAATTAAAATCAACCCTAGATAGATCAAAATTCTAAGGTCGTTCACTATAGTAAGCGAACCCTTCCATCTGGAGGCCCAAGGCGAATTGACCCCCTCATTGGTACTTACCCGAGGGGGCCACAAAGTGGTGGGGCCAAACTTGGCTCTTATTTTGTTTTTGGATAGGGCCCTACTTATAGCAAGGGAGGGTCTTCGAAGGTAAACAATGGCCGTAGGACCCAAACTTGTCAAAAAAAATCCAAAAAAAACCCTTGGATCCCCAAATTAAGAGGGCCAAAAAAACGACCCCATGCAACTAAGACCGGGCCCACCTCGGGTAAGTACCAACGAGGAGTCAATTCGCCGTGGGCCATCTGGGCGTGGACAGGAAATCCCCCAAGCTCGGACTCACCCGAGGTGGGGCCCCGTCTTAATTGCATGGGCTCATTTTTCTGGCCCTCCCATTTCGGGGGGGGGTCAGAGGCTTTTTTTGGCTTTTTTTTACAAAATTGGGGCCTACGGCTCCATCTTAGTATAGAGGACCCCCTTGCAAAATTTAGGGCCCCATCCAAAAACAAAATAGGGGCCAGGTTTTGGCCCCACCACCTCCTCCCCCACCTGGTAAGTCCAAGCGTGGGGGTGTCCTGTCAAATCGGGCCATCTGGAGCTGGTGATGAAACGCTGACACGACTGGCCCCATCCGATATCGGAGGATGTGGCAGACAAGTGTCCAGCGATATAAAAAATATTGATACTACTGTATCCCCAATTTGCGGGTTCCTTCGCATTGATTGCTGGATTAAACACGAAAGAGAATGTGCTCTGACATCGGAGCTGCGCTTCTGAGGCACACACAACAATGAGAGTGAAAATGAGAAAAGTGGGCAAAACTCTGAGGCGTGGGTGCGCTCCGATATCGGAGCTACGCTTGTGTGGCACACACAGAACAAGTTTTATCGTACTAGGAACCATCCCAAAATCCTGTACTGTAGTTCGTGGTTGGAGGATTTATTCCTTTCCTGCGATGAAGTCACTTGACTCGTCTCGTACATGCTCTGCGCGGTCAAATGTGCGCTCCTTCCAGGTCCGACATCGGAGGGAGCTCACCCAAGCTTACCTGTAACCAGGAGGAATGATATTTCTAATCTCAAGGCTCCGACATCGGAGCCTAGGTGCACTCCTCGCTTCGTATGAGATGCAAAAGCCTCCGACATCGGACTAGCGCGTTTCCAACATCACATGACTGCATAAATTCGGCCTGGTCTCATGGCTCAAACAAACTTGTTTCTGCGGCATTCTGAGCTGCTCCCTCTCGAGCTGGTCTGTTCTGGAGCCGGGGTCCTGTTCTGTCCAGAGTCTGTTTCTTGTGTGCAATTCTCTCCGAATGCTTTCTGCAGGTAGATTTGTATCGGAAAGATCACTCAAGTGGAGTTAGTAGGACGTTGGTGTATTCTTTTTTCTGTCATCGGCGTTGTTCATTTCTAGTTGTAGTTGATTGGATTCGAGTCAACACAGAGTAATCGCGTCTCACAAACCTTGATTTGGAAATTTATCTGTAAAAAGACTCCATTGATGCTCGTTTGTCATATACATCCTGTTTGTACATCAGAAGCATTTTTCCAAACTATGTCGCTGATAGACAGTCGGACACAGACACGTCCTAATCCACTCCATTGGTTCTCAACAGCTGCTCCGCATCTGAGCTGAAGTCGGTGATTACCGTAACGAATGTTTGGTGTATTGTGCACAAGTCCGAGCTACGTCTAAGAGTCATGTACCCCGGTTGTTTTGGTTTTCCCCTGCCTGTGCGCCTTCCTCAACTTTTTCGATAGTTGAGAGATTTGAAACTGTCTCAATTAATATTATCTTACAATGGGAGACAACAGCTCGTGAAAATCCGCAGTCCAACACCATTTCCATTTCCGCGCCGCCCCATTCGAATTGGGCGTTCAAGGATCGTTCCAGCGTGCGCAACTCCTAACGATGGGCATCCGATCCGATACTCACTCTTAGCCATCATTGCTGTCAATAAGGGGACAATCACAAAACGATGTACCTGTCCAGCTCTGCACCTTCTGAAATTTGTGTTGTCTTCTAGCAGGAACATGTGACAAGGAATTCAATCCAAGGTGAGTCACTCCAGACGACAGAGCACAAGATGGCGCAGGCGGGCAATGGAGGCGCTCCGGAACCCGGTGATCGGCAAGGTGACGAAGCCCCCCGCCAC
This sequence comes from Bryoerythrophyllum caledonicum, assembly GCA_963971425.1. Lineage (NCBI taxonomy): Eukaryota > Viridiplantae > Streptophyta > Bryopsida > Pottiales > Pottiaceae > Bryoerythrophyllum > Bryoerythrophyllum caledonicum. The sequence goes on along the minus strand of OZ020517.1, from coordinate 23,878,584 downwards.
TCCCGATCGCCGGTGGCGAGGTCAACGTGCACCAGCTCGTACCGGTGGCGGCGGCCCCAACGAGGAATACCGCACCCGCGCGGGCACAAGCGGCAGTGGTGGCGGTTGTACCTGCGGTTGCGAATGTGGTGGTTCCTAGATTTGACGTGGACGCAGGTCTCCGCCGGGGCCCGGTTCCAACAAAACGCAGCTTTGAGTATGAAACCTACGCATGGCTTCATGACGATGGGGCTCATTAAACAAGTCCTACTCTTTGTGATCTATCACGAGACCAGAGAACTACATGTTTTTTTGGGTTCATTTTCTACAAGGTTTAGAAAAATTCGCTTCTTCTTTTTCTCTTGGTTTTTGTGTTGGTAAATACATATGTTACCGTCCACAAGGCAAGGGCATGAGTTTCGAGTTCCTTACGCTGGGTAATTGCCATCATGAGATTTTATCACTGGGATTCGACTCACATGGTCTGATTCTGTGGGGGGCATGTCTGCAGCCTTTCGTAGAGTGAGGTCACTCAGACCAATGGTCTTTTTTGTTTTGTGACTCGTGTGTTGTTTCTTTTCAAGTGCTTCATTACCTAGATTTTAGAATTTGCCTGTGTATCCGAAGAGGTTGTAGTTTAGCCTCTTCTCGTAGATGCTAGTTTCATTCCATGAAACTTGTGCTTCTACTATTGATACACTAAATGCGCACAAGTGAGAAAAAATCATGTTGAAATCTTTACTAAAATTGACAAATATTGTAGTACTTGGCATTTAGTGTAGGATTTTGTCACTACACTAAATGCCTTGTTTGCGATTGGTGTATGGGTTCGCATTTAGTGTATACTACACTAAACATAAATTTTAGTGTACTAGTCTCCAATATCTTCAGTGAAATTTTGTGGTCGATTTGAGCCACTACTTCATTGAATTTAGACCCCCTAAGTGTATTGGCACAATCTTTGATAGAGAATGGAGATGTGTATACAACATTGTTCACTACAATAGTAAGCATATATGGCTCTGCGGACTCAGTGGTTTTTACACAGGACAACTTAATGTGCTCGTTATCTTTGTGAACTACATCCGTAATTTGGGTATTGCAGTCTATGTGCTCTGGATCTAAGACATCACCAGCAAAGGTCTGACCATATACCATATTATTTGCCGACGGTGTGGTTCCCAATTTGCTTGAGATTTCTCGAGAAACACTGTCCCAATTCATACCAGTCTGGTTTTCCCTGCAGAAGCGCCCTCCTTCAGCCCTGCACTTGCCTTGCACTCCGAGCCTCCTCATCCGTCCATATCCGCTTCTTACTAACCTTGGATGGCTCAGCCAACGCCACACCAGGGCGCTTTCTGACTTGCTGGTTCTTGTCCACAGCAACTTCTCCTATCGATTGACACTCTTCGTGCCCAACCGCTACACCATTCAGTGCTTTGGTATCCAATGTCAATTCCCAACTTGTCCGATTGTCTGTTTGATGAGTCTCTGTAAGACTCTGTTCAGGATTGCTCATCACCGCAAGCGCACCAATTGATGGGTGCTCGCTCACATGATGTTGAGCATCGAACATGGGGACGGTGTTGCTTTGGGCATCTGCAATGCACTCACAGGATGTAGCTAATCACAAAGGCATAAGACAGAATATGCACAATATGGCTCATACTCAAGCAAATCAAAGAGAATAGATCTTAAATATATCATTGCGCGTGTGATTGGAATGCCCAATTCTGCCCAGGATCTGACGAACAGCAGAATTTACTAAGAACCATTCAAGGACACCACAAGGTGAAAAGGAAGTCAGAGCTACTGAGACGGAACATAACATCTAGTTCGCTATGCTATGGAGACAACCGATAAATGCATCGACATAGTCTGACAGAGAGCCCAAGTTGTGTATTCCAAAGATTGATTTCCAGGACTTGATAGCAATAACGTACATAGACCGGCACGTCCAACCCAATATGGCTAGAGGATAGATATTCACCTTTGAGTCCAAGGATGAGGTTCCTCATAGCCACGCGTTTGACAGAAATGTCCTGTGCAAAATGTGGACTGCTAAAAAGTGGAACCCCTTTACGTGGCGCAGGGCTGTAACTCAGTGAGGTCGCCTCAAGCAGAAAGACTTCTATATAGTGTAAGAGATACAAACCACAGTCGTAGCCGTTGTCTTGTCGTGGAACCTGAGACACAATGAACCTAACAATCAGCTTTCCATGACCTCTTTTTCAATAAATCAATGTCATGGCTTGTTGATGCCATTTGCAGTCATTGACGACATTCCTCCCAGGATACAACCGAAACCATCTGAACAATAGATTCCAGTCAGTACCTCCGCTTCTATGTACTTCATTTGAAACAGGTCGAATAACTGGTCCATATTATCTGAAGCACCTGGGTGTTTCTCCATTCATGCTTTTGATATGAAACTGCACACGTCAAATAATGACCATAAATAGATTAAGCCTAGAACTGATCAATGGCAACTATGCAGATAAAGAATGTCAGCATAACACACACAAGAATTTCCATATCTCTTACTTCTCAAGAAAAAAAGGAACTCCTGAATTAGCGATTTCTCACCATCAAGTCATTCAAGTGGCGGGTCCACCAGAAACATTGAGCACGATGATCTGTCTGATCCAATATATGACGATTATTAGCCAAAACCTTACCTTCGGACAAGCCTTTTGAAGCTCTCGTGCTTTCCTAAGACCGGATCTAGGTGAAGTATACAAGGTGACCCCTTCTTTTCGTCTGTCAAGGAGACATCAACAGAAGTAAGAAACTGAAATGCTCCACTTAAAAACCCATGTGTCCAAAGCGTGCATGATAATAGAGCCTCACCAGATGCGCTCCAAAGGCTCCGGAGATGGCAGATGATGATCAGGCTCCAATGCGAACTGCCATCAAACAAAGCTTGACGAATTATGAGAATCTAGTACAGCACCTAGTTGATAACAGAAGAGGCGCCCTTTCATACCGCCTACATGAAAAATTACACTTGCCCAGGAAGCTATTCTGACACGCATCATTACTCAAAGTAGACTGGAATTCTATTTTCTTCTTTCCATTCGGCAATCAACATTCAATTCACACCAAAGAACTGAACTCATACTTTCTGATGACGGGAATGAATATGTAGTCCTTCTCGAAAAGGTTGACTTCCCGAGACCACTGCCGCACATGCTCATAGTCAACCTTGCATTGATCGACGTTGTAAGATGCGCTGTTACTCCCTAAAAGTGTGAAGAAGAAGCTGTTGAAGAAATACAAACGTTCTCTGTCTTCAGGAGAAAGCTTCCTCTCCAGATACCTGCACTCACAGAAGCACATAGTCCCAGATTTCATCGTAAAAACAATATGTATACCAACGTCCTTAGAAAGCAAACTTCTTTAATGCGGAGAAAGAATTGGTCCACTCACCTGATATAGAAGTCGATTATGTTGTTGCCCAGAAACTCTGTCGGTCGGAGACCCTCCATATCTCGCTCAGTGATTGTCACTGCATCAGCTTCACCATCAGGATAGGTAAGCACTTCACCTCGTCGGTCGTAGCCCAAGAAAGAAGTGCCCGCGCTCTGCTCATACTCGTACTTGCTTGAGGTGTAGGCCTCTGGTATTTCGGACATTTGAAGCTCCTGCTCACCATAACCTAGCACACGTACATCTCCCAAGCCTGAAACCAAAGCATGCGGAGCATGTGTGTAAGCACGCACAGTTGGTGCATCAAGCAACCGAAGTCCAAGGCATGAGCAAAGTGCTGCCTCTAAGATATCAGACTGGTGGAATGGTCAGGAAATCTGACTTACCAACATGTTCCGTCAGTGGCAAATTGTGAGAGTAATGCTGTGTGGAGATATCGAGGGGCGGTTGGCTTATTGAGTTCTGCATTGAGATATACTCCATTGGAGAGGTCCTTTGCCCTTGTGAAGCACCAGCTTCTGCCGAAGAAGCCTGTCCCGTAGCCACAGAATGGGAAATTTCCATCGCCGGAGGTGCGCTGAAGAAATTGCGAGCCTCGATAAGTCTGGAATTGTCCTGGAAGAAATCCCCAGCCCTGGAGCTTCCTCTAGCAGGGTCTAGAGTGGATGATCTCCAAGCTACGGCTCATGCGGGGCTGCAGCGAGGATGCAGCGACCGACCTCCTGCAATTACAGTCAAGAGCGTTGCTTTTGAAACCATACACTGGAATACACCGAACGTACAATCACCAAACTTTGAAAGAGGTCAAGTAATCAGCCATATAAAAAGTCAACTACTTCGGAAGCCCGCAAGATACGAGATGGGTTTGAGAACATAAACCACGATTGCTGGAAGAAAGCTATGGGATGGTCTGTCGGTCGATGGAATAATAGCAAGTACAGACCTGGAGCGATCACAAAAGTAGCTCTCGGAGTAACTACTTTCGCCGCTAGTATACAAATTCCACTTCTAAATCTCCCCTCAGAGAGACCTTCGGGAGTACTGTGTCGAAGTAACAAGAGAAGGTGCGAGGCGGGACAAGAAGATAGTCGAAGCTAGGTTGAAGCCCTGGAGCATCTAGGTCGCCACTACTCTCACAGGACGTCGGTGTCACAAAACCTGGCAGAGCAGAGCCATCTCGTAGAAAGTGCAAGACCAGACAAGGTGATAGAAGCTCGATTGTGAATGTGAAGCAGTACTCTCACGTCTGCAGCAGGAGCAAGGCCGCCGACGCCCATCGCCTGCTACCGTCACCAGAACTACTAGAGGCTTGGATGTTCATCAAACTGGTGACAGAGTGGTGTGAAAGGTGCAAAGCAGCGCGTACCGACAGTTGCAATGGGGTCCGATATCGGAGACGCAAGGGTAACAGTTCGCATTCACCCGCAAACCACCGCATCTCTGCCAAGATTCCTTGATGACCAAGAAAGCCTTTTCTGCCTCAGTCCGATATCGGAGGACAGTTTCATTGGAGTCGTGGTGGTCCCACTGCGACCCCCCACTTCGGACTTCAGAGACTTTAAGGTTGGATGACCTATAACCACCAACTTAAGCTTGCTGACCTATTTATAGCGTTTGTATACGTGGTAGGAATTTTTTTGGGAATTAAAAATAGGATTTCATGAATATTGCAATTGTCGTGACCATTTATTTCTTCATATTGAAATTGCTACAAATTTTCTACGTGGATAGTCAGCCGTAACCCATTCTCGACAAACAAAACTCTCTACCTCCACAGTAAGTTGTGCTAATGACCACTTGTGCAAGAGACTAAAAACCGAGAGCTTTGAACCAATTATAAATTGACACCCAATTATAACTGACTTTCCTAAAATTTCGGAAATGGGGTGGGCGGCTGGTGATTTTGGCCCACATAAGACTATTGATTCTGGGGTTGGTGGTGGTGATAAGTTATCCAACCTTACTTCAAGAATATTGTGAGAACATATACTCCTTGGATCTTTCTCGATGAAATACTATGTTCTTCAGTGATGATACGGTTGTATTCATTAACCCTTCAATGCCCACGAGTCCCAAAATAGGACTCTAAGGTGTTAGAGTTCATATTACCTCGGAACATTTTTGAATACTACCAAGTAGATAATTTATTTTTTAAATCATCAATAATCATGTATAAATGTTTTCTTCACATTGTTATATGTCAATGTGAAGCTATCAATCTAGTGCACATGTGAACCTCTTTTATTTAAAGTAAAAAATTTCTTGCCATAATCTATTGATGGATAAAGTAGTATAGCCTCCAAAGTCCACAATTTCCATTACCTATATATGGTAATTTTAAACACTATTATAATCTATTTCATCAAATATTGGATGTTGTGCAAATTTTCTCCAAAGTTTAGGTCATGGTTTGAGTTCAATTTTGTAAGGTTGGATACTATGAATTTGGAATTATATTTTCATGAAAGTTAGTTCAAAGGAAGAAATCGGCACATATCTTGGTTTTGGAAAACAAGACCTAGGCGCTCAAGGGTTAACCCCTAAAGGACCGAAGTCCTCTTGAGGGACACTTTGAGTTTCACTTGAGTCCTTCAATCTCAAATTCTGGCATGAGTTTTCGAGATATTTATATTAATTGTGCAACTTTTTAATAGCTTTTTTTTTACATAAATTTTGTGGAAATCTGACTTACGGTTCAAAGATATAAACATTTCTCAATAACATATACAAATAGTGCGGCGGTTTTGTGTGACATATAACAAATAGTGTAGCAAAACTTTAATTGATTCTAAATTCAATAGAAAAACCATTTAATAAAAGAAAAATTCCTCTTGGAAAGAAAATGAAAATCTTGCATCTACTATACTTATTTTTGGATTTCATAAATATCAGAAGAATATGATATATGCAAAATTTTATAGTGTATTGTTAATTCTTAGCACATAGTTGCATTGTAAGATTTTTATTGACATTTTCTACCCTACTTTTACTTTTAAAATTTGGCATAAATGTGCCTAACATGATCCTTTTATAGTTGAAATTAGTATACCATAGACCGTAGTGTAAAAAGATGCCGTAGAGGGTGGTCAAAGTTTGTTGAAGGTGTTTAGTTTGAGCTCAAGAAGAGTTTATGTATAAGTTCAAAGGTTGATATCTTCCAATTCGTCCAATCAAAGTGAACAAATTCTTTACCACACACTTTCATACAATCCTAGTACAAGATCCAACGGTTAGATATTAGAAAACTATGTTTGTTTGCATAAATTTGTGTTGCATGCATTAAAACTAGCAATTTTTAGTGGTTTGGGTGCTAAAATGTCAAAGCCCTATAGGGGTTAATCCTTGTAAGCCCATTAAACCTTGATGGGACGTTTATTTATTTTTAAAAGAAGGTTCTTCAAATTTGAAAAAAAAATCTTTTCTTTTTGAAAATTTTAAAACTAGATTGTCCTTGATAAGATCTTTGTGAATTTAACCTTTTTTTTTTTGGATTCATAGTATGAAAGTTATTAGCCTTCAAAGTCAAATTGGAGACTTTGGGCAGCTCCAAAAGTTTTGCTAGAAGTTTCTACTAACATTGAGATTTTCCATACATATAGAGAATATTACCTTCTTTGAAAATGTCAAAAAAAATCTTGTCTTTAATGTGAAGAAACATTTTAACCCAAGTCAAACATTTTCACACATTGTTGCACACAAGGTACCAAAAAAACTTCTTCTTTTCAACATAAAACCCAGGGATCTTCATATTTTTCACTTTTTATTTTTTGACAACATCATGTCATGAAAACCTTCTTTTTGGCCGTTTGGATGATCATTTTTCAACATATTAAGTTCACAGTAAAATATAACTTGAATTGGCAATTTTTGAACCTTTACTTCTTGCACACTTGTTCAGTGAATATGCTACATCACTTCTCCACCTTTGAAAAAATGGTGTATAACGAACTAACATCATCAACCCTTTTTTTGTTTTGATATGATAGCCATAGTGGATGTAACTACAGGGGAGTGGAGGCAATTTTGCCTTTCAAGGGAGGTGAGAGGTGGAAACATATGGCGATTGAGAGAGTGGAATGGAAGCAATTAGGCACCAAGTAGGAAAAAGAAATCGAAGCTCCAGTTCCTATTGGAATCAACAACTAAGGATTAGATTGGAGATTTGTACATGCATTGATACTAAGAGCAACTATCATGCACTAATGATTTGTCAGTGCACAAGATGGCCAGTCAAATTTGCCATTATGTTGGGATTCCATTTTTGAATTCTAATTACAAAGGTTGGTGCCCTCGAATGGGGGCTTGAAGGCAACCAACCTTGTCAGCATGTTGAATTGGTTTCCCTTGCGACTAGCCCATGCTGGCCCAACATTCTCGCCTTCTGGCTTTGAAACTGGGACGTCAAGGCGGCACATGGCTTTAAAAAAAATCCTCCATTCTTTAACAAAGGCCGTATAGCCAGGAGGTTTTATTTTTTAGGAGTGTGGCCCATTTTAGCCAAAAAATAAAGGGTTGAACATCATTCTTAACACAAAGGCAAAGGATTTAGACCTTGTGTAGTGCAAAAATTTGACATCAAGTGAAGTCAAAGTCATCTGATTCACTCATCGCAGGGAAGAATATGAACCATTTTCTTGACTTCAAACAATATACTCTTGATATCCATGCTATAGATTGTAGCCAAAATTACTCTGGTAAGTTTATATAGCAGTCTATTTTAAGATCTGACGGTCAAAAGCCCAAAATTATACTTCAAAATTAGATTATGTTGCCACTTGTTGACAGTGGCAGTTTTGGAGTGTTTCTGGACGGAAAATGCCTTGGGCTCATAGGAGTTAGGTTACACCATCCGACATCGGAGGACATGACACAGTGGTGAGAAATCGTTCAGAGTGGTGATGAAATGATTTAGGGGGAAAATTGAGCTGGAAAGGCGGAGAACGAAGCTGTCGGGTAACAACCTCGTCATGAATCCTGGTCCCACAGCGCACCAGCGTCCCTCCGATGTCGGGGACTGGCCTCCAAGAATGTGTAATTCCAGTGCACCAGTTTTATGGTTATTCACCACAGGAAGTCATCCTTTCCATCTGGAGCTGGTGAAGAAATCTGTGACATCACTGGCACCATCCGATGTCGGAGGACGCTGCCCGCCGTGATGTCTAGACAAGTACAAATTATTCTTATCATCAGCAATGTGCCGGTTTCTCCGCATTGATCGCCGGCTTGGATGCAACAGTTGAAGGATTCATTCCTAACCCTTTATTGCCCAGGAGACCCAAAATGGGACTCTGAGGTGTTAAAACTCAATTTGCATAAAGTCCATGAGGAATTAGGTTGTGAAATTTGAAGTTCATATTTGCGCACAAATTACATGAACACTCTCCGCAATCAAATCATGATTTGGAGTTGTAGAACTCATGAAAAAGCTAGGAATATAACACAAATACGCCACATACCCTAAGGTACAAGGAATACCATGCCGCATGCTATGTTGTATTTCATACACAAGCAAAATGATTCTGGTCTTTAAATTTTTTATTGAAATTTGTCTTCTAGAGCTTCTTCATTGTTTTTTGATTGTTGATCTCTCTCATTGCATACAAAACTTCCGTTTAAATTCATATAAGATTGGAACATTTTTGTATACAATCGAGGAGACGAAAGTTAAAAAATCATCAATAATCACATATAAATGTTTTCTTGGCGTATGATATGTCAATGCGAAGCTATTGACCTAGTGCACATGTGAACCTCTTTTATTCAAAGTAAAAACATTCTTGCAAGAATCTATTGATGGATAAAGTAGTGTACCCTCCAAAGTCCACGATTTTCATAACCAATGTACGGTAGCTTTAAACACTATAATCTATTTCATCAACCATTGGATGTTGTGCAAATTTTCCCCAAAGTTTAGGTCATAGGTTGAGTTTAATTTTGTAAGGTTGGATACTAAAATTAGGTATTCTATCTCCATCAAAGTTAGTTCAAAGAAAAAATTAGCACATGTCTTGGTTTTGGAGAAACATGACATGGGCACTAAAGGGGTTAACCCCTAAATGATAAAAGTCTTGAGGTGGGCTTTTGCAAAATCTGAGGCACGTTCCCATGGTTGCAATTTATATCTCCAATCTTTGAAATTTTGTCCAAAGATGCAAGAAGACAAGAGCTACATGGGAATATAATTTTTCATTCTCAAGGGACCTATGGAAAAAAAGTTATGTCATTATAAAGAAAAAAATGTTGAGTGTGGGCACGTCGGGCAACTACAAAAACTTTTTCTAGGACACTTTATTAAATGTGGGAATTTCAACACTAGGAAGTAGTATTATTTCCTTTCATAATGTCAAAAAATATTTCTTGTCTTTAGGGGAAAAAATAGCATACTAACCTAATTCAAACATTTCCACACCTTAATTGTTGAGCAAGGTACAAAAAAACCTTGTTCTTTTCCACATAAAACTTAGAGACCTTCATATGTTATGCTTTTTATCTTTTCTATTGCAAGATGTGGTGTTCACCTTCTTATCGACCGTTTGGAATCTCATTCTATAATTTATTAAGTTCACAAAATAATGTAATGTGAATTGGCAATTTTGAACCTCTACTCCTTGCACAATTTTTTCGAATATTCTACGCCCCATTTCTACCTATAAAACTTGGTGTAGAAGGAATAGTATAATGATTGACAAGATGGTAATGAATTTAGACCTTTTGGAGTGCAAAAGTTTAACACCAAGTGAAATCAAGTCTGCTAATGTACTCAACGCTCGAAAGAAACTGAACCATTTTTTATACTTCAAAATTCACTATAATCTTTCAAACCGTGGGGTCAAAGTTTATGAAACTTTGTAAGTATGTGGCGCAATAAGTCTTCATTAAGATCCTACAATTAGAATTGGAAACAACGATTTTTGTTTCCTCCCATACTCATTGCACTCGAATCAACAATTTTGAAGTGTTTTCAATGTAAAATTGCCGAAGAAATTTTGGGATAAAATGTGATTCCTCAAGAGTCTTTGCACAATGCACAATAGGGACCAAGGTCGAGAGCTCAAACTCAGCCCTTGAAGCTTCACACTAGGAACTAAGTGTTAAGTGCCAACCACGTCTCAATGCCTACATGGAAATACTTTCATAGAGTCTTGGTGGCAAGAGTTTAGATTGGACCTGTTGAGGAAAGTGGAGCAAAAATGGAAATTCGAATTCTTGTTGACTTGCTAATTTTTTTTTCATCAACTTTTACAAGATAACTTGTACCTACGGGGTACAAATTGATTTTTGGCAAGTTCCTAAAACTCTTGTTCCAAAATTTTGATTAATCTACTAAAAATAGGAGTACAGGTTATCTTTGTGGCGATATATAATTATCTTTTTTCTAGACTTATAGAAAAAAGCTATGGTGCTTCAAACATCAAAAGCTTAAGACTAGGACAACTAGACATGGTACTATAGAATTGAAAATAGTATTGTAGGCTCAAGTGAAGGGAAGTTCTTTTTCAATTATTTTTCAAAATGACTTCCTCATAATAGAAGAAGGCATGATAATGTCATTTACGGTCCGGATATTAGATCCAACAAATATTTATTTAAGTAAAGAATGTTATTGTTTTGCTGAAGAAAAAACTAGTATCCTAAATTCCTCCATTACTTGTGCGTTTCGGCATGCAATGACCTAACGTAAGGCAATACATAAATCAATTCCATAAAATTTATGCATTGTGTAGTGGAAAAATAGGTTAATATTTGTAGTCAAAGTACATTGACCTTGTTCGCACGGACTCGTAAAATTCCTACATTGCTCCCTTTAGTTGAATAATAGATCAATTGAAGGAGGCAATTTTTGGACGCTTTTGGAGAAACATATTCACCGTCCTTTGTGGTTAAAATAATCAATATTTTACATGATCTTAGCCATTAGATTGACATGGCTATTTCTTTTTGCCTTAATGATTTATCTCAATTTTTATTTGATTTATCAATCTATAACTTTTTACCTAAATATTTTAGATGAATTCTTTTATTTGTGATTTTTGGCATGCAATTATTCATACACGTTATCCAAATTTTCTACCGAAATTTTCTCTGATGTTTTTTAGCTTAATTTTTTGGCTGAATTTTGCCAAGGATTTTTTACCTATATTTACCTAACTTTACCTTTGTCTTTGCCCCCAAGCTCCCCATTTCCCCAAGGAGTGTGCATTAAGTTATGCTGCTCTAAGAATTAGAACTCTAATCTCCTCCACACTGTTCTATGGCCCAATCCAACATTAGCAATTTTTAAATTTTATTTCGGGTGAACAAGAATATAGTGACGGGAATAAACAAACACTCTTTTCACGGCAGCTTCTATTGCACGACAAAGTTTTTCTTCTTCCATTAGCAACTTTCCCACCTATTCTCCTCCGGTGAAAGAAATCTCATTTATTGATATTTTGTAAACAATTATTGTAGTGGCGCTTGTATTGGAACGTTTAGAATAGTGTGCATTTTGACCATTTTTTTGGATGATTTTGGCCGGAAAAGTGTTTTTGTCTGGGCTTCATGGTAGAGAAAGTGAGAAGAACTTTTTATAACATAAAGACCTTCAAAGACTACAATTTTAACTTGGGATTTCCCATATGATATGGATAACAATCCCTCAACTTGACCTTTAGGGCTTCACACTACAAAGACCCAAATTCACCAAATTGCATATTTCAAACTCCAAAACAAAACCTCACCACACGGTCTTTGATGGGGTCCAGTCCTTGTTCCAAGTGTGAAGCGCCCCTAATACTATTGCAAAAATTCTAATTTCATTCACAGCATCAAGTTAACCCTTCCATGTCGAGCTGTTGAAGGATTCGCCTTCCAGAGCTGACATGACTGGCACCATCCGATATCGGAGGATGTAGCACACAAGTGCCAAGACAAGTAAACAATATTATTCTTCTCATCACCAAATTTCTGCGGGTTTCTCCGCATTGACTGCTGGATTGGACCACAAAAGTGTATGCTCCGACATCGGAGCTGTGCTTGTATGGCACTCACAACAAGTTCTACCATGATAGGAACCATCCCGAAATCCTTTACTGCAGCCCGTGGTTGAAAGATTCATTCCTTCCCTGCGATCGAGACACTTGACTCGCCTCGTACATGCTCTGCGCCGGCGCATGTGGGGTTCTTTCCAGGTCCGACATCGGAGGGAGCTCACCCTCGCCTGCGTGTGGCTAGGCGAAATGATCTTTCTAATCTCAAGGCTCCGACATCGGAGCCTGTGTGCTGTTTTCAAATCCACCCCGCTTCCCCGATTTCCGTGTCGTTTCTCCGTGCACTGCTCGCTTCGTATGAAAAGCGAAAGCCTCCGACATCGGACTAGCGCCTTTCCAACATCACCGCTCATGGGGCCCTTGTCAGTGTTGAGGTGATCACACTGTATAAATCACCCTGGTTCTCTTGGCTCAAGCAAACTTGTTTCTGAGCTGCTGCCTCTCGAAGCTGGTCTGTTCTGAATCCACCGTCCTGATCTGCCCAGAGTCTGTTCCTTGTGTGCAATTCTCTCCGATGGTTTCTGCAGGTCGTTTTGTATTGGAAAGATCACTCTAGTGGGGAGAGTCCGACGTTAATTAGTGCGTTCTTTTCTCCGTCATCGACGTTCTTCAGTTCTAGTTGTCGTAGATTGGATTCGAGTCGACACAGAGTATTCGCGTCTTTCATGCCTTGATTTGGAAATTTATTTGTAAAAGAGACTCCAATATTGTTGCGGGTTTGTGCGTCGCAAGCATCACTATCTCTGACACTGAAACACAGTCGGACATAGACATGCCCTAATCGACACCATTGGTTCTCAATATTTCTCCGCATTTGAGCTCAATTCGCTGACCGCTGTGGTAATGTTTGGTGTATTGTGCAGATATCCGTATTACTTTGAAGAGTATACCTCTGTTGTTTTCAGTTTTCCCCTGCTTGTGCGCCTTGCTCAAGTCTTCAAACAAGTAATTTGCTGAGTCGAGCAGACAGAAATGGCTTCCAACGCTAAATGGATTCTCCTCATGGCGGTCTTGGCAATCATCATGCCGGAGGCGGCGGCGACTGCCCGGGACGTAGCAGCTCCCGCTCCCATGGTTGTTACCGTCACCGTGACGTGAGTCCCAGTCATCCTTACAATATGATGGGTTTGCACAAGTCTCATGGAGGCTGATGAATGTTATTCTGAGGTGTGTTCAGCTTGGCTGCCAGAAACGAAGACAACGTTCTACAGTGGCTGGAAATCACTGCTGTGCCTCTCATGGTGTTTCTCGTGGGAGCCTGCACTTGGGGCTTGATAGAAAACATGGCGCTCTGGAAGCGCTTGACCGGGGCTGAAGTGGAATCGCCGAACACACCTCTGGAGCGGACCACCAATTCCGACCCGAGATACAACCGTGATGCACGAGGTGAGGGAACAAAGCCATTTGCAGTCGGATCGGGATTATGTTGATGTTTGGATTCACATTAAAAGTCTCGCAAGTGTCGGTGCGTCCAATTTCTATATTCGTCGGGATGTCCAATCTGTTGAGTCTAGGATACGGTTGTCGACTAGGTAATTCAGAAGCAGGAGGGAGTACAGGATATAATCGAAGGTCAGGTACTACTAAGCTACTGCGGTGGCAAGGGACGTACCAAATGACCAGCGATTGTATCCCATGATCTAGCCTGATTATGAATTACCAAGTGGAGCCGCTGATCTTAAAGCAGGCTGCAGCTGAAGTTTGTGTTATCGATATTTAAACTAAAGGTTGCACGATCATGGAATGTATGATGAAACTCTGAATCAAAGTTGTCCTTTTAAAGCATCCAATTTCAGAGTTAGAGAACACACTCAAGGTGATCAGAGAAGCAAGGATTGATCCATGTTACTCTCCAATCAAGTGCTCTTAGCAAGTAGGGAGCTTGCTTTGTCAGAGTGAAGTGAGTACATCATAGTTTTTTAGTTTTTAGATCAGTAGAACGTGTTTGCAATACCAGCTTAGTCACAATTTGCAATAGAAATAGGTCGATCTTGGGCACTATGAGCTCTGACGTGCCTCACTTGCCATTCAGAACATACCTTAATGGCGAATCTTTACCTCCATTGAGATTATGTTGAGTAGATGTGACTCCCTTGTCAATGTTATTTTACTGATGCAATAGTTCTGCTTGCGTTCCCATTTCGGAGAGGCATGTGGGACAGCAAGAGTTAAAACTGCATAGATCCAGTTGATCCAATGATGACGAAACTCATGTCATTTGTATAGATCTGGAGATTGGTCTTGAGATAACACAACGCCGCAATATGGATGGTGAAGACCCGGCCACCACTCCAGCCCTAGACCTCACCGTCCAGCATCCGGCTCTCGAAGCCCCACAAGATGTCGGGAAATGTGCGATTTTCGAAGGCAGCGTTGCAGTTCGAGAGGTGCCGACTTAGATTCTTGTGTGTGAGTTGGATATCCACTTAGGTCAGGGTCTTACTTTTAAGGTGTTGGTTTCGAGCAGTTCTTGGAGGATATCAACATGTACAAATGGAAGGATAACTTCTACGGATTCATTGCTACGAGAGAGCTTGATACAACAGAATAATCGAAGTTCAAATTCTTTGTACGTGGCTGTCACCTCTTGCAATCAGCAACTTAAGAAAGTAAGAGCTTTGTGGATGTATAATTTGTTATCTGACAAAGTACAAAGAATAAATTTTGCCATCCGAAATGAGTTTGCAGCACCCGTTTGCTTCATTTGATATTTGTTATGCCGATCACGAACATGGTACTTTACAAAAGCATAAATACCTACATTGCATAGTTGTCAGGGCATAATTTGATGAGAGTTCCAAGACTTTTAAGAATCTCAACGTGCTCAAATCCATGCTGTTCAGCGCCGAGGATTAAATACGCGAGATCTCTGATCTCCGCAGTCGAACACACTGGCTGGAGTCAGCCACCAAATTTATTGCAATATCCGTTTTAGAAACCTTAAACTCCGTCAAAGAAGGGAGGCACTGTACTGGAAGAAAATCTTTGAAAGAACCACACCCGCCGATTTCAAGAGTACGATAGCGTGAAACTGTTACGAACGCCGCCTGACCCTCAGTTCGCGGATCCTCACTACGCATACGTGCTGGTGATGCTGGACGACATCGCGGCGTCTGCACGAGCGCTGCAGAACACAGTGGCCGACGACCAGTTCTGCGTGCAATTCCCGGACGACCAGCTGCGGCGCGACGTGACGGATCTGGTGGGCAGCATGCGCTTCTGGTCCGACCTGGAAGCGGTGCAGGAGTTGGTGAAGATCGTGAAGGTGATGGTGAACGACATCGAAGTGGATCGCCCGTTGGTGAGTCAGTGCTTGCCGCTCTGGGACGAGCTCCGGGGCAAGGTGAAGGACTGGTGCGCGCATTACGACAAGGACGAGACGCCGGTGTACGAGTTCATCGAGAAGCGGTTCAACAAGAACTACCACCCAGCCTGGTCCGCGGCGTTTATCCTCGACCCGCTGTACCTCCTGCGCGACTCGAGTGGTAAGTACCTGCCTCCCTTCCGGTGCTTAACCAGTGAGCAGGAGAAGGATGTGGACCGGTTGATCACCCGGATGGTGCCGCGGGAGGAAGCGCACATCGCCCTGATGGAGCTCATGAAATGGCGCGCCGAGGGGCTCGACCCGCTGTACGCGCAAGCCGTCCAGGTGAAGGAGCGCGATCCGTTAACCGGCCGCATGAGAGCTGTCAATCCGCAGAGCCGGCGCTTGGTGTGGGAGACTTGTCTCAACGAGTACAAGTCCCTGGGGAAAGTGGCCGTCCGCTTGATCTTCCTCCACGCCACCAGCTGTGGGCTCAAGTACAACTGGTCGCTCTGGCGCTGGGCTTCCCGGAACGGCAACTCGCGGTTAGCGGTGGACAAGGCCGAGAAGATGATCTTCATCGCGTCCCATACGAAGCTGGAGCGCAGGGATTACTCGAACGAGGAGGAGAAGGACGCCGAGCTGTTCATGAACGGAAACGGTGGCAGCGATGAACATCAACTAACCGACGAGATTTTCCTCAACGCTACTTTGTAACATTGGCAGGACGTCAACTAACAGGGACGCACTTAGCACATAGACTTAGGCGGGCTGCTAGTCTCTCGTTCTTCCTTCTACTGTGCTCTCGTGTGTACATTTTGAGGTGCTCTATCATCACCATCATCATCTGACCGGGGAGGTTCACCAAGGATCATAGCACCGCCCTTCACGACACTGGTACAAGGAACTTTTGCTTTCTTTCCACTGGTAAAGGTCAATGTCAGGTAAACTATTCTTATTATTTTTTTGTTCCCCCCAACAACCAGTAGTTCGGTTGCAAGCTACCATCAGATGCAGGAGCTAGCTGTGCATTATACAGATGATTCATCAAAACTGGGTGCACGCATTCTTTCGTCACATAATTACGGATGCTGCTGTAATTGCCCAAATTTTGCTTATTACATTTTGGCTGGAAAACACCCTTTTCCTTCTCCTGCTATGTACTACTACTACTACTACTACTACTACTACTACTGTGGAGGAGAAAAGCATCTATTGCAGGGAGCAGTTTGGAATTTGAAAGTCCGGTGCTGGTGCGGCGAGAGCAGTTAGTCGTTACTGCTGATGTCACCCTCCTCTCTTTCACATCCAGCGACTGGAAGGAAACACCATCATTCTTCGCATCATTCTGCTTTTTCTTTTCCCTCAGAATGCCATCAACACACTACAAGGTCACTGTTCATGAGCTCTCTCTTCTCCAACCTTTTGTGAATAGGAACAAGTATCATCCGACAATTTAGAGTTATCTGTACAGTCACCCAAAGATACCAACAAGAGTTTTGTTCTTGTTCACCGTTGAACGTCATACTGACCCGCTGGTGGCCACAATATTCTACTTGTATGCTGTTGTATTTGAACATGATAGGGTTCAGATATTGAAATGACCCAAGAGAAAGATGTTCGTTGAGGAATCCTCAATCCAAACGTGTAAGGTGCTTGCTCAAGTTTAATATATTTTTTTTTGTAGTTTACAGTACTACCACAACTACAACAGTAGTAACGTTAGTGCATGGTTTGCAATCGTATCATCTGATTCTGATCCGGAGGACGTCGTACTTGTAACTGTTCGTCTCTTGCTTTGCAGTACATGGTTGAAGCCTAGTCGTCGTCGTCGTCGTCGTCGACTGGTTGTACCGCCTGTAACTCTCGCTTTTCCGCTGCAGGTTCTTACCACCGCGAGATACAAGAGCGTGCCGCACCAGGCTGTGGTGAACGACAGCCAGTCCCGCATCTCCCTCGTCTACTTCTGGGTGCCCTTGACCACCATCGACATCGTCGCCGCGCCGGACATGGTGGACGCGCTGCACAATCCCTGCAAATACAAGCCTTTCAGCTTCGGCACCTTGACGACGATGAAGCAGTTGCACTTCCTCGACACTTTGGATCACTTCTTACGAGAAGAGTCATAAAAGTGTGGAAGTTAGCAAAGTGGGAAGTGGTGGTGTCTATTCCAAGATGTTAGTAGGTTGGATGTGTTCTTTGGGGTTGTGTACCTATCATAGAAAGTTTGTAAAGACTTTTGGTGCTATTTGAGTTATTCGTAAAGGGAACCGGTCTTTTGTCCTCCTTTTTTTCATGCTAAAGAAAATCTAACCTGGATTTGAGTGTAGCCGCAAAGTAATCCTATGAAATAAATTCAGTATTTGACAGTTTTACGGAGGTGTTATTTATGGCACAAATGGCACAAATCTCCCAAAAACAAACAAGAAGAGTATTGAACGTCATGAGACTCTGGCATGTATCCTACAATCCTAGAGTTGTGCATGACTTGAAGGGTCAGAGTTTGCTTAAAATAAAAGCCAGGCTCAAACTGGAGTTTGGGAATTCTGGGGCTCAAAAACTAATCTATCTAGTGTTCTATTCAAGGTCTATAGTAAAACCCTGCTAGTGGACTCTGCGACCCTGGCTTTTCCATTTTACAGGTTAGAAACTGAGGATTTTGGATACTTTGCGGATAACTCTATTGCATAATCTACGTTCATTCATCATTTTACACCTGGCGGGGTTGATTTTGGTGCTTTTGCTCTTCTTACTCTTTCCACGATTGGTTATTTGTCACTTGCGGGTTTGAAGCTCCTCGTTTGTAAAGACTTTCGGTGCTATTACATAGTTTAAGTTCATTAATCCTTTAAAGGGTGGGAGTGTTGATTTTGGTGCTTTTGCTCTTCTGACTCTTTCCACAATTGGTCATTTGTCTCTCGCGGGTTTGAAGTTCCTCGTTAGCATTCCGATGGATCCCTTTAATCCCCAATCCATGCAGGCATTAGCAAACTACAATGATTTCCATGAACTGGGGTTGTGTAAATGATGTTCTGCCTATGCTCGTAGATTCTCCCAGGCTCTCATGGTCCACTTAGGCGTGAAAGGTTAATCATTCTAGTGACGGTTGTGGTTTTAGTTGAATTGTTACAATTGAAGTAGTGGAGTTCAAGTCCTATTGCCGGTGTAGTGCCTACCACCATAGTCAACCCAATTATGGTGGGGGGTCCCAAGGCCTCGTTGTATGGGGACCCCTGTTGTCTTTAAGGCAATTAGTATAGAGAAGCATATAGTGTAGAAAAGTGTTTATCCTCGAGAGGGGGGAGTAGTTTATTACGCTAGCCTATGTCCCGTGGCCATCTGCTTAGTGAAGAGAATGAACAAACACTATATTCACGCCGGTCTCCTTCGGACACTGGAGTTCTTCTTCTTCTTGAAGTAGTGGATAGAGCATAGAGCCTACAGACCAAGATGAATCAAGCATTAGTTGGGATATTGCCACTAGGATTTCGAAAGCTTTGTCCATCCTTAAGTCCTCCTCTCGAAGGTGAATTTTATAACTACAAGGCCTATTTACTAAGTGTATGAACCCCTCAAGGACCAAGGCATTTTAGAGGAAAATCTATTCCATGGTTTTGGAAAAACCGAGATGAACTTTTTGAGATTGTAGCCGTAGAATCTTCTCCTAAACTTATATGAGATGATGTGGTGAAAATTGGGGGGATTTTTGAGCAGACAGATTGAAAGATATTGTGGTTGGAGTAAAAGGTTTTGTCCCTCCAACAAACAAGTCTTGGTCCTTTAGGGGTTAAGAAGAACAAATGTGTTCTTTATACCAAAACATTTTTGGTGGTACTTGAGAGTTCCACCATAATTGGGTGGACCATAGTAGTGACACCAAAGAACATGAGGATTGGAACAAAGTCATTACAAATATTTTGCAGCTTGTGTACATGCATAATAAATTTTAGTAGATTTTTTTATCCAATCATCATAGGAATGAAAGAATCAAGGAATCTTCATTTCTTCATTTGCACCACTACGTAGGTGAACCTCTAGTTTGGCACCTCCATGCCGAATAATTAATTAAAGTGAGTAAAGGCCATTCGGCATCCAAAATAAAAATAAATTTATGATTTTTGGCAAGAAATCACATTTTACTGTATTTAGCACATTTGACAACCGTGGGGTTTGAACCCAAGACCTTGGGGTTCTAAATCAAAGCCTCCATGCATGCCCAACCTTGAAGGGAGACTTTTCCAAGCCCCACACACTACGATGTCTTCCAATGGGACAAAATCTGCAAATATATAGTTTCTCTAATTTCAACAATTTCATTGAATATTTTCCCACTAAATTCGGCAAGCATTTTTCTAATTAATAAATGCCAAACTAGAGTTCACCTACAGTATACTTAGTGTTTAGGTGATTAAAGAAGGTGTGGAGTGTGAGAATGAAACATTTTTAAAAATGTTGTGATTGGAATCTATTGTCGCCATTCTTTTCCTTCTTTCCTAATCGTTTTAAAGATATGTTCATAAATATTTTTCATATTCTTTTTTCCAGTGTTGATTTAACTACAAACTCAATTTTTATTCTAAAAACGTTTAATATATCCATGTTTACATATAATCTTATCGTGCAAATAAAAATATTGTATGTTTTTATTGTATATTCCTCTTTGGAATATACAATACATTGATGTTCCAATATATACATTTCTAAAATACCCAATATCATAAACCTTATGATTTATTGTATCTATAATGTTAAGCAAATGTTGTGTCCGTGTTTATAACCAATCATAGTGAAATAAATAGGAAAAGAAGCGGATATATACATTGACAACAAAAATTTAATCACAACTAATGGTTTTTGCACTCTAAATACCTTATGTTTTCTTCTTTAAGTAGTATCTCAAGTTGTGAAAAAGCCACCATATAACCTTTGTTATGGATCCCTTACCTTTGCAGTGAATAAACTTCTCATTTCAGCTAAAAGAAGAAGAATAACAAGAGCCATATTGACAAGTATCAACAAGTTTGTTGAGGGTAGAGCTACTGTTTATGCCACAAAGACCTAGATACCTTATTACCTCCTTTCAGATTCATATTCCTATCCAATTATAATCAAAGTTTGGTGTTGATTGAATACATCTTTCATGAATTTAACCCCGAAATTTCTCACCAAAAACACTTTAAAACTGCTCATTTTAGTGCAATGAGTAAGGAAGAAAAAAAAACTTATATTTCTAGTTTTAACTGTAGTGTAGTATCTCAATTGAGACTTATTAGGTAACACACTGACGAAATTTCATACACTTTGACCGCACGGATTGAAGAATTATAGTGTTTGAAGTAGTGAAAACGGTTTATTTTGTTCCGTGTGTTTAGTGGATCAACAAACTTTGACTTCACTTGGTGTCCAATTTGGACTCACATAAAGAAAAAATTGGACTCACACAAAATTTTTAGTAATGTCCATCTACAGTAAATATTTCAAAAAATAATGTTTTATATTGACACAGTAGGAACGAGCCCAAACATGCAAGAGCCCCCCAAGGGGAATCTTGGTCATTTAGGAGTTAACAAATGATTAGTAAAAGGTGAATTCTTGAAATAAATGAATAACTCCAATCTTAAACCAAAGCTTTCTAAATTAAGATATTGTAAGTTTTCAAAGAAATCCCTAACCTTGTAATTTTACTCTTTTAGAACATAAGCACCTCTATATCAAGCAAGTACCATAGGGTGTTAGACCAATATCATTTAGACTTCAATCGAGAAATGCACATTGTAAACCACTATGGATTCTTTGTACAAGTATGCAAACATTACCCGCCACCAAGACTCAACCTCCAATGTTCCTCGCCATTCATAAAATCCTATAAAATTATGGGCATCCCACTGTGCATTGCCAAGCCTCAAACACATTGTAGAATTGACACTCATCAATGAATGAAGTTGAAAGAGGACACTAGAATAATTAAAATTTGGAGGGCTCTCTAATTTCTACACAATTGCTAATTTTAGATGATTTTCAAGAATAAACAGTAATATTTAGTATCCACTTCACTTAAAATCACTTGTGACTAGTTCATTATTTTGTATTGGATGTGTATATATGGTGGATTACAAACTCCATGAACATGTATTGGAGCTTTCCATTATGTAGTGCTTCCTGCTGTAGATGCACTACCCTATAAAGGACCAAATGTTTGTGCGGGGGACAATTTTTTTCACTTTGACTACAATTATCTATCAATATGTACAGTACCCTCACACAAGTATACGTACTTTTTTGATTTTGTACGTTTCCACACTACATTGCTGCCAACTTTGGCACCCTCTTGAGGGCTGAAAAATTGTCAATTTAGCATGAAATTTTTGGAACAAGATCACCTTTATGTTGACAACATGTGTGCCAAATTTCAAGGCTAGAAGATAAATATAAAAAAGGATATTCAAAATCTACCAAGATGTGTAGTTGTGAGCCATTCACAGCTAACCAACTTTGACACCCTCCTAAGGATTGAAAGAATTTATTTTGCCCATGGAGTTTTTAGCATGAGACCACCTCTATGTATATAATAAGTGTGCCAAATTCCAAGGCCACATGATGAATAGAAAAAAGGATATTCAAAATTGTTTCTCGTAGCTACATATTTTGGTAGATTTTGAAGATGGTTTTTTGTATTCATCTTATGGCCTTGAATTTGGCACACATATTATCAACATGAAGGTGATCTTGTGTCAAAAATTTCATGGTCAATTAATAATTTTTCCGACCTAGGGAGGGTGCCAAAGTTGACAATAGTGAAATGCTTTCGCTGATTGTTTCTCACAACTACACATGTTGGTAGATTTAGATTTGTTTCTTTTCTTTTGTGGGTTTTTTGGACTAGAAATTAAGCACATGTATAATCAAGATAGATATGGTCTTATGTCCTGAATATCATAGGAAAAAAAAAAAAATTGAATCCTTAGGAGGGTGTCAAAGTTGGCAGCAGTGAAATGTTTCTCACAATTATACATGTTGGTAGATCTCAAAAATCCTTTTATATGTAGACATTTTGGCCTTCAAATTTGGCACGCATGTGATCAACATAGAGATAGTCTCATGTCAAAAATTTCATGGGAAAATACCAAAAAATCCAATCCTTGGGAGTGTGTCAAAGTCGGCTAGGAGTGAAATGATTCTCACAACTACACATGTTGCTAGCTTTTGATGTAGTTTTAATTGTGTGGATCTTTTGGACTTGAAATTTTTCGCACATATAATCCACATAGAGGTCGTCTCATGCTAAAAATTACATGGGCAAAAAAAATTCTTTCAATCCTTGGAAGGGTGTCAAAGTTGGCAGCTGTGAAACTTTTCTTAGAGCTACCCCATGTTGGTAAATTTTGGATATCTTTTTTTGTATAAATCTTCTGGCCTTGAAATTTGGCACACATGTTTTCAACATAGAAGTGATCTTGTGCCAAAAATTTCATGGTAAATTGACAAATTTTTAGCCCTCAGGACGGTGCCAAAGTTGGCAGCAGTGTAGTGTGGAAACGTACAAAAGCAAAAAGTACGTATACTTGTATGAGGGTACTGTACAGTCAAAAATCACAAAACGTTCACCACATCATCTCATATAAGTTATGAAGAAGATCCTATAGTTACATCCTCAAAAAGTTTGTATAGGCGGTTTTTAATCCATGGAGTACAAATTCCTCTAAAATCCCTTTATTCTTTAGGGGTTAACCCTAAAGAAACACAACAATTTATAAGACCCTCTACTCCATTGATGAACAACTGCCTATACAAACTTTTTGAGGATGTAATCGTAGGATCTTCTTCTTAACTTATATGAGATGATGTGGTAAAAGTTTTGTGATTTTTTACCATATGCATTGAAAGATAATTGTAGTCAAAGTGAAAAACTTGTCCCCTGCATGGACACTTGGTCCCTTTCGTAAAAGAAGCAACAAAATACAACCAAATACACGACGCCATATACGACCATGTACATGCACATGCATACATGATGACACATGTACCTGACAAATACATATCCACCAACGAACACCAGCCAATTGCCAGAGCGGTTAACCCTTAAACGTATGAAGGCGCCGACGGTGGCCACCATATTCTACATGTACAGTGTTGTATTTGACCATGATAAGTTTTAGATATTGAAATGACTCCCAAATGAAAGATGTTAGTTGAAGATTCTTCAATTCAAAGGTGTAAATCTGGCTGAACTACAATACATTTTCTGTATCCTACATTTGAAAATACGGTCCTGTATATACGATTTTCGACTGACGTTTAAGGGTTGACGGAATTGCTTCTTCCTTGAGCGTAGCAGGCTTGACCCAACACTTGAACAGTAGAAATTTCCAATAATAAAACTACACAAAAACATAACCTATAATATTATTTTTCCTTTGACTCATTTCCGAAGGCATTCCGTCAAACTCAAGACTGCACAGAAGGAGAGTCAGGACTGACTTTGATTCCGGCCTAAGGATTATGTTATTAAAGGAAAAAAAATCACCACAACCAATTCAGTTACTGTACTGTTTTCACAATCATGCAGAAAGGCAATTCTGTAAAAATCAAAGCAGAGGAAAGAGGCAAAAAAAAGTTACCAAAAAGTCAATCACTTACTTCTTTCAGCATTTGCAATTACCCTGGCTGTAACCCTTAAAGGACGGGGACAAAAGTTTTCACTTTGACTGCAATTCTCTCCTTCAATCCCTACGGTCCCATTCCACCAAAAAATTACCACATCATCTCATATAAGTTTAGAAGAAGATCCTACGGTTTTATTCTAGAAAAGTTCACGTAGGCTGTTTCTAATCCATGGAGTAGAGATTTCTTCGTGCCCAACCGCGACACCATTAAGTGCTTTGGTATCCAATGTCAACTCGCAACTTGGTCGATTTTCTCTTTGATGAGTCTCTGTGAGACACTGTTCATGATTGTTCAATACCGCAACCGCATCAATCGATGGGTGTTTGCTTAAATGACGTTGAGCATCGAACATGGGGACGGTGTTGCTCTGCGCTTCTGCACTGCACCCACCGGATGTAGCTAATCAGAAAGGCATAAATCGGCATATTCACAATATGGCTCATATTCAAGCAAATCAAAGAGAAAAGATCTTAAATATATCACTGCGCGTGTCATTGGGATGCCCAATTCTGCCCAAGACTTTACCAACATCAGCAATTATACTATGAATCATTAGGGGACACAAGGTGAAGTGGAAGAAAGAGCTACTGAGACGGAACGTACCATCTGATTCGCTGTGCTATGCAGACGACCGATAAATGCATCGACATAGTTTGACAAAAGCTTAAGGTGTGTATCCCATAGATTGATCGTACATACTTGAAATGACCACAAGAATAGCTCTCGGAGCAACTATTTTCGCCGCTACTATACAAATTCCACATTTAAGTCTCCTCTCAGAGAGCCCAGCTTCAAGAGTACTGTGTCGGAGTTATAAAAGCTGAGCTGAGCCATTTCAGAGAAGGTGGGAGGCTGGACAAGAAGATAGAAGCAAGGTTGAAGGCCTGGAGCATCTGGGTCCCCACTACCCTCACAGGATGTCGGTGTTACAAAACCTGGCAGAGTGGAGCCATCTCATAGAAAGTCGAGACAAGGAGGTTGAAGCTCGATTGTGAACCTGGAGGAGTACTCGCACATCTGGAGCAGGAGCAAGGCCACCGACACCCGTCGTCTACTACCATCACCAAAACTAATAGCTGCTTGGATGTTCATCAAACTGAACGTACAGTGGTGGGAACGATGCGAAGTAGCGCGTGCCGACAGGTGCAATGGGGTCCAATGTCGGAGGCGCAAGGGTTGGTTCGTAGACACGCCGCATCTTTCCGAAACTCCGCCACTATTCCATGATGTCGTGGCTTGATGGATTTGTATTGGAAAGATCACTCTAGTGGAGAGAGTCCGAAGATAGTGTATACTTTCCTCTATCATCGACGTTGATCATTTCTAGTTGTAGTTGATTGGATTCGAGTCAACACAGAGTAATCACGTCTTTCATGCCTTGATTTTGAATTTTTTTTGTAAAAAGACTCCATCATTGCTCGTTTGTCATACACATCTTGTTTGTACTTCACAGCATTTTAACTAACTATGTCACTGAAAACACAGTCGGACACAGACATGTCCTAATCCACACCATTGGTTCTCAACAACTGCTCCGCATCTGAGCTAAAATCGGTGAACACTGTGACGAATGATTGTGTATTGTGCACACGTCCGAGATGCATCTTAGAGTTTACCCCAGTTGTTATGGTTTTGCCCTGCCGGTGAGCCTTGCTCATCTACTTCAATATTGATTTGAAACTGTCTCAAATATTATTTTACAATGGAGACAACAGTTCGTGATGTTTCGCAATCTAACACCGCTTCCATTTCCGCGCCGCCCCATTCCAATTGAGCGTTCAAGGATCGTTCCAGCGTGCGCAACTCCGAACGTTGGGCATCCGATCCGATACTCACTCTTAGCCATCAATGCAGTCAATAAGAGAACGATCACAAATGTTGTACTCATCCAGCTCTCGCTGTTGCTGCACCTCCTGAAATTGTAGTCACCTCGTTTGGAAGTCAGTGTGACTGAACCTATTTGTGATGTCCCTCATCAAATGTACTATTGGTGTCATAAGCACTACAAGTAAGATGCTATAAGACCACCAACATTTGATATACCAAACAACGACCATCTCTGGTATAGTTTGTCACTATTTGGTGCACGAGTCGTCCTCACACCATATCTCTAGTAGTGAAAGGTAGTTGAAAATTCTTGACAGTGGATTGGTGATAATGAAGTTTTAGTTACCTTCAAAAATAGGAGTAAATCCCTATTGTCAACCTCTAGTTACAAGTCTTGTTAGGGTAATCTAAATTACGTAGAGAGAGTGGTTTGGTTTGGAAAAGTGTGGGGGAACGGATGGTCAATGCTTAGGAAACATAGGGAATGATGGAGGAGCTTTTGCTTGCATTCAATTGGGCCCAAATTAGTCAATGCCATTACCACTCATGCAGTTCATTGGCGTGAAGTAGAAGTGGGCACTGAGATTTACCCATGGTCAATTCTCTCTTGTACAAAGAGGGTGAAATCGTACCAAGGCTCAATTCTCTCTTGTACAAAGAGGGTGAAATCGTACCAAGGCTCAATTCATGAGATAGACAAATAAGGCATTGAGACCAATTTGGAGCAAAATGGTAACTTTTTGATAGACATCTAAATTCTTGATAATCTTGATAATGAAAGAAGGCCTAGTCAAGAGTCTTTTAGTTATGGATCATAATATTCTCCTTTCTGTACTTTTCATCTTAAAGACTTGAATAAACAACAGTTGTTTGAGTCTTTTGTAAGTGTTTAGTAATTAACCATTTATTTATCATTGTTTTCTTTACGAAAGCTTATGTTTTGATACTTTTAATGTCAAGTAGATTTCAAATTGTATGCTCAATATGAATAATGGGGGATGAAACATCAACATGAAATTCATTTTCATATGTGTCAAAATAGTTTAGACTATTCCAAGAGATATGAACTATTAGTATATAAATTGAGCATTTTAATGTGAGTTGAAGTCAACATTCATTCTTTGTTATCTAGAATACTACAATTCACTTAATGCATATTTGACTACTCTCTAATTGTCTTTAATTACAATGAGTACATGCTGCAAATAATGCATCATGAATACATTGAGGAGTACATAATCATTGAAAAAATATTGCATGTAGTGAGAAATGAGAAGTAAATTAGAAGTATGTTGTTTTCAAACTTTCGAAACTGATCATTAGCGTATTCTTCATAACATGTTTATGCATGTAAGTCATAATATGTATTTTCTTGATACAAGGATCTAAGGAAATGAAATCACTTTAGATAAGATTCTATCTCATCTAAAGTTCTAAGTTAAAATAAAATAAGTTTAAAAATTAAGTATGCCAAAAGAAGTAATTATGTCAATAAAACTTGAATAAGGGATAAATATCCATTTCAGCTTAATTATTAATTGCATATTCCATATTGAACTCAAGTGAGGGCCGCTTTACACCTAACGCCCTAGTCAAGAGTCCAAAGGTTTCCACTAATGAGATTGCTTGAATGGCCAAAGTCTGGCCTCTCGGCCTTCACACCAAAGGCCAAAGTCCAAAGGCCGTCGTCTTCCAATGTGCCTACATGGGGGTACTTTTGCAAAGTTTTGGCGCCAACCGTTTTTCTATGTCAAACACTATAATCTTTGAATCCGTGCTGTGAAAGTTCATGAAATTTTGTGAGAATGTTACTTAATAAGTCTTACTTGAGATCCTTTGGTTAGATATAGGTAAAAAAAAATTTGTTTTCTCTTTTACTTGCTGAAATGAGCAATTTCGACGTGCTTTTGGTATCAAATGTGTAGAAGAAATGTATGGGTTAAAGATCCTACACTTGAAAGTTTTAAAGAATTTCCCATTTAGTCTTGCAGCGTCTCATCATAAAGAGGCAGGTTTTGGAGTGGTATTAATGAAACATAGTTTAGGTACTTTAAAAGTTGAACACACCACTCAATCCCTAAAAGTCGTTGACTATTTTTCACCAAAAATAATTCAATCTAAATATAATGAAAAAAAATGAAAAAAATATATATAATTGTAATTCCAACTCCAATCGTAAAATCGAAATCTATGTAATACTAAACCGACATGCTCACAACTTTCCAAAAATATTGACCTTATAGTGTTTGAAGTAATGAAAGTTGTCACTCTTCTTCACATTGCGTTTATAGGATCTTCATACTTTTACTTCACTTGGTGTCAAATTTGTGCATTACAAAAGCTATAAAATTTTATACCATTAAAAAAAAAAAAAAAAACAAGAAGAAGAAGAAGAAGAAGAAGAAGAAGAAGAAGAAGAGGAAGAAGAAGAAGAAGAAGAAGAAGAAGAAGAGGAAGAGGAAGAAGAAGAAGAAGAAGAAGAAGAAGAAGAAGAAGAAGAAGAAGAAGAAGAAGAAGAAGAAGAAGAAGAAGAAGAAGAAGAAGAAGAAGAAGAAGAAGAAGAAGAAGAAGAAGAAGAAGAAGAAGAAGAAGAAGAAGAAGAAGAAGAAGAAGAAGAAGAAGAAGAAGAAGAAGAAGAAGAAGAAGAAGAAGAAGAAGAAGAAGAAGAAGAAGAAGAAGAAGAAGAAGAAGAAGAAGAAGAAGAAGAAGAAGAAGAAGAAGAAGAAGAAGAAGAAGAAGAAGAAGAAGAAGAAGAAGAAGAAGAAGAAGAAGAAGAAGAAGAAGAAGAAGAAGAAGAAGAAGAAGAAGAAGAAGAAGAAGAAGAAGAAGAAGAAGAAGAAGAAGAAGAAGAAGAAGAAGAAGAAGAAGAAGAAGAAGAAGAAGAAGAAGAAGAAGAAGAAGAAGAAGAAGAAGAAGAAGAAGAAGAAGAAGAAGAAGAAGAAGAAGAAGAAGAAGAAGAAGAAGAAGAAGAAGAAGAAGAAGAAGAAGAAGAAGAAGAAGAAGAAGAAGAAGAAGAAGAAGAAGAAGAAGAAGAAGAAGAAGAAGAAGAAGAAGAAGAAGAAGAAGAAGAAGAAGAAGAAGAAGAAGAAGAAGAAGAAGAAGAAGAAGAAGAAGAAGAAGAAGAAGAAGAAGAAGAAGAAGAAGAAGAAGAAGAAGAAGAAGAAGAAGAAGAAGAAGAAGAAGAAGAAGAAGAAGAAGAAGAAGAAGAAGAAGAAGAAGAAGAAGAAGAAGAAGAAGAAGAAGAAGAAGAAGAAGAAGAAGAAGAAGAAGAAGAAGAAGAAGAAGAAGAAGAAGAAGAAGAAGAAGAAGAAGAAGAAGAAGAAGAAGAAGAAGAAGAAGAAGAAGAAGAAGAAGAAGAAGAAGAAGAAGAAGAAGAAGAAGAAGAAGAAGAAGAAGAAGAAGAAGAAGAAGAAGAAGAAGAAGAAGAAGAAGAAGAAGAAGAAGAAGAAGAAGAAGAAGAAGAAGAAGAAGAAGAAGAAGAAGAAGAAGAAGAAGAACGCCAGTTCCCGAAGGGGACCGGCATGAATAAAGTGTCTGTTCGCTCCACCACTAAGACCGTGCCCACCTAGCAAGGAATTAGTAGTATGGAGCTACTTCCTCCTCTCGAGGGTAGACAAAGAAGAGGGAAGGACCGGGGGGGGGGAGGGAGGAAGGAGAGGAAATGAGTGGGGCAATGGGGAAGTTGGATGTTTAATGGTGTGTCATGTGGATCTGGGAGGGTTTGGTTATTCAACATTTTTTGTTTATGTAAAAGTATGGACATAGCATGTTGGATTGCGATGGTGTTGATATTTTTGAAGGTATGTTTAATTGTTACCATTAAGATGTACTAAGTGATGTTAGTTCCATATAGTCTAATGTTTAATGGTTGAAGAAAAGTGAAGCATTTTCAAAAAAATTATGGAATGAAGGATGGTTCAAAAAATCTCACTTGACGCTGAGGTAAACCTTCAAGATTCATTCTCATGAAGAGAATGTTTCTATTAAGAACATGATTTTGAAATATTCATGGAAGAAATACCACAAACAGTGAAAATAAGGAATGTGGTTTCTTATTGACCCTATATCTCTTTTACTCTTTCTTAAAATGTAAAGCACCTAAAAGTTTTAAATAAAAAATGAAGTCCTCTTCTTTGTGAAATAGTTTTTAAACTACCACCAAAGCAACCAATATAAAGGACGTGATTGTTGTTTTGTTTTGTATGTGTCTTAATGTTGGTAGAAACTTGTAGCAAACAATTTTGGAGTTGCCCGGAGTCCATAAGATTTAGTATAGCAAAAGTAATTTTTAAAGGTTCCATGTGAAAAAAGTATATATTCCACAAAGCTACTACTATGCCACATCTTCACAAAGAATTCAAAAATTTATGATCCAAATTGAGACAGTAGGGCCGTGCCCAAAATGGGAAACGTCCCCCCAAAGAGAAATGGTCCTAAACTTAGGGGCTATAGAGATTGTGTAAGACAAAGGAGTATAGCAAATACTGACTAAGGTATATCCCTTTATGACCAAATATAGAGTGGCAATGATAAGAAGGTGGTGGTAGTAGGGAAGGATACCTTAGCTCTTGTATAGTTTGCCACAATGTGGTATACTCAATGGTCATCTCATACCATTTTCCTAGTAGTGAAAGGTACTTCAAATTTCTAGATGGTAGATTAGTCATGATGATATAAAAGTAACTGTGAAAGTGGAGGAGTGAACGCCTCATGTCACCCTCTAGTTTAAAGCCTCATTATGATAATTGGACCCACATGGAGAAGGTGAATTGGCTTGGAAAACATGTGGGTGAACGATTGGTCAATGCTTAGAGAGCCTAGGATACAAATGGAGACTATATCTCTCAAATATTAATGACTATACTCTCCATTGTAAATATATGAAATCGGTCCTAGGGCTTTATAAAAAACTTATTAGAGCCATTAGTAAATGCATCTAAAATCTGAATAGAGGCCCCTAATTTTTGTGTCAAACAAAAAATTGAACTCAAAACAACTCTAAACTTTTCTTTTGTTTTTCTTGGTAGCCACGAGGGCAATATGAAATCAAACATAAGATCTACCTAGCTAGTGTATACAAGTGCTTTTATGATATTACTAAATACAACTCATTAAGTAAACTAATGGAATTACATCAATCAAAATGATATACAACCTTTAGTTGAAATTTCAACATGCAAAGTAAGAAAAATGTGCCATTTTTTTTTAATTACTCAAAGAATGCTACAATGCACAAAAACTTACAAAATATACTAGAATTTGTCATTTATTTTGCATGAAAAATACTATCATATACATAGTAGTGATCAATTGTAGACTTGAATTTGAAGTCAATAATAATCTTTATAGTTAAGAACTTTTTTAACTTAAATTGAACTAATACATTCCTTATCATGCATCACTTGAATAGTCCATTAAATAATATACATCTAATGATGTAATGTAATGAACAATAATATATATGATTCTATCATATAACCATAAATCATACAAAAACAACGCATAATTCATTATGCTTAATAGTTTCTTAATTATACTTTAATACAAGAACAACAATGGTAGTACTGGAGAGAAAAAAAAAAACACTCTTCATTCTAAAGTTGTTTCTCATGAAGAACAAATCATATGTTTATGTCTCTGTAAAATATTTCTAATTATTTCACATAATTGATCTCGAGATTATTAAACCAACATAGTTCATATGACACCATATAATATATAGTGTGATGGAATAGAAAATTATAACTTTATCATATATAATTTCAAATCGGTAATGACTTTTTATAAGGGATTGACTTGCAATAAACACTAATTATGATGTTTTCTTTTCAATTCAACTAAATTTCTTCATAGTGGAAATAGATGAATCGACCAATAATAAACAACATACCTACTTTCTCCCTCATATCACATGAAAAGAAGAATTCACAAGTGTTAGACCATTCCCTATCAAACATTGAAAACTTGAATTCAAATACACTCCACTTCTGGAACCAATTTCTATACGTTCATCATATCTCATCCAAAATATCTCAAAACTACTCACTGACATCATCGTCAAAGTCCTTCCACTTCCGTTCACAACTATACTCCAACCACAACTTCCCATAATAAATCGATGAAGGGGACTCCGTTGTACTCAAAGGAGTGTCCTCTATCCACACCGACTGCAACCGAGGCAAGTGATGCAAATCAGGAAGCCACTTCAATCTTGATTTATAACACCATAATTTCTCCAAGCTGATCAGGTCTTGTACGCCTGGGATCTCCTCCACACCACTCCACCTTATATCCAACATAGTCAACGCTTTCAAGTGACCTAACCACGGCAATGTTTCCAATGAACGGCATCTACCAAGGTCCAATGAAGTGAGCGAGTGCAATTCCTGCACACCTGAAATCTCTTCTACACCACTGCCCATCATACTCAACTCAGTGAGAGCCTTCAAGCAACCTAACGCTGGAACTCTTCTCAGCGCTCTGCAGTTTACAAGGTTCAGTGTCGTCAGGGAATGTAGTGCGCTCAAACCCTGGATGCTTGTCAGGGCATCCCAATAAGAGAGATCCAAGACTTCCAAGCACCGCAACGTGCTCAAATCCATACCATTCAACGGCACCGAAGAATAAATACGCCTGATCTCTAGTGTCCGCAGTCGAACACACTGGCTAAAGTCAGCCACCGAAACCAATTCGATGCAACATCCAGAAACCCTAAACCTCCTCAAAGAAGGAAGGCACTGTACTGGAGGAAAATCCATGTAAGAAACACACCCACCGATTTCAAGGTATCCCAGTCCTTTGACCGCTTCCCACCCTGTTACCTTCTCCAGGCTAGAACAAGCATCGATGCGGAGGTAGCGCAGCTCTGGGAAGAAACTCAAGTCGACAAGCTGGAGGTTCCCACACTCAGAGAGTACCAGCACTCTAATTCGATGCACAGACAACGGAACTGACGCCTCGGAAAACGAAACGATGCCATCATTGCGCATTACTTTCAGGTAGATGTCGAAGTCGGGAATCTTGCGAAACACCTTCTCCACGAATTTCTTGTACACCCGCAGATACCCCAAATGCAGATAATACCCCTCATGATCATTATCATCCTCAAAGCTCAGAAACTTGAGCGCCGAAAGCTGAAACAACTGCACATCGACAAGCCTCTCCGTGTGCATCAAGCATCATCACAACCATCCGAAGACAAGCCACCTAAGTAGACGAACAAAACTCTGCAGGTAATGCTGCAACATGATTCTGAGCACGCTCGGTCTGTTCCTACTCCCCAGAGCGTACTGAAAGCATATTGCACCCTAGTGGACTGGTATGAAATGATTCATCCAAACACGCAATTTGAAGTTGAAGCCCTTGCAATCGAAAACTTACATGCTTGCGAATGACCGACGGTTTCCGGTCATGCACAATTCCCACCTTTTGGCATATCACTTCGACGTTGTAGAATGGACATTCATCAATTTCCGGAAGCATCACAAGATCCATAAGTGTGGATCTCAGGTCCTCCTTTAAACTCTTGAAACCGGGAATAGCCTGCCCCACAAACCCAAGACGTCAATGCAAACCAGATGCATGGCCCATCATTTGGACGCACAGAAGAATCTGAACCTCACCACTGCAATCGAGACTCGGTGCTATCAGACATGTCCAAAGCATAGGGAGGAGGTGATCCAGCACTTACAACTTGTTTCCGGGATGAATTTCTAGTTCGAAACGGTGCTGGAACTGACATTGGAGCAGTCATTGCTGCAGTGGCTGGGACTGCTGAGCCCACAGGTGCTGAGTGGTTCACATCACCCGCTGAAACCTGGCCAGTACCATCACCACCACTATGCCTGGCTCGCTTTAGGGACCTGACTTTGTGAGAGAATGCGTCGATACACTTGTACCATTCCTCATTCAAGGTAGTTGCCAATTTCAGCTCCAGTCTCTCCTCTTCCGTGATCTCTGAAAACGTCCGGCCGGTTTTCGCAGAATAGTCCTTCATGCTCTTGTAAGCCTTCTGCAAAGTCTCGTACCGGCGCCGACACTGCTCCGCCGACGGTGTGGTTCCCAGCCTGCTTGTGATTTCTTGAGAGACACTGTCCCAGTTCATATCAGTTTGGTTACCCTTGCAGAAGCGGCCTCCTTCGGCCTTGCAGTTCAGAAGAGTCCAAGTCTCCCCGTCGGTCCATTTCCGCTTTTTACTCAACTGCTTCGATGGCGCACGCAACGCTGCACTTGGGCTATTCCTGACTTGCAGGTTTCTGTCCATTGAAACTCCTTCAGATGATTTGTACTCTTCATGCGCAACCGCGACACCATTTAGAGGCTTGCTATCTAAATTCAACTTCCGAGTTGTTCGACTGTCTGCGTGAGGATCGGACATAGACACGCTGTTGCTCTGCACATCTGCAATGCGCCCACCAGATGCTGTGGACACAACCCTAAGAATCGGATCGGAATATCGACTGCAATGCTGTTTCTAACGCATCATTATTTCTGCAAATAAACCGCTACATTGACTGAGGTGCATAAACCACCACTAGATTCCGACCAACAACAATCATAAAACTATCATTCGACGGACACGTCAAGGTGAGGTACAAGAAACGGCTACTCAGGGCATGCACAGAGACGAAACAGAACATCCAATTCTTTGTCATTGGAAACATCAGTAAAATGCATCAGAGGAGTTTGACACAGCCTTGAGCATGATTCCGACGATACGTAAACATACCGTAAGTAGACCCAAGTACAAACAACATAACATATCTACGGGATAGATATTCACCTTCAAGTCCACGGACGAGTTCCTGAATAGCCCTGCGTTTGTCCGAAACCTCTTCTGCAAACTGCGGACGGGTAAAGAGTGGAACCCCTCTCCTTGGAGCAAACCTCACTGAGGTTGCCTCAGACAAAAAAACCTCGATATAGTGTAAGAGGTATACACCGCAGTCGTACGCGTTCTTCTGTCGTGGAACCTGAAATATGCAATCAATCTGAAAATCAGAATTCCACACCTAACTCTGCCACAGCTATGTCTGTCCCATCGTGACTGTAAGGTTCCAACATCCCGCCCAAATCACAGACAAAACCATCACAACTTCTCTTGGGCAATACCTCAGCTTGTATGTACTTCAGTTGACAGAGGTCAAGTAGCCGATCCATGTTGTCATCTGAAGCATGGCATTTCTCCATCCATGTTTTAGATAGGTAGCTGCACGGGGGATTAATGGCCATTGCGATCCAGTATAGCGTTAGTCGCTTGCTACAAGGAAACATGAGTTATTATCACACTAATACCAAGTTCAACTCCTGCTTTCCAGGAAAAAGTGAGTAGTACGGAACGAGCCTCCAACATATTGCAATAATCTGTACGAAATGAATGTACTTCCCATCTGCCAGTTGTTCTGCCAGAGTAACTCAAAGAACTCTTCGAAGCTTGTGCAATACAAGACATGCATTCAGGAATCATCACACTGAGAAAATGAGATTCATGTGTAATGATATCCACATATACTCACCTCCGAACCTGCCTTTTGAAGTTCTCGTGAATCCCTTCAAGCGAATCCAGATGAAGAATACACGGTGTGCCCCTCTTTTCACCTGTCAAGGGAATGTCATAGGAAGTAAGAACTTCATCCATCCAAAAACAAACAATAGCATCAAACAAAGTGCACGTCAACACGGCCTCACCAGATGCGCTCCAAAGGCTCCGAAGATGGCAGATAATGACCAGGCTCCAATGCGATCTGCAATCCAACAAAACTCACCCCAAACTTTAGAATCCGTAGAGCCGCCTGCGCTCCACATACGACCAACGAACGCACTCTTTGTTGCTGTGTACACACAACAATACACCTCACCAGATGGTTCGAACGAATGCTCGATCAATGTAACCGTACTGAAAGCACTGCAATCAACACTTCACCCATGCATAGGAACACTGCTGTACTGTACAGTCACCTTCTAACGACAGGAATAAAAACGAAGTCCTTCTCGAACATATTCACTTCTGCCGACCACTTTCGCACTTGCTCATAGTCAACCTTGCACTGACTGATGTCGTCAGTTGCACTGTTAAACCCTAAAAGTTTCGAAAAGAAGAAGCTGTTGAAGATATGAAAACGTGCTCTGTCCCCAGGGAAAAGC
Organism: Bryoerythrophyllum caledonicum; assembly: GCA_963971425.1. Classification (NCBI taxonomy): domain Eukaryota; kingdom Viridiplantae; phylum Streptophyta; class Bryopsida; order Pottiales; family Pottiaceae; genus Bryoerythrophyllum; species Bryoerythrophyllum caledonicum. The sequence goes on along the minus strand of OZ020517.1, from coordinate 23,842,209 downwards.
TTTCTCTCCAGATACCTGCACCAACACCACTACATTTGGTACCAACAATCTAGAAATCAAGTTAACAAAAAATGAACAGTTGGCAAGTACAAGCAGAATTCTTACCGAAACAAATCTAATGGAAACACCAAGACCCGGCTGACTCACTTGATATAGAAGTCGATTATGTTGTTGCCCAGATACTCTGTCGGTCGGAGACCCTCCACATCTAGCTCAGTGATTGTCACAGCATCAGCTTCACCTTCAGGATAGGTAAGCACTTCACCTCGTCGGTCGTTGCCCAAGATAGAAGTGCCCGCGCTCTGCTCATATTCGTACTTGCTTGTGGTGTAGGCCTCTGGTGTTTGGGATTGATGCTCCTGCTCACCATAACCTAGCACACGTACGTCTCCCAAGCCTGAAACTAGAGCATGCAGGCGAGGTGTGTTAGTTAGCACAGTTGGTGCGACGAGCAACAGAAGACCGTCGCCTGAGCAAATTGCTGCCTCTAAGATCTCAGACTGGTGGCATGGTCTGTAAACCCCACTTACCACCATGTTCCGTCACTACCAAACTCTGAGAGTATTGCAGTGTGGAAATATCGAGGGGAAGCTGTCTAAACCAGTTCTGCGTTGAGATGTACTCCACTGGAGGGTCCCTCGGCGCATGTGAAGTACCAGCTTGTGCTAAAGATGCCTGCCCTGCAGCCACAGAATGGGAAATTTCCATCGCCGGAGGTGCGCTTCAGAGATTGCGAGCTTCCAAAGGTCTGGAATTATCCTGGAAGAAATCCCCAGCCCTGGAGCTTCCTCTAGCAGGGTCCAGAGTGGGTGACCTCCAAGCCATGGCTCATGCGGGGCTGCAGCGATCGACCTCCTGCAATTACAGTCAAGAGCGTTGCTTTAGAAACCATACACTGGAATACACCAACCGTACAATCACCAAACTTTGAAAGAAGTCGAGTAATCAGCCACATAAAAAGTCAACTACTTCGGATGCCCGCAAGATACGAGATGGGTTTGAGAACATAAACCACGATTGCTGGAAGAAAGCTATGGGATGGTCTGTCGGTCGATGGAATAATAGCAAGTACAGACCTGGAGCGATCACAAAAGTAGCTCTCGGAGTAACTATTTTCGCCGCTAGTATACAATTCCCACTTCTGAATCTCCCCTCAGAGAGACCTTCGGGAGCATGTTTCCGGGTTACAAAAGCAGAGCTAAGCCATTTTAGAGAAGGTGCGAGGTGGGACAAGAAGACAGAAGCTAGGTTGAAGTCGTAGAGCATCTGGGTCGCCACTACTCTCACAGGATGTCGGTGTTACAAAACCTGGCAGAGCAGAGCCACCTCGTAGAAAGCGCAAGACCAGACACGAAGACAGAGGCTCGATTGTGAACCTGGAGCCGTACTCGCACGTCTGGAGCAGGAGCAAGGCTGCCGACGCCCATCGCCTGCTACCATCACCAGTACTACTAGCGGCTTGGATGATCATCAAACTGATGACAGAGTGGTGGGAAAGGTGCAGAGCAGCCCGTACCGACAGTTGCAATGGAGGCGGAAGGGTTGGTTCGCAATCACCCCGCATCCCGCCACTATTCCTTGATGTTGTACTGTACCCTGATGACTAGGATAGCCTATTCTGCCTCAGCCCGATATCGGAGGACAATGCTACGGATCGTGGAGGTCCCACTGCGACCCGGTGCCTTCCGACGTCGGAGACTCTCGGCTATTTCAAGAATGTTATGTGAAGAGATACCTTCTGATCAGCCTCGATAAAAATGTTCTTTCAGTGATAATTCGACTATATTCAGTAACACCAATCCGACATCGGAGGTCAACGCAAGGTGCTGTGAAGTTTGCACACATCATAGTCGTTGTCAGGAATTTCCGGTTTGCTCCATTGCGCTGGATCCAGGTCTACAACAAGCGTGAATTTTGAAGTGGTTGTGTGTGCCGACATCGGAGCTCCACTTGCACGGCACAGAACCAATCCTCTGATTTGTAGTGGAAGGGATTCGTTCGTTTCTTGCATGCTCGAGTCCCTCGCGTGTGGGACCTACTCCCTGGTCCGATATCGGAAGAGGCCCACATTGGCAACCAGATATAGTTGTACGAGAGGAGTTTTTCTTAGAAAATCCGCTACCAAGTCTACATGAACTCTCAATAAATAGCAAGAACACAACTACAAGCTGATTTTTATTGCATATTAACTTTAGAAACCAAGACTAAAGATTACTAAACACCTTTTCAACTCAATGATTCAACTCATAAGCACTCACAAACACTACTATGTGTAGCCACCTCTTGCTTGGTAGACATCAAGAGCTCTTTCAAGCGTAGATTGTATCAACTTCCTAACAACATCAAGCTCTGCATTGTACCAATTTCTTGGATCTTCTCCCAGAAGTTACTTTTACTAGTGGGTTTACTCTTAGACCTTCTCAGATGACGATCTACTTCATTCCAATGATGTTCTATTGGATTGAGGTTAGGTGATTGTAGAGAGTGTCCAATAAGTTGAAATTTTTTAGCTCGCAACCAATCTATAACATAATGTGCAATATGCTTTGGGTCATTGTCATGCTGGAAAATAACCTCATTGTCTTCTAAACCTTGCATTTGTATAGTGCCACCAAGTTTCGCCTCTTTAATGTTGCAATATACATGTTTATCCATCTTCCCTTCAATTAGATGAAGCTTGCCAACTCCATTCCAACTCATACAACCCTAGACCATTATGTTTCCTCCTTTATGTTTGATATATATTAGAATAAGTGCTTCAAGGAATACCTAGAACAGCTGAAATCTCGCCATATGAGTTGCCTCACTCATACATCTCAAGAATTGCCATACGTTGATTCTCAAACCTATTCGGAGCCATAGCAAATCACCAAAGGCCCCTCCAAATCTTACCCAAAAAAATCCAAAACAAAAAGCCTCACAAGTGCACTTGTAATGATAAAAGAGTGGTGTGTGGAACTTATGTGCATATTAAGTACACAACATGTCATGATTTTGGCATGTAAAATCACTACAAGTGGCATATTTTGAGGAAGTCAATGTTAATTAGGTGCCATGAAGTGTACTAATTAAAGCTAGCCCAAAAAATCTCTTATCTACCCACCAAGTACGCTACAGTAAACACCTAGTGGAGAGATGCTTCATAGTTAAGACACTTTTTGTTGCCACTGTACGTGTGGGTGTCGTCAGCCTGAACCCAGGTGACGAATGACATGCCAAAGGAGGTGTGGACAAAGACCGGCCCCCTATTCTTATGTTGGAGGGGGGCCCTATTTATACCACGGTGGGGCCTCCGAGGATAATTTGGAGCCATAGGTTCCAAATTTGACATAATTTTTTCTTTAAAAAATCTCTAAACTCTTGGGAAATAAAAGCTAGACAAATGAGGCCCACACTAGTCCACCCTTCCAAGGCATCCGTCACCTTGAAATAACAAGGTCCGCTAGCCTACCGGGAGATTATGATCTCAAGGCTAACATCAGAGGGGTATTGTGATGAAATCCGCCCCCCCCCAACTCTTGTGCCGGTTGTATATACACTGCTCACTTCGTACAATACAAAAAATTGGGATCTTTCTTCACTCACTTTTCGACAAGTTTGGTGAAGTGTGCACGAACATGCACCTTATGTTGAAAAGTTGTGCATGTACTTTGAGCACATGCACATATTGTTAACCCCTACAGAACCAAATGTACTTACGGGACAGTATCAAAAAAATTCACTTGTCTGCATTAATCTTTCAATCCACTCAGTCAAATTTCACAATTTCTTTTCCCACATCATCTCATATAAGTTTGACATAAGATCCTACGGTTAAATTCTCGAAAAGTTCATCTTGGCAATTTTAATCAATGTAATAGAGATTCCTCTAAAATGCCGCTTGGTCCTTTATGGGTTAGATGAGTGATAGAATTTCATTTGGATTTGTAAGATATGTATAAAAAAATGTGTGCTACATATACTTAAGACATGTACACATGTGTGATATGTGAGGGTGAATTTTGAAATTAAAGAAATCATATTTCAATTAAGCTTTGCATATGATTGTTGGAAATGACTAATTGCATGCAAAAGTAGGATTTCTGAAATGAAAATTTCTCATATATTTGAAGTTATGAATTATTTCATAAAATAAATATTTACAAATTTTATCATATTAAGATAATTCATGAAAAAATAAAATATATGACTCGTTATAGTATATGCTAAAAGAAAATGATTAAAAATTATGAGATATTAAAAAAAAATGCATGGCAGTCATTGCTCTTGGGCCCTATCCATTACAAGCTAAAGCTTCCCCATAATACTCTAAGTTCTCAAAGAGTTGACTAACAATTCTTATGTAATTTTCCCAAGCCAAGTTATCCTCTCTAACATAGAAGCATGCCCAACTGCTCCCTCGAACAATCAGTTTCCAATTTGCAGGCCGGCTACATTGGTATCAGCTCACCTCCTACGCTATGAAACTCTAAGAAAAAATAGTGGCTCCCTAGAAATATAGAGGCTCATGCCCAAAAGGGGCTTTTGTAGAGTGCCCTCAAGAGTGATTGGTGTGACATGGCCCACAAGGAAAGTCATTCCAAAAGTTGTGGTCTACTTGAAAATTTGGTTGGGGTAATGAGGGTTGCGATTTTGAGGGCTGGTGAGGCATCAACTGCAGACTCCCCTTTGCAACACTATTATTATCCCACCAAAAGGCCCGGTTGAGGGCGTCAAACCCCTAACTGCTAGGAATTCTCTAAGACCATAAAGTAGCTCGAGACATGCAAGGTGACTCCTTTCACTTCCAAATAAACCCTAATTAAGGTGGATAATTGAGGTTTTAAGTACGTGAAAGAACCAAGCTATTAGGGGATAGGCTTCTTTGTGAATCTTGGACCCACAATGCACCATTGTTCCTCCAATGTCGAGGATTGGCCACCAAGAATGTCAAATTCTAGAGCACAAGTTCTATAGCTATTCACTACATTTAGTTCACCTTTCAATGTCTCTAGCAGTGCACGAGCCTGCCAAGGAGGCATAGAACTAAGTTTCTCATGATCACAACACCATCGGCAACACCAACGCTAGACGATGGTAGAAGCCCAACCTTGAACAATCCCTATTTGTGGTTTGAATGCTTAGTCTTGAGACGGAAGAAAACTTTGGCTTCTCTTGAGAAGCATCAATATTTGGACTTTGTGGATCATTACTAAGAATGAATGGGTGTTAAATCAACACAGTTGGCAGGGTTGTCTATCGTGACATTCTGACAGTGACATGTAGTCATGACGCGTCGTGTCGTGACAGACCCTCTCGTCATGACACAATAGAGTCAACGTAGGGTCAAAGACGGATATGACCCCTATGTAGTTTACATTAGTTACCTCGGCGTAGATGTGGCCGTCCTATGTGGCAATGAAATCCAATGTGGCTATCCTGGATGGCAGTGATATCCTATGTGTACACCATCATTTTACCTTAGTGAATTAACTCTAATTTTCCCTCAACTCCAATTCGAGGGCAGTCCGGAATCCGTCCGCAATCAATCCACGGTCAGTCCGCAAGCAGTCCGTGGGCAGCCCGCAGGCAATCCGCGTAACCCTTCACCTTTGAGCGGACATAGTGCACAAAGTTCTTGCTAAAATCTTATGTTTGAGGACATTTTGGACATCAACAACATACGGGGATGTCGAAAATGTCCTCACAATTGACGTTTGAGCCTGTATACAAGCTGTTACAGCCTCTTGTCCGCGGGCAGTCCGAGGGCAGTACGAAGCCCTTCCGCGTAACCCCTTACCTTTGAGCAGACATAGCGCACGGAATTCTTGCTCAAACCTTACGTTTGAGGACATTTTCGACATCTACGTTTCACAAGGATGTCAAAATTGTCCTTCAAAGTGTAATTTAATTTGTGTATCAGGGTTGTAATATCTAGACCCATTGTCCTCAACTTTGTAGGACCCCATCCAACTCCTTCTATTTTGGAGGTTGTGGCGGAATAATTATTCCTTCATTGTTTCTTATGAAGACACTTCTGGCAACAACATTTAATAGGGATGTTAAGAACGTCTCTCTTTATAGGATTTGAATAAAATATGAGGTTGCTAGAGCCTCCTAAATGTGGCCATATTCTCCCATCCTACTTCCACTATCTATTCAACTTTGAGACCTTCTCCCTCTTCCTCACTCCTCCCTCTCTTATTCCCTCACTCCCACTTCCTCTCTTGCCCTCTCCTTCCCTCCTACTCCGTCTCCCTCTCCTTTCCCCCCCCCCTCCTTCCACTCCCTTTCCCTCCTTGTTTGCTCTCCATCTTCCTACCCCTCTCTCTTTTGTTATTTCTTTCTTAATATCTTTCTTTTTTTGTTTTTTTTCTTAAATTCATTTCTTTGTGGATATGAATATTTTCAACTTAGACTTCATGATTTTGTTTTTCGAATAAACAAGTGTCTCTTTTCTAAATTTCATCCTTATTGAAATCCTCCTTGCTCTATTCTTTTCATGTGTTTTTATTCTTAGTTAATAGCTTGGTGTTTTGTTTTTTTGTTTAAAATGGTTAAATGCTCAATCATCGACTCTAGTGTTTCACGGTAGGCTACTTCTATGAAGTATGTTCTTTACAATATCCATATGGCATTCAAATTTAGTTCCACCAACCAATTAGTTTGAAGCAACTTTATGGTTGGTACAACCTTCCAAAGATAATTTGTGAAATCCTTGCAATCATTAGTCTTTATGAAGCTCCTTTTTTACCCATATGAATCATGTAAGATCCATCTTTGGCATTAATAGTTTGTATGGATATTCAATTTGTCTTTTCATGTAGCATTTGGTTCCATGTGGTAGCTTTTTCGAGTACCAATGCATCAATCCTTCTTCCTCCACCTCCCGTATACATTCAATTGCAATTTTTGGAGTGGGATCATTCCTTTCCGCGCCGTCTTTCCTCTTCTTGTCTCACTCCTTTTTCCTTTCATTCTCCATAATCCCTCTCCCTTCTTTTATAAATTTTTTATTTTTGAAAAATTGTCCTACTCTTCCATTATTCTCTTTCTCTATCTTTTATTATAGATTTGACATCATTTTTGGATTTTCTTATATTTTAATTTTAATTCTACCACTTGATTGAGAAAGTATGTAATCTTTTTCTTAGATCCCACGTAGGATTCCAAATTTCCTCCATCAAAATTGTGTTTGTTTTTTAATTTGATGTTGATATATATTTTTCTTTCCTATTGCCCCTCAATGAATATCTTATTTTCTTTGAAAAATTGTCCCACTTCCTCCCTCCTTCTTCCTCACTATTTCTATTTAATTTTTAGTTTTGGTCTTTCAAGTGGCCCTATTCTTAGTAAGTATTTTTTATTCTTTAGAAAATTAAAAAAACACGTCATTGAGAGTGCCCTTGGACCTCAAATTATCGGAGTTAATAACATCAATTATTATTATTGGCGAGATTGATGATGAGCTTTGGTAATTAATGCATTATTTCTAAGTCCTACTAGTTTGCATTGCCACATTATAATTTAGGATTTATAATTTGTCTCTCTTTTAAAAAGATTTATTCCTCCTTGTAAAGTTTTTCTCCTCTCTTATATGCATTATTGTTAAGCTCAATGAATTTGAATCGCCATGTCATCCGGGCTCTCTATTCCTCCTGTAGGTCATTGTCCCTCTTTGAACCTCTCTCCATTAATTCTCTAATTTTTGTTTTCGAGAAATGAATTCCATTTCTCCTTCGGTTTCCCTCTCTATATCTTGCTTTATCTTGCTTATTTAATTAATTATACACTATTCAGAAAATTATTTTCCTTGAATTCCTTATAGGATTTCCTCCTTACTTTTATGATTCATTCCTTCCTCCCTCCCCTTCTATTATGTTAAAAAATTCTAATTTAGATTATTCCTCTCTTCTCCCAAACTATCTTTTGTAATTGAGATTATTCCTCACCCACTTTCTTCCCTACTTTAATTCAAATTGTCTCTCAACCACTCTCTTTCATCTCTTCCCACTCTCCATAACCCTTAAATTTCCAAGGTTCGTTTACACCAAAAACACTTCAAAACTACTCAATCTAGTGCAATGAGTAAGGAAGAAAAGAGAACCTCTTATTTATATTTCTAACCGTAGAATCCTAATTAACCTCAATTAAAACTTATTAAGTAACATACTCAAAAAATTTCATATTCATTGATAGGAGATGTTGAAAGATTATGGTGCTTGGAATAGAGAAAACAATTCATTTTCTTCCCTAAATTGAGTAGATTAGCAAGACCTTGACGCCACATAGTGTCAAATCTTTGCACACGCAAGGTCTAAGTTCAATACCATCATATCTAGCATGATGTTAGTTACTCATAATCCAAATTTGAGAGATAGAAAAGGAGTGAAGCATATTCAAAACAATTATGCAAGGAGTGGAGGTTCATAAATTGCCAAGCCACTTTATAATGTTTTCTGAACTATTATCTTTTAGGAAAATAATCTAAACGGTCAATAAGAAGGTTACACCACATCTTCTTGTTGAAAAATAGAATGTAAGAAATATGAATATTTATAAGTTTATGTGGAAAAGAATAAATGTTTTTGGTAGCTTGCCCAATCATGTGAAACTATGAAAGAAATGCATATCCATCCTACATAGCATAGAACACGTAGTTAAAAATTTTGGTTTCCCTTTCGCACATTTGATTTTAACTAAAAATTAAATAAAAATGAAATTTTTCTAGGATACCCCCTACTACCTAGTGTACCTTCTCCAACTTTATAATAATGGTTCAATACTTATGTAATACTAAGTCCACCTTTGATTTTAAATTCTCTAATAAAATTCCACCAATAAAATTCAAAGAATAAAAGGCATTACAAATCTTAAATGATTTATAAGCAAAGAAAAAACAAAACTTCTATCTAGAAAGTATAAAAAAATTTACCTACATCTTCAATTAAATTAGCCAAAATCTAATTGGAGATTTGAGAACAGATACATTTAAAGTTTCTATAGAATTTGCAGTATACCAAAATTCATAATCTTATTTTAAACCATTGTCATACACCACCACATCGTTGTCGGGTAGAGAGGAGCGTGCTTTGAGAATACGCGAGGTATCTGGCTGCGACTTCTTACAGTCTGCTACAAAGTTCTGTCAAATCTTGTAATCTTCGGTCTTCAGTCTTCAATCTTCAGTCTTCAGTCTTCAAACTCCTCCCCATTGGCCTATCCTGTGGTGGCTCTAAAGGGTTAAGGGTAAAGGTGGGTGATAAGAAACCACGGCCTCGGACGGGTAAAACGGGACAGCCAGACCACAAGCTGAAACCGTCCGAAAGATTGGCTCCTAAAATTCAAACCCACGGTGACCAGCGAACGTGCCTCACCGGTGGGAACGACATAAACACGACCGTGTGGGCAATTAACCCCACTTCGCCACAACAGAGTTTACAAGAACAGAATTGAAATACAACTAGCCTCCAAAGCTGGCTTGGAATCACAAAAAAAGAAATCGGACCACAAGCCACAACACACTTGTCTCCATTTTCTCTTCTCTTCAAGCCTCAAGTCTTCAATTCCTCCATCCTTCAACTCCAAAGTCTTCAAGTGTTCAAAAACACTAAGAACTCAAAAGAAGTGTTCAAAAACACAATGGAAAAGTTTCACCAAGGCTGTAACCTTCAAACAAGTGACACAGATGACTCAAAACTTCAAATACTAAGTGTAATAGCTCTCTGGAAAGCTAATTCAGACAACTAACACTCCTCCAAATTTCAAGTCAATCTAAACTACTGTCCGAAAGTTATACGAGTTCAAAGTTTTGCCCCTCTAGATATTCAATCGCTCATAACTTCTTCTTCAAAACTCCAAATCTCAATTGTAATAACTTTTTGAAGAGCTATGACCATGGTTCACGCACCTTCCAATTCTAAAAAAATTCCAAACTACTGTCCAAAAGTTATGGACGATCAAAGTTCTGCCTACCCCTATTCGTTCGGATCTCTATAACTTCTTGCTCAGAATTCCAAATCTCAATTGTAATATCTTTCTATAAAGCTAAGATAGAGATGCACATTCCCTCAAAATCTCAAATCATATTGAAAACTACAGAAAAAGTTGTAGCTCCTCGAAACCTCTGCCCCTCAATGGATGGCCTCGGGTTTTCACAGAATTAAAACCTCAATAACTTTTTATCTACAACTCCGAATTCAAAATTTAAAACGAGTATGGAAAGCTTTTGAAACAAGGAACAAGATCACAAATTTTCAATTCCATATCATTCAAGCTCAACGAGTTACACACAGTCAAAATTCTGCTTCAAACCCTTGCTCTCTCACCCGCACACACACACACACTCACTAAGGAATCTCTTTTTCCAACCCTTTTCCTTCAAGTGGACGTGGGCACTCCAGCCCATATGACCCTACCCAAAGTACCCTACAAGGTACTTCATTACTTTCTTATCCTTTCCACTTTCAACCACATAAAATCCCCTAGTCGTTAATTTATGAGAAGACTAAAAACTTAGACCTTCCAACCAACAAGATAAGTAAAATTAAAAAAATAACTAAATAAAAAAACTTATCGTAAAATAGCTGATGGTACGGACGTATAAAGGTATTAATTCGCACAACCTGATCGCCAAGTCGTGGACTTGGTTGGCTGGAAATGTCGTGGTCAGTGGCCGCCGCCGGTCCGGGTTTGAACCCAATCGAGTCTGTCGAGTGGTTGGGCGGCCCACGGCTTGGCTCGCTAATGAGGCAGGAAAAATACCAATCAACCCGCTACCTACCCCCCTGAGCAGTGACAAGAACGGTACAGCACCTACATGCTAACACTTGCCCAAATCCTCAAACCGTGGTTCTCACCACGACCAAACCTTTTTACCTCATCTAATCGCTAGCTGTAATCAAAACATATCCACACTGGTATTAATATCTACATGATGGAAGAATTTCCATCAGGAAATCGTGTGCAGATAACATCGTGCCACATGAGCAATCGTACACCCCTGGACAAAACCCGGGACCAACAGTGTCCAAAACTAACACCATTGTCCCCACAAACAATAAAACAATAGGTCATACTATAAAGCAAACACTATCAACAACTAAGACTCGGGAAAAGAATTTTAGAGTCCATAACCACCAATACTTTCATGTAGTAAGCAGTCCACGGACTTCTTTACTAATAAAGAAGTAGAAAACACTTATACATTACAACATAGTCAAGTCCATGCCATTCTTGATGAATGATTGCATGATAATAATGGAGCTAGTGGTGTGTGTACACAAACCCTCACTTCGTTATGTGGGAGACTCAATTTGAGAAAGATAAGTCTCCCAACAACATCTACAAAGGTCATTTGAGACCCAAGTCCCAAATGAGGTGTCCAAAAGACACTGTCATTGACCTAAAGCCACTTGGCATTAAAACTAACCCTGATATCTAATTAGAGTTAATTTTAATGCCTTGCCACAACAAAAGCACATATTACTACATTAGGTGGTTTCTAACACTTAAACCACCTCTGCAAACTCTATTGTGCGCCAATCTCGACACCATAGCAATGGAAATGATTTCTTTGTTTCCATATGGAACAAAATTAAAACAAGCAACCAACACTTTTAAGCTCTAAAACTTTGAACAACCATACATATGCAAGCAATTCAAAGGAATTACTTTGGTCTAAACGCCTTGCATACAAAATCAAATCAACATATTTTAGATTAACCCCTAAAGGCCCAAGGCATTTTTGCACAAAAAACACTTCAAAATTGCTCGGTTCTAGTATAATGCCTAAGAAGGGAGGCAAAAACTTTTTATTTCTACATCTAACCGTAGGATCTCGATAATGACTTTCTTATTGATGTCCCCACAGAATTTCATAAACTTTGACCGCACAAATTGAAAGATTATAGTGTTTGAAGTAAGGCAAATGGTTCATTTTCTTCCCTGCGTTTGGTGAATCAGCAAACTTTGACTTCACTTGGCATCAAATTTCTGCACTACATAAGGTCTAAATCCATTACTATTGTGTTTAGGATGATGTTAGTTCATCATACACCAATTTTTAGAGGTAGAAAAAGGGTGTAGCTTATTCAAGTCAACTGTGCTAGTAGTGGAGGTTCAAAAACTGCCAATTCACGTTTTAATTTTTCAGAAACTTTACATGTTTTAGATTAATGATCCAAACGGTCAATATGAAGGTCTACACCACATACTATTGTGGAAAAATCAAAAGTAAAAAAAAAAAATCCTCTAAGTTTTTTGTGGAAAGAAGATTTTTTTTTGGTACCTTGCCCGACAATGTGTGGCAATATGTGAAAATCTTTGACTTGGGTTCATGCGCTATTTTCCACTAAAGACAAGATTTTTTTTTGAAAATATGAAAGGAAATAATATTATTTGCTAGTAGTGAAAATCTCACATTCAATAGACTCTACTAGCAAAAGGTTTTGGAGGTGCCTGATGTGCTTTCTCTCCCCGTTTGAAATTCAAATCGCTATAAAATTTCCCACATAGGTTTTAGTAATGCCCTTCTACAATAAATTTTTGAAGAAGAATGTTAGAATTGACACCATTTTCAAATTGCCATTTCGTGACACTTGGGCTTTTAGGGGTTAAAAAACACAATACTATAAAAAGCTCAAAACATATATAATCATTGATTTGTTGATATAACATGAATTTTCAACGCAAAAAATTAAACTTGAATTGCCACAAAATATAAAAATATTTCCCTATCCACAAACATTGTCATGTTTTTTTATAATATGCAATGTATATAATATATTTCAATCAAAGGACAACTTTTTTAATAACTTATTCGTAAATAAATCAATTTCATTAATTTCCTTGAATGTGAACCCAACGCTTGCTGAAATATTACGTTCTTCATAGACTTTTTCACCTACAAACCCTAAAGAGAATACGAAAGGTGGAGGAAGAAAGGTTGATGCATTGGTACTCCGAAAAGCTACCATATGGAACCAAATGCTACATGAAAAGAGAAATTGAATATCCATACAAACTATTAATGCCAAAGATGGATCTTACATGATTCATATGGGTAAAAAAGGAGCTTCATAAAGACTAATGATTGCAAGGATTTCACAAATTATCTTTGGAAGGTTGTACCAACCATAAAGTTGCTTCAAACTAATTGGTTGGTGGAACTAAATTTGAATGCCATATGGATATTGTAAAGAACATACTTCATAGAAGTAGCCTACCGTGAAACACTAGAGTCGATGATTGAGCATTTAACCATTTTAAACAAAAAAACAAAACACCAAGCTATTAACTAAGAATAAAAACACATGAAAAGAATAGAGCAAGGAGGATTTCAATAAGGATGAAATTTAGAAAAGAGACACTTGTTTATTCGAAAAACAAAATCATGAAGTCTAAGTTGAAAATATTCATATCCACAAAGAAATGAATTTAAGAAAAAAACAAAAAAAGAAAGATATTAAGAAAGAAATAACAAAAGAGAGGGGTAGGAAGATGGAGAGCAAACAAGGAGGGAAAGGGAGTGGAAGGAGGTGGGGAAAGGAGAGGGAGACGGAGTAGGAGGGAAGGAGAGGGAGACAAAGTAGGAGGGAAGGAGAGGGCAAGAGAGGAAGTGGGAGTGAGGGAATAAGAGAGGGAGGAGTGAGGAAGAGGGAGAAGGTCTCAAAGTTGAATAGATAGTGGAAGTAGGGTGGGAGAATATGGCCACATTTAGGAGGCTCTAGCAACCTCATATTTTATTCAAATCCTATAAAGAAAGACGTTCTTAACATCCTTGTTAAATGTTGATGCCAGAAGTGTCTTCATAAGAAACAATGAAGGAATAATTATTCCGCCACAACCTCCAAAATAGAAGGAGTTGGATGGGGTCCTACAAAGTTGAGGACAACGAGTCTAGCTATTACAACCCTGATACACAAATTAAACTATACTTCCAAGGACATTTTTGACATCCTTGTGAAATGTAGATGTCGAAAATGTCCTCAAATGTAAGATATGAGCAAGAACTCTGTGCCCTATGTCGCTCAAAGGTGAGGGGTTACGCGGAATGGCTGCGGACTGCATGCGGACATGGCGTGGACAAGACGCGGACTGACCGCGGAATTGCTACGGATTGACCGCGGGATGGCCGCGGAATGGCCGTGGACAGCCTTCGAAAACGGAGTCAGGCGCGGATTGGCGCGAACACTCCTTCAACCCATTCTGAAAATTTCTGGGACATGAATTTACCGTAGTTGATGACATGTGTGCACATGTGGCATACAAATTTCTTTCTGTATCCAACGTGTCTCTCGAGATGTAAATGTAAATATTGTGTTTTCTGACGTCAAAATGGGCCCGTCACAGTAAAGTCACGATCCGTCACAATGTCATGTTGTCATTGTGCCGTGACATTGTGACATTGTGACGGAAATTGTCCCCGTCACGACACAATAGACAACCCTGACAGTTGGCAACCACATAATTCAATTTGAAAGAGTCTCACCAACTACGGCAGAGTTGTTCGGAGGAGGGTCATCATGCCTAATTTGGATTTTGACAGGATAAAAGCTCCTACCTTATTCAACTCCACTTGGGCTCTTTAGAGATTCTTTGCACCAAGAATGAGACGTCGGATTCTTGGGTTAGGTCTTGTGGTTAGTGTCTTGGCTTTGGCCTCTTTGTAGTCCTTGGTTGTGGCCGGTCTTGGTGCAACTTTTGTTGTGGTTTTCGTTTTCACATATAAATCTCGTTTTAACCCCTAAAGGACCAAGTGTCCAAATTTGGCTTTTTGAAAAATCGGTCAGGTTCCTATGGTGTCAATTTCCAACATTCCACTTTGAAATTTTTACTATAGAAAGACATTACCAAGAGCTTAGTGGGAAAACAATTTTTTCCTAAATTGGACATTTGATGAAAAAGTTATAGGGTTTTGAATTTTAAATGGGGAGGGCGGGCACCTCGGGCACCTCCAAAAACTTTTGATAAGACACTCTATTGAAAGTGAGATTTTGAGTACTCGCAAGTAATATCATTTCCCTTCATGTTGTCAAAAAAAAGTTCTTGTCTTTAGTGGAAAATAGCATACCAACCCAAGTCAAACATTTTCACACATTGTCACTCATTGTTGGGCAAGGTACCAAAAAAACTTCTTCTTTTCCACATAAAACCTAGAGATCTTCATATTTTTCACTTTTATTTTTTCCACAACAATATGTAATGTAAACCTTCTTATTGACCATTCGGATTATCAATCGAAAACATATTAATTTCAAAAACAATTAAAGTGTGAATTAACAAATTTTGAGCCTCCACTCCTTACACACTTGTTTTGAATATGCTACACCCCGTCTCTACCTCTAAAAATTGGTGTGTAAGGAGCTAACGTCATGCTTAACAAGATGGTAATAGATTTAGACCTTGTGTAGTGAAATTTCTTGACACCAACTGAAGCCAAAGTCTGCTGATCCACTAAACGCAGGGAAGAAAATGAACCATTTGCTTGACTTCAAACACTATAATCTTTCAATCCGTGCGGTCAAAGTTTATGAAATTTTGTACATGTATTACTGAATAAGCCTTTATTGAGATCCTACGGTCAGAACTAAAAATAGAAGTTTTTTTTACCTTCTTTATTCATTGCACTAGAATCCATTAATTTTGAAGTGTTTTTGGTGTAAAACTGTCTTGGTACCTTAGGGGTTAATTTGTGCCCAAAAATAAAAGTAAGTTCACCTTTCCATCTGGAGGTGGTGAAGAAATTTCTGGCATGACTGGCACCATCCGATATCGGAGGACGTTGCACATCGTGATGTCAATGCAGGTACACATTATTGTATCACCACCAATGTGCCGGGGTCTCCGCATTGATCGCTGGATTGGATGCTGGTCAACAACAGTCGTGTGGTAGCAACAAAAGTAGTGGGTGTGCTCCGACATCGGAGCTGTGCTTGTGTGGCAAACACAACAAGTTCTACCGTACTAGGAACCATCCCGAAATCCTGTACTGTAGTTCGTGGTTGAAGGATTCATTCCTTTCCCTGCGATCAAGTCACTTGACTCGCCTCGAGCATGCTCTGCGCCGGAGCATGTGGGGCTTTTTCCAGGTCCGACATCGGAGGGAGCTCACCCTCGCCTGCGTGTGACCAGGCGGAATGATATTTCTAATTTCAAGCCTCCGACGTCGGAGGGGTGCTGTTTTGAGATTCACCCTGCTTCCCCGATTTCCGTGTCGTTTATCCGTGCACTGCTCGCTTCGTATGAGGATGAAAAAGCCTCCGACATCGGACGAGCACCATTGCAACGTCACCGCTCATGGGCCCTTGGTCAGTCTTGAGGTGATCACACTGTATAAATCGACCAGGTTCTCATGGCTCAAGCAAACTTGTTTCTGCAACAATCTGAGCTGCTCCCTTTCGAAGCTGGTCTGTTCTGAATCCAGGGTCCTGTTCTGTCCAGAGTGTGTTTCTTGTGTGCAATTCTCTCCGAATGGTTTCCGCAGGACCTGGATTTGTGTCGGAAAGATCACTCTAGTGCAGAGAGTACGATGTTGTTCATATCAAGTTGTAGTTGATTGGATTCGAGTTGGCACAGAGTATTCGCGTCTTACATACCTTGATTTGGAAATTTATCTGTAAATTGACTCCATTGTTGCTACTTTGTCATATAAATCCTGTTTGGGCGTCACAAGCATTGCTAACTACTGTGTGTCACTGATAGACAGTCGGGACACAGACACGTTCTAATCCGCTCCATTGGTTCTCAACAGCTGCTCCGCATCTGAGCTGAAATCGTTGACCACTGTGACGAATGCTTGGTGTATTGTGCACACGTCCGAGTTACGTCTAAGAGTCATGTACCCCGTTTGTTTTGGTTTTCCCCTGCCTGTGCGCCTTGCTCAACTTTTTCAATATTTGAGAGATCTGAAACTGTCTCAAATATTATTTTACAATGGAGACAACAGTCTCGTGATGTACCGCAATCTGACACCATTTCCATTTCGGCGCCGCCCCATTCGAATTGTGCGTTCGACGATCGTTCCAGCGTGCGCAACTCCGAACGTTAGGCACCGGATCCGATACTCACTCTTAGCCAGCATTGCAGTCATAAGAGAACGATCACAAACGATGTACCTGTCCAGCTCTCGCTGTTCTTGCATCTACTGAAATTTGTTCTGTCTTCCAGCAGGAACAGGTGCCAAGGTACTCAATCCGAGGTGAGTTACTCCACGACGAAGCACAAGATGGCACAGGCGGGCAACGGAGACGCACCGAACTTGGGGCAGGCGGGCAACGGAAGCGCCCCCAGGAGCGAGGTCAACGCTCGCGGGCTGGCACCGGTGGCGGCCGCACCAGCGGGGAATGCCGCACCCGCGCGGGCACAGGCGGCAGTGGTGGCGGTTGTACCTGCGGTTGCGAATGTGGTGGTACCTAGATTTGACGTGGATGAAGGTCTCCGCCGGGGCCCGGTTCCAACAAAACGCAGCTTTGAGTATGAAACCTACGCATGGCTTCATGACGATGGGGCTCATTAATCCTTACACGCAGGAGCAGCCAGAAATCGGCTTCTCGGATGACATTGGTGGTTGATCATCGATGTAAACAACCATTTCTCATCCAGTATGTTTTGGGAGAGCTCATTGAATGTATAAGTATAAGAGGATAATGAAATGGGCCTCATTGAGGTCATCATGTTTTAACCTCTAAAGGACCAAATCTCCTTCGGGGGGATTTATGATTTTGGGCAGGTTCCTAAAATTCAAAAAAAAATCCTTTTTCTGTGAATTTTTTATTCTAGATTGCCTCTGATAAGAGCTTTGTGGAGATATTTTTATTTGATTTTTTGGATTTGTGGTTTGAAGGTTAGTACCACTTGAAAGCCAAAAGTGGGGACTCCGGGCACCTCCAAATTTTTTGACAAAAGTTTCTATTGACATTGATATTTTTCTCACATGTAAAGAATATTTCCTTCATTGGAAATTTTCAAAAAAAATTCTTGTCTTTAGTGTAAAAAGGCATTGAATTCCAAGTCAAACATTTTCACACATTGTCGGGCAACGCGGGAAAAAAATTCATCTTTTCTACATAAAACCTAGAGATCTTTGTATTTTTCACTTTTTATTTTTTCAACAACAATATGCGGTGAAAACCTTCTTATTGACCGTTTGGATTATCATTCAAATACATACGTAGTTCACAAAAAAATAAAACGTGAAATGGCAATTTTTGAACCTCCATTCCTTGCACACTTGTTTTGAATATGCTACACCCATTTTTTACCACTAAAAATTGGTGTGTTGGGAAATAACATCATGCTTAAGATAATGGTAAAAGATTTAGACCTTGTACAATGCAAAAATTTGATACAAAGTGGAGTCAAAGTTTGCTGATTTACTCAACGCAGGGAAGAAAATGAACCATTGTTTTGACTGTAAACACTAAAATCTATCAATCTGTGCGCTGGATTGCAACCAAAATTTAATGGCATGTTTATGTAGAAGTCTATTTTAAGATCTTATGATTGAAAATCCTAAATTCACTTTAAAATGTGATTTTCATGTTTCTTTTTGGGAGTGGCAGCTTTGGATTGGTTTTAGAGCGAAAGTGGTCGTGGTCCTTTAGGGGTTAAGCTACAGTAGATGTTCTATATAAAGAATTTGAGAAACTCCTAGCTTTAGCTTTAGATTTGAATTTGATTCATCAAAAGGATATTTTTTGAATTTGAGTCCAACTAATGAATTGAAGCTAATGGTGTCTAGTTTCATACCATTTTGAAAATTAAATAGATACTTAAAAGTGAATAAGTTATTGCAATTTGAACATGGACCTGTAATCGTGGTTCTAATTTTAACTGAACGCGGAACTTTCATTTACACAACAAGTTTTGGCACTATAATGTCTACCTTTGGTGAAATTTTCAGAATTTTTTACCATAATTTGTATTTATTATGAATTTTCTTCACTTTTTCTTCAGAAAATCACAATAATTTCAAATTTTCACCAAAAAATCTATGATTTCTGTAACATAATTGAGACATGTGATCATCTCTAAAAAATAAAATTAAAAAAATCCAATTATATTTGATGAGACACCAGAGCATACAGTAGATTGGAAATTAAAATTAATGCCATGGTCATAGGCTTTGTCATTTAAGGATTAACCTCTAATGAGAAGAGCCTATGACCATGGCATCAATCCCAATTTCCATTCCACTGTGTGCTCTATTACTTCATGAAATATAGGTGGGAATTTTTATTCAGCTTTTTTCACAATGAGATAACGTGTCTTGCTTATGTCACAAAAATTGCAGATTTTTTTGGTGAAATTTTGAAATTATTGTGTTTTTCCGATGCAAAAGTGAAGAAAATTCATATCAAATACAAAGTATGCTTAAAAATTCTGAAAATTTCACTAGAGGTTTGAATTAGAGTGCTAAAATTTGGGGTGTAGATGAAACTTCCGTGTTCAGCTAAAATTAGTAAATTGGTCAACCATGGTTATGGGCGCAAAGTTCAAATTGTAATAACTTATTAATTTTTTTATTGGAATGGAAACTAGAGTTCATAAAATTCAAAGAGTATCATTTGAATGGCTCTAATTCAGATTCATAGCAAAAGCTAGAAGTTTCTAAAATACACTACATTGAGATCCATTTCACAAAGATTTTCTTCTCTAGATAAAACATGACGACCTCATTGAGGCAAGTTTCATCATCATCAATTACTTACACATTCAATTAAGTCATCAAAAAAAGCTTTGGATGAAAAAAATCATTCACATTGATTATCATCCTCAAATTGTCATTGGAGAAGCCAATTTATGTCTCCTTGGACATTCCAGGGTTAACCAAGTTCTATACTTGGTGATTTGTCACGAGACTGGATAACCAAGGTATATCCCCCCTTGACCCACATTTAAAGCAATGTGCATGTAAGGAGAACCCAAATTACAATAATACAAATATTTTTTTGTAATAGCCATTAGAATGACAATCTCAACTCTAGAGATTTCATATTTTTTCAATGAGATGTGAAGTAGTTATGAACTTTCAAAGTGGTAGCCATGTTTAGCCACTGGATACCCCCCATTAGCACCGACCAAAAGTTCGGGGTCTTGACCAATAGTTAGCCTTTATTTGGAGTTGGCAAAGAGTGAATGAGTAGAAATGGGACGGATACGGGATGGAATTGGACCAAATATAGAGTGAGGGTGATACGAAGGTGGAGGTCATGGGGGGTTTTCCTTACATGTTTTTTTGGGTTCTTTTTCTATAGGGATAAGAAAAATTTGCTTCATTTGTTTTTTTTTTTTGTTCTTTGTGTTGGTGTACACATAGGTTACTTTCCACAAGGCATGGGCATGAGTTTCGAGTTCCTTACGCTGGGCGTAATCCATCAGGAGATTTTACTGCTGGGATTCCACTCATTGATTCTGTGAGAGACCAATGGTCTTTTTTGATTTGTGACTCGTGTGTAGTTTCCTTTCAGATACTTCATCCCCTACATTTTAGAATCTACACTATGTTACCGAGAGGTTGTAGTTTAGCCTCTCCTAGATGCTGGTTTCATGTCATGAAACTTAGTTGGAGCTGAGGTGCTGTGGGTACAAGGTAACATGGGTTCTTTGAATTTGATGATGATGTCTCTGTGATAGGAATAAAAGCATGATTTTGTTTTTATCTGTGGTGGTCTGGTTTGGACCTAAGTGTGACTGAACCCATTTGTGATGTGCCTCATTGAATATATTTATGATGTCATGAGCACACAAGAAAGATGATATGATACCACCAACATTGTATACCAAACAGTGACCATATTTGGTACAGTTTGCCAATTCGAAGTGTACCACTGGGCCTCTCACACCATCTCTAGTAGTGAAACATGGTTCAAAATTTTTGACAGTAGATTCGTCAAAATGAAATTTAAACCACCTTGAAAGTGGAGGAGAAAATACCTATTGTCAACCTCTAGTTTTTTTTTCTAGTCAGGGCAATCATTTTCACATAGAGAAGGTGATTTGGTTGGGAAATGCATGGTGGGGGAATGCATGGTCAACACTTACCGAATGTAGGGTATCTTGGAGGAGCATTTGCTTGCATTCAATTGGGCCCATTACCATTCATGCATTTCATTGTTGCCAAAGTAAAAGTGGGCATGAGATTTGATCATACTCAATTCATTTTTGTACAAAGAGAGTGCAATAGTATCAAGGCTCAAACCATGAGATAGAAAGAAACGACAATAGAAATATAGCAAAAAGGTAACTTATGGATAGACATCTAAATTCTTAATAATCTTGATAAGACTATCAAGAATTTAGATGTCTATCCATAAGTTATCTTATCCACCCTCTGTTTCACTAAAAAGCTTAGAAAGGAGTTTTTAGTTTTGGATCACAAATTTTCTTTTTTCTTTTTTTCACCTTTAAGATTGAGATAAACAACAATTGTTTAAGAGTTTTGTAACTACTTAGTAATTAACCATTTATTTATCATTATTTTCTCTAAGAAAGCTAATGTTTGAGAGTTTTATTGTCAAGTAAATTTCAATTGATACGCTTAAAATGTATGAAGGGGGATGAAATATCAACAAGAATTTCATTTTTTTTGTGCATGAAAATTGTTTAGACTATTCCAAGAGATATGAACTATTAATAACTAATTTTACTAGTTTAATGAGTTTTGAGATCAACATTAATATCTTTGTTATCTAGGATATTACAATTTACTGAATGCAAATTTGACTACTCTCTAGTATTTAATTACAATAAGTAGATGCTGCAGACAATGCATCATCAATACATCATCAATGCACGAATGGTTTAAATAAATATTGCATCGTGTGAGAATAAGAGGTAAATTAGAAATATGTTATTTTCAAACTTTCAAAACAATCTTAAATTAGCATATTCTTCATAACGTGCTTGTGCAAATACTGTGAGTCATGATATGTATTTGTTTCAGACAAGGGCCTAAGGATGAGAACTCATTTCAAATTAGATTATATTTCATACAAAATCTAAATATAATCAATCAAGATCAAAAGGTAGAATACTCAAAGAAAAGTAATCAAGTCAACAAAACTTGAATTATTATTAAATGCTTATCCAAATTTAACTCGAGTAATTTCTTGCGGAAAAAATCTTATGAAGCTTCCATTTATTAGAGTGGATTTGTTTATCCCACAATATTATAGCTTTATGCCAATCCTTTTGGCATAAAAACTAGCTTGGACTTCTTACATCCTGCAAAGTCATTCCAAATTATTAGAGATATCCTTCTACTTTTGATCCTTAATAGACAATTTGTACTTGTGGGATACATAGAGTTTGGGCAGGCTTCTAAGAATCTCATTTTGAAGATAAATTATTGAAATTTTTATTGAGAATAGGAATGCATCTTGTCATTGTGGGGATATATATTTTTCTTTTTTAGAATTATAGGAAAAAAGTTATGGGGCTTCAAACATCAAAAGCTCAAGTTAGGGGAGTTGAATAGGTTACTAGAAATCTGAATAGTATTATTGTAGAGCTTAATAGCGAACTTTTTTAAAGGAGGTAGGAGTGAAAGAAAGTTCATGGAAACCTCATTGTTCTTACTTAGAAATGCATAGAAGGAGTTTTCATCTTTTCAAAGATATTTTTCAAAAATTGCTTATCTAAATGAATGGATACTTCCTATACCCCTAGTCATTGCAAGTCCATTCTTATTGTTATAAGAACCTGCATTACTTGTGATTTTTGGCGTGCAATGACTTCATATAATGTAGAAGATAGTTCCATAAAGCATGTAATGTGTAGTTGAAAAATATAGCAATATCTTGAGTCAAAGTACCCCTGAATCTCTTTGTGCACGGAATATAAAAAGCATGCCACACTCTTCAAATGCATGTATCTTCCAATACGGTTAAAGTTTACGAAATTGTTTGAGTGTCTCTTTGTAGTAGTTAACTTAAAGGTCCCTGCGTTTGAGAATTGTAAAAATTTGTCTCATTTAGTCTTGCAACGTCTCATCTTAGAGAGGTAGGTTTTGGGGTGGTTTTGGTGAAACAAACTCTAGGTCCTTTAGGGATTAAAAGTGAAACTACACAACTCATGCCCTTAAAGTCCTTGGACTATTTCTCACCAAAAATACTTCAAAACTACATATGAGTGCAAAGAGTGAAAAAAAAGTAATAAAGTTGTGAATCCCAACTTCAATTGTTAGATCCTAATCTATACTACTAAAACCACATTCTCAGTACCTTTTAAAAACATTGATCACATGGATTGAAAGATCATAGTGTTTGAAGTGATGAAAAAAGTTATTTTTTTCATGCGTTCATGACATCACTTGGTGTCAAATTAATGACTATATCTCTCCATTGTAAAGATTTGAAATTGGTCCTTGGGCTCTATGAACAATTTGAAGCTAACAACAAATTAAATTATGTTGAAAACACAACTATGATAGAACCATTAGAGCTATTGGTAAATGCATTTAAAATTTGAATATAGGCCCCTAAATTTTCATGTCAAACAATGAAAATGAATTCAAGACAACTCTTACTAAGTAGAATCAAGCCCAATGAAAAAAGACAACCATCATACATAGTATTTCACACAAATTCTTCAATGCTTTTAGGAACATCATGTATGTGTGTGTGTATGTATGTATATATATATATATATATATATATATATATATATATATATACACACACATGTGTTTTTCTAATAGATTGAAAGTATTCAATTAGTTCAAAAATAATATTTGAAACTGTTGTGAGGTTTTATGTTTCTAAATAAGAGTATTTTCATTTTATTTAAAAGCTTACGAGTAAGATGATAACATGATCTGTATAATAACTAATAAAATCTAAACAATTTTGTAACATAAATCAAATTTCAACAATTTTAATTAAATTCTTATATGAGTGGATAAAAAGAACGCACATATGTTCATTATATATATTATGTAGATATTATATATATATTATATATATATTATGTATATTATATATATATATTATGTATATATATTATATATATTATGTATACATAATATATATATTATGTATATATAATATATATATTATGTATATATATTATATATATATTATGTATATATTATATATATATTATGTATATATTATGTATATATTATGTATATATTATATATATATTATGTATATACTATGTATATACTATGTATATTATATACATAATGTATGATATATATGTAATATATATTATATATAACATAAATAATGGCACTCTCTTTAGCCAATAACAGATGATTTAAGAATTACTTGACTAAAATTTCTATAAACAAATTTAGAGTGAGTTCAATGAATTAAATTGAAGTTTTTATATAACAATTGGTTCTGTAGCACTCAACACAATGTAACATATATTTAATTATAGAAGGTGAATCTATCTTTTGATATTTTTTGGAATGATCATAAACAACATTGTAAGCATAAAAATTTTACTCTGAATTTTTTTTCTATTTGGTAGTGTGAAAGGAGTTAATTTTTCTAAGTATTTTGGAAAGTGTTTAACGATAGTTATAGTTAAGCTTTAGAAATTAGAAAGAAGATTTTAGTAAATTTTTAGCCGCCACCCTTTAGAATCTGATTCAAATAGACATGGCGGCTATACTTTTTGGGATCCAGATATGAAAAGTTGTCAATTCAACTTTGAGAACATAAGTAAAGTTGGGAAGAGAAGAAATCACTACAACACATTAGAAAATAGAATATCTTGAGTGTGTATGTCACTGGAGAGAGCTTGAGTGAATAGTTTGATCAAAGTGAAGAAATGTTATGGATTCTAATTTATGTTTTATTCAAATTGATGTTGACATGTTGGGATTACTAAAAGAAATATATTATGTCAATTCAACAATAGTGGTTTCAAGCTTGTGTTCAATAGAGTATAGTATGTCTCTAGTTTATTCATTTGTTATCACAAAGTACAATTTGTAATTTAGTTTGTTATGGTTTGCGTGAGAATGAGTCATGTTGAGTTTCAAATTGATATAGTTGGAAAGGGTTGTTTCCAGCCATCATGCATGCAACCAGATATGTGGAGGTGAAGTAATAGTTAAATGGACATGGAATGTGCTAGAGAGCAATACCAGTTGAAGGGAGTCTTATGTCCAATTTAAGAAACCATATTCCTTGTGTGGGGAAAAGGAGGTGAGCAATGGTAGTTGTCAATTTGATGCACTAGATTGAGAAACATTGTTTTGTGTCCTAGAAAGGAGAGTAAATCGAGCACAATAAATTAACCGGTTAATAAAATTTATTCATATATTATTAATAGAAGTATTATGGTATCATGGATGAATGATACCTGTTGAGAAATTGTGATGTGATTTTGAGATAGAAAATCATAGTGGTGAGTATATTTCTTATTCAAATTATGGAATACATTTATTAATAGAACCTGTGAGTAAGCTTAGCTATCCAATTCATTTGAAATTCTTTTATAAGAGGCTTTGGGTAAATATGATAATTCTAAATTAAATAGAAAATCATGACAATGATTTAGATGGATTATGAATCATTAAGGATCAGGAGTATAAAGTGAGAGATGTTTCTTTAGGATTGATCACCCTTTTGAGTAACATTGAATATTAATATATACCTTAACGTCCGGGGACAAATAGTTTTGTCATTATAGTATTTTAATTTAGAAATGTCTTGTAAGTCCATAAGCGGTATCCATAATTTTAAATAAGTTGTATAAAAAGGAAGGAATAATTGCAAAACAATAATAAGTTAAAATAGGCACTTGTGATGGAGTGATGGAGATGTCTTGAAAAAAGACATGCGGGAGTTCACTTAAGATAAGTAAACTTCTTAATTGAATTTCATGCAAGTAGGTAGGCTTTGATTCATATATAAATTTAAGATTAATAAATGAATAGCATACAGATGATGGCTACTGTCTACTTGAACAAAGCATTGTCTATTTGAATAAGGCTATAAAACGCTTGAGGTTGATATGCCTTGTTTACTGTCAATTTGAATCACCCTTTTCCCTTGATAAACATGGGCCGTAATAAGAGTGATTTTTACTTGGATTTTTGTTTGAGAGAATACCTTGTGTTGATAAATTGATAATTATCCTCTTTGTAAACTACAAGTGACCATTAATTACACTAAACGCTAAAGGAAAAGACCTTCCCTGGAACCAATTTTATTATGTAGCTTGGGGTAAGACAAATGAATCTAAATTTTTACTCTACAAACAAATAATTGATTGATTACCAAATATAATATTATGACTTTTATTTAGATGACAAGATTCAATGAACAAAATTTAGAAATCATAGTTAATATATATTAGATTCTTGTATTGTAATCAAATTCTTCATGCTAGGCTATATCTAAAATTAATCACAATACAAACATACTGGAATCAAGTAATTTCATTTTGTTTTTCTTGGTGGCCACAAGGCTGATATGGAATTGAACATAGGAAATACCTAGCTAGTGTATACAAGATCTTTTCTTTTATGATACAACTAAATATAAATCAATAAGTGAATTACATAAATTAAAATGGTATAAAACCTTTAGTTAAAGTTTTAATTTGCAAATAAAGACTAAGATGTGCCAAAATTAAATTCAATTGATGACCAAAACTATAGGTTAGAAAATCATACTAGTTTTTGTTATTGGTCGTGCATTAAACTACTACAGTACTACATATGTACATTATAGTGATCAATCATAGGCTTGAATTTAAACTATATTATATTCTTATTATTTAAGGAAACTATGCAAGTAGAAAGCGCATGAAGCAATGCCTAAAGCACAAGCGGAAGATCGGACTATGCAGACTCAAAGGACACGAAGCAGAAGTGGAAGCCTTGAGGGCTATTGGGGCGCCGTCCCTAGATTCCTTCCCATTTTCTAATTTTTCTCCATGTAAAAGGCCTAGTCAGGGTCTAGTAGAAGTGAACTGCTTGGGATGCTTTAGGAGAATTGTCAATGCATATTCTAAAATTTAGGCCCTCAACCTTAATAGCAAAGGGTACTTAGAGAATAAAAACAAATCAATAGCCACTTGAAGGCCATTGCACCTTACCCCCTAGCCTCTAGACAGGCCTTCAATCTTCCCCTCGAAACCTCTTTTGCACCATGTGGCAATACCTTCTTATTGATGGCACAAAGACCAAAAAGAATCACTGAAATTTGATCCAAAAGTGCCTCAATTAATCCCTAAATGACAAAGCTTTTGAGGTGGGCTTTTGCAAATCTTGGGCACATTCCCATTGTTGCAATTTATACTTACAATTCTTGGAATTTTGTATAGAGATGCAAGAAGACAAGAGGTACGTAGTACGTGGGAGTAAAATTTGTATTTTAATTTGGCGTGTAGAAAGAAAGCTATGCTATCTTAAAGAAAACTTTCTCAAGTGCGGCCATGTTGGACAACTCTAAGAACTTTAGCTAGGACACTCTTTCAAACGTGAGATTTTGAATACTAGCAGGTAATATGGTTTTTATCTCATATCGTCAAAAACATTTCTCGTCTTTAGTGAAAAATAGCATTTAAACCCAAGTTAAAACATTTTCACACATAGTCACACATTGTTGGGCAAGGTACCAACAAATAAATTCTTTCCCACATATGGTAAAACTTAGAGGTCTTCATATTTTTACTTTTTGTTTTTTCTACTACAAGATGTGGTGTAAAACTTCTTATTAACCATTTAGATTATTAGTCTGAATCACAATAAGTTCACAAAAAATTAAAACGTGAATTGGCAATGTTTGAACCTCTACCCCTTGCACAATTGATTTGAATATGCTGCACCCCTATTCTACTTCTAAACATTGGTGTTCAAGGAGCTAAAATCAAAATCAACATGATGGTATAAATTTAAACCTTGTGTAGTGCAAAAAAATTGACTCCACGTGAAGTATATGAAATTTTGTAAGTATGTTACTTAATAAGTCTTAATTGAGATCCTACGGTTAAGACTGGAAATACAAGTTTCTATTTTCTTCCTTACTCATTGCACTAGAATCAACAATATTGAAGGTTTTTTGGTGTGGAATTGTCAAAGAAATTCAAAGTCTCCATAATGCATACACTATAAATTAGGCCCTCAACCTCAATAGCAAGGGACAATTAGAGAGTCTAAAAGACTAGGTGGCCACTTGAAAGCCGTCGTACCTCAACCCCTAGCCTCTAAACCTTGATTTCTAAATCTCTTTTGTGCCATGTGTTAACACCTCCTCCTTTGAGGGCACGAAGACCGAAAATAGTCATTGAACTTGAGCCAAAAGTGCCTCAATTAATGCTTACAAAGGCCACTTGAAGGGCTCTCTGTACTCGGATCACTTTATAGACCCCGGTCGAGCGTTGCACCAAACCTGAGCCTCGGGTGGGTCCATTTTTCTAGCCCTGCCCGTTTTAGGGTCCTAGAGGCTTTTTTTGGTTTTTTTTTCAAAATTGGGGCTTGCGGCCCCATATTACCCTCGGTGGTTCCTCCATGGATCAAATAGGGCCTCCCTCCAATACAAAAATAGGGGCCGGTTTTGTCCCTACCCTCCCCCACCCTTCCAAGCCTGAGGCTTGGTGCAACGCTCGACCGGGGTATATAGGCAAATCCTCTGTACTCCACAAATATGGAGAGTGGGAGGCATGATTTGAAGGGCCCTCAACCAATAGAGGCTAGATAAAGGGTGCATTGAGGCGGCTTGATGGTTGCACGGCCCACCAACATTGTTCAATTCTAGTTCTCGTAGATTGGATTTGAGTCGACGTAGAGTATTTGCGTCTTTCATGCCTTGATTTGGAAATTTATTTGTAAAAAGACTCCAATATTGTTGCTGGTTTGTCATATACATATTCCTCTTTGTGCGTCTCAAGCTTTACTAGATCTGACACTGAAACACAGTCGGACACAGACATGCCCTAATCGAGACCATTGGTTCTCAAATATTTCTCAGCATTTGAGCTCAATTCGCTGACCACTGTGCCTCTTGTGATATTTCTCGTGGGAACAATCACTTGGCGCTTGAAAAAAGCGCTTGACCGGGGCTGAAGTGGAATTCCCGAACGAACCTCACACTACAACGAACCCTATCGTTTTTCATTTGCTACTTCGAGGAATTTCTGAGCGGGTGAGTCAATTGGGTCACAAAGGACAAAAAAAATGCTTTTCCACATTTTTAGTGAGTGCAGAGCAACATTTAGTGAGTCAAGAGTGACACTTTTGAATGATAAACAACAGGGTTCCTTGTAGTGTCAGGAGCAGACCACCAATAGTAACCCGCATTATAGTAACCCGAGTTACAACTGTAATGCACCAAGTGAGCAAACCAAGCCATTTGCAGTTGGATCTGAATTATATTGATGTATGGATTCACATTGAAAGTCTTAGAAGTGTCGGTGCGTCCAGTTTTCAATATTCGTTGAAATGTCCAATCTGTTGAGTCTAAGATATGGTTAGGGACTAGGTAATTCAAAAGTTAGCGAGAGTACTTGATATTTAACCAAAGCTCAGGTCCTACTGAGCTACGGCGGTGGCAAGGGACGTACCAAATGACTAACGATTGTATCCAATGACCTTGCCCAATGATTATGTATTACCAACCATATCTTAGTGTAGCCTAGATGAGCCACTGATCTTAACCTTGTAAAGACGAGGTGGCTATGGATGATGGTCAAGTCTACCAGTGTAATTATGTAGAATATCATCTATTATACTCGTAGGTTCTCCATCATTCATAGCCACCATATCCTTAAGGGTTAAAGCATGTAAGGGACACATGCTTTAAGATTTGCATTGTGAACAAGTTTGTATTGTGCTAGGGATATAGTCTCTAGACCTTTTCACTTTACTTAAAAAATAAAAAATAAAAAACAACTTTACTTTTACTTTATAACTTTTACTTTTACTTTATTTTCAACATGTTTTACTTTTACTTTTACTTTAGAACTCTTTTACTTTTCTTATATTATAGACTAGGATATATATTGGAGTCAAAGTTGAAGAGTTCTCCGGTCTCAACAATGCATCTCTTGGAGCTCTAGCTCGCCTTTCTTCGTGTTCATGTACTTTCTTGTTGATTCAAGTTCTTGTCAGTTTTCCTCTTGAACTATTTGTCTAGTTTCAAATTTCTAGTTGAGTATCCTCCTATATTCTTGGAAGCTGGTTTGCCTCCACCTGAGACGAAGTCTGATGTGCATGTCGCTGATAACATCAGCCGGTTTTTTAGATGTGGAACGTGCCTTGAAGAAGTGTCGACGACTGCAGCTACTCGCATGGATTGTGGGCATGTCTTTTGCAATGGATGTTGGACCCAACATTTTATAATAAAAATAAAGGATGGCCAGAGCCGGCGCGTCACTTGTATGGAGCATCAGTGTGGTGCAATTTGTGACGAAGACAATGTACGGGAGCTGGTTGGTTCAGAAGACCCGGAGTCAGTTGAACGTTATGAGCGGTTCCTTCTGGAGTCATATATTGAAGACAATGCCAAAGTGAAGTGGTGTCCTAGCACCTCGCATTGTGGTAATGCTAATCGGCTGGAGGGGGAGCCATACTATGAGATTGAGTGTCTTTGTGGGCAACAATTTTGCTTCAACTGTATGGCTGAACCTCATTCTCCATGTTCTTGTCATATGTGGGCACTGTGGGACAAGAAGTGCAAAGAATTTGAGACAGAAAATTGGCTCACTGTTTATACCAAACCTTGTCCAAAGTGCTACAAGCTAGTCGAAATGGCGGATGTAGCCTAATCAGCTGTATCTGTGGTCAAGCTTTCTGTTGGCTATGTGGAGCAGCTACTGGTCGAGAACATAACTGGAATAGCATTGCGGGACACAGCTGTGGTCGTTTCAAGGATGAGAAGGGAAAAAAAGATGAGAAGGAAAAAGAGGCTGCAAGGGCACAAAGGGACTTGAAACGCTACATTCATTATCACTCACGCTGGAAAGGGCATTTGGAATCGTTAAAGCTGGAGCAGAAGCAGCAGGAATCTATCAAGGATAAGATAACTACTCTGGAAGATAGTCAGTGTCAAGGGAAAGATTACAACTGGCTTACAATTGGTTTGCAGAGGCAATGTCGTGCTCGACGGGCTCTTTCTTACTCATTTGCTTTCGCATACTTCATGTTTGGAAATGACATATTCATGGATTTCGTGTCCGAAGAAAAAAAGGTCATTAGCCAACATTTGTTTGAGTATCAGCAACAACAACTGGAGGAATCTGTGGAACGCTTATCGAAGCTCGTGAAGCATGTAGAAGCTCCTTTGGAGCAGAACATCGATGATAGCTTCCTGCAAGATATTCGCCTCCAAGTTATCGACTTCACCACTCTAACTGATGCGCTCTGCAGACGCATGTACGAGGTTATAGAAAACGATTTATTGGGCTCGTTGCAATTCGCTACCCATCATATTGCTCCATGTAAGATTGGAGGTGCAGAAAGAGCTTCTGAAACAGAATAGTCTAAGCTCAAATTCTTTGTATGTGCCTGTCAACTCTTGCAATCAGCGTGTGCATACATTTGCAAACATCCTTATGGTCTTGAAGTACGAGATGTTTGCAATTCTTCGGGCAAGTTCCTACAATTGCAATTTGTATTCCTAGTTCTCGGAATTTTACATGAAGACTAACGAAAGTAAGAGCTTTGTGGAAATATACTTTTCTTTCTCACTGAAGGTACAAAAGAAGAACTTTTGCCATCCTAGTAAGAGAGATTAGGAACTCCAAAATTTGTTTGTAGCATATTTTTTCTGCTGATAATTAATATGGTTTTCATTGAGATTGTCAAAATAAATTACCCTTCGAGTCCATGTGGTTTTGAATAGTTACTCACACAAGACCCTAAAATAGGGGGAAACATGTAGGGTGACCCCTTTCACTTGCAGAAAAACTCTAACTACAATGTTCTATTTTCAGTTTATCCATTTCCTAATACTGGAAATAAGTAAATCTACCAATATCAATCGTCATACCTACTTTCTCTTTCATATCACATGTAAAGAAGAAATTTAACAAATGTTAGAACATTCCCATCAAACATTGAAAATTTGAATTCAAAGGCGCTCCACTTCCACCAATTTTAAAACGTTAATTATGTCTCATCCAAAATATCTCAAAGGTTCTCAGTATCACTAAATCACTGGTATCATAGTCAAAGTCCTTCCTCTTCCGTTCACAACTACTCCTTCCCTTAATAATTCTCTGCTGTACTCCAACCACTCGTTCCCTTGATAATTCTCTGTTGTACTCCAACCACTCCTTTCTTTAATAATATTCTGTTGTACTCCAAGGAGTGCCATGTATAAACACCGACTTCAATTTAGGCAAGTGGTGCAAATCAGGAAGCCACTTCAACCTTGATCCTCCACAATGTAATTCCTCCAAGCTGATCAAGTCTCGTACGCCTGGGATCACCTTCACACTACTCTCACTTATATCCAACCTAGTCAACTTTGTCAAGGTGCCTAAGCAGGGCAATGTTTCCAATGAACGGCATCCACTTAGGTCCAATAAAGTGAGAGCCTCCAAGCAATATAACTCTGGAACTCTTCTCAGCGCTCTGCATTCTACAAGCACCAGTGTCGTCAAGGAATGTAGTCCGCTCAAACCCTGGATGGTTGTCAGGGCACCACAATAAGAGAGGTCCAAGACTTCCAAGCGCCACAACGTGTTCAAATCCTTACCATTCAACAGCACCAAAGTATCAATACCCCTGATCTCTAGTGTCAGCAGTCGAACACACTGGCTGAAGTCAGGCACCGAAACTACTTCGATCCCACAACTATAAACCTTAAACTCCCTCAAAGAAGAAAGCCACTGTACTGGAGGAAAATCCTTGCAAGAAACACACCCACCGATTTCAAGGTATCCCAATTTGTGGACCACTTCCCACCCTGTTACCTTCTCCAGTTTAGAACAAGCATCGATGTGGAGGTAGCGCAGCTCTCGGAAGAAACTCAAGTCGACACGCTGGAGGTTCCAACACCGACAGAGTACCAGCACTCTAATTTGCTGCACAGACATTGACGAAACTGGCGCCTCGGGAAACGAAACGACGTCATTATTGTCCCGTATGTTCTGGTAGATGTCGAATTCGGGATTCTCGCAAAGCACCTTCTCTACAAATTCCTTGTACACCATCAGACTTCCCACTTCCACCATATCATCCCGTGTACACCAACTCAGCGCCTCTTCATCATATTTTAAGTTCACAAGCTTACGCAACTGCACATCAACCAACCTTTCCGTGTGCGTCAAGCATCATCATAGCCATCGGAAGACAAGCCATCCCATGTACACGAACATAACTCTCCAGGTTATGCTGCAATCCAGTTCAGGGCACGCTTGGTCTCTTCCTACTCTCCAGAGCGGACTAAAAGCATATTTACACCCCAATGGACTGGTGCGAAATGATCGATCCAAACACGAATTCTGAAACCGAAGCCCTTGCAATCGAAAAGTTACATGTATCCGAATGACGAGCGGTTTCCAATCTCGCACAATTCCCACCTTCCGGCATGTCTCTTCGTGATTAAGTGTCCATTCAGTTTGCCAAACCATGATAAGATCCAGAAGTGTGGATCTCAGGTCCTCTTCTAATCTGTCGAAATTGGGAATAGCCTGCGCCACAAACCCAAGACATCAATGCAAATCACATGCATGGCCCATCATTTGGCCGCACACAAGTATCACCTCACCGTTGCCAACGACACTCGGTGCTCATATGACATGGCAAAGCATAGGCAGGAGGTACTCCAGAACTTACAACTTGTTTTCCGGATTTTCCGAAAGGAATTATCGGTGCTGGTGGTGAGATTGGTGCTGTAGTCGCTGCAGGAGCTGGGACTGCTGAACCAACAGGTGCTGAGTGGTTCACATCACCCGCTGAAACCTGGCCAGTACCATCACCACCACTATGGCTGCCTCGCTTTTGGGACTTCACTTTGTGAGAGAATGCGTCGATGCACTTGTACCATTCCTCATTCAAGGTTGTTGCCAATTTCAGCTCAAGTCTCTCCTCTTCCGTGATCTCTGAAAACGTCTGGCTGGTTTTCGCAGAATAGTCCTTCATGCTCTTGTAAGCCTTCTGCAAAGTCTCGTATCGGCGCCGACACTGCTCCGCCGACGTTGTGGTTCCCAGCCTGCTTGTGATTTCTTGAGAGACACTGTCCCAGTTCATACCAGTTTGGATGTCCTTGCACAAGCGGCCTCCTTCAGCCTTACAGTTGAGCAAAGTCCAAGTCTCCTCATCTGTCCATTTCCGCTTGTTACTCACCTTGGATGGCTCAAGCAACGCAGCACTTGGGTGTGCTCTGACTTGTTGGTTCTTGTCCATTGAAACTCCTTCAAATGATTCGTACTCTTCATGCGCAACCGCAGCATCACTTAGAGTCTTCGTTTCAAATGTCAACTCCCAAGTTGATCGATTGTCTGCGTGAGAATCAAAGGTAGACACGCTGTTGCTGTGCGCCTCTGTAATGCACCCACCAGATGCTGCTGACATAAGCCTTAGAAGTAGATTGGAATAACGCTTGCATTGCTGTTTCTAGCGATTTGTAGAATCATTAAAGTTAATCATTACCTTGATTGAGGTAACCAGATCTTCCCTAAAAATTGACCAACAACAGTAATTTCAAAATTATTCGTCAAAGCACACTTCATGGTGCGGTACAAGAAAGGGTTGCCCAACATCTGCTTTATTAACATATGGAAACAATAGAATAATGCCATGAAAGAGTTTCACACAGCCTTTGGCAATCTGGAGCATGATTCCGACGATACGGACACATACCGTACATAGACCCAAAGCCCATTCAACATAACACATATTTACAGGATAGATAATCACCTTTAACTCCACAAATGAGACCCTGAATAGCCCGGCGTTTTTCTGAAACCTCTTCTACAAATTGTGGACGGATAAAGAGTGGAAACCCTTTCCTTGGAGCAAATCTCACTGAGGTTGCCTCAGACAAAAAGACCTCCATATAGTGTAAGAGGTATACACCGCAATCGTAGACGTTCTCTTGACGTGGAACCTGATGTATGCAATCATATTAAATATCAAAATTCCAAACCTAACTCTGCACAAAATGCTCTTTCACAGCTTTGTATGTCCTATCATAACTGCACAGTTCCGACAGCCCTCCCAAATCACAGTTAAGACCATCACGATTTCTGTTGGCCAGTACCTCAGCTCGTATGTACTTCATTTGACAGAGGTCAAGTAACTGCTCCATGTTTTTGTCTATAGCATGAAACTTCTCTATGTCAACTGAAGCATGGAATTTCTCCATCCATGTTTTTGATAGGTAGCTGCACAGGGGTAACAATGGCCACAGCAATCAAGCAGATGGTTGGTCGGTCGCTACAAGTCAATATGAATAATCTTCACATAGAAACCTAGCTCAATTCCTATTTGCCAGGAAAATTTCTCTTGCAGTATAGAACGATCTTCCAACAAATTTCAGTAATTTGTGAAAAATAAATATTTTGCCCATGTGCCAGTTCTACTGCCAGAGTAACTTGGACAACTTGTCGAAGTTTGTGCAATACAAGACATACATTCAGGGACCATCACACACTGAGTTTACAAATGAGATTCATGTGTAATGATACCCACATACTCACCTCCGGACGTGCCTTTTGAAGTTCTCATGAATCCCTTCAAGCGAATCCAGATGAAGAATACACGGTGAGCCTCTCTTTTCACCTGTCAAGGGAATGTCATAGGAAGTAAGAACTTCATCCATCCACAAACAAACGACAGCATCAAATATTGTTCATGGGAATACGACCGCACCAGATGCGCTCAAAAGGCTCCGAAGATGGCAGATAATGATCAGGCTCCAATGCGATCTGCCATCAAATAGAGCCCGCTACAAACGTGAGAACCTGAAAGCCGCCTGTGCTTCATATTATATGACCGACAAATGTACTCTTTGTTGCCATGTACACAAACATTACACGTAACCAGATGGTTCAAAAACAATGCTCAAAAGCTTCCTCAATGTAAGTGTACTGAAACCATTGCAAATAACGCTTCAGCCTTGCATACGAACAATACTGTACTAAAATCACCTTCTCACGACCGGAATAAAAACGAAGTCCTTCTCAAACAGATTAACTTCTGCTGAACACTTTCGCACTTGTTCATAGTCAACCTTGCAGTGATTGGTGTCGTCCGATGCACAATTAATCCCTGAAATTCTCGCAAAGAAGAAGCTATTGAAGAAATGAAAACGTCCTCTGTCCGCAGGGAAAGGCTTCTTTTTCAGATACCTAGACCAACACCAATACATTCGGTACTGAATATAGAGATCTAGTTAACCAAAAAATGAGCAGTCAACAAGCACAAAGATCGATTCTGCTACAAATATTTCAAATCTGATGGAAATACCAAAACTTGGCTGACTCACTTGATATAGAAGTCGATTATGTTGTTGCTCAGATGCTTTGTCGGTCGGAGACCCTCCATATCTTGCTTAGTGATTGTCACAGCGTCAGCTTCACCTTCAGGATAGGTAACCACTTCACCTCGTCGGTTGTCGCCCAAGAAAGAAGTGCCCGCGCTCTGTTCATACTCGTACTTGCTTTTGGTGCAGGCCTCTGGTGTTTGGGAATGGAGCTCCTGCTCACCATTGCCTTGCACACGTAAGTCTCTCAAGCCTGAAATCAAAGCATGCAGACGAGGTGTATTAGTTAGCGCAGTCGGTGGAACAAGCAACAGAAGTCCGAGGTGTGAGCAAAGTGCTGCCTCTAAGATCTCAGACTGGTGGCTTGGTCTGTAAATTTAACTTACCACCATGTTCCGTAACTGGCAAATTCTGAGAGTATTGTAGTGTGGAGATACCAAGGGGCGACTGTCTTATCAAGTTCTGCACTGAGATGTACTCCATTGAAGGGTTCCTCAGCTCTTGTGAAGTGCCAGCTTCTGGCAAAGGAGCCTATCCCGCAGCCACAGAATGGGAAATTTCCATCGCTGGAGGTGCGCTTGAAGAATTGCGAGCCTCAAAAAATCCGGAACAATCCTGGAAGAAATCTCCAGCCCTGGAGCCTCCTCTAGTAGGGTCCAGAGTGGTTGATCTCCAAGCCCTGGTTCATGCGGGGTTGCAACGGGGCTGCAGCGATCGACCTCCTGCAATCGCAGTCATGATGATTGCTGTGAAACCATGCACTAGAATACACCAACCAGACAATCACCAGACCTTGAAGAAAGTCGGGTACTCAGCCAAGGGAAACGCGCAAGAAAGGAAATGGGTAAATAAGCGGCTACTAGATGGTCTGGCGATCGTTGCAAGAGCACGTACATACCTGAAACGACCACAAGAATAGCTCTCGCAGGAACTACTTTCGCCGCTA
The DNA here is from genome assembly GCA_963971425.1 of Bryoerythrophyllum caledonicum. Lineage (NCBI taxonomy): Eukaryota > Viridiplantae > Streptophyta > Bryopsida > Pottiales > Pottiaceae > Bryoerythrophyllum > Bryoerythrophyllum caledonicum. Next base: position 23,804,886 of record OZ020517.1, on the reverse strand, counting down.
CTATACAAATTCCACATCTAAGTCTTCCCTCAGAGAGACCTTCGAGAGTACTATGTCGGAGTTACAAAAGCAGAGCTGAGCCATTTCGGGGAAGGTGGGAGGTAGGACAAGAAGATAGAAGCTAGGTTGGAGGCCTGGAGCATCGGGCTTGCCACTACTCTCACAGTAGCTAGAGCAAAGCCACCGAGGCTCGCAGGTACAGCCTCGAAGTGAACACAAAGCGTAGTTCTCGGAGTATCTAGCGGCGAACTACTCTGCATTTGGCTCTCGGTGCTAAGGAACCTGACAGAGCAGAGCCATATCACAGAAAGCGCACGACGAGACAAGGAGGTTGCAATCTTGATATAATGAGAGTAACAGCTTGTTGTGCAAGCTACCATTGTTCCGAGAGAATCCTATCCTCGTCAACAGAACTCGTGACTCCATTAAAGGCACAATATCCAGTTGTCATGCAAAATACTAATTTATGCCGCCGTTAGCAGATAACTAGCACAAAATGCCAGCTTGATCCATGAGTACAACACGTACTAGGACACTAAATGCTCTCTATTAACACTGATTGTCATTCTTAGTATAGAAAATTTCCAAACCGCTGTAAGTTCAAATTTTCAGAGAGAATTAAATCGCTTCTTCAGAGAAATTATTCAGAAGGCCGCACCAGAAAGCCCGAACTCTATCAGAAAGCGATCATCACACGCACTCCGAAGTTCAACTTGCGGAGTTTATCTTTAGCTTAAAATCTCCAAAATCCAACATTGCTTCACGCTCTCAGTTTCTCAAAGTTTTCAAAATATCAGTTGCCACAGACCTCGCCGCCATTACCAGCACTAAACTGAACGACTCCAGAATGATCAATGCAGGTCCCCCGTGACACATACACTTTCCTACGCCATTACGCATGAGCTGCATGTAGATCGGTGAATGAACCATATGAACTGTCTCACGTGATACGAATTCCCGACGCACAGATCCTTCAAAGTGGCGTAAATCTCCACCGTCACGTCGTCATACTTCGGCGTGCGCTCCTCCTGCTCCTCGCATTACATGGGTATCACGTAGACAAATCTCTTGAATTTTTCAAAAATTATGGACATCTTCCATTGTGAATTAAATTATGTACAGTACAAAATTGGGCAATGTGTAGGGTATCCAATTTCAATTCATGTTTCTTCATGAAGTTCAAGCACTTACCAATTCTAGAAACGAGTTATTAGTGAAAAGGAAATAAATCAAGTGATCATTATGCTTTATGTGTATTCTCATTTTCAAAGGATTTATGCAAAATTTGCATGATCTATTTGTACTATTTTGGCATGCGCACAGATTGGAAATTGTTGAATTCACTTTGTGCCTTGATTGAGCCTATTGTCGTAATAGTGACCTAAAAGTCAAGTCATTTTGTAGCCTTGGATTGAGGGATGATAAACTTGGATTATTATTCGTCTCAAATATGAATTTGTTATGGTAAAAATATATCATTGTATAGATGTGGAACTATGAAGTTTTAACATTTTTAGAAATAACTTCAAGTTGAAAAGATTTTAAAACATGGCCAATACAATATCTATATTTTATGTTAATTTTTTTTTAATAGGGTATGAAGTTTCTATTGCATAGATTGTACATACTCACAAAACACTTAGAGACACACAAGAAGACATGATTTGCTCCTACACATTTAGAGAGTGGATGCGAGTCTTTATAGAGCTCCCTTTATTCATCTACTACTATTGGTATAATATCAAGGTCTAATTAGCTAAACACTAAATACACAAATGTTTTCTAAGAAGCTCTCTAGAGCGACATCCATGTGCTCACACTCAAAATGACAACCAGACAAACAAGTCCAAGCGGGAAAAACAAAGACAAAAAAGTTCATAAATAATAGAATTCATCTCACGACATCTGTCAAGAGGATGAAACTCATGAATGTTCATACACGGCACTACCACTTGTTCATTCAAAAAATAAAAACACCAACTAATCTATAGTAGATGTTATGATCTAAAGTTGAAGGCCAGAAAAGAAACACTCCCACTTGTTCACATAAGAGTCATCACGAGGAGAAATAAATTGATCTGTGGAAAGACCCTGTGTAAAAAGATTTGCCAAAAGAGACTTGGTATGAATGTAGATAACATCAATCTTGCCTATCTCATACTTATTGGGTGAAAATAGTACTTCCTCTTGATGTGTTTAGTTTGCTTATGGAACTCAAGATTCTTTACCAGCCATATCGCAGAGTGATTATTACAAAGAATGAGAGTGCGCTCATTTTGTAGAAGATTGCGGCGTCTGTTTGATCAAGGTACCCAAAACAATTGTTCTAGAATTATTTGAAAAATTTGCATGCACCGTGAGAATAGAAGGAAATTTGAGATGGTGTGATAAATAAGTGAAATGGAAGCATCAGAGCCTCATCAAATTTGTCCATTATAAATATTTTCTATAAAAATTGATGTTTTTATTGTATGAGACAACAATATGTAAGTAGGGGGGGTTAATTAGGACTTTGATAGTCATTTTGAATACCCTCATTAGATACACACCCACCAATACTTTGTAACAAACGACTTAATTAAATGGCCTCTTTTATTGCTTTGGCAAGGGCAACAAACTTTATTCAATCGTAGAATCAATAGTGCATCCTTGCTTTTGAAAACACCAAGATATAGGCCCATTGGCTAGTTTAAAAACCACATGTTTGACATTTCCCGTCATTGATATCATTTCTTTGAACAACATCAGTGTATCCTGTAAGAACAAGATTAGAAGAGGTACCAAAAATCGCAATCCCATGAAATAGGGTGCCACGAATTTAATGTAGAATTCGCTTCACTACTGCTTAAAGGCGAAAGGCGAGGTCTGGAAGAATATTGTACACATCTTGTGACAACATAAGTAATGTCAAAACAAGTTAACACCATTGCATATATCAAACAACCAATGGCTTGTTGATAGAAACCTTCAAAATCATGGTCTTCGTTGTTGAAGCTAACACAATGAATAACATGAGGATCCATCAATGTTGAAACCAGATGACAATTCATCATATCAAATTGAACCAAGACATTGGTGAGATATTTGGTTTGATGAAGAGTGATGGCATGTGCCACAAGGTCTTGATGAACCTAGAAGCCAACATCATAATCCATGGTACCTTTGACAATGCTGAGAAAGGTTTTTAGATAGGAAATAATAGGAGAAAGAGGTTGAATATTTGCAAGAGGCAACAATACCATCATCAATGAAAATTGTGAGTATAAGCTTCATACGAGCATTGTGATAAACACAGGGATTCACCTCGCTTGGGATCAATGCATATGCCTTCAAAAAAGTGTCAAACTTAATATTCCATTGTCTTGCGCTTTGTTTCAGACCATGAAGACTTTTCTTCAATTTGCAGACAAGTTTAGTGGAGCTAGGTGCGATAAATCCTTCCGGTTGAGATATAAAAATATCTTCATGCAAATCATCGCTGTTAAGAAACGAGGTTTCAATATCAAAATGTATAAGATGCATCTTATGAGCAGCGGCAATAGCAAAAATCCCATGTATAGAAGAATGTTTTACAACTGGTGAAAATTCTCTATAAAATCGATTATGGGATTTTCATGGTATCCCTTACCAACACAAGCCTTAAATTACAGTTCTCAGACGTTTGCGCCCTTACATTGACATTCGCACCTAGTCAAGACACGTTTCTGCCCGTTCCATGACGTCCACGCCCACACACTAGCGTTTCTTCCAACCTAAAGGTCCTCGCCCTGGTTCTAGCGTAGACTAACATGTCACAAAGTGATGTGTCATTTGCGGTCAAATTTTCTTACCTTAGAAAAATTACAAGGCAAACAAAATAAAAGCTGTCCGGACTGTCCGGCCGTCTCGTTCAATGACCATGACTTGCCCTTATGACAACCTTGCATAAACTTATCAATATCACCTAAGGATTTGTATTTAACCTTAAAAACCCATTTACACTGAACCATCTTTTTTCCTCGCAGTAAAGAGACAAGATCCCAAGTCCTATTTTCAATGAGATAATCATATTCTCGCAATATTGCTTGCTGCCAATCACCTGCGTAATCAGAGGTGACAACTTCTTTATAAGTTTGTGCAGGATTGTCGTAATGGGCTGAAGTCCGGTTCGCCCGTTTGATAGAGGTCTCACCAGGGCAATACTGTCAACCAGGGGTTTTTTTTTTGGCGAACAGAGGCCAAAAAGAAAAAAAAAATTGAGGTGGCGAATGGCCTTTCTTTAATAAAAGGTAAAATTATAAAGTGAAAGCCAAATTTAACTTCTGGGAGGTGGGGTCGGTGCCTGACGGTGATGGCTAGGTTTTGAGGGCAGCCTAAAATTCCGTCCTGAGAGCGCCTCAATATGCCAGCGCATTGCCTATTGGCGGTTTCTTAATGAGGAATTTAATGAGTTGCGCCAAAGAGCGCCATTGGCAACTTGTTAGTAGCCCGGTGGCCCGCTTCTTAATATGGGGTTTTGCATGTTCATGCGTCGGATCTCAGGCAATTATCGCCTGACGTTCTTGCCGTTGGCGTAGAGCTAGTGCCAAAGTGAACTGGCCTTCTCTCTGTCTTCGCCTCTCCTCCCCTCTGCGCTCTGTGACAGCATCCTAAGAACCTTTTGCCTCCAGTGCTTCATGTTTGTTGCTTTGGTTTTCATTGCGCCAGCAAACGCACGGCCTCTCTTCCTAGTGCCTTGAATCTTAAATCCTTCGCATTTGTTGCAGCTCCAAATCCCGAGTGTGAGCTTGGAAGTCTATGGATATGAATTACACCATGTTCGAGAACTTCTTGTAGGATCCTGGACGTGGGAATGTGCGTGTAGGCACCGAAGAGGTAATTGTAGATTCGAACTCCACATTGCCGAGACACATTTCTCTGCATACAATTGCAGAGAGCCGCGTTGGCAGTGCAGACAGTGACTGAGGAGCTCACCCAGTCGAGCAAAGCGGAAGGTGCGGCCCTGCAGAGCCGCGGCGTCGGGCTGTCGAATGGCGTTGTAAGCTCGTCGTTGATGGTCTCGCTCACACGCATTCAGCAGAGCCTTGTCTTGTAAGCAACTGTGTTGTCAATTCGGTTTCTCGAGATTAATATCGTAAATTAGGGTTCAAGCTTTTGAGATTATGAAAGTTGCTTAGTGTTTGTGGACTTTTTTTTTGTAGAACCGACCCAGCCTGCCGGATACGCCCATTGTCCACGCTAGCGACGTCTTCTACGAACTAACAGGTCAATCTGTAGCTAAAATGTCATTTCTCGCCGAGTGTCTGTAGCCGAAATGTCATTCCTCTCCTAAACACTTATGTGTTGTGTATGGACAGGTTATAGTCGGGAGGAAGTCGTTGGTCGAAGTTGCCAGTTCTTGCAAGGGCCGGAGACTGTGCGAGAGAGGTGATTTTTGTGATCTACGAGACTGTGCGAGAGAGGTGATTTTCGTGATCTGCGAGACTGTGCGAGAGGATCTCCGGTGACTGTGCGAGAGGGCCGGGTCTGCGAGACTGTACAAGAGGATCTCCGGAGACTGTGCGAGAGAGGTGATTTTTGTGATCTGCGAGACTGTGCGAGAGAGGTGATTTTCGTGATCTGCGAGACTGTGCGAGAGGATCTCCGGAGACTGTGCGAGAGGGCCGGGTCTGCGAGACTATGCGAGAGGTGATTTTCGTTCATTTGAGAAGAATGCACTTCGGTGTGCAACTGTTTTAGACGTGCTATATCTAATTGCTTTCGAATGCTTACCGAGAGATTTCTAATTCATTAGGTTACTTCGCCAATAGTGTGCCAATCTTGAATAACGGTGGGAGCCTCATTTAACGAATGACATTGGAACCCTCGAGTACTAGGTTTAGGATTTCTGTGAGTATTTTTTTCCCTTGTGATTTGGTATTCACTTCAGCTTATGCTTTTCCTTCCAGATCTATGAAGCCATCAAGGTAGAGAAGCCCTGCACCGTGAGAATTCTGAATTACAGCCGAGCATATCAACATTCTAAACTTTAGACGTCTTTCTACTTAACAGAGCATCTTCCTAGATTGTGTTGAATAGTTTAGCTTGCAAGTAAGTACAACACGGCTTTGAAGCAGATGTTTCTCCGTTTCAATTATTATAAGCAGATATCTTGAATACTAGAGTTCCAGGCCACTCTATCGTCCAATGTCCATTCTAGCTATGGCATGCGACGAGGCCTCGTGATGCTGATGCCAACTTTATAGAGGGTGTCAGATGTTCACCGAGATAAAGGATGATGTAGTATGACGTGCCACAAGTTGCCGATATAGCAAATTGTGTGTGCCCAGAAAAATAAAAAGTATCGTCTCACACGATGATGATGACGAACTCTTCTATATAGATATACATCCACACACTTTACGTCAGATTCCAGGCATGGCTTCCGACAACATGAACTGATCAGAAGTAGTTTCTCGTGAAACATCCCGACTGTTAGCAAAGTAGTTCACTACTTACACACAGACTTGTATGCATTGCTGATGCATCCACCGATTTTGTGCAGGAAGGACAACACTCCGTTTTGGAACAACTTGCACATCGCACCAGTCCGGAGCGCCACAGGCAAGGTTGCGTACTATGTGGGAGTACAGCTCGACGTTGATAATCGTTTTGGCTTTGGTGTGAGTTGCTCATTTTTGCCGTGTTTCTGTGAAATCGATTTCAAGATTAGAGTTTAGCTGACTGCAGACTACGGTATTCATGTCTGAATCCGAGCCAATTGTTGGTGTCGGAGGAGGTGACATTGACTGTGTGGAGAGTGATGGGGAAAATGCATCGAGAGGAGGTGGCGATACCGAATCGGAAGGAGGTAGCGGCGCCAGATGGGAAGGAGGTGGCGGTGTTGGATGGGAAGAAGGTCGTGGTGCCGGATCGGGAGAAGTTGGTGGCGCCAGATCCATAGAAGGTAACGACGCCCGATTAGGAGCAATTGGAGGCATCAAAACGGCTGGATCGGGACGAAGTGCACCCGGTCTGCAAAACCCACCTGAAGCGGATCTCGATTTGGAAGGCAGGAGAGTCACTTCTCCAGTGCACGTTTAGCAAGCAGCTTTTGTTCATAGGCCACTGTTACAAGTCCATCAAGGGTTGCTGAAGAAGGTGGCAGCTAAGACGAGGCGGCTGGAGAAGTTTAGGGTCGACCAAGCTGCAGTGAAGGTGGCAAAAGGAGGTGGAACTCTGAACAAGTATTTTCAATCATCAAGGAACACTTTGAGCACAGCTCCACTCAATTGGAGCGCCGTTGAGAAGACCTTAGATTCAACCGCAGTAGCTGCTTCAGTTGAAGACACTGTGGTGGTTTCTGCGACCCCTCCACGGAGCAATCCTGCAGTAAGTCTTCTCCAAGTCGAAAGCGATGGGAAGGGAAAGCAGCCCCTGATCCCAACACCTCTCCGGGCGAAGCAGAAGAAAGTTCTGGCATCAACGTCGGCGGCAGTGCCTCCTGTTCAGGTATAAATACTCCTTTGCTTGAAGTGTTGTTAAGGCCGTTCTTATGAATGGCTTCTAATGGTAGTATTTCTGCTCTAGTACTTTGAATGAATGTATGGTGCAAGTGTCATTCTTTCCTAGAGTTTTGTTGTTGTCTATGTTGTCTGTTTTTCCTGCTATGTGTCACCTTAATTAGCACAGCAGTGTCCTCAATGCCATGAATTTTCAGCCCTGCTTGTCATTGCTCAATTTCACCTTACCTAAATTTGTTAGAAGAACAAACTTGATTGTTGAATTTTATTGCCGAAGTGCTGATTTTATAGTATAGAAGGGATTCCTTTGCATTATTTGAACTTTCATTGTGTATCATTGCATTTGTAATTCAATGTTGATGACATAGTCACCTGTTTTTGTTTACATGCTAAATCTCACATTTTGCCAATACTTTTCAATCCTATGTCATGTAGTTCAATGGTTTATGTTTAATGCAACTAGTTGCTAAAGATGCTACACTAAACACTGAGTATAGTGTAGAGGGATTATTGATGTAGATCACTCACACTAATTTCCATCAAAGCATGTGCATGCCAAGTTTTGATTGGGTATTTGTTCTCAAGCAAGTGTGTGTCAGTCAACAATTGCATGTAAATTTACAATTAGTGTCGGAAATTTCAAATGTCTGGTTTACACTATATTCACAGAACGATGTAATTGATGGTTTCTGAATTTGTTATTGCTGAATTTCACCTTAGCTCAATTTGTTACTAATGAATTTTATTGCTGAATTTTATTCTTGAATTTGTAATTGCTGATTTTGAAATAGGGAAGGAACTTTTCAGCATTTTTTGGACTTTCTTTGTCTATGACTACATTTGTAATTCAACATCGATGGCATGTTGTTTACATGTCTACACGCTAAATGTCACAATTGCCACCAGTTTTAACCCGTTTTTTGTGTTTCAATCATTGAATTTTTTTATTTTGCTACTTAAAGTTGCCGTTAAAGATGCTTGTTGATGGTTTTTGAATTTGATAATGCTAAATTATTAATCTCAATTTTTTATTTAAAGTTTATTGTTGATTTTTTTTTATGTAATAGAAATGTATAAAATGATGTAAAATACAGTAACGTGAAAGTAATGTCAAAATAAAAGTAAAGACAAAAAAAAAAGTAGCAGAACCGTAAAGATCAAATCAAAGTGAAGTTAAAATAAAATGAACTCAATTTACCCGAGCAGTAAAGAAAACATTTCTAGAAATGAGTTAAAGCTTAACCTAAAATAAATCTAAAACTTTGACAAGAAGCAACTGAAATTTTGAACCATGGGGAAATCATTCTTTAATCTAAGTGAATTTGACTTATTTAAGTAATTAACTTAAGCTTAAATTAATTATTTGTTTATCAAATGTAACTTGCACTTTCTTTATAGTAAAATCATTCTTACACTTGGATAAGCTAACTTGACCCTTGAATAATATAAACTTGATCCTTCAATAATTTAAACTTAATCCTTGGTAATTTAACTTATGAATAGTATTAACTGTGAATGGGGCAAGGCTAATGATTAGACAGATTACAATGTATGGCTGATTGCATGAATTGAATGCTTCTTGTGTAAGTATTGATGTAAATGTCTGATTACATGGGATCCAGGGAGGTGAGGGGCTCACTGATTGTAATGTTGTTTGTATTTGTTACACTCTATAACGCAATCAAGTGTAAAATAGGAATGTGAATCTCTTAATACTTAAATTGTCCTCAATTGTAGGTTCTTTTTGAGAAAGAAGATAACAATTCTAGTGAAAGCGACATGGAATGCATTCCTTCAACGCCCAAGCGTCAAACACGCCAGTATGATAAGAACCGTCGATATCATTGTGAGTGGTCGGCACGTTTCCCATGGATTGAGGGGGTGGATGAGGGGGCCGTACACTTTGTGAAGTGCACAATTTGCTCCACAATTGAGGGCAAGCCGAAGCTCCTTGCAGCGAAGACGGACACCCTCATTAAGCATGAGGGCCACCGCAAGGTACATTGCTCTATTTTAATGCCTTATATTTATTTTTGTATGTTCGACAATTCTCATGTTGTTCTTGTTTTCCACATGCAGTCAAGGATGGGGCAGTGAAGGGGGTGAATAAGGGCCAATCCTTTCTTGCCAAAAATTGCAGGCATAAAAAGAATGTTGCTTTTTTTGCAAAGCGGCCACCGTCAACAATCCTACAGCAGATGAATCTCATGAATGGTTCTACACGTCGAAAGAAGAGAGTGCAATTTGCAACCATCTTCCAAGTTTTGGAGAATGGGAGGCCAATGGTAGAGTATGAGCAGCGACTTCACCTATATAACTATCTTCAGTTCCCCGACATCCCCAGGATGCATTGGTCTGACTCCTCGGGATGGTGCATTGCGGAGTCTATGTATGATGTGGTGAGTTTACTGAAGCTCGATTTTTTTCATATGTTGTTGTAAAATTACTTTATGTCATATTGCTAAACTACTCTACTTGTTCCCTGTATGTTTATACTAGTAGGGATGCAGAATACTAGAATTGCATGTAGGGGCTTTGTAAATGCATACAAACAATGTTTTGACATAGGAGGGATTTTCATTGGTTGGGCTAAATGCAAGAATTGTTTATTTAGGAACCATAAATTAGTGGAAGTTTATCTCTACGTCAATCAGCTGATATTGTGGTTATGGTGTGCAGTTGAAAGAGCACATGGAGAAAGCGAAGTCCTCTAACTTTGTAGCCTTAAGTTGTGATGAAGTTACTGCCATCGATACAACATCTTGGATCTCAATCCATGCGTATGTAATGCAAGATTGGCAACTTATACCGTTGCTACTGAAGATTTACAAAGTCGTGGAGGGGACCAAGGTTGATGATTTGGTGGCCGTGCTAATTGGGGCAATGAGGGAGCGAGGTGATCTCAACAATTTGGAGATTCAATGCCGTTTGGTCAGTTTTGGAGCTGATGGGGCAGCAGTGATGCAAGGCAAGGTTACAGGAGTCTCCACCGAGATTCAAGGAGTGTATGCGCCGTTTGCTCAATCTGTGCACTGTTTTGCACATAGGTGCAATTTGGCCTTCAAAAGCCTTAGTCAACTGAAGGTAATGGAAGGCATCGAGCGACTTCTATCCTCAACTTATCACTACTTCAACAAAAGCCCAAAACGAGTTTAGGAATTCAAAAATTCGGCGATTGAGTTGGATTGTCGGGGATTGAAGTTGTTAAGAAATGTCCAAACAAGATGGATCAGTTTGCTTGATCCCTGGCGGTGATTGGTGTTGCAATACCGGCTGGTTCTTGCGAAAATGTACAACTCCAAGGACTCTGAAGCAACCGCCCAGGTGCCTTATTATGCTTTTTACTTCTTTATGTTTATGCAATGTCCCTAGGAACTTTCTACTTGGACTGAATGTTCTCTTTCTGCATCTGTTTTTTAAAATTTTATTATGTGTATGTAATGTTGCTACGGAATAGTTCATGGGCTGAATATATTAGTGTACTGATGTATCTTTCTTTTTGTAGTGTCTACTTTTCAGGCATGCTTTGTGGATATGGTGGATCCAAGCATCCTACTAGGAATGCTTGCGATGATTCCTATGATTGAAACCATAGATGTTTTGATTTCATTCGCTTAGAAGCGAAATGTGTTTATTTGTGATTTTGTTGCAGCCCTTGGAGCCTGCAAAGCTCAGTTGTTTGAATTCTACATTGACTCTGCCAGTGTGTTTGTCGGGGATGAGTTTTCAAATTTCAGGGCGTTGATGGAATTGTTGCACTACAACATCTTCCTCAGATGGGATGAGGATCTCAACACTAACACGGAGCATTTGATGTGGAGATTGAGCCGTACGGAGGTGCCTACTCTCTACAAGGGTAACCCTATTGACAGAGCCACATTTTCAGCAATAGGGGCTTCCATCAAAGCTGAATGCAAAGGTATGATCTTGTAGTGCTTATAGTTTTCACTTCTCTTAATGCTTTTCTTGATCAATGTTGAACTCACATGCTCGTGTGTTGTGATCTGCTCAGAGGCAGCATTGCACCTGAATGCAAAGTTGCATCGCCGCTTCCCTTCAGTGGATACTCTCAATGCCATGGACATTGTATATCCACAATACTAGGCAGCGGAAGACTGCCTTGACACTTTTCCCTTGCATCCAACGGTCCTCAAGAGTTTCTTCTCTGAGCCCAAGGAAATCAAGGGTGAAGGAACAAGTCAGAAGATCGTGGTGCTGGCTTTGCTAAGTGGATATGACCTTGATGCCGAGCAAAGTCTTTTCAAGTTGTTTATGAGCAGCAATTTTCGACGTGCGTGTGAGGCGCCTTTTGACCTAAACCCGCTCACGCGGATATGGCAGGTTGCCCAAGCCAATGGACCTCTTGTGGGCCGTTTTCCCACTTACATCAAGTTAGCGGAAGTTGCGGTGGTGATGGTGTTGGGTTCTGTGGAAGACGAACGTGTCTTCAGCTCCCTCTCTTTCTTGAAGTCTAGAGTGAGGAGTTCGTTGGATGCACACCTCGATGTCGTAGTAGGAATGTTTTCTCAAAAATTGTTTGACGTTCAGAGTTTTCCTTATGATGCCGCGTTCGATAAGTGGTACCAAACTCTGGAGAGGAACCGTTATGGTTGCGACGACTAGGTCCATACTCTCCTTGACTTGTTTGACTTGAATGTTAGTTGCTTTTACTTTTATGTCATCCATTCTATGTTCTGCTTTGAACTTTCATGTTGCATTGTGTATATTTAGTGAATTCTAATGTGTGTTTTAAACTTGTAGGTGTTTTTTGTGCTTTATAGCTGTTGATTCAGCTGAAGAGGTTGTTCATGGTTTAGGAAGGTTGATATTCACTTGGGCATTCAAGAATACCCCAGGGTTTCAGCTGCGTGGAGAGAGCTACAGTTTCAAAATTTGACTGGAGGTGCAAGGAAAGATGGGTTGCTGTTGCTTTTAGTGATCTCTACTACAGCTAGTAGGGGTTGTGCATTTTTTTTTTAGATGTGGAAGGTGTTTGATTTCTACATGCCTAGGTGATTTATGTCTAAGGGTAGGATTTGGTAAAGTTGTTGTCGGAAGGCAGTATGTTGCAGCTACTAGACCTACATCTCATTATATGAAGATGCATGTGAAGGTGTTTTTGTTGAGTGGGGGGAGTTTTGACTTCAGCTGCTTCCTCTTGAGAAGGCTTATGTGTTTGATTGTTTGTTATTCTTCACTCCAATTTCAGTTTGATGTTGATAGCCACTTAGTGGTTCTTTTTAACATCCATTTGCCTCTTCGAAGTTCACAAAAACATTGTTGTAGCCAAATTGCACCTTACCGCAACATTCCATAGCCAATGTGATGTTCATAAATGAAAAAAAAATCGCCACTCTATTCAATTCCATTTTTGTATAGAAAAGCCAATTTGCTTCTACTCTCCTACATTTGGGGCCAAAAATTTTTTAATACCTTACACCCTATATAGCCAAACGTGCTGCAATTGCCTAAGCATGGCAGCCACTGTGGCTATTAGCTGAAAATGAAAAAAGAAGGCTTGCTGTCAACACAAAGTTGGCTTACTGGCATGGTAAAAAAGAGGCAACCTGGGGACCATGTTGGCACCACGTAGTTGCCATACAAGACTCCATGCGGGGACGGAATAAGTAGGGGTGTTGACGGATGACGAAGCGGGACCAATGTTGTCATATTGGGCAGATAGTGCGGGGATGTACTCGCCCATTTGGGCATGGACAAGGACATCTCTAGGCAGGGGGGATGTCCCCGCCCTGCCCTTGGAGACGTTCCCGCCCTTGCCCGTACACACAAAGACATCTCGGCCTTCGTTCGAGCAGGCGGTGACGTCTCCGCATGTGCTCGGAAGAAGGAGATGAGTAGGACTGGGCGGTCATTTGAGGTGCACTAGGGCCTTGCCTAAGGCACTCCTCCTCTCCATGGTTCGGAGAGACCATTTGTAGGTTGCCCTTACTTTTGGTTTCGACAAGAATGCGATGTATCTCAAATAATACACCAATTCTAACTTTCTTAGGATTTAGGAAGGAAGTCTAAATGGAAAGTATGACTTTGGTCCTTTGATGGTAAGCTCTCAAATAACAAACATCTCTACTATCTCCCTACAGGTGTATTTTTGAGTGTTTGGTTTAGCAAATTATGATTTTCTTACAATACTATAGCACTTAGCGTGCCACGTATTTTCTAAATTCTATACTACGTGATGCATATGAAATAAATATTATTGAAGTATCTATTTTGCTCAATATTGGATGTGTTATTTATGAATCTACTCATGCTTCATAAGAATTTATATGTATGAAGCATTCAAATCATGTGAATGTAATAAGATGGTATGATCTCAATTTTGATTATAGTCTAACAATCTTTTCAACTAATCGGTTAGTGTTTATCCAAAGTGAGCCGAAGATAGTCTAGAGTTTTCAATAGTCTACTCCGTTGCCCAAAATGTGTGTGAATTTTTACTGTGAGTTGAATGTTACATTAACCTCAAAGGCACCAAGTGTCAAGAATGGGCTTTTTGAAAGTTCGATCAGGTTCCTATGGTGTCAATTTCCAACATTCAACTTTAAAATTTTTGCTGTAAAAGGACATTCCTAAGGCCTCAGTCAGAGTACAGTTTTTTCCTAAGTCCGACATATAATGAAAAAGTAATAGGGTTTTGAATTTCAAATGGGGAGGGCGGGCACCTCGAGCACCTCCAAAAACTTTTGCTAAGACACTATTGAGTGTGAGATTTTCAATACTAGCAAGTAATATTTTTCCCCTTCATATTGTCAAAAAAAAGTTCTTGTCTTCAGTGAAAATAGCATTGTAACTCAAGTCAAACATTTACACACATTTGAGTTATTCGTAAAGGGAACTGGTCTTTTGTCCTCTTTTTTTCATGCAAAAGAGAATTTAACCTGTATTTGAGTGTAGCCGCAAAGTAATCTTGTGAAAAAAATTCAGGATTTGAGGGTTTTGAAGAGGTGTTATTTATGGCACAAAATGGCACAAATCTCCCAAAAACAAATAAGAACAATCATGAACGTCATGACACTTTGGCATGTATCCTACAATCCTAGAGTTGTGCATGACTTGAAGGGTCAGAGTTTGCTTAAAATAAAAGCCAGGCACAAACTCGAGTTTGGGAATTGTAGGGCTCAAAAACTAATCTATCCAGTGTTCTATTCAAGGTCTATAGTGAAACCCTGCCAGTCGACTCGGCGACCCTGGCTTTTCCATTTTATAGGTTAGAAACTGAGGATTTGGGGTACTTTGCGGATAACTCTATTGTCACAAATTGTTGGGCAAGGTTCCAAAAAAACTTCTTCTTTCCTACATAAAACTTAGAGATCTTCATATTTTTTACCTTTTTTTTCCCCAAAACAATATGTAGTGTAAGTCTTCTTATTGACCATTTGGATTATCAATCTAAAACCTATTAATGTCACAAAAAACTAAAACGCAAATTGACAATTTTTTAACCTCCACTGCTTGCACAGTTGTTTTGAATATGCTACACCCCTCCTCTACCTCTTAAATTATAAAGAGCTAAGATCATGCTCAACATGATGGTTATAGATTTAAACCTTGTGTAGTGCAAAAATTTGACACCAAGTGAAGTCAAAGTCTGTTGATCCACTAAATGGAGTGAAGAAAATGAACCATTGTTTGACTTTAAGTACTATAATCTTTCTATCCGTGCGGTCAAAGTTAATGAGATTTTGTGTGTATGTTACATATTAAGTCGTATTTGAGATCTTACGGTCAAAACTAGAAATGAACGTTTTTGTTTCCTTTTTTATTCATTGCATTAGAATCCAACAATATTGAAGTGTTTTCGGTGTGAAATTGTCGCGGTACCTTAGGGGTTAAAGTGTACACAAGAAATATATATACTTATCTTCAAAGAAGAAAATGTTCTCTACATGTAGAAATAAACTAATGGACAATAGAAACGTCTACCACAATTTCCAACGGTACACAACACAATTATCATCTTCCTTCTTCATGTAGTGGAAAACGTATGCATTTCCTATTTATTGGAATCTTATACATTCCTTGTTATTGGTATTTATATGTGGTTTACTTGAAACATAGAAAATAATTTTTACGCCAATGTTACATGAATTCCATTTTACTCTTAGTTCTTGAACAGATGCAATAATTTTTAAATTTTTGGAACCTTTTCAAATCTCCTCACTATTTCCCGAGTTAATGACTCCTTTTATTTGTAGTGACTAACATGGGCCCAAAAACATGTATCGAAATAATAGAAATATTTTTATTTGAAAGCTCACCGCCAAAGGACCAAAGTCACAATTTCCATTTAGACTTCCTTCCTAAATCATGGGAAAAGTTAGAGTCGGTGTGTTATTTGAGGTATGTCACGTTCTTGTCAGGACCAAAAATAAGTGCAGCTTGTATTTAATGGTATCCCCAACCCATCAAGAGGAGTGCCTCGGCTAAGGCTCCAATGCACCTCAATGTCCGCCCAGTCATGCTCGCCTCCTTCTTCCAGGCGTAGGCGAGGACATCACCGCCTGCCCGAACGAAGGTCGGGACGTTCTTGCCCATTCGGGCAAAGGCGAAGACGTCTCCGAGGGCGGGGCGGGGACCTCCTCCCCTACCTACCGGAACGTCCCCTCTTTGCCCCTTTCTTCTACTTTATATATATCCGTCCCCGCTCCATTTGTCCCCGCCTTGCATACTTCCTCTCCATCCATCTCTTTATTGAGCTAGTTGTGGACGTTGCGCGAGGTCTTCATCATCCGCAAGACAACTTTTTCAAATCTTTCCCAACCATGGCTACATCCGCAAGAATGACCAAAGAAGAACGAGACAAGACCTACCAATGAGCAAAAAACGCCCAACGGTTAGGAAACGCCCAACGGTGCATTGAAGTGTATCAGATACTATACGACATCCTCAATGTCAAACGCAATGAAGTAAATTTCTTCATTGCACAAGGTGTCCACGCCAAGGTGAAGTTGAACAATAGAGTGGATTGGTCCACCTTAAAGGCGTGAGAGGTAAGATCAAAGTTCTTTTCTCGGCAAATGGATTGATTCCAATGGGAGTGCAAAGATATCCATAGGGTGGATTGGGCAAACTCATGACTGTGATGAACAACACAGCTAGATACGAGATCGATATGTTGAGTACAGAAGTGGACTCCGATGGATCTCATGTTCAAGTCACGTTGAGCCAAAATGCACAAGGACGCGCCAAAAGCCAAAAGGCACAAGGGAAGACGGCAACGACAACGATGACAATTGGGAAGTAGAGTTGCAAAGGGAAATCGCTGCCATTGATTGAGAGTATGAAGAAAGGGGCAGAATTGCGAGGCCAAGTCAAAGGCCGGAGTCTTGAAGTAGGACTTGTAGGCAGCGGACGGATGAGGGTTCCACTTCGGGGGAATCAATCCGATTAGACAAATATAGATTAGAGAGGCATTGTTTAGCTAATAGTGTGGCCACTGCTTGGAAGCATAACCATGTCTCCATTGGATTTTGTAGTCTTTAGGTGTTTGATTATGGGGATGGTTGGAATTTTAATCATAAAAAGGATGAAAGTTTTTGTAGATGTAGAATACGAGTGGAATATGAAGTTTGTGCATAGATATAACAAGAATTTACAACTTTTGAGATAATATACTGAGATGGAGGTTTTGTGGAATGTGATGTTACATTGTTAATTCATCTTTTTATGTGGTGATGTTAGCAATAGTTTCAAGGATGATGTGCTTGCTAAGCGATGAAATAAGTAGAAGGCAATGAGAGTTGAAATATCTATGGATTATGATATGGATAAGAGATTCTTGTACCAAGACTATACGTAATGGGACAACAATAAGAAATTGGAATAATATTGTAACGGATGAAGCAAACGAATATCAAATATATGCGAAGAAAGTACTTTGAAAAATTAATAATTTGGAGATAATGTTTTTAAATAATTTATAGCTTGTATATTCTATTAATACATATAAGAGTGTTCTTCAATTGAGAAGCAACTCTAAACCATCCATAGTGTAATGGATAGGCCAACAATGACTCAAAACTTTGAAATAGTGCATCTATGAACTAGCATCAACTTTGAGCCACCCTCTTTTCCATGGAAAGAAGTACAAGTGAAGCATACGATATACATGTGTATGGTCTAGCTACTCATTGATATCAATAGAAAGTTCATAATCACTATCCCCTTTGACCTCGGCTCAGCTAGATCCCAAGAGATCATCTTCATCATCCGTGATGTCTTATTCTTTGATTCTCCGTTTTTTTTTTCATGGACTGAATGGTTTTGAACCTCTTGCAAGTCTCGATGGCATGAAGGGGATTTCTAGCCGACATGTCGTTACGACGTGGCGACCGTGCAAATGGTTGCATAGGAACTTGCCATTTTTTGATTGATTGTGGAGGATTTCTAGGTCTTGTCGTACTAGGAACATTAACATTCAAAGTCTTTAATTTCATCTATAAGGCAACGTTTATCCTTGGAAGGATTTCAAATAGGTTCTAGTGACCTTTGTGGGAGAGTTTCCATTAGAGACCGCGACGCACCACTATGCAAGGAGGGTTGTTCCGAATCGAAGGAAGTTTTATTCTTCGTCAGGTGTAGTGGACTTCTAGTGCCGTGGGGACTATCATCTTCTCTAGCCTTTCCCTTGAAAAGTGTGGTATCTTCTGCAAATGGTACGGTTGTTGTTTTCTTGAGATTTTTTGGCAAGTCCGGGACTATGGATGTTGAATTCCACAACATCTTCCTTTTGTTGCCCTTGAGTTTGATGTCCATGAAGGGTTGTTTCATGTGAGGATGATATATTTCCTTGTACTCCATTCTTCATATCATTGCCTTCACATGAACTGGCATCTTGGGTTAGTTCTGGAATTGCCGTTGGTCCATTCCTAAGGATGTTTTTACTATTGACCATGCCATCCCCGTTCAAGTATCGTGCTATGGGCAGCAAATCATCATCTTTTTCTCCAACGATATCATCATCGAAGAAATCATATCCATTGCCCAAGGCATGGTGAATACTTGTGGTACCGTTTAGAAGGCCACTGTTGATGTCATCGTCTAGTATACATTGTTGCAGTTGGCACCCACATCAGTACTTGCATTGT
Source organism: Bryoerythrophyllum caledonicum (assembly GCA_963971425.1). Lineage (NCBI taxonomy): Eukaryota > Viridiplantae > Streptophyta > Bryopsida > Pottiales > Pottiaceae > Bryoerythrophyllum > Bryoerythrophyllum caledonicum. The sequence goes on along the minus strand of OZ020517.1, from coordinate 23,786,297 downwards.
CGGAGTCTTTGGAGTTATCTGATTCACGGGCTTGAGGGTCCTCTAAATCCAAATTCTCCGCGTACCACCTCTTCTCATCCGTCAACTTTCCATTTGTGAGAAATCTTGAATTGGTATAGACAAACACCAAGTCATTTTCCCTTCCCGATAGTAACCTACTTTGTCTCTTGTTATGCACAAAAGAATAGCTACTCCAATTGCGTTCGCAAGAAGAAGCGTTTGCGCTAGTATTTTCTTTGCAATTGGCGCAAGGAGTTTTTCACAAGCACCTTCAAAATCCCACCAAGCATACGGAGAACACTTTCAGAGTTTGGGATCTAACATGTCATGAAATGGTACAGTCTTGTGTCGAAAAGCTAAGAACTCGTTAACCACATCTAGATAATCCTTAAGTGTACCGAGGTTTCTTAGCACTCGTTTACACGCGGTGATGGCATCTCGATCATTGGCAAATTCTTTGTCATGGAGCAAATAAAGATTTAGGAGTGCACCGGCGAGGTGTAAGTCAGTTGTGATCATCCATTTTTGGCGGTAGAAGCAATGCTCAGCAAAGTCCGTTAAATCGCTATCAAGATTAAATGGTTCACAACGTAGAGCCAAAACATGCTTCTCGAGATTGCGGAGGATGAGCAAAACCTTCCCCATACATGATTCCTTGAAAACAAATTCCCTCAAAGCATATACTACAGGTGCTACCATCTCCTGAAAGTTTGTACATCGTTCCCAAAAGTGTTCATCTAGAACAATTCTTTTGATGTCCCGAGATAAGGTCAGTGCTTTGTCTTTACGTTCATCTCAAAGGTTTGTGACATACGCCAACCAGTCTCGATTAACAACATTTTGCTCAAACGCTTCTTTGACCTTCAATAAACAATCTACCATTATGAAATTGGATGCAAATCTAGTTGGCCCTGGCAACAAAAAGCTGAACTTTGTTTGGTGTTTACAAAACATAGCAAGGGGTATTTATCGATTCTCCACAAACCTCACTAACTCCTAGCCTTTCCCAATTTTTTTCTTTTCCATGTTATCTTCCTCCAGTCCTCCAACAATATGTCTATGGAATGTGCCGCACATCCTTGACTGTATATGTGTGGATATTTCTTTGTGATTAACAGCCTAGCCTTGAGCATTGCACTCGCATTGTCAGTACAGACTTGAGCAATATTGCGGGGACCAACCTGATCGATAAACTTGTCAATTGTAGATACCATGTACTCAGCAGTCTTTACGTTCCCGGTGGGTTCTACTCATTCCAAGAAAAGCTCTCTGACAGGAGAAACAAGCATTGCATTGCACAAAGGGCGACTAGTCACAGAGCTCCATCCATCCAGGGCTAGAGTTCCTCCAAACTTTTGAATGCTCTCCTCCATTCTACTATTTAGATTGGCCTCCAAATCAACCTTCGCTTGTACCAACAACCTCGTTCAAATGTCATGGTAAGGCGGCGAAACATGCGATTTTTTGAAAGCAGGAGTCTTCATTACAACTTCCTTGAATGCATCACTCCATCCTACTACAAACGGAACATTTGACTAGTAAAAATCCGAGCCCACACTTATCTAGCTCCTATCGCTCCACTTTTTGAAATCCTTCGGAGAGCACGGATTGCCTCATGAATCGAGGAAGGGAGCCAACTATACTTCCATGTTCAATTAGTGTGGGAAAGGTGGGGGTCAATACAACCTTATTTGTTTCAGAGATTGCAAAGGTAACTTAGGTGGATCCTCCTCCCCTGTGGATGTAGGTGTGCTATGTTCTGCGAAAGACACAATTTTCATGGTTGGGGTGATACAATGTTCAGAGAAAAGCTCTCCGTTATGTTGAGGATAACGACCAGCACAATATCTAAAAAGATTATGAATACGCGATGTCAGTTTGGTGCAGATGCCATCACCACTGTTACGCTTGCTAGAGACTTCTTCGTAACCGAGATGACTAAGTTGCCATTCTAGGCTTCTTGCAAAAATGCGGGAACAAAGATTGCATTTAAGGGAATCAGTCTTTCTCCTTTGTATATCTGTTATTTCTGAGTACTAAGGAGACCAAGGCTTTGTAGCCATTTCGATGAGTCAAATATCTTCCAATGAATGAATGTGATATGCAGTATGAGAAAAATAAGGTGTGATAAGTTTCTAAAAAAACTCCGACACCTCCAACTTCCAAACTCAATAATTACCTAGCAATGGATGCAAAGTGCAACTCAAAGCCCTTGGGAAATGAAAGTTTAGAAGTGAACCAAGGCGCCATCTGCCGTCCTCTTTATCCCCATGGGCCATAGAAACCGAAAATAATCCTTGCCACTTAAAAGTTAGTGACCATTGCAAGATCGGAGGTGGGGCCGACAGGCCGACACCATCTGCCGAGCGGTTGGCGGGGCGGACAGCCATGAGCCGTCCGCAAGGCGGACGACCGGGCGGTCGGCAGTGGGCGGACGACGAGGCGGACGGCCTTTCAAGTTTCACATAAGGGTAAACTACCCAGAATCCTAGATGTCACAAGACGTCCTCGGGTGGCGGAAGACGTCCCTAGTCTGGGCGTCCGGACGTCGACGTCGTCCAACGTCCTGATAGCTTAGCTGCCAAGACATGGATGGTTTCTTTAGATTCGACTACCATACAACAAGGAATTTGGATACTATGACTTTACATCGTATCCCAAACGCACTAAATGGAAGAGCTCCGCAGTGAACGATTAAATGAGGACGATCCTCGAGTGATGCTACTTGACGTTCTTTCGGCGATATTGCGGCAAATACTACATAGTGTGATTGTTCGCCACTTCATTTTGATGGTGTGGACTAACCACTGGTCCGTCCTTTCCTGTGTTGGAGATGTTAGGGGCGGATTTTAGTTTAGAATTGTAGTGATCATGGTTTCTGGAGATATTGTTCAAACTCTATTACATTCCGACCTGTCATGTTCACTATTCCGTCCGTTGCCTCACGGAGACCTTTGGATGCGACATTCACCAGAACTGTCGACAACAAGGATCTTGAGTACTCTCCTTCCAACCGGATATCTCTGGATGACAGAACGACATTCCTGACATATCAATGCTCGAGGCTCTGATATCTTCTACACTATTATTGTACGGCTTTTCGTATCATTGTACACACGAGGAACATTGGACGTGAACCCAGGTTTTTTTTTCCCTTCTCATATGTACTACCACATAAATGTATTCTGCACCATATTACATGGTATGTTTGATAAACATAATAGCTTGAAACATGTTACCATTTTGCTGGTCACGACTGAGGAAATTCCACTCTTGTTTTATATTATGCATCACTAACATCGGTTGGTTTCGTATTACCGAAATCATCGAGAGATATCCGGATGATTCATCAAATTTTAGTCACTGAGTATTCCTTTCAATTTCTTTGGTGCTATTGGTTTATTAAACAAAAAAGCCTTCTTCCTTATTTCTGGACTTTGCAAAGTCCAGAAATAGTTAAATACAACATTCTTTTGAAAGGTTCCCAATAGCTTAGAGTATGAAGCAACACACAGAAGCGCGGTGTAAGCCAACAAGTTCCCATGCCCACGACCAATAAGAGATACTTCCATTTAGTGAGCTGCAAATTGTGTCGTTTTGCTGACAACTGTAGATTCTAGGGGGTCACATTCTACAGATGTTGGAGATGCACAAGGTAAATTCAACTCATTTTGGAGATGCAAACTGAAAGCAAGGTTGCAGTAATTCCACCATCTTCCCTAAAAGTTAAGATTTAGTGCACAAAGTGACATGAAAGTGGTTTGGGCACTACAGGACCATTAACGGTGAAACTCTCCAATGAGGTCAATGATAAAACTCTCCAATGAGGTCAATGATAAAACTCTCCGGAATCACTTGGTAGCACATCCCATGCATCCATAACTGAAGATCAATTCTTCCAACCCTCCCCTCAATTCTGAGTCCAAAATAAGAAGAGAGAGACTACAAGCATCTTGTGTTTTCATACCCACTTGTTTGCTCAATCTATATCTCAGGGAGTAGCAAGCACCATCGCTAGCACATGCTTCATGTTTGTGAGTCTCCACCCTGTCAACCCCCAGTCTTGAAGTAAGGTAATCTCCTAGTAACCAACCAAAATCCATAACCGACACCTGTAAATTGGGGGTATATCCAACCCACTTTTATTCCATCACCATCCATTCATCTCTACATGGAGGTTTGTTGTTAATCAGAACCCCTTACTTTTTATCAATGCTTATTTGGGGGTACCTATTGGTGGCCACTAACTAAATATGGCAACACACTTTGAAAATCCATAACCAATTCTCATTTTATTAGAAAAATATCAAATCACTTGGGTTGAAATTGTAACTCTATTGGCCACCACTAAAACATGAATGTACTATTATTAGTTCTTTCCTTATATGCACATTGCTGAACCCTTTAACTCCTACATGGACCATGAGACACTAGAAGAATTTATGAGGGTAATAGATTATGCATAACATCATCTCCACAACGGGTACATTATATTGCAACCCCACTTCACAAAATTCATTGTACTTCGTCAATGCATGCATCAATTGGAGATGAGAGAGATGCATTGGAAAGCTCTCTCGGAGCTCCAAATGCGTTCTAAATATTACTACGACAACGGGAAATCGTGGTGAAAGTTAAAACACCAAAAGCACAAAATTGACCCTCCCAAGGCCTTGTAGGCATTAACCCCTAAGGTACCGTGACAGTTCTACACCAAAAACACTTTAAAATCGTTGGATTTTAGTGCAATGAACAAAGAAGGAAACAAAAACTTTGATTTCTAGTTTTGACCGTAGGATCTCAATTAAGATTAAGTAATATAGTTACAAATTTTCATAAACTTTGACCGCACGGATTGAAAGATTACAGTGTTTGAAGTCAAGCAAATGGTTCATTTTCTTCCTTGCGTTCAGTGGATCAACAGAGTTTGACTTCACTTCGTGTCAAATTTTTGTACTACACAAGGTCTAAATCCATTACCATCGTGTTAAGCATGATGTTAGTTCCTTAAACACCAATTTTTAGAGGTAGAGGACGAGTGTAGCATATTCAAAACAACTGTGCAAGGAGGGGAGGTTTGAAATTTGCTAATTCACACTTTAATTTTTTTGTGAACTTAATATGTTTTAGATTGATAATCCAATGGTCAATAAGAAGGTTTACACCACATATTGTTGTGGAAAAAATAAAAAGTGAAAAATATAAAGATCTCATAGTTTTATGTGGAAAAGAAGAAGTTTTTTTGGTACCTTGCCCGACAATGAGTGACAATGAGTGAAAATGTTTGACTTGGGTTGATATACTATTTTCCACTAAAGACAAAAACTTTTTCTTGACAATTTGAAGGGAAACAATATTACTTGCGAGTATTGAAAATCTCACTTTTAATAGAGTGTTCTAGCAAAAGTTTTTGGAGATCCCTGAGGTGCCCGCTCTCCCCATTTGAAATTCAAAACCCTATAACTTTTTCATAAATGTCCAATTTAGGAAAAAGATTGTTTTCCAACTAAGGTATTGGTAATGCCTTTCTATGGTGAAGGTTTCAAAGAGGAATGTTGGAAATTGACACCATAGGAACCTGACCGAACTTTTGGGGTTAAAGGGTTAACATGTTGGTTGGGAGGAGTAAACCTTACATCTTCTCAACTGTTAACATAAGCAAGTGTGCTGCAATTCTCTGCTAGAGGCCTTTGAAAACATCAGACAGGCATGGAAGTTACACTCTGGCTTGATAGATAATTACTCCATGTCTTTGGTGTGGCAGGCTGTCTCCCTCTTTCTAAATATCCCACACAGACCGGATGAACTTGGTGTATGCTCTGATAATTCATAGTTTACACAATCATGTGGTGTGCGATGTAGACATGCATGAAGTGGCATGAATAAGTGAGTACACCACCATATCACCAAGATGCATTGCATACAGACAGCAAAAGATGAATAATGGGGACTCGTATGGAGCCTCGCCCATACGGGAAATTTCATCCACAGGGCAGACAGGCTGATGAGGCATTGTTACTCTGGGCAAGCAATGGGGAAGGTAAACCCCCCATAACCAACAAGTTCATCCTTAACCCTTGAACGACGAAGCAGCCAAATTTTGGCTTCTCGGATGACATTTTTGGATGATCAGCCATGTTAATGGTCATTTTTCATCCATTTTTTTTTGGTGAAGAATTTATTGAATGTGTAAGCAGTAGTTGATGATGAAAGTTGCCTCATTGAGGTAATCATGTTTTATCTAAGAAAGAAAATGTGTGTGACACGGATCTCAGTGTAGTGGATTTGAGAAACTTCTAGTTTAAGCTTTAAATCTGAATTTGATCCATTAAATTGATGTTTTTTGAACTTGAGTCCAACTAATGAAATTTAGTTTATGAAGTCTTGTTTCTATTCTAATTTGAAATTCTAAAAAATACATAAAATTGAATAAGTTATTGCAATTTGAATTTGGACCAATAACCGATTTTCTATTATTAGCTGAACACGGCTTTTTCATTTCCATCAGAGGTTTTGGCACTATGACGTGCACCTCTAGAGAAATTTTCAGAATTTTTAAGCACAATTTGTATTTACTATGATTTTTCTTCACTTTTACTACCAAAATCACAATAATTTCAAATTTTCAAAAGAAAAATGTGAAATTTTTTGTCACATAATCAGAACATGTGATTGCATCTCCGGGTAATGAAAAAAAAATTCACGCTTATATTGAATGAAAAAATAGAGCACTCGGTTTAATGCACTCGGGAGTTTTCCACGGTCATAGGCTCCCGGCGTTTAAGGGTTAAACGTCAGTTGGGAACTGTATAGGCAGGCACATATATACATGCAATACAAAAAAATGTCTTGAAGTTTAGCTCGACTTACACCTTAGGATGGAAGATTCTTCAACTAACATCTTTCATTTGGAGGTCATTTTAATATCTGAATCTTATCATGTTCAAATACAACACCATACATGCAGAATATTGTGGCCACGAGTGGCATCTTCTAACATTTAAAGGTTAAACAATGTGCATATATGGAGAGAAGAAAAAATAATACTTTTTTTTTTGCTAGAAGTTATTATAATATAATTTTAATATAATGTAATTGCGTATTATAAAAACTACAGTCCACCCTCTTTAAATGTTACCTCCATAAGTGTTATTCCTCGATAAATGTTATGAAAAATCTTGCTCCCGAAAAATTAACACTACTAAGTGTTATATGTTAAGTGTTATGACATTATCCGCTCCCTCCTTTGTTAATTTCACCTCTATAAATGTTAAAGTTAGTAAAATCGGAGAAAGTATGGGGCAATAAAAAGGAGCAAGGCTAGTAAAATGTAATGCAGGGTAGTAAAATTGGCCAAGTAAGATGCAAATTAGGGTTTATGGTGATTCTTTAGGATGAAAATGTCTTAATGGATGAAAAAAATGAATGTAAAATATATTGGTGGATGAAAAATTGATGAAAAATTGATGAAAAATTGATGAAAAATGAATGGAAAATGGCTTAAAAATTAGGTCAGAACTCGATATGTGTTATACCTCGATAAGTGTTATGCTTTTGACCGCTCCCGAGGAGTATCATTTAAAGAGGGTAGACTGTATTGTGTAAATATATTCAACTATATAAACCAGGCATTGGTCATGTTTTAGAGTATCAATGTAAAGTAATTTATATTTTGTCAACTTAGGGTTTTGAAGATTTGGTAACCCTTTCCAAATGTTTTTTTTGGCAACAACCACATAGAAGTTGTTGAAATTGCAAAATGACATTCAAAGATTCACTACAATGCTTAACCTTTAAATGTCATTTTGCAATTTCAAGTTTGAAAAAGATATATGACTGGAATGCAAGCAAGTTTTAGAAAGTTTCTAATACACAAAATAGAATTGCCTTCATTTATTTAATAATTAATCATCGTTTAACAGTTGATAATTGAATTTTTCTCTCATGAATATGAAAGAAAGATAAAATGATATGACTCGTTTTCTTTTTTAAGATGAATGCTCCTAAAATGTATACCGTAATATATGTATCTTAAAAGATACTAAAAATGAAATGAGAGAATATATTACTAAAAAAAATTCATTGAAAGCAACTACTATGTAGTTGTTGCCAAAAAAAACATGGTGAGTCTTGTATATGGCTTTTAATGGATTGAATGTTAGAGTGCCTTTAAATTTGTTGCATTTTGTGTTTTACCTTAATATGTGTATTCCAACCACTAGAAAGTCACAAGTTTATATGTGGATAATAATAAAAAGTAAATGTTGGATTTAGAATATGGTTGATATTGGAGTTTTACTTTAAATTCTATAGCTATTGACTAGTATAGAACCTATAATAAGTATGGTATTGCAATTTAAAGGATTACATCTAAGACGCAACTAAGCAATTTTGTTCTTGCAATTTGAAAGTTGCCCTTGTCTGTGGTACTAGCCGATGTGCATATAAAGGTTGGAACCATGGGTTTTTAAAAGCTTTTTCCCAATGCGAGCGTGCATAATCCATTGTTGCTTCCACCCTCCATTGCCACAAACACCTATGCCAAAGAATATGAAGGGGGTATAAATCTCTCCTTCAAATTCAAGTGTGCTTCTTTTCACAAAATTCATATTGAATTTTATATTTCAATTTTTGAAGGGATAAAATATTGGTTTAATTTAGGGGAAGAGTGTTGCGTGCCTTTCCCCTCCATAGCCACATGGGGGAGGGGAGGGAGTAGGAGATCACCGCATTTCTCTCCTATCTAGCATTTTTGAGCCGCTTAGGTGCAACTCCATTGCTCCTATATGGACCAACAATCATCGTGCCATACACTGCATATTGTCATGTGGCGTGCCTAGGCTAGTTTATATGCTCACAAATGAAGATGGCCGCTTTTGTAGCAAAGTTCACCCTACGTATCCAACCTCCGCCTTCACCGTGCATATTTGACCTCTGCTTTCACCGTGCGTATTCGACCTCCGCCTTCACCTTGCGTATTCAACCTCCGCCTTCACCTTGCGTATTCAACCTCCGCCTTCACAATGCGTATTCAACCTCCGCCTTCACCGTGAGTATTGGATCCCACATTCACGGTGTGTATTCGACCTCCGCCTCCACATTTTCTATGTACATTTGACCTTGACCTTTGCCCTATGCATTCAAACTCCACCTTCAAGGTGGTAGATGAGGTAAAACCCCCTCATTAAAGAATTATTCTTTTATATCCAATCCAAGATGGCACAAAGGCAATGAAAGATATTTGTTACCTCCACGGCCACACAAGTAGGAAGGCCATTGAGATCTTGGCTCGAATGGAGCATAAAATCATGGCGGAATTGAGATTTGGAGTCATCATGCGATTGGGCCATGGAATCCACTTTTGACATTATAAAATATGGAGGTTCAAATGATGTGGAGTTGAGATAATTAGGATCCATGATTCTTTGTTTACAACAATCGAGGACTTTTAAGTAAATTTGGAGAAGAGAATAAAAGACTTCTAAAAAAGGACAAAAATATGATTTTTAAGGGAAGTTTGTTGTATGCACACTATACTATGATATCTATTTTGTTGATGGTACAAATTGTAGAAAAGACCATGGATCGCCAAAATATGCTTTGGTATGAGATGAGACATATTTTAAACAATCACTTAATTTCCATGGTTCAAACCACAATGGGTTCATCCACAATCCACCCCTAAGGCAAGGAGAAACAATGAAGTATCAACAATGTCATTAGTGTCCGGCAAATTGACCCACATAATAATTTACTACAAAATTGGTGCCTCTTTCACACTAAGTTGAGGAAAGTATGGCACTTGCACATACATGAAGAGGCCAATCTTGAAAGCACTAGACATACAAATTTACTCCAAAAAGACATTAATTTTGTTGCTAATTTTATATGTTTTTCTAGGATTTTATTAAAAAAACCAAAACCTTCCTCTGCTTTTCACTGCACTTGGCCAGGGGCATAATTGCTTTATTGTGTGTCATCTGACTTTCAGAATCATTGTACTGCACTTGGCCAGGGGCATAATTGCTTTATTGTGTGTCATCTGACTTCTGGAGTCACGGACCAAATTTGGTACTGCAGTTGACAAGACTCAATTTGTCGACTAGTGAGACTGATTCAAAAGCAAAGTACTACAATAGAGTTTTCCTGAAAGTTTGAGTTTTAAAGGGTGGCTACCTTGTGTCAGCCAAAAAGACTCGGTGCAACATCCTTTAAGGACCTTGTGTCTTTCTCTATTCACCAAAGCAGGGTGAGATTTAAATACAGCAATATTTGCAGGGTGAAAATTCTCACCCTGCATATTTTATGGGCCACGCGCATAGAACAAGCTAATGTAATCAAATTAGTAATTTGGAGTCATCAATGCCACCTTGCATCTATGTTTGGACGGTGGCTGTGCCTAGATGATTAACCCCGTAGCATGTTAGTTGGGTGACAAAGGACCATAATTTATGGAATCAACCCCAAAGTTAACCAAACCACCATGTTTCTCAAAAACAAGTCGACTTTCAGGTGTACAATCCCTATCAGCATTTTGGGGTGACAGTCAAGGTATAAACCCCGAGTACTTTCAGGAAAACTCCAATGAATGTCCCAGGTTGTCACCTATTGTGGTCCTGATATGCCAACTGTAGTACCAAACTCAATTTATATCTGTGGCCCCCATTGTGCATAATGGTGGCCAATGAAGGAGTCTCCGATTCCATTCACAAGACAACTATTCACATTGCCCACTTGGATTTGAGACATTAAAAGGGCTAATATTTTAATATTTCATCTATAAATGTCACATGCAAATGTAATGTTTTCACAATTATTGTTATTTTGGTTCCAAAATTCATTCATCCTCTAATTATTTATTGCTCTTTTTCCTTTTTAAAAGTGATAGAGGCGTGTGTGGAAGAAAAGAAGAAGAAGAACTCCGGTCTCCAAGAGGGACCGGCGTAATCATAGTGTTTGTTCATTCTCTTCACCAAGCCTGTTGTGGAAGAAAAGTGAATGGTGCATTGTGCCAACCCTCTTTAAGGATTGACAAAAAAAAGTTGAGTTTTGAAGGCAAGTTTGCTCAACAACAACTAACTTCACACCATTCCTTGAGAAAGGTAAAGAGTTCTTATTTTTCTTCTCACCAAAAGTGTGATAAATTACCCATGCAAATAATAAAGTCTAAACTTTTTTTGGCTTGTTGTAGTTCAATCCTCTTTTAACCCTTTACAGACAAGCAAACTTTGACAAGAGGAGAATCTACAAGTGTCATAGATATGCATAACATAATCAAGGCAATGGATACAATTCACTTTCTGTCCATGGTTGCTTGTCTTTAAAGGATAAAATTAGCATACTTCCAAATAATGCATAGACTTTGAACTTCTACAATTTACAAATAACTCCCCACTTCACTCTATTTGAAATATTTTTCAAAGTGATAATGGGTGACCTCATTTGTCATCTTCTATCTGTATTATTTTGAAGAATAAGTGAATTTTATATGATGAATGGAGAAGCTAACTTAGCTTGGAGGAGGTTGTGAGGAGGTGTGGTGGAATTTCTAATCAACTTCAAAAAAACTTCGATACTATGTACAAACTTTAGCTTGCATTAGATAGGGCCTATGAACAATCTTGTTTTTATTGTTTATAGATTTCATCAGTACAAAAAAAAAGATATGAAACTTCTTCTCTATCATCAAACATGTTTGCAAATGGACAAGAATTTACCCTCTCTTTCCTCTTTCCTTTTAAAATAACTCTATTTCCGCCTCCATTGAAGGTGATAACATAGCATGTAAGGGACTTGGTGTCTTTTTGGAGGACAAATTTGTTCACTTTGACTGCAATTATGTTTCAATCCATACGGTCAAAATGCACAATTTCTTTACCACATCATCTTATATAAGTTTAGAAGTAGCTCCCATGGTTACATTCTCTAGAAGTTCATCTTGGTAGTTTTTAATCAAATGGAGTAGAAATTCCTCTAAAATGCCTTTGGTCCTTTAAGTTGTCGGTTGTCTCTATGGCAATTAGTGTAGGGAAGCACTTAGTGTAGAAAAGTATTTACCCTCGAGAGGGGGGAGTAATTCTATTACACTAGCCTATGTCCCGTGGCCATATGCTTAGTGAAGAGAATGAACAAACACTATATTCATGCTGGTCTCCTTTAGAGACCAGAGTTCTTCTTCTTCTATAGTCCTTTAAGGGATAGACTCACGAAAACGTATTTGACCGTACATTTATAACTCTGTAAAATACGATAAAGTAGTGTGACCCTCTACATTCTGTCCCTCCAGCAAATAATAAATAATAATAGTAAGATTCACAATCCTTCGTGAAAAAGACGGCGAGGCTTAATTTGGGGCACTTATTCCAGTCATTCAAATTCTAGGGCTGTTAAAAGTGCTATCATTGAGCAGAGCTGGCCTGCCACACCTGTGTGAGCAGCTGCCCCATTGCCATATAGGCCCCACTTCCAAAACCTAATTTGCCAAACATAGCAAAATTCAGCCAAGCAAAATTTTAAACATGGCAAAGTTGCCAATCCACGTTTAAATGTTCCAGCATGACCACAAAATCTAGGAATGGTGACAAAGATTGCCTCACAAATCGCGAAACTGGAGCACCACCCTTGCAAAACCACACCAAATTGTCCAGGTTAGGCATCTCCTAATCATACCAAGTTAGGGTTAATGAAGCGCACCTCATTGGAACCATGGGAGGCATCATGTGCATTGAAAGCGGAGGACACACAACCCATCAACTCCATCCATGGAATCAAACCTTGGTGATGGAAATCACTACAATGGGGTAAGCTCTCATTGATCCCCATGCAAACAAACAACCATCTCATGATCATCCCCTCCCTACCTTTAACAATTTATGTTTGTACACCAAGACCACAACTCGCAAGTGCAATGATAATCACGATAAGAGTAACGTAGAAAATCAACTATAATCACCAGGATAGAAAGGCAGATCCCAGTCCATCCCCTCCCATTCACCATGCAATCCCCTCGGATCTACACAACTCTATTCGCATGAAAAAAATCATAGGAATACTCTAGTTCATGAGAAGGAGTACACTAAGTTTTCTCCCCTATGTTCAAATTCCAGTTTTCACCCTCACGAGAAAATGAATATCAATACAAGCCACATTCTTTTCTGGGAATAAAACAACCTCCATGCCATTAATGAAAGAACGTCTCTGGATGTGGAATGAAGGAGAAGCTCAATGAAGATGAAGATTAATAAAGTGGAAGATCACTTGGCGGGATCTAGGTGTGAATTTTATGAGAGAGAGAGAAATGTAATCTTCGTCTTGGAAAGGGGTTCATGCTTTCTCGTAGAAGAGAAAGAGAGTGCGAGATCGGGAGTTGGGAGTTGGTGTGACATACCTTTCAGTACGTGAGTTGATTAGAGAGAGAGAAAGAGGGGTGTGTAATGTAATTTTCTCTTTCTTAATTTGTTGCAGTGCGTCGCCATCACCAGCAGTAAGGTACCAACTTTGTGACTCGGCGAAGGTGGTCGTGGTGGTGGCTACAAAGTGCGGTGTGTGTGTGTGTGTGTGTGGAGGGGCAGCATTGTGACCAAGGTGGGTGTTTTGGATGTGTTTGGGGAGGTTAGGTCGTGGTGAGAGAGAGATCTTGGGAGGTGTTGTTGTTGTTGTTGTCGGGTGACCTAATGCGGAGAGGTTGATTGCCTTTTCTTGTGTTCGGGAGATCTTGTTTTTTTTTTTTAATGTGTGGATATGCGTGTCGGAAAATTCTTGGCGCTCTTTTTTCATGACCTTCGTGTGGATTTGTTGTTTGCTTCTGGTGCATGTGAAGTGTGCCTTCGCCCTTCCCCTTTTCTCTTTCAATGTGATCTGAAAGAATGTGTGAGGTGTTTGCAAGTTCTCGGTCTTCTTGGCTGAAGCTCTTAATCTTGCATCTGTGGCGTAAGGTTCAAGCTGATTTTTTTTGGTTTTGTTTTCTGACGGTTTTGGTTGTGGACATGATGCAGCAGCAAATGCGAACGAGGCGAATTATTATGTCTGAAGTAGCGAACGGAGGCATAATACTAAGCTGCCAGTGACGCGCTCACTCTGTCATGTACGTGTTGACGTTTTGTTCCCTTCATGATCAGTGGAAACCGTGCATGAAGCCTGGATTTTTTTGTCTGATGATGCCTTAGCGTTTTCATGATCAGGGGGGCAGATATCCCGATGAGGGCCCGGCCGCATCGGCAGGCGAAGCAAGATGCGCAAGCGCGGCTGGAGAGGGCAGACATGTCTAGCAGGAGCAGCAGGGGCAGTGAGAAGAGCAGCGACAGTGGCAGCGACGAAGAGAGCGAGATCGAGACCGAGGAGCCTAACGTGTCCGGAGTGGAGGCACCACCATCCAAAGAAGGAGGAGCAGCCGCAGCCGCAACAGCAACAGAAGCAGCAACAGAAACAGAAACAGCGACAGCAACAGCAACAGCAACAACAACAGCACCAGAAGGATCGGAGTCAACCACCCCCCGCAGCATTACCAAGAAGCGCAAGTCATCTACTGAGAGACCGCCCCCGCCTAGTGACGAGATGCGGTGTCGCAGAAGTGACGGGAAGAAATGGCAGTGCGGGAAGCCGAGGGTCGAGTCGTCTATCTACTGTGAGCACCACAGGGACTACCTCCGGTCTAAGTCGTCGTCCGACCCCTCTAAGCCCCCCAGGACGCCTAAGGTTAAGGAATCCTCGCCTACTACTCCTGCCAGTATAGAACCTAAAGTCCCTAAGGTCTTGAAAGAAAAGAAGCTACTACAACGCGAGAAGAAACCTGCTACTCGCCCTGCTGCAGATGCCAAGGCGGAGGACGCCCCCGACGACGTCGATGACGACCATGACGACGATAGCGAGTCCTCCAAGCCCCGGAGTGGCAAACAGGTTAGTCCTCATCTTTGTTGATATGTTACGAGTACAGTTTGTTGATATGGTGCAGTAGATGATTGCAACATGCTTAGCATATGTTACAAACTGCTTACATGTCTTCTTATTATGCTTTTACAGAGGAAGAAGCCTAGGACCTTCGAGTCGTATCGCATGTGCCATCAGTGCCAAAGCAGCAAGAAAGAGAGCGTGGCGTTCTGTGGCAACTGTGGAAAGAAGCGTTTTTGCTCGGACTGCATCACGAACTGGTAAATGAGCGATCGGTTGTGCTTCTGTGAGCTTTGAGATCCAGGTTGTTTCTGAGATGCAGAGATTTGGAGTTCGGAGTTCTCAATATCCTCTCTTGTATCATATTTCTCTGTTATTGTACTGGGTACTAGAGAGGACACTGAGGACTCAAAACTCCAAATCTAGCATGGTTTTGCATGTGCATGTATGTGGTAGTCATCTCTGCTATGTTGCGAGCGCGTTTTGATGGGAGTTCCTTCCCTTTGCGTTTGTAGGTACCCCGGCAGAACTTTTGAGGAAGTAGAGAAGAAGTGCCCATGGTGCCTGGGTAATTGCAATTGCAAGGCTTGTCTTCGCTTACCTGGGCCTACGTGGGTGAGTTTGATGTTGATTTGAGTTTTAGTCAGAATGGAGTTGTGGTTTCTGTTGTGCAAGTCCAAAGGCAGTGCTCTTTTTCATGTCATATGTTTAACCATTTTACTTAATCCCATCCTGTTACTGATTTAATCTATGTGTTGTGATGCCACCTTTTGGCAGGTAAAACCAGGTCTTTCTAAGGAGACGAGGAAGAATCTGCATCTGTATTGCTTGAAAAATTTGCTTCCTTGCTTACAAAAGCTTCACCAGGAGCAGCGGGAGGAGCTCAAGGTGGAGCGCAATGTGCAAGGTGAGCTGTGGCTCCATGTGGATGAGATTTATTTATGCAATCAGACTCAAACATGCTGGTGCTCAGAAAGCTCCCTTGTGGTTAAGTTTTATCTTACTT
This sequence comes from Bryoerythrophyllum caledonicum, assembly GCA_963971425.1. Lineage (NCBI taxonomy): Eukaryota > Viridiplantae > Streptophyta > Bryopsida > Pottiales > Pottiaceae > Bryoerythrophyllum > Bryoerythrophyllum caledonicum. Next base: position 23,770,405 of record OZ020517.1, on the reverse strand, counting down.
ATTGTGCCGATTTTATTGCTGATCTGTGTGTGATCTTCATGTTACTCATTTTCGGATGAACCATGTTCAATGCGGTATAAAGTCTATCTGTGGCATGGGTTCAGGAACGCCGACTGTGCATGTGGAACGGGCACCGATTACCAGAGACGAACGTCTTTACTGGTGAGTGACATGACACATGCATAGCAGCCACCCCATAATTTATTGGATTTAAAACACTTGCCTTCAATCGTATTGAACAACCGGCATGAATTGAGTTTGGTCTAATTGCAGAGATTTCTGATACAAGTCTGATCAGTGAATTTATGGTCATACTTATTCACCTTCATACATAAGTATGATGCACATACTGATCGTACGATGCACATACCGAGTATACTTGTCTTTTCGTTTCTGCAGTATGTTTCTTGCATTTGCATCGAACTCACAGTCATGTGAACATATTTGTCTTATTGGTTTTAGAAGTAGTCTTTTTTGGTTGTGCTATGTGTCTATTGCTTTCACGTTGACAATCAGTGGTTGACCTTGAACGTGCAGCAACAACTGCAACACATCCATCGTGGACTACCACCGGAATTGCAAGAAGTGCGACTACGACCTGTGCCTCCGATGCTGCCATGAGCTGCGGAGCGGATCTCAGCCCGGAGGCGAGCAAGCGGAGTCCGCGTTCAACAGAGACAACTACGTCGAGGAGGAAGAGGTGGACGACTACAAACTCGCGCCAAAGAAACAAAAAAGAAAGCAGTTGAAGAAAACTCCCAAGAACAAAAGAAGAAGAAAAGCAGCAGTTGAAGAACCTGCAGCTGAGGTTCCTCCGGAGCCAGAGGCTGCAAAGCCAGAAGGTGAAACCATTGCACCAAAGCCAGAAGGTGAAATTAGTGCACCAAAGCTAGAAGAAGAGGAAACCAGTGCACCAAAGCCAGAAGGTGAAACCGGTGCACCCAAGCCTGAGCCGCTGCCTCTACCACCTTGGTCTGCAAACAAAGACGGTTCGATTCCATGTCCTCCTCGAGAACGAGGCGGCTGCGGTGAGACCATGTTGTCCCTCCGCACTCTCTTCGACCAGGACTGGACGGCCAAGCTCATGCAGGACGTGGAGAATGCTGCAGCCATGCCTGGGGAGATGGTGAAGCAGAGCAAAGATATGTATTGTGCTATCTGCGAGAAGTCGGACGCCCATGAGAGTGGGCAGACGCAGATGCAGCTGCGCTGCTGCGCCAACAGGAAGACCTCGAATGATAACAACCTGTTCTGCCCCACACGAAAGAGCTTGGTGGATGAAGGCCTTGTGCACTTCCAGAAGCACTGGACGCTTGGAGAGCCGGTCATTGTGACAGACATTGTGAGGCATGATCCCTTGGGACTCAGCTGGGATCCCATGGTCATGTGGCGCGCTGTTCGTGAAACCACCAAAGGCAAATTTGAGGACGATAACAAGACTGTCAAGGCCTTAGATTGCCTTGATTGGCGCGAGGTAAGAAGAGCCTCGTTTTGGTTTACATTTAAATCTTGTTCAATTCAAGCACGTGCAGGCCTTTTGTAATTTCAAAGATGTCTTTTTTTTTTCCATATGCGATGTGTTGTGGAATGCTTTTTCCTCGGTTTCGTGTACAGTCGTTCTTTGATGTTAGAGATGTTATTCATGTATTGGTTTTTGATTCGTCTTTTCAGGTGGAGATCAACATTCACCAGTTCTTCATAGGGTATGAAGAAGGGAGGCTTCATGTCGAGCCTAAAGGATGGCCGGAGTTGCTGAAGTTAAAGGATTGGCCACCATCGAATTACTTTGAGGAGCGGCTTCCACGGCATGGGTCGGAGTTTCTCCGATCCTTGCCTTTTCAGGAGTATACTGATCCAACAGCAGGGCTGCTCAACCTTGCTGCTCAGGTGCCCCAGGATGCCATCAAGCCAGACTTGGGCCCGAAGACGTACATTGCTTACGGGATGAGGCATGAGCTGGGGATGGGAGACTCAGTCACTAAGCTGCATTGCGACATGTCAGATGCGGTAAGTTTTCTCAAAGTCCTTTCATGTCCTTTTCGGCTATGTTCATGAAACTCTGGTGTTATCTCTTGTTTTAACCACTTAAAATTCTTATCTATACTGGTTTCAATTTCAGGTGAATGTTTTGACCCATTGTGACGAGATTAGTTGGCTCAAGGACCAGCAGACGATAATTGCAAAGCTTCAAGAGCAGTTCAAGAAAGGCAAGGTTGCTTTTGGTGCTTTCGGCCACAAGGCAACAGAGGAACCGGCCAAGCCAAAACCAGGGAAGAGGGGAAGACCGGCGAAGATAGCGAAAGTGAAGGAGGAAATCGCAAGTACTTCTGGTGATGCGACACTACCGAATGGTGAAAACGGTCACTCAAGCGCGACTCACGTGAAGCTGGAAAGCAACGGCACTGTTGCAATCGAAGAGCAGCAGCTTAAGCCAAGCTATGGCGGCGCTCTCTGGGACATCTTTCGACGGGAGGACGTGCCCAAGCTCGAGGAGTTCCTGCGGAAACATTACCAAGAGTTTTTGCACATCGACCAAATGCCCCTTAATGCCGTGAGTTATCCCAAATATGTGTCCTTCCAGTTTCTTGCTAGATTTTGCGGTCTATGTGCCCAATCAATGATTTGCCTCAATTTGCAGGTGTGGCATCCCATTCACGATCAGACATTCTACCTGGATGCGGAGCAAAAGAGGAAGTTGAAGGAGGAATACGGTGAGACTCTTCAAATGCTTTGTAGTTTTCTGAAAACACTCTATAATCACCTCTATGGTCAGCTCGTGGTTATTAATTCCATCATGATTACTTTTGTAGGAGTTGAGCCCTGGACTTTCGAGCAGGATTTTGGGGAAGCAGTCTTCATCCCGGCTGGATGTCCTCACCAAGTTCGTAATTTGAAGGTAGCCCTGACTCAATAATATATGCACTCCTGACTTAAACTGTGACCTATGTCCCTGCTTGCACATTATTGGTTTTTCTAGATTCTAATCCATTTGGAATTGGTGTTGCAGTCTTGTATCAAGGTGGCACTCGACTTCGTTTCGCCAGAGAATGTGAAGCAGTGTGTCGAGCTTACGAATCAGTTTCGACTTCTTCCCGTATTTCACCGGGCGAAGGAGGACAAGCTGGAGGTTAGCCCTGAATTTACTCTGGTGCCTTCTTCTGTGTTCAAGACGTACTGACATGTATATGTTCCATATTTTTAGGTGAGGAAGATGATGCTGTATACAGCCAGGCACGCTGTGGACCAGCTCCACAAGATGGAGAGGTCTAAGTGAGTTGCTTTCAAACTTATGAAGTCTTGAAGGCGCTCTGCCTAGTTTTGAGACTAAGTTTTGTGTACTTCATGAGTGAGTCCAGGGACGAGACGTTGGAGGCGTTTTGTAAAGAACTGAAAAGCCAGAAGTTACCTGCAAAACCGTTAGTAATCCACCAGCAAGAGTTAACCGGGTAGAATTTATGAAAATGATTGAGCTTGTGAACGAGACTCGTATTATATTTGTGATATACTACTTGATGTACTCCTTCTATGATTCATGTTGAGTATTTACACAGGGAAGACGCCATTGAAGAGACGTTGGAAGAGTATTTAGCCAGGAAAAAGACCCTCCATAGTTTTTATAAGTACACAAGAAGATCCAAGCTGCAGTGGCGCGGGAGGACAGGGTCCCCAGGTTTTATAGATCATATTATTTGCTCCACAGAAAGTCTATGAATATAATGAGCTTCAGCCAACAAGTTGATTGTCAACTGGAGGAGAAATTTACTGGAATAACAACGTAAATTGGTGAAGAACTGAACATGCGTGCTGAAAAGCTGAAGCGTTTTGCTTAATGCTCTGGCACATGATATTATGTTGACAGGGAGTTACCCGAGGAGAGACCAAAGTCAAAGCCTCATGAGGCCAAGCCAGAGAATGGAGAGCCCATTGAACTCGGGTCAGACGACTCCGCAGATCATGAGCCCTCAAACAAGGCAGGAAGAACTTCACGACAGTTGAGGAAGCGGAATGTCTAAACGGTGAGTTGATTTCACCAACTCTTCAACTTTTGCACTAAATTTCATCTATTCTGAAGAGTAAGTACCTGGAGGTTTTGCTTAGTCTCTTGACACGATTCTGTTGTATAGTGCAGACTATGAACTATAAACTATCCGGCACATCAGCCATTACCTGCCTCGGATTGTTCATTATCATCTGAATCCAGTGTTTAACTAGATTTCCATTAATTTCAGACTTGGCTCGACAGTCACCTTCTTCAATTTCTTCAAAGGCGGGAATCATGGATTCCGTTATGCTCCCACCTTTTTCAAGGTATCGTGCAGCCTTCATCGAAAGGATTGTAGAACAGTGTACACCAATTGTAGAGGCCTCTGAGAACCGAAACGAAAGTTTCACCATTTCTTTCTATTTAACATGTTCGTATTCTATTCATAGATATATCGAACTCATTCTCCGCTTTTTAAAGTTAGCTTTGTTGGTTCCCAGATGCTTAGATTCTGTCCTTCTCTGTCAGCAGAGATGAATTTTCGCAGTTGTCTCCTGGTTTGCAACTCACGGCCAAACTCCCGGTTCACGATGGTCGTTTAGGATAACTCGGAATGCATTGCTCTATAATTTGGAAAAGAGAAAGATTAAAATATCATCGATACTATGTGTGTATTTTCACGGTGTAATCACAGTACAATACATGGATCTTTGGCTAGGTTCTAAGGGAGAGGCACCCAATTTCGATCACTTAAGCCAGTTGGGGACTCAAATGACATTGTATGTCAAAAACATTTCTGTAGACAGACGTGGAATTAGGAATGAAACTCAACAAATATCTTTTCAAATTTAACCACAAAAATTTGGAATTGATATAGAATTTAAAAGCCCAAAAACCACTGGAGCCCACAATCACAATATAGAGTACGTGAGATTTAGTGCCTTCCTTTGCCCAATGCCAACAAGTGAGAGTGAGTACAAGAGAGAAGACATGTCATGGATAACCAACTCATGGAGGGTATCCAATGCCGATCGGCCTTGTTTGACTTTCGAGGCTATGTCACCAATGAGAGTTCAATTGAGGTGGAGCAACCCAAAATTACACACTTCATGACCCAATGCCGATAATGACTGGTGTTTTCAGCTTTTGGGTTATCGGTTTTGGGTCACTTCATGCACCATTTCATGCATTTGCCATTTTCATGCACCATGCCATGCATACTCTACTGATCGGAATTGGGTGGCCGATCGGAATTGGGTGCCTCTACCTTATTATCTAATTGAGCGGTATGCTCTGCCGGAACTTGAAGACATTTTGCGGATCCCACTTCTTCTTCTCCCGGATGAGCTTACCGAGACTGGCCCCGTAGTACGCGCTGAGAGGCATATCACTATCGATGAAGTTCTGGTACGCGGCTCCCGTGGCATACGGCTTCACGGCATCGAAGCAGTTCCTGATGTACCTCGTCTGCCCCACCGCATCACTCGCGTTACTCCAATACGCCACCATATGAACGCTGTGAAGAGAGCCTCGATGCACAAACGCAGATGCGGTCGGTGCCACGTTGTTGATAGCGGACTGGGAGCCATACAGATCGAAGCTGAAGTACGCGTTGTTGTTCCCGGCTGATCTCAAGGCCTTGATCATGGCGTTGATCCCCCGGTTCGACATCCCCGGCGCGTTCACGAAGGTTGACTTGGCCTTGAATGACAAGGTGGGGTACGGGATGTTGTTCAAGGTGTTTGGATCGGTGTTGCTAGCGTAGCCTGCGCTCACTAGAGTCGAGTGGATCCAGTCGACCTGCTCCACGCTAGTTTTGGGGTTGGGTCCTGCAGCGGAGAGGAAGCTTTGGACTAGAGGTGGGAGGGAGGATCTGGGGCCAAGGTAGTTCCCTTCTAGCCAGCTAACTCCGGCAGTGTCCATGTAAAAAAGGGCGGAGATCTCGGCGGGGACGTTGACCCCCCAGATCTGGAACGCCTTGAAGTTCTGGAACTGGAGCGACTTGGTGGTCCATGTGTACTTGAAGTGCGTGACGGGGAACGAGACGTCGCTCACGCGGAACGTGAACTGCGTGACGATCCCGTACGAGGTGGCACCGGCGCCTCGGAGCGCGAAGTAGAGGTCCTTGTTCTTGTTCGCGTTGCAGGTGACGACGGTGCCGTTGGCGGTGACGAGCTGAAGCTCCAGGATGTTGTCAGACACGAGGCCGAACTTGCGCGAGATGAAGCCCCAGCCGCCGCCCAGCGCGTGCCCCGCCACGCCCACCGTCAGGCAGGCGCCCGCCGGGATCGTCACCTTGCCGGCGTTCCAGAGCGCCAAGTAGAGCGGGCCCAGCCGCCACCCCGCGCCCACTACGGCGGTTTTCGCCGCGCTGTTGTAGCTGAGCTGCTTGAATCTCGCCATGTCCACCACCAGCACCCCATCCCGACCTCCTGCAACAAACGGGCAATTGTAAAGTTATACAAATGAGTAAATGACGGCCTTTCTTATTTTCATTTGACATAAATTCAGCTCAAAACATCTGGAATCAGTTGACTGAAAAGGCAGCTACAGTTCATGGTACAACATGTCCTGTTGTGGTTAATGCCACTTACTTAGTCTGAGTTTCAAGACCACCATGCTCTTCCATACTCATTTGAGGAATTCTAGTTGAGACACCATAAAATTCTTCTGTATATAAGAGTGAGTGTAATAAACAAAAAGAAGGGGTATCTGATTGAAACTTTGGGTAAAAACTAAATCCCCAAAAGTAGTTCTAAGCGCGTTTCTAAAGGTCCCCCGCACTCGTCCGCACTTCCTTGAAGGATTCTAGTAGCTGTTCCATGTGATGAGAGAATTGAATGGCTGAATGATGACGAGGTACTGCGAAAAGTACCGACAGAGCAATGACCGATTGAGGGAGGGAGGGTACTGACCGAGGGAGTAGGCTTCATACGAGTGGCCGCCGCAGCGAGGCACGATCCCCACGCCCACCTGCTTGGAGCACGTGATGGCGTTCTGCACCTGCGCCACCGTGGTAGGGAACACGAACGCCGCGGGCGCATAAAGGTCCCGCGTGTTGTGCGCCTCTCGCGCGTTGCTGTACTCGGAGCTCCCCGGAAACGCCGTAAGCGCACCGCCCTGAGCCAAGCACTGCTGCAGCGTGGTGGCGTGCGCCAGCTTTCGCCCCATACGAACCTGCGCATCGTCAATCATGAGCTTGGCAAATTCAGTACTGCTCCTGCTTGCTTGCTCAAATGAGCTCCTCATCCCTCATCCCATCCAGAAAATTAAAAACTTATGCAGAATGTAAAAGTGTCCACTTTAAAGTACGGAAAAACAACCCCATATGTACGAGGGACAGTTTCAGGCCATGATTCACACGAAGAACTTCAAATTGGGCACAAACGGATAGCTGTAAAAGTTTACAAAGGCAGCATGTATCACAAGGCAAATCTAGCCAATATCACAAAACGTGAATTCAATCATTAGATTGAAGGAGCGAGCCTGCACACCTGTTGGTCGAACGCAGCTGCTACTGACTCTGAGGGTACGAAGGCAAGTAACACCACAGTTGCCAACACTGAGACAAATCCGAATCTGCCCATGGTGAAGTCACTGGACTCTCAACTATATTTACTGATGCTGATACAAACCAGAGGAATGAGGAGCTAGGAGAAACACTTGGAAGCTCTCCGTGTAATAAGTTTCCTGCTCAAGCATGAGCCACCATTACTACAAACCTTTGATTCTGGGGGTGTTTCCTGGGGTTGATCTTCCAGAAGGCCAGCTCCCAAAACTCATCTTGGTGGGAACCAATGAGGGAGTAAAGTGGGTAGAAAGAGGAACCGATTCATAGTTAATTCTTTCACTGCTTCGCGACGTGTTCTGAGCCTGATATACACTTTAGCAGAATATACTCGAGAGCCCAGGATTCTGTGCGAGCTCCCAAGTACTGTTCGGACCTGGCCGTGTTTTCTCTAGTTGTCTACTTCGATGAAGCAGGAAATTGCTATACTCACCTGCTTGGGAAAAGTAAAGCTGGAAAAAGTCGACTCTTAGTTAATGTTGGTGGGCCCCACCGGGACAATTTTTTCGCCCCAACTTAGTGATGAACTTCACCAAGCCTGGTCTGTAATGTATGCCTATGCCTAGGGCGAATTGACCCCCTCGCTCGTCCTTACCCGAGGTGGGCCCCGTCATAATTGCATGGGTCATTTTTCTGGCCCACTTCTTTTGGGGGGTCTAGAGGCTTTTTTGGGATTTTTTTTGACAAATTTGGGGCCTATGGCTATGGTTTACCTTGGAGGACCTTCACTTGCAATAAATAGGGCCCCATCCAAAAACAAAATAGGGGCCAAGTTTGGCCCCACCACCTCGTGAATCCCTCCGGTAAGGACAAGCGAGGGGGTCAATTCTACCTGGCGCCCCTCAATGGGAGTTACAAAGATGCAAGAAGAGACAAGGTAGATGGAAATCTAATTTTTATTCTCATTGGAGGTATGGGAAAAAGGTTATGCCAACTTTACCCCTAAAGGACCAAGTGTTCTTTGGGAGGACGATTTTGATTTTGGATTTTGAAATTTTTGTACTAGATGTTCCCTGATAAGAGCTTTGTGGAGGTATTATTAAAATTCTTTCAAGATTCATGGTTTGAAAGTTAGTACCACTCAAAGTTAGAATTGGGGACTCCTAGCATCTCCAAAATTTTGCTAGAAGTTTCTATTGACATTGAGATTTTTCATACATATAGAGAATATTTTATTCTTTGAAGATGTCAAAGAAAAACTCTTGTCTCTAGTGTAAAAAGCCATTTTAACTCAAGTCAAACATTTTTACACATTTGGGCAAGCCGGGATAAAAACTTCATCTTTTCTACATAAAACCTAGAGATCTTCATATTTTTCATTTTTCATTTGTTTAGCATCAATATGTGGTTAGAAAAATTCTTATTGATCGTTTGGATTATCATTCTAAAACATGTTAAGTTCACAGAACCATAAATTTATGAATTGACAATTTTTGAACCTCCACTCCTTGCACACTTGTTTTGAATACGCTACACCCCTTCTCTACCTCTAAAAATTGGTGTATAGGGAATCAACATCATGCTTAACACAATGGTAAAAGATTTAGACCTTGTGTAGTGCAAAAATTTGATACCAAGCAAAGTCAAAGTCTACTGATCCACTCTTTCCAAGGGAAAAAATGAACCATTTTCTTGACACAATAATCTTTCAATCCGTGTGGTCAGTTTTTTTTGAAAGTTTGTGAGTATGTTACTTAAGTTTAAATTGAGATACTATGGTCAAAACCATAAATTTAAGGTTTTGTTTCCTTCCTTAGTCAATGCACTAGAATCAATAATTTTGAAGTGGTTTTAATGTGAAGTTGTCACGATCCTTTGAGGATTAACCCCTAAAGGACCAAGATATTTTCCCCTCAAAATCACTCCAAAACTGCCATTTTCAGTGCATTCAACAAGAAATGATACAAAATGTTTTTTCTGAAGATTTAATCATAGGATCTTGTACTAGAGTTGTATGAGAATGTGTGGTGAAAATTTTGGTAAGTTTGACTGCACGGATTGAAAGATATTAGCCTTTGAAGTGAGACATAATCTCTTTTTGAGGTCATACTAAACACCTTCAACAAACTTCGACCACGTTCTATGGCAACTTTTTGCACTATGGGCCGTGAATTTATTATGTTAACTTGAAAAAGATCATGTTAGGCACATGTGCACTAAATTTTAGAAGTAGAAGAGGTGTAGAAGATGTCCTAAAAAATCCTGCAATGCAGCTATGTGCTGAGATTCAACAATACACTTTCTATTTTGCATATATCATATCCTTCTCAAATTTTTGAAATTCACAAATCCGTACGGTGGATGCAAAGATCTAAATTTCCTTTCCAAGAGGACATTTTCTTTCTTTTAAATGGACAAAAACTCGAATTTCTATTGAAATTAGAAGTTATTAAAGTTTAGTGATAGTATTTGTGATATGTCACACTAAACTGCTCCACTATTTGTATATGTAAGTAAAAATAAACTGTAACTTTTGAACCGTAAGTCGGAATTCTACGAAATTTGTATCTACGCAAAGCTAATCAAAAGTTGTCTGTTAACTAAAAAATCTCAGAAAATAATGCCTAGAATTGAAAACGTGGTACCTTACCCAAACTCAAAATGTCCCCTGATGGGACTTTGGTCCTTTAGGAATTAAGTTCAGGACTTTTTAGTGTCACAATGTACCTCCTCCCAAGCATTCTTAAAAAAATTCTTGTAGAAGGGATTTAATAAATAACAAATTAGGCCCTCGTGTAGTATCTTGTTGACTTCCTCCACCAATCAACCAAATTGTAAAAATATGTATTTTCAACTTCTATTGAATTCCATGTTTTTGCCCACAACTTGTACACTTTAGCGTACTATGATCCAACAGCCGGACAATACAATGGAAGTCAAATAGATGAGGAAGAATCTAATTATCTATATGCTAGTCTAAGCATAAGTAGGTAGAATGGAAGACCAACAACATTGGATCCCACTAAATACCCCCAGTCGAGCTTTGCATCAAGCCTCAGGCTTCAGAAGGTGGGGGAGGAAAAGGAAAAAATTGGCTCCTATTTTAATGTTGGAGGAGGGCCCTAATTGATTGAAAGGGGGGGCCTCCAAGGATAAATTGGAGCCGCATGCCTCAAAATTTGGCAGAAAAGAATTAAAAAAAAACCTCTAGAGCTCCAAAAGCGAGAAGGCCAAAAAAATAGACCCACCCAAGGCTGAAACTTGGTGCTATGCTTGACGGAGGTAAATAAAGGGATCCAACAACATCCTACTTTTGAATTATTAAAGGCTTGCACAACAGTAGTAGGCTAGTAGCCATGGAAACTATTGGCGGAGTAGCTGAGAGTAAGAGTTTCCACATAATTATGGGCATATTAGACGAGGTTGGATGAAGGTTTGACCTGTGGGTGCATTGACGTTTACTTGATGTATTTCCAGGTATTTGTGTCTTAAATGTGGAGATGAAACTAACTTGTGTATGGAAAAGTCCATGGTATTGCTTCTGGGAATTAATCAGTCCATGGAAGATCTAAATGTTAGTCCACTGTGGAAACACCAACGCAGGCAGAAATGCCTGGTGATGCCCCACGTGAAGATGCCTCGGCATCACTTTCCAAGAGTGGCTCACACCGTAGGCCATGGTTAGTATAATCCTTGCCAAGCTGGAGATGGAAGGTTCCATGAATGTACGTGGCGTGGGCTGAATGTGGTAAGAGGAATAGTGCGCAGAATGTGGCAGGAGGGATACTGCATGTAGCAAGCATATGCTGGTAGAGTAGGGCCGAGAAATTTTTGAACGCCCCCGCTATACCTGTCAATTTTGCCGTGCGGATGCTACGCTGGCCAGACCACTTGAAATAGGGTGGCGCGTGGCATGGGCGCGGAGAAGAGCCCTTCTGTTGGGGATCCACCAGCCCGGGCATTTCTGCCGAGGTGGCGAGCCCCGGTGGAGATGCTCTTACGGAATTTGATCACTGTATTTTATGGTCAAAGTTTTGAGGTATCCAATGGGTCCATAGTACATAGCATCTTCATGTTTAGAGAAGGCTTCCTAACTCCTAACTTAATACTATAGTTCCTTGACAATGTCCCTCAAAAACTAGTCCAAAATTGCCACATTTAAATAGAGGCACAAATAATTTAACATTTTTGAGTGCATTTTGGTCTTTTTACCATGAGATCTTAGAAATCAACTCATATAAAGTATGCCAATTTTTTTTTGATAGCAATCCACCGCACGGATATGAAAATTATGGCGTTTGAAGTCCAAGAAATAGTTTTTTTCTTCCCTTGCCTGGGAAGGTCAACCCACTTTGACTTAACATATCTTGTAAGTTTTATACTAATGTGTGTTCAAAACCATTACTAATATGACCCATATGGTGTTAGCTAATTGTATGGAAAATTTGGGGTCAAATCAAGGGATGTAACATGTGGAAATAAATACTTTAAAAAAAGGTGTATAAACCATGAGAATGAGTACAATAGTGGAAAGAAATTTCTTGCTTTATAAAATTTATAAAATTTAAAAATCCCAACGGCTCATATGTTCTATTTCTTGTAATTTTAGAAAAACAATTATTCAAAAATAGCAAAATATCTAATTTTCATGATTTTATTGAATTATTCAAGCATTCTGTAGGAGGCAGGGCTTGAAATTGGGGATCCTTCATGAAATAAAAGGCCATGTTAATCACCTACTTCCCCTAGAAGTCCCGATCTTCTAAAATCTGACTCCCAATCAAGAACATTCTTGAAATTAAAAAATAAGAAAACATTGAAAAATACGTAGAAGGAGCTCACCGCCCCTGGATTTATTGCCCACCCAAGCCGCTGATCCAAACTGGCCTGCCAACTAGGCGCCGGTCTGCCAGTAGGGCGCCGATTTACGACCAAGCCAATTGCCTAAATTGACAGGGCTAAGGTAGTTGGCGCTTTTAATTTTAGTTATTTAATTTTATTTATTTGACTTGTGGCTATACTGACGTTTCTTTGATATGTTTCTGAGGTACAACTAAAGAATGTCACATTTTACAGCACCAATGTAGCTTGTGGTGGAAACTAAACAATAATAGTAGTAAGAACTCTGGCCTCTAAAGGGGTCGGCGTGAATGGAGTGTCTGTTCGTTCCACTCACTATATTGATGTCTGCAGGACAAGGACAAGTATAGGAGAACTACTACCCCCTTGTGTGGGTAGACAATATTGGAAAAGTAGCCAAGGGCCAGTGAAGATGGGACGTGTCATCCTCTAGGTCATGTTTGTTGGTAACAAGATAGGGAATGGACATAGAGTTGTGACTTTGGTTACTAGGAGGAAGTTTGCAAATATTCACCGTGGTTGGGGGCGATTTCTAATGTTATCATTGGGTGTATGTAACTTTAGGAGGTTGTATTTTGTTGGAAGTGGTTGATTATATTTGATGCTTCGTTTGTGAAGTAGTATGGGCATAAGGTGATGTGCAACGGTATTGTTGATAGTATTAAAAGTGTAACGGATAGCAGTGATAAGGATTTTGAATCTATTGGAGAATGTTGTCATTGGTGGTATATATATGGGTTGGAGCCTAGGGCGTCCGTCGTTATAATGATGATAGGATCTACTTTTCAACCATGGTTTGTCAGAATGTCAATTAGTGGATGGTATATGTTGGGCTTGTTTATTATTGTCTGTGCGAGAAATCAATCATTGCAGTATGCATATTCAACAAATAAGAGAGTTAAGTTGGGATCGACAACGGTTGGAGGGGAGGCGTCAAATTGGAGTCCTTGAACACATAGGGTATCACGCTTATATCTAGCAATGTATTGGTAGTGGGGAGGTGGCATGGACAAGGGGGAGCCAATTCGGGACTATATTTTTTTGCGGGCAATTGTTGAATGTTCTAGCAGTCATGAAAGTGTAACATCGGAATTTATTAGAAGAGATTAACATTTTTCTTAGTTTCCAGACGGCTTTGTTGTGGCATTTAGTAATTAAAGCATGCATGTGGGCAAGCTCGCATTTTAAAAGGACGTGGAGCCACGTGTGAAGGCCGGGGGAGTTGCAAATGGAGCATACAATGTTGGAAAATCTTTCGTGACCAAAGAATAATTGTTTACGTGCGTTACCCATGTATCATTCAGTTCTAAATTTAGCCAAGCATGTTATTTGGGCCTCAATAATGGTAGAATTGGTCCAAAAATCAGTGGAGAGTATGTCATCAGTGTCATTGTTGTTGACCAATTTTTCAATATTGGAAAATTGTGCAACAATGACTTCTAAATGGTGTATTTTATTGTATTTTTTGAGGAGTTTGTCTAGGATTGTATGGGGCCTTTGTTAGATGTGTCTTCTATGTCGGACCATTGGTCTTTTTGATAGTAGTAGGGGGTGGAGTGAGCGTGCTCATGTGGTTTAGATGCATTTTTGTGGGTTTTGTTGCTTTTGTCTTTGGCCAATTTATCTACTTGTTTGTTTCCCGTGATGTTGAAGTGGGCTTTGACTTTTAATAATGTGGTTGGTTGTGTTGTATGCAGCAGTAGGTTTATGATAGAGGTTAAGACGGTGCGGTCTAAGTGGTTGTTGTGGAAGGTGGGGTGTTTGATATGTGTGTTGATAAGATATAGTATTTTAAGGCAATCAATATATACATGGGCAAGTTTGTTTGGAGAGTGTTTGATGATGATCTTTAGAGTTTTATGGACAACCATCATTTCCGCTATGAGAATGTTTGTAGGCCAAGTAGTTATTTGGAGATGTTAAGTTCTTTCTTAATGTTGTAGATGCCATATCGAGCTATTTCGTCATGCCAAATATTAGGATTGATTTCAATACGTTTGTTGAATGATCCATCTATGTAGTAGCAGTGTTTTGGATTGAATTTGAGAAAGGGGTTTGTATTGTAGGCGGGGAGATATGGGGCAAGGTGTGTTTGGTGATGGAATGTGGGCTATGTGAGTATAGACCAATTTTTACAGCGGTTAATTGTTGGTGGTGTTGGAGTAGGGGTGGGTGGTTAGTGTAGATGTATTAGATGCCTAGCGTTTGTGTCGTAGTGCGTAGGATGTTTAGTTTCTCCAAGAAGAAGAAGAACTTTAATCCTCGAGAGGGGGCCGGCGTGAATAAAGTGAATGTTCGTACCACCACTAAGCCCATGTCCATCAGACATGGGTTAGTAGTATGGAAATACTTCCACCTCTTGACGGTAGACACTATGTATCACGTAACAAGTAATCAAGAACAAAGAACCAAAGACGCTAAGGGAGCTAATGCGATGCAGTGTTTAATAAGATTTCATGGAGGTCTAGCGTGTCCAGGATGGGTTGTTGTTTTCAAGTCTCCTTTTGTGAAGAAGTATGGACATAGCATGTTCAATTCCAACAATGAAAATATTGGTGAAGGTGGTCTTAATTGAGGTCATGGGAATTTTAAATGTTTAGGTTAGGTCTTTTTAAATGTTTAGGTTAGGTGTGAGCGCTCAGAAGCGCCACAATGTTAGTTAGTGATTAGTTAGTGGAAAACTATCTTGTTTATTTCAATTAGTAGTTAGATTAGTAGTTAGTAGCGCCTTCTAGTGTGTTATTAGTAAAGGTTAGTTAACTGGACTCCACGTAGCCTTAAATTAGTGTGGAGGGCAAAATTAGAGTTATTAATAGGAAATTAGACTTGCGAAAAGCAAAAGAGACATAGAAACCCATTAGTGAATTAGAATTAGTATGTTGTTCTAGGTAATTCAAGTTAGTAGTTTAGTATTTAATTCAGTTAGTGGAAAAGTTATATTAGAACCTCAATTGTATGGTACTTATGTTATTGTGAAAAGAGAAAAAATAGAAGATAAGAAAAAGAAAAAAGAAAAAAACTAGTAGCAAGTAGATTTAACGATTAAAGTAAACTACTTGGTTTCTAATGATCTAGAACTCGGATTTGGACTTGTGAATAATCAATCTTGGGATTAAAGTGTGTTTTGAACACATTGGTGGTGTTAGTTTTGCTCAAATCCTATTAGTTTGGTAGATATAGGCATGTTCAGCCCTAAAATCGAGTTTAGGGCTTTGGTGATCGTGGGCCCTTGATCTTGATTAGGGATTGTTAGATTCAAGGGTAGGGATGTGGCCGCCACCCTTGGGCCTCCTCCCACTTGGATAAGAGGCGTGGGTGGCCACTCTCCCTCTCTCTCTTTTTGCCTTGGGCGAAGCTATGCCAAAACTTCTTCTATTTTCCCTCTTATTTTTTAGGCTGCGGTTAATCTTGTTTAGCTAAATGGATACTTAGAGTTAGGACTTGATATTTTAGCAGTAGTTAGATCTTATTGTTAGCTTTCGAGAGGTACTAAGCACGCTCCATTTGGAGCAGTGACAAAGGAGTTATAGGATAATTTGTAGAAAGAGGTCTGCTGCCTTGGCAGAATTAGAGCATCAACTTTGGAGGGCCATTGCCGGCGGACCACGACGACTTTGGAGTCTATTTTTTCAGGAAATGTAGCCCTTGAAGTTGGCTCTTTGTGGACATCCAGCACGCTCAAATCCGAGCACAGAGGACTGAGTTACAGCGGTTTTGGTGTCCGGGGTGCTGCTGCTAGCTTGATTCGGTTCACCAACTTTGACGGACCTCTGCGAGCGAACGACAACGATTCTGGAGCTGAAAATTGGCACGCTTGTAGATCTTCAAGTCAGGATTCTAGGGACTCTAAGCTCGCTTACATCCGATCAGCGACGACAAAGTTATAGGGATTCTAGCGACAAGGGGTGTGCTGCCTTGATCGGAGCACGTTTTTTCATGCATTTTTATTCTCCTTGAATGTTCATCGTGTATTTTTGACTTCTTACTTCTACCCTTGAGTTTCATTGTTTATTTATTTACTTCCATATCAAGTTACTTATACTTTACCTTGTATGGTTAAAGTCTTTAACCTTAACCTCATCTAATGAAATTCATCCATTAGGTTTTAGGGATCATCCATTAGGTTTTAGGGTTTCATCCATTAGGTTTTAGGGATCATCCATTAGGTTTTAGGGTTTCATCCATTAGGTTTTAGGGATCATCCATTAGGTTTTAGGGTTTCATCCATTAGGTTTTAGGGTTTCATCCATTAGGTGTTAGGATTTCATCCATTAGGTTTTAGGGTTCCATCCATTAGGTTTAGGGTTTCATCCATGCAATTTAGGTTGGATGAAATTAGATAGGGTTAATTTTGGTTCACATAATGGTGCGTCCGCCGGGAGTCTAACTCTATAAGCTTTAGGATTGCTTGGAAGGTGATTTGTCTATCTCGTAGAACATTGACGTGTGGCTCACATGTAGGTGACGTACAGGTGCATGTTGGGGTCGTGTTGGAAGGAGCACTGCCCAGGTTTTATTCCTAACTAACTTTTGTTAGAATAGAAACCCTTGTGATCGAATAGGCCGGTGGTATACTAACTGCGCAGGAAGCTGGATTGCGGAAGATACATCTTAACCTTGAATGGATATATGTGAACAATTTAGGTCATTCTGATAGGTTGCTTGTAGTAGGTAATGCCAAGAGTGGGCTGAACTGAGAACAAGGAGTCCTGGCCGCCGAGGCAGGGCGTAGTGTCTTGCCCATTACTTGGTCAGCCCTACACAACGTGACAGTCTCGTATGCCCAATCCAGATGAGACCTTTGGGGTTTGCCAAGCCGGAGCTTGTCATCAAGGTGTAGTCTGGATTGGGTGGCTTGCGTTCCCTACCTGTTTGAGGGTAGGCTAGGGTCTTAGTTGTCAAAAAACAAAATAAAAATAAAATATAATTAAGAAAAAATAATTAAAAGTTAAAAGGAAGTGTAGTTAAAAAGTGCACGTGGATGTGAGGCCGTTAGATGCAACCGCGCACCCGATCCTCTATCCCCAACCTTCTACCTGGATTAGACCATAGATCCCGGAGGCCTCGTGGAGGGACTGACCAAGACCGGAGGACTTCTGAGGATAGAGTGGGGCTAGACGAACAAGGAAGTGGTGTTGAACAGGAAGCCAGCGTATCTGCAACATCCCGAAAACCTGTAGGAAGAGATTTTATAGAGGAGGTAGACGTGGAGGCGTTGGACGTCATCGACCCTGGTACTCGAGGTAGTGTCCCAATTATAGAGTTAGTGGTGGATCTAGGAGCAGAAGCGATGAGCACAGGTAGTGGAGGGGACCAAGGCCCAGTGGCTAGGCTTATAAACCCTTTGGTGCAACCCAGGGGTTTACCCATAGTGTTTCCTGCAGGGTTGGCTTCACAATCGGTTCCACCCAACCTCCCCGTGTTCACAGGTTCAAGGGATGAAGACCCTTCATCACACGTGGAGAGGTTCATCGAGATTCTCACGACCTCCTTGGTTTCAGAGCCTGGCTATTATTTGGTATGGTTTCCCAATACTTTGAGAGGTAGTGCCTATGCATGGTACCGCAACCATGCAGCCAATACCTTCGCGGATTGGAATGCACTTCAGGCGGCATTTTTGGAAGAGTTTCGGCCAGAGGTGGGCCAGAGTGCAGCCTTGACTGCCTTGTCATCAATTAGACAGGGCATGGATGAGGACATCACGTCCTACATCCGTAGGTTTGAGTGGGTGGTGACCCGATTTGTGGGTACATTGTTAGACAATGATACTCTTAAACACTTCTTCTTGCAAGGATTTACTGATGAGAAGGTCATCAGAGAGATCTTAAACTCTCAGCCAGCAAGTTTAACGGCTGCTAAGGAAGCGGCTAGGCGCGTGGAGCAAGTTAACAAGGAGCAAGAGCGGTTGTGGAGGCGTGAAGGGGAGAAGATTCCGAGTTTCATTCCTAGTTATGCTCAGAATCCTGCACCACCTCATCCACCAGCTCGTGGAGGAATTCCTATATCTGTGAGATATGGGTCAAACCCGGAACAGCCTAGACTAGTGGCACCACCCGTGGTGACACCAGTGCAGATTCAGACACCCATACTGGCTCTTCCAGAGCGGAACTGGACAGAAGAAATAAAAAAGGAGATCGAGGACACCCAACGCGGGTTCCATGATCGTATGGTTCAACAGATGAACCAGATGACTGAACAGATGGCTGCATTGATGAGGAACCACAATCCTAACCCAATTCCTCCAGCCATTGAGTCAGGGAAGCATCCATCCACTTTGTGGTGTACAAGGTGTGGCCAGGCCGGGCACACCTCACAGTTCTGCCAAGCTCATCACGTGCATTACGCACCACCTCCTCCGCCTCAATTGTATGTGCCACCTCACAAGAGTCAAGGTTACCAAAGTGGCAGCCAAGGTTACAACAGCCACGGTAGGGCTAGGAACGAGGTCCATTCCTTTTGTGGCAAGAAACACCCCCCTGGGGAGTGTTGGATTGAGAACCATGTCGTGTGTGGGAACTGTGGAGGCAACCACCCCACGCATGTGTGTAGAAGACCTGACAAGGTTATTGTGCTACCACATCCACCTGGTAACTATCCACAACAGGCTGTGGATCAACAACGGGGAGCTAGGCAGCCTCCACATCCAAATGATGTTAGGCCTCCAAACCTATACTACGATTACAATGCCAATAGGCAAACCCAGCAAGCTCCAGGTGGTTTGCAAACCAAGGCCCAATTTATTCCACTGAATCAGAACCAAGGTGGCAACCAACACTCACAAGATGTGAGATACGTGAGTCAGACCACCGAAGAAGGATATGTACCGCCACCCCTTACAACTTCTGTGGTCATTGAAAATCTGACGCCAGAGTCCAATTTCATTACCCATTCTACTTCGAAGGGTGGTAGTTCTATGGTGGTTCCATCTTTGGCTATCATGACAAGGTCTATGGGGCCTATACCGGAGGTCATAGAAGAGGAGGAGGATTCTTCCACCACTAATAGTCCTCCTAGATACTCCGAGATAAAGGAGGTAGCACGGAAAGCCGCCAAGGCAATCCAAGTCAAGGAGGGAGTTCCTTTGAATTTCCATCCCTTGCTAGAAGATTACCCCTTTCCAATACCAAGTCATAAACAAGATGAAGAAGCGGATGATTGGGAAGGACCCCGAGTGCCCGATTCAGAGAGGTTGCCACCTCGAGGACCCAAAAAGGTGTCATCACGCCATTCCTATGATTTGTGGGAGGACTTGAGTCGAATGAAGGCGGATATTACCATAGCCCAATTGTTGGAGTTGTCACCGGAGATCCGGAAGCTG
Organism: Bryoerythrophyllum caledonicum; assembly: GCA_963971425.1. Taxonomy (NCBI): domain Eukaryota; kingdom Viridiplantae; phylum Streptophyta; class Bryopsida; order Pottiales; family Pottiaceae; genus Bryoerythrophyllum; species Bryoerythrophyllum caledonicum. Next base: position 23,750,737 of record OZ020517.1, on the reverse strand, counting down.
CTCAAGACTAAGCTACCCACTAGACCTCGAAGGAAATCCAAGGTCAAGGTGGCAGCTAGGGCTCATGCACTTAACAAGGTAGCAGAGGTCAAAGCTGTGGAGGTAGAGGCAATCATTGTGGACAAGGTGTTACCACACACACTAGTGGACGGCGGTAGTAGCTTGAATATCATGCCCTTGCAAACCATGGAGAAGCTTGGGCTAAGCTTTACGGGACCATCTCCCATTGTGATTAGCATGGCTAATCAAAGTCCTGCAAGGCCTGTAGGCCAAATCAAGGATTGTCAAGTGATGGTAGGGGGTGAAGTGTACACCTTAACAATTCACGTCATCCAGACTCACTCTTTGAAAGAGTCCTTCCCCTTGCTCTTGGGGCGACCTTGGTTGAGAGCGGCAGAGGCGGTAGTTAATTGGGGTGGGGACAAGCCTCACATATCCTTTGGTCCAACTCACAACAGAACCAAAGTAAAGATTAGAGCTTCTCAAACTCAGTTTACTATTGGATCTAGTGACTCATCGGACAATGATGTCTCTGAGGTCCCTCAAGACCTTCATCAACTTGAGTCCAAGCAGCAGCTACCTAACCCAAGGACAACATTGGGTGGACAACCCCTTGCATGTTGTTCAGGTCCTAGTTTCTATCATTGGCAAGGAGATGAAGAGTTTGCAGAATGGTTAGAGAAATACCCTGACACAGAATCAGAGGTAGTGGAAACAGTGAATTAGATTGAGGGGGTAGCCATGTTCAGTGAAGTAGAGATAAACCACAAGGATGTGATTATATCAGAAGAATCCTATACCATGAATATGGATGGGACGATCGAGGAGGATATTGAGATCCTCAACGATGAAGAACAGTTGAGGCCTCCCCTCCACTTCAAGAAGACTTCTTCAGGCATGATAGTGGGTGGAGGAGTCATTGGTTATCCACCCATCCCCGAGGACTGGTATAGAGGCCCTGCAGAACAGCCCCACGTGCTTCAATCTGATTGGAAATACCTTGATGTGTCTCGCAATGGAGAAGAGACTCGGAACATCAAGGTTGGAGTCAATCTAAGCAACAAGGAGGTTTCCATGTACAAGGAACTGGTGATGGAGTATAGAGATATCTTTGCTTGGTCATACAAAGATCTCAAGGGTATACCTCCAGAAATAGCTCAACACCGAATTCCTTTAATCCCCGGAGCCATCCCTGTACGTCAGAAGGAGCGTCGAATGAACCCCCAGTTGCAGTTGGTAGTCAAGGCTGAACTGGAGAAACTGCTCCAAGCTGGATTTATTATACCTGTGGAGATTACAGATTGGGTTTCACCCATGGTTTTGGTAAAGAAGAAGAATGGTAAATTGAGGGTATGCATTGATTACCGGAAGCTAAACAAAAGCACTCAGAAGGATCACTTCCCTCTTCCATTCATCAATAGTATCTTGGATGAAGTTGCTGGCCATGAGATGTACACCTTCATGGATGGCTACTCGGGATACAACCAGGTGTCTATTGCACCTGAAGATAGACACAAGACAGCCTTCACCACCCCTTGGGGTACCTTCATCTTCTTGGTGATGCCATTTGGGCTTTGTAACGCCCCATCAGCCTTTCAGAGGGCCATGACTTATGCTTTCTCAGACTTGCTTCACAAGTCTATGACAGTATTCATAGATGATTTCAGCACTCAATCTCATGCTAAATCTCACTTGGAGTGCGTGAGAGAAGCCTTCGAACGGTGTAAGAAGGCCGGAATAGCTCTCAATCCGGAGAAATTATTCTTAGCAGTTCTCAAGGGCATCACCTTGGGGTATGTAGTTTCCAAGGATGGCAGAGAGCCTGACCCGGAGAAGGTAGCGGTTATCACAAACTTAGCTGCACCTGTGAATGTGAAGGGAGTGGAAAGGTTGTTAGGCCATATCGGCTGGTATAGGGAGCTGATCCCAGATTATGCTACACGCACAATCCCCATCACACGGCTTCAAAGGAAGTTAGTGAAGTTTGAATGGACAGAGGAGTGTGAGACAGCACTTCAGTGGCTCAAAAATGCCTTGAGCTCTTACCCGGTTTTGAGGCCTCCCAATTGGAATATGCCCTTCCATGTCTATTGTGACGCTTCTGCAGTGGCAGTGGGTAGTGCTTTATGCCAACCAAATGGAGATACTAAGAAGGATCTTCCCATAGCTTTTGCTAGCAAGCAATTGAACGCTGCGGAGAAAAACTACACCACCACGGAGCGTGAGTGCTTGGCTATGGTGTTTTCTGTGAAGAAATTCCGCCATTATCTCCTTCTAAATCCGGTGGTTTTCTTTGTGGACCATATGGCAATCAAGTATCTAGTAAACAAGGCAGATTTGAGTGGTAGGATTGCTCGTTGGGTTCTTCTTTTGGAGGAGTTTGACTACAAGGTGGAGTACAAGCCTGGCAAGATCCATAATCAAGCAGACCACTTGTCCAGGTTAAATGAGACTGTGGGTTCAACTCCAATTGAGGATGGATTGGTAGATGAAGAGCTGTTCACTGTCACCTCTAGACCCAAGTGGTATGACCACATTGCCCAGTTCTTAGCCACTCAACAACTGCCTGAAGAGCTGTCACATCATGAGCGTCGCAAGGTGAGGGTGAATAGCCGTCACTTTGCCATTGTGGGCCACCGGTTGTATCGTCGAGGAGTCGACGGTTTATTGCGACGTTGTGTGATTGAAAAGGAAGTGCCCAAGATCTTAGCAGCATGCCATGACAGCGCATGCGGGGGACACTTTGCTGGGAGATTGACCGCACAGAAAGCCTTGAGGGCGGGATACTTTTGGCCCACGATGTTTCAAGATGCCCATGATTATGCCAAGTGTTGTGACGCTTGTCAGAGGTATGCAAAGAACGATTTGCACATGGCGATGCCGTTACATATCTCCTTGCCACTTGCCCCATTTGAAAAGTGGGGCATTGACTACATTGGAGAAGTTCATCCCAATTCTTCTCGTGGGATGAAGCACATCATTGTGGCCACAGAGTACCTCACCAAATGGGTTGAGGCTAAGGCTGTAAAGGCTAATGACGCGGTTCATGCAGCCAATTTTTTGTTTGAGAATGTCATCACAAGGTTTGGGTGCCCCAAAACCCTCATTAGTGATCGTGGCACTCATTTCCTAAACTCCGTGATTGAGTCAATGACCGAGAGGTTTGATATCAACCACCGAATGACTACACCATATCACCCCCAAACCAATGGTAATACAGAGAGGGTGAATCAGACTTTGGTGAATATTTTGAGGAAGACGGTCCACGATTCAAAGAGGGATTGGGACACCAAACTCTCTGCTGCCTTGTGGGCATATCGGACCACCTACAAGGTGACCACAAAAGCCACTCCATTTTCCTTGGTTTATGGGGTGGAGTCAATTCTTCCTATTGAGTTTGAGGTTCAATCTCTTCGGGTAGCTATTGATGAAAGGATGACGATGGCGCCATCTTTGATTGAGAGATTGGAGATGCTAGAGAGCCTGGATGAGTCTCGCAGGGCAAGTGCTCAACACATAGAAACTATCCAGCGTAGGAGGAAGTTGGCCTTTGATAAAAGGCACAAAACACGCATCCTCTTACCGGGTATGTTGGTAATGTTACAAGATGCCAGGAAACTTGATTTTCCTGGTAAGTTTGATGCAGTCTGAATGGGTCCATATTTGGTGGTGGAGGCTTATCCAAACAACTCCGTTCAGCTACAAACATTGAACGGAGAAGTATTTCCGACGAGGACTTCTGGTAATCGATGCAAGGAATACAAGGTGTGATGATGTAGAAGTCTAATCTAGGAGTTTCCGCGTTCTAGAAGGTCAGTTAAAGTCTACCTACCTTGGCATCATACATTATTAGTTGAGCCAATTATAGGATGCCAATCCTAGCTCAACCATGTCCATCCACGATGGCCTTATCTTTTAGGATAAATATCCACGACTGGTGTCAGGGAAAAATCACAATGGCACTGTGGTTGTAAATTTAGAAGTATAAACTTAGTATAAGTTGGTGCAAGAGCGATGGCTTCTCATCCTTACCACTTCCTCCACACCTCTCATCTTATCCTCTCTTATTTTCTCTCTACTCATTCTTAGTTCTAAGCGTAGCTTCTGTCGATATGTCAAATACCGTATGGTTCCGATCCTCGGGCTCGGCCGGTGAGGTAGATACCGGTGAATAACCTTCAACTAGTGAGGGTGTTCAACCGTTAGCTAGTAACCAGAGTCTAGAGCTATCACTTGCAGACCTTCCAGATAGAGAAATATCATTGACCCAACCTCCTTCCCCTCATAGTAGGTGGCGTGAACCATCACAAGTCGATTTACTTCCACTACCTCCGGCACAACGTCGGCGGTTGAATGCCCCATCCAACTTCGGTCAGAGGGGAAGGGGTCCTTTGAGTCCGCACCCACCTTTATTTCCACCTTTGCCGACGCGAGTTGCGGACAGACCGGAACCTTCAGCATCAACCAGAAATGAAGTGCTTTATATAGGCAATTTGTTACCTGGACAAGCTAGAGTGCTAGGTCAATTTTTATGGGTTGGTAGAACCGAGCCAGAGGGCCCAATCCGATACTTCGAGGCTACTTATGAGGGTCCTAATGATGATCAATATTGGGGAGCTTTTAGGCCTCCAATTCCACCACAAGAGGGGGCGACACACTGGGGCCATCATCGGTGGTTGTTGGGTCATCCAAGGGAGCTATCGGAGGCAGACTTAGCGGCACAGGTCGGAGATATGACACACCGTACGCTACGATTTCTGCATCTTCCGTAGGCGCAAAACTTCCCAACTCTTCTAATATAGATAGCTTTAGTTTTTATGATAGCTCTCTTACATATAAAAACTATAAAACAAAAAAAAAAAAAAAAAAAAAAAAAAAAAAAAGATTTTGACCGTGTGTCCAATGTTGGGTATCTCTCCTGTTAGTCGTCCCAGATGGCCGCCATATGTGAGCGCTCAGAAGCGCCACAATGTTAGTTAGTGATTAGTTAGTGGAAAACTATCTTGTTTATTTCAATTAGTAGTTAGATTAGTAGTTAGTAGCGCCTTCTAGTGTGTTATTAGTAAAGGTTAGTTAACTGGACTCCACGTAGCCTTAAATTAGTGTGGAGGGCAAAATTAGAGTTATTAATAGGAAATTAGACTTGCGAAAAGCAAAAGAGACATAGAAACCCATTAGTGAATTAGAATTAGTATGTTGTTCTAGGTAATTCAAGTTAGTAGTTTAGTATTTAATTCAGTTAGTGGAAAAGTTATATTAGAACCTCAATTGTATGGTACTTATGTTATTGTGAAAAGAGAAAAAATAGAAGATAAGAAAAAGAAAAAAGAAAAAAACTAGTAGCAAGTAGATTTAACGATTAAAGTAAACTACTTGGTTTCTAATGATCTAGAACTCGGATTTGGACTTGTGAATAATCAATCTTGGGATTAAAGTGTGTTTTGAACACATTGGTGGTGTTAGTTTTGCTCAAATCCTATTAGTTTGGTAGATATAGGCATGTTCAGCCCTAAAATCGAGTTTAGGGCTTTGGTGATCGTGGGCCCTTGATCTTGATTAGGGATTGTTAGATTCAAGGGTAGGGATGTGGCCGCCACCCTTGGGCCTCCTCCCACTTGGATAAGAGGCGTGGGTGGCCACTCTCCCTCTCTCTCTTTTTGCCTTGGGCGAAGCTATGCCAAAACTTCTTCTATTTTCCCTCTTATTTTTTAGGCTGCGGTTAATCTTGTTTAGCTAAATGGATACTTAGAGTTAGGACTTGATATTTTAGCAGTAGTTAGATCTTATTGTTAGCTTTCGAGAGGTACTAAGCACGCTCCATTTGGAGCAGTGACAAAGGAGTTATAGGATAATTTGTAGAAAGAGGTCTGCTGCCTTGGCAGAATTAGAGCATCAACTTTGGAGGGCCATTGCCGGCGGACCACGACGACTTTGGAGTCTATTTTTTCAGGAAATGTAGCCCTTGAAGTTGGCTCTTTGTGGACATCCAGCACGCTCAAATCCGAGCACAGAGGACTGAGTTACAGCGGTTTTGGTGTCCGGGGTGCTGCTGCTAGCTTGATTCGGTTCACCAACTTTGACGGACCTCTGCGAGCGAACGACAACGATTCTGGAGCTGAAAATTGGCACGCTTGTAGATCTTCAAGTCAGGATTCTAGGGACTCTAAGCTCGCTTACATCCGATCAGCGACGACAAAGTTATAGGGATTCTAGCGACAAGGGGTGTGCTGCCTTGATCGGAGCACGTTTTTTCATGCATTTTTATTCTCCTTGAATGTTCATCGTGTATTTTTGACTTCTTACTTCTACCCTTGAGTTTCATTGTTTATTTATTTACTTCCATATCAAGTTACTTATACTTTACCTTGTATGGTTAAAGTCTTTAACCTTAACCTCATCTAATGAAATTCATCCATTAGGTTTTAGGGATCATCCATTAGGTTTTAGGGTTTCATCCATTAGGTTTTAGGGATCATCCATTAGGTTTTAGGGTTTCATCCATTAGGTTTTAGGGATCATCCATTAGGTTTTAGGGTTTCATCCATTAGGTTTTAGGGTTTCATCCATTAGGTGTTAGGATTTCATCCATTAGGTTTTAGGGTTCCATCCATTAGGTTTAGGGTTTCATCCATGCAATTTAGGTTGGATGAAATTAGATAGGGTTAATTTTGGTTCACATTAGGTTAGGTCTTTAAAAATCCTTGGAAACGATTAATTTTTATCGTGTGTCAAACTTTCTAAATCTAAGGACAACTCACACTCAATACCTCAGCACATCCTGGAGGATGGCTTCCCCAGTACCTCAGTGACCGGTAACAAGTATCCACAAGTGTTTAGTTTAAACTCTGTCGAACGTTAGAGTAGTTTTCCGGTAAGTTTTTATAGTGCTTGAAAAGTCACTGCCCTCCGTTCTCACAGTCCAGAGGCCACAATATCCACAATTTAACTCTACACCTTGAAAGAGTGAAAATGTTGCAGCTAGATTACCAGCCTTCACAATGTACCGGAAAATAGTCTCGGTAAACCGTACACTCAAAGCCGGGTTCTAACTACAACCACAACCAATGAATCAAACAAAGAAGATACAAGAATCACAACACTCTAATGCTAAGAAAATCACACAAGCAAGACAACCTTCCACGGGGATCAAGGGACCTCATCCACTGTAAGGGTAGAAACCCCGGAATACTCTGGACTCAAGCTTAGCGGGGATTTCTCCCGGTGTACCAAGAGGGGGGATATCACCCCTCCTCCCCACCAATCCAAACACTTCCCACTCAAGGGATGCTATCATAAATAGCCGTGGGCTTCCCAAATCCCACCGGGTAAGCAACTCTTCCCGGTTCAACCGATCAAGGGTTTGGAGTAGATCCCGAATCTAACTCCACCATCTAGCTTGGATATCCTACTCCCTCCGGAAGCCTCTACTCACATTCAACCACATAACATTCAACAAACGACAACCTTCCACATCCTAGCAAAGACTCACTAGGAGGACTCAACCCACTCCACCTCTACTCACACAAGCTCAACAAAAGTCTCTAGACACAAGCAATGAAGGCAAGATACAATCAAATCATCAAAGAGAAGAGTACTTAAACTAAGAGCCCAAGGCTCCTTAAGTACACAAAGGTCACTAGCTACCTTCAAAAACTAGATCTTCAAAAGGTGGAAATGGCATCTAGATCCTAAAATCGAGGATTGCCTAGTCATCGGCGGATTACCGATAGACCGGTAAACCGGAAGACTCCCGATCCGAGACTGGTAAAACATTCCTAGGTAGCAAAAGTAAGTAGCCGGAGAAATCACTCAAGTGGTAGCTACCGGGTGCACAACGGGGTCCCATTGACATCACTACTCTCACCATAGTGTTTAAATCTAGCAACTTTAACAACATTCCATCAACCGATAGGATAAATCAACAATAATACATAACTTATAATAAAGGCTCAACCGGAAGACTCATCCGGATGAGTGAAATTATCTCCTGTTGATCCATAAACGCCATATTTGTTATATTGAGACTTTTCACAGTCTCAATTTATTGCTGATATTATATTTGTAATCGATTTCTTGATTAATCTTATATTTTTAATTAATTTTTTTTATTATAATTGGAAATTTTATCCTCGACTCAAGGATAATCTATAATTAGAAAGCCATAAAATGCATGAATTAGCTCAAAATAGGTGCTGAAATTATAGGCAAAAAGCCTCAAAACTCTGAAATTGTCTCAAAATAATGAATATGACCATCATAGGGGAATTGACTCGAAGATTGGGAGTACCCACGAGTACATGGTCAAGAAAATCCATTGGAAGGTTGGAAGTCTCAACCGGAAGGTCTACTGGAGGATTGGGAGTATCTACCGGTAGATTGGATGTATCTAATCATACATGAGGATTCTTTACTCGGTCAACAAGCATAGCTACTGAAGACTCAACTAAAGAATCCGGTGGTGAAAAAGAAAGGTCAACCGGTTCCTTCATGGGAGGCCTCGTTGCCTCTTGTAAACTTTCACACTCCTTGGAAGAAGGAAAATCCGCTCGACTCAATGGGCATTGAGTGGGTGGATTATCCTCTTCTGAAGAAAGACAATTGTCATAGACAAATCTTCTCTTCTTCCGAGGTAGGCTCCGGGCTTGCAATGGCATGGTGACACTCATTTGACCGGCAAGTAACTTGGTCAGTGCCACCATGGTTTCGTGAGCCTTGACCTTCGTGTGAAGATGCTCCTTCTGAGATGTCTGAAGATCTTTCTTCACTTTGGTCAATTGTTCTTGGTCTTTCCGGGCTGCAACTAAGATGTCTCAAATGTTCTCCACTCCAAATACCTTTCGGAGAGATCCTAGAGACTCCTTGCCTCCAGAAGCTCCATCTCCATTTGTTGGACATTCGGGGTCACCTCCCAAGAGAACTTAGCTATGTTCTCCATGAGACTAAGATTCTTTGATGGCCGGGGTTGTGGTGGTGGTTTCTCCCGGTGAGACTGGGAGGACCTACCCTCATTTGAGATTGCCTAAGATGATGAGGCTTCCTGTGGAATGGCCGGTAACGCCAACCGGAGCTCAGTGTGTTGGAGAAAGGCCCGGGAAGCATGATCTTGAGGCGCCATCCCTTGTCTCCACATTCTCTTCTCTTCCGGCTCCACACAATTGTAATACTTATACTAGTGCATGAGATATAGAGTCAAGAAAGTCTTAGAACATCCACCTTGTTGAATTGCCCAGAGTTGAGGCAAAATTGCCTCTTCCAACAAAGACCCCCAATCCGGGAAGGAATCCTCAGAAAATGCCTGTATGTAAGTGGTGGCTAGCCGTGCTCTAACTCTTTCACGTCGGTTGGGGCAGGAGATAGGTTTAAAAACTCAACCACCCTCCTCAACCGGTAGTTCGTGAATTGATCACCCCGGTAGCACTGTGACACGTTGTAGGAATTTGACACGTGCTTGTCGAGCAGCTCCCAGTTGAATCCGGGTGTCTACCCATCCTCTTGACGAAAGGAATACACCTCACGCCATACTTCCGTGGTCCATGACCGGGGATTAGCCGGATAGACTCCTCGAGGTGTCCTGAGAGGTAACAACTCTGCCACCGCACGTCCCTTCTGGAATATCCAAGGCTTCTCGTATAATGCCCTGCAATCCATCCGGATGAGGTCATCCTCCAACTGTCCACCTTTCTTAGTCCTCTCCCATTTGTTCGGGTCAACCTTCGAAAGCGTCAGTCTTACCGATAAAACCTTGTTGTTCGGGATGGACTGGCTCCGTGTTGTGCCTGTACCTCCACCAATCTCCCTATCAACTTATCACAACCTCCGGTCCGGCCCGGAAAACTAAGTATACCGGACAACCGGTGTACTTTCTCTGGAACACTTTACTAGAATAACGTGGGATGTAGGTATCTCACATATCTAGTAACACAACCAACAAAAAAACACCACAATTGACCACTTCAAAGAGATGCCTTGGGAGGACAAGAAATTTGAAAGGGGATTTCTCGGTTGACTGAGTAGACCAGGAAAAAGATGGAAAATTTAGGCAAGACCTGGAGAAGAGGGGAGAATAAAGAAATATATAAAAGAAGACTTGCCACGAGGCCGGGAAAATGGAAAACAAATGATGGAACAAGAAAGTAGACGCACAAGTACAAGAAATCAAGAGCTAGGACATACAAGTTCTATGTAGAATCTACTGGGAGACTTTCTCCTAGACCGGAAAGAAGGCAACTGGAGTCCCCCCCTAGAATAAAAAAGTGAGAAGAGGTCTAACAAACAAGAAAATTGTACAAACAAGAAAAACCCATTAGTTGGCAAGAATGATCTTTTCCACAACTTCTTGCCACCTCCTTGTTGCACCCGCAACCTCCTTGAAATCGTGGTTTAGTCTATGAATCTTCTCGCCGCGGTCGTGAATCTCCACCTCTGTTGTGTCAAAAGCCTCCTCCACCACCATCTTCTTCCAAACCCTAGATCCACAAAGATCTAAATCCTAGGTGCCACAACTCTCCTTCAAAACCCTAGCTCCCACGCCCTTCCTTCACGCTTCCTTCAACACGTCCTTGAAAAGCCTTCTCCAACAACCTCTATCAACTTCTTCACCTTCTTCACCTTCTTTTTGAAAAGCCTCCTTCACACCTCTTCAACTTCTTCCAAAGAACCCAACTCCAAAAGGACCCAACTCCTTGAGAAAGAGAGAGAAAGAGAGAGACTATGAGAGAGTGGAGACTATGAGAGAGAGAGAGAGAGAGGAGCGAGAGGGAGAAGAGCGAGGAAGGAGGGGAAAACTGCCGGTTGTTTGCCGGGAGGGGGAGCTCCACGACGGCTTGGAGGTTGGGGATGCCGGTTGGTACTATGGTATCCGGGTACGGTACCCGGCTAGGAAGAGCCAGTACCCGGGGCCGTCGAGAACCGGTTTGGTTGGTATTCTAGTACCCGGGTGCCTGAGTCCGCCGAGACCCGGCCCGGTTGGTACCCGGGTTGGCCTGGTACCCGCGTGAGCAGGTAGCTGACCCATACCCGGGTTAGTACCTGGGTATTTAGTTTTTTTTAAATATATATATATATATATATATATATATAATGTTTTTAATATTTTCCTTACATAAATTTAAGTGCCTATTTTTGCAAATAGGGACTTAAGATTTCTACAACAACAAGGTAAAAAGAAAAACCTAAAAAACTATTATTAAAACAAACACTACTAAGTATACTATCTAGTTGATGAAGACTTTGACTAGCTAGTTTAGTTTTAAGTGGTGATTTGGACTTTTGTCCCGGAGATCCTTCCTAGGCGTTCTTTCTAGGTTTTTCCGAGCACAACCTTGGTAGTTTTAAGGCCCGTTTTTATCACCACTTTAACACTAATTAATTAGCTAAGCATTCACCGACTTTCTCTAATTATTATACAACCTACTTCTACGTAATACTAACAACTTTGCCGGATATCTAAGACTAAAAATCACAATTTAACTAATTTTTTTGGTTGGGGCAACCAAGTAGAAGTTTCAGACTCCCACAGTTTGTACACAATGTATGTACTTGCATAAAAAAGAGGAAGTCCAAAAGTACCCATATATGCCTTAGAAGAATTTGTTAAGTGTGCTTTAAATGCAAAAGAGGCAGCCAAAAGTATTGAGGCAATGTCCTCTTTTCCATTTGTCCTCCAAGAGGAATGGGCCTCAGGAAGGCTTGATGGGAAGATTGGCAACCACTTCAATCCCACCCAACTTCCAAGTGAAGTTGAGGTAGATGAAGATGGTTTTGCCTTAGATTATCAAGTATCAATACACTTTGAACTTGGTGATGAAATATGGACGAAAGAAGTTGTATTAGATGTAGTTAAAGCAAGGCTTAAAGACATGGGAATTCCTGCTGGCACTCGCATTGGTGAGCCAATAGCAATCTTTTCTTATCACCAATCTGAGAATTGGAATGGTGTCATTAAGTTGCATCTAGAAAATCTGGATGTAGATAGGAAGAGATTGTTGCAAGGACGGAGACCCTTCATTCTCATCTTGGATGAAGGAATTCCACACAAGGGTAAAGTATGTAAATCATACGACGCCTTGGCCTTCTCACATCTCTTGTCAGTAAAAATATCTGGTCCTAATCTTGTCAATAGAAAATCATATGACATGCATGCTAAAATTGTGAGAGATATCTTTGCAAGAGACTATTTTTAAAAGTAATAGGGGTAGAAAAGAAGGGATTTTTGGAGTTTATGTGGGTCGAAATCCCTTCTCCGGTGCAAGCGGCCAAAATAAAAGACTACAAAGTCTCATTTAATAATGAGATCTTTGTACCAGTCTTTACAATCCAAAAAATGGATGAAGATGAGATAGCAAAAAAAGAATTGTCTAATTCTCATTGCAAAAAATCTCAATAATACAAAAAGTGAAAAAAAACTAACGGATGGAATCAAGTCCATACTCGGAGAGGAGAATGTGGTTGATACATTCTTCAACTCAAACATAGGCGACATGTAGGGATGTGCAACATTGAGTGTTTAAATGCAACACTGTATAAGAAATTTGTCAAACAGAGTAAAAAGCTCTATGGTAAATACATCATGTTTATCCCCACCCTAAGAGTCTAGACGGTAGTAGCAAACCCAGTGGGAGTGAATTAACAAGGTTAGGATTTACGGATGTAAACTTGGCCGTAGCAAATGCAGTAATTGCCATGGAAAATGGCGCGAACAAAGGCAATGGTGTCACCCTACAACAACTTCAAAGAGAAATGAAGACTAGGAAAGGGAAAATTGTGGAGGAAGCAAGACAATATGCGGATATGGTACAAGTAAACATGGTCAAATCCCTAAGGGGAGAAAATCGACTCTCCAATTCCAGCTCATCGCAACTATCATGGCAGCAGAAACATAGGCATCAAAAAGTGAACAACGTGTCATTGAGAGCAAGATGGACACATCAAACTAATAGCGTCAAACAACGCTACAACCAAATACATTATGGTATATATATATATACTAAAATACATACTAACAAAATATATATTAATTTATATAAAAGAAAATAAAAACATATCATAGTATACTTATATACTACAAAACAAAACAAAAACAAAAACAAAAACAAAAACAACAACAACAACAACAACAGCAACAACAACTACTACTACTACTACTACTACTACTACTACTACTACTACTACTACTACTACTACTACTACTACTACTACTACTACTACTACTACTACTACTACTACTACTACTACTACTACTACTACTACTACTACTACTACTACTACTACTACTACTACTACTACTACTACTACTACTACTACTACTACTACTACTACTACTACTACTACTACTACTACTACTACTACTACTACTACTACTACTACTACTACTACTACTACTACTACTACTACTACTACTACTACTACTACTACTACTACTACTACTACTACTACTACTACTACTACTACTACTACTACTACTACTACTACTACTACTACTACTACTACTACTACTACTACTACTACTACTACTACTACTACTACTACTACTACTACTACTACTACTACTACTACTACTACTACTACTACTACTACTACTACTACTACTACTACTACTACTACTACTACTACTACTACTACTACTACTACATCATCAACAACAACAACCACAAGCCGAAACACTACAAACTTATACTTCTACTTGGAGGAGACATTGAAAAAAATCCCGGCCCCATGCCCAACCTAATAAAAACACACCCAACCGCACACAAAAAAGGAGCAAAAATGTACTTTATTCCCAAGTACTATAAAATTCCACCCCAAATACCAACACATCTCAAACTCATTTGCACCACTTCTAGAAAATATGCACACAAAATATAACACATATAACATTGCATTCCCACATATTGCCCATTACATCCCAAAAAACATAGAACACCCCCCATCACACTTACTATATACTTTAATAATTACCACTCACCCTTATCTAGAAGTATGTAACCATCTTCTATCGCCACCACACCTAGAGGTAACACTATGGACTAACACTCTTCTAATTAAACTAGCCACCCTACACAATTGACCCAAACGGCACATAAACACAAAACACCCTTATACAAAATTCATTGAAGAAAATCAAGACATTATACATCATGAATAATCAATCCATAAAAAATTATATGAATTCATCCATAATAAGAACCCACGTCCAACACAACAGACAATACAACAATACTTCCCATTCCTCCACAATGAAATAATAAAAGAATCATTGAGATGCTTTGAACCCATACCAGAATACTCACATCCACCCCCACCACCACCCATACATCTCCCTTCTAAATTCAAATACAAACACAATAGACAACGTCACATATATTCTAACATGAAACGCTTCATCCTTCAACACTGCCCTCCCATGCATCCAAAACCTCACCACATATAACAACACCCCTATTGCAATAATAACCATCCAAGAAACCAAACTCACAGCCACAAAGTCTACTAAATATATACAACGAATTATTCCTAACTATAAACTCATCTTTAATAATACCCATGCACTCACACGTTGTATCCAGAAACGCCACCCACACACACCCGGTCGAAGCAGCCTTCTCACACTAGTACATAAATCCTATGCATTTCCCGCCAACATTGCCAAAATCCCCACACCAATGCACATATCCCCATATCTACAAATACTAAAAATTAATAAGTAATCGCTTCAACCATGGCTAATACTTCACATTTACATGCCATCCCACCCGGAAGACATCATATTCATCACAAATATCAAAAATACCATTACCACTCAAATTAACAATCATCCAAACCACATATACTTACTATGTGGCGATTTTAATAGAGGCGTTGCATTAATCGAGAGGCAACATAGAGACCACTATTCCCCACCACAACCCATTGACCATCAATGGCGTAACTTCACCGATAACCTGAATTTTCAGTATATACCTACAGACTCAAGACACTCCAAACAAAGTGGATATAACTTTAAAGACCTAAGTTTAATAGATGGCTTTTGCATACTCAATACCAATCACGGACAATACACCTACACGATGCAGACAAAAATCATTTTAAACTCATATCACTCATTAATCCAATTAAATATTCCACAAAAATTATTCATTAGCACAGCACCCGTAACATCAAATAACGATAATGTTCAAATACTTAATCCTATCCCAATAACCAATGATTTGTACAAAATTTCAACACAATGTTTTTTGAAGAAAATTCTATACAAATTGACTCCCTTATTAACTACCTAAAAAACAATTACCAACTCTCTCAAACTCAATGGCTTGAAACTTGCAATCCTTGGGCTTGGATTTCGTGAGATGCTACATTGATGACATCGTTGTCTTTAATAGGAATCGAAGGCAACACATGCTACACTTGATGGAAGTGTTTGCTAGATTAAGGCTTTGTAGTTTGAAGTTGCATCCAAGTAAGTGTAGATTCTATTTTGACCGCATTGAGTAGTTAGGCTACATGATATATCCAAGTCGATTGGATGTGGTAGCTAGCAAAATTGAAGTAGTGATGTCTATTCCTAGACCAAAAGATGATAGTAGGCTACGTGCATTCTTGGGATTGTGTAACTACTATAGAAAGTTTGTGAAGACTTTCAGTGCTATTGCCAAGCCATTGACCATGTTGACAAGGAATGATCAACCTTGGATATGGAGAAATGAGCAAGAGGCGGCCTTTCAAGAGTTGAAGGACCGCTTGACATGAGCACCTATACTTCGAAAGCCGATAGCAGGAAGGACATACTAACTACATACGCACTGGGGCACGTTGAGAATTGGCGTGGTGTTCACGCAAATGAATGGCTACAGGAAGGAGTTCATGATTGCATACGTCAGTCGGTCCAACAACAATGTGGAGCCCCAATATAGCATATATAAAGGGAAATGCTTGGCCGCGATATAGGCAAATGTTCACTTTCGGTGTTACCTGTATGATAACGAGTTTTTGTTGGTTATCAATCATCAACCTTTAAAGTGGTTGATGGAGTCTGACAAAATAACAAGGAAACTAACGCAGTGGGCCTTGATGTTGATAGAGTACAACTTCAAGGTGGTGCATAGAGCGGGATTGGTGAAGATGGATGCCGACGGCCTTAGCCGCAATCCAATTCTAAACCAAGCGGATGCTACGGGCCCTAGGTGACATGGTGAGGATGAGGCAGATCTGTTGTCATGTTGGCATTGTCTAGCCTTTCTAAGTGTGTTGGCAATGCGTGGAGATGACACCGAAGAAGCTACTGTAGCCACAATAGATGGGGATGGCGGTGAAGAATTTGGGGGCGCCAAAGATATTTATGAGGACATGAACGTGATGGAGTTTATGAAGAATATAGAAGTGGTGCCCACGTGGTCCGCTAAGGAGAGAGATTGGATCTTACAACAAGCCAAACAATTTGTGTAGGAAAAGACTGACCTTTTGAGAATGTGGCCCGATGGTAACCGGAAAGGTTGTGCCGTCTCTGTTAGAGAAAGCAAAGCTTATCAAGGACACGCATGAAGACTGTAAAGTGATTTTTTACCACTTTAACAAAACACCCAAGTATATCCACACCTCATAGGATTCGTTACAGGGATGATCATACGCCTAGTTTTAAGTAATTGAAGCTTAATTGTATAGTTAAAGCTATTGTCTTGGTTAGTTCTTAAGGTTATCTATCTATATTTTAGGAAAATAGGGCTGTTAGCATCCATCAATATCTTAAGGGGTCCATCCACAAAATATAACCCCAAAGGATCTCTTGTGCCTTAAGAAGGAACATTAGTCCTTTTAAGATTGTGCTTGTGCCACTAATTCCTAAACATATGCCACGTGATCACGTGCTTAATACAAGGATTAGTTTCAAAAATTACACACACAAGTTAACTTAGGTCTCAAGGAGTTCACCTCTTGAATCTCCACTTAAGTTCACTCGTCCATGCTTAACCCTTTAAAACAAATGGTAGTCTATACTTACATTTATCCTCCTTAAGCCGTAACACTTAGTCTTTAAGATATATGACTGTTACTTAAGCCTTCACTCATGATCGACTCTATATTCTTAAGGACACAACTTCTAGTCTTAAGCTTCTTTAAGCACTTTACACTCTTATTTAGGACTGATCCTTTAAGAACCCGTACAGTTTAGACCAAATCAATATTACCATGTTCTTAAGTTTCGGACTTAAGACTACCAAAGCAGGGAGTGCATCTTACTGAATGCAAATGATGTCCCATGCTCTCGCCCATACACACCTTTAAGTCCTAGCCCTTAAACTTAAGGGTATCCTGGTACTTAAGGTCTTAATCTTCATAAACTATGTTATCCAATCTTGGATTTAAGATTCTTTAGTTTCTATGTTCCTACTTAAGTCTTCTTTAAGGATTTGTACCTTATTTACTCTCCTATGATAGATTCTTTGAATGCTCACAAATTAGCCTACCTTAAGGATTCCCTTCCGTTAAGGCTAGACTTCATGCTAATTATATGTATGCATATGACACTCTTTGCCATGCATCAATGTATGCCACTCTTGATGTTTATTGCATAAATTGCATTAACATGAATAAGAACTCCACTTTTATTCTTAAGATTCTCAAGTTATGCTCACTCACACTTGAGATCCTATTAAGTACTTATGCACCACACTCCTTATGCATTAAGTCACTTAATTTCTCATCAACTCCATTAAGCTTCACACTTATGATTAATGCTCCAACAAACACAAGGTCACACACACGACCTTAATAGTTAGAGTATTTCCCTAACTTATTCCATGAAGAATAAATATGTAATGCATTCATGCATCGGAAATTTATCCACAATTAATACCTAATGCATATACTTGCATTTACAAAACACAATGTCAAACTTATTCAATGAAGATCTCATATTATTGCAATTATACATATGACTCAAGTCACACACAAGACTTTACATATGAAAATTCAATATTAATTATATATATAAAATTAAATACTCTTACAACATTAAGAGTCATCAACTAGCTTTTCACCTAAAGCTAGGGCTCACTCCAATCATCCTCCAAGGAATTGCTATGGTAATGGCCAAGAATGCTAAAAATTCAAGCTAGTCATTCAACTCTACATCCAAGAGGTACACCTCTTGCCAAGAGGTTTTTCCTATCATTAACCATTAAGATTAACTCCACTAACTCCTCACATCTCTTCATATCTATATCAATTCATGAAAAGGTACACTCTACCCAAAGGATGCGAGTTCAACCATTTTCCCATTATTTCTTTATTCTTGGATATGAATAGGTATCATTAATAAATTAACTACTTAGTGTAAACTTAATCATCAATTATTTAATTCTCCATATATCTACAACCCTTTTACACTTAATTTTTTGAAAAAAACTATTTGTGTCATTTTGGCTCTACAAAGACCTTGGACGCTTTGGGATGCGGAGGACTTACAACTTGCTCCAGCTTCACTTTTGGTGGCGAGGAATACAATCACAAGTTCAAGTTTTGGTGGCCCGGTGCATGGTGGGCCATCGTATGCGAGCGTCTTTTTACGCTCCGATACTACATTATCAATTATGGGCTTAGGATATCGGTGGAGCTTGGACTTTGCAGGTTCATTGCTAGTAACACCTCGACACAACAAGTATGTGTTAGTCATGATTGAACACTTCTCGAAGTGTATAGAGTTGGAAGCCTTACCTGATAAGTTCAGTGAAAGAGTTGCTTATTCTTTCCTTGATTGTGTTCTGAGTCATTTTGGAGCTTGTAAACCGTAAATTTACACTCACGCAAAACACCCAAGACTCACACAAGTTTCCATACGATTCTAAATTCTTCCCGGGATGGTCTGGCGTCTAATGTTTAAGTAATTTTGATCTAATTATCACATAAAAATGTTTTCTATAATAAATTTAAAGCTATAATGCATCATTTTAAAGGTTTATGGGTTAAACAATCTACACTCTTAAAGGATTGAGAATTTTTATGTTACCCCAAGAAAAAGAGTGATTGCGACAAGAGCCTTGCTCTTGTCTTTCTTGTGTGTGTGCCCAAACCTCTAACTATGCCTTGCTAGGCGAATGGAATTTATCCATTCCTTAACTCATTGCTTTGTTTGTTTATTAATTCTTCTTTATAATTCAAAAGCTTACTTCATGCAATTTGCTCCATCTTTAATCACGTACGTCCACGGCTAATCTCTTAAGCTCCAAGTATTTTCCACATCAAAACACATTAACTTCAACAATCACACTTGTTAGAAGTTTAAGAATGATTCTTTTTGAGATCTATACTTTAACACATTCACTATCAATTTTAATTCATTTGATTTAATCCACTATACATTACTCTTAAACTTAAAGTAATTGCATTCTTCTAAAATAACATTACTCTCTTTAACGCAATTAATTTCTTAAGATTAATTAATGCACTTTAAATATAAGAACTCTTATCTTGTAATTCAATTATTATTATAAGAATTCTTAGTCACAAATATTTTTAGTTTTTTTAATGTATTTTATTTTCTTTCAATGTCACTTATTCAATAAGTGCAACATTTAAACCTTCTTAAATTGTTTATCAATTTAAGATATTACAATCAATTAAAATTTGACTTCTTAATTATTAAGACTCACTTTCACAAGTCACATGTGCAAAGTTACTTAATCAATTAGAATCAATACAAATTTACACAACACAATATGTATTAACTTAAAAACTCTTACAACCATCGCAAGAATTTGCTAGCTCCAAGCTAGGACTCACAATTGCTTCTTCAAATGTGGTGAATTCAAAATGAATTCCTACTCCACTTAAGCTAAAACTATGAAGAGACACTATTTCTTAAAAGGTTTCTTCCTTTTCCTTCCACCCCTTCAAGTTTTGCTTAAACCCTTTCAACTAATTAAAAGGTGTGACTATTCTTTTAAGTCTTTTCCTTAAGTCCTTTCATACTAGCATTATTTCCTTTAAGCTATTTTAAGCTTTTCACTTATTTTTAAAGTTTCTCTTAACTTTTATCACTAACTATCTACTTTTTGAACTATTTCAAACCCTTTAAGCTATTTTTTAAAGAAAAAAGCCATTTTTCATATATTGGCTCTACAGAGCTCTGGCAAAAGTTCTCACAGACCGAGGATGTGAGTTCTTTGGGTGGATTTCAAACGTTGTATGAGAAAGCGATGATTAATCACCGCGCTACTTTGAGGGATCATTCCGAAGCGGATGGATTGGCGGAGCCCAGGTGCAAACCGTCAAGAGGGGGCTTCAGAAGTATATTTGAAGAAAGGGCATCACCAAGATTGTGACTTGCAATTACCATGGATAGCCATGGGCTACTGGTTTAGTAAACAAACATCCTTGGTGTCCTTTTCTCCTTACTTCTTGTTGTTTGAAAGGCATCCGGTGTTGCCAAAGGCCATTTAGGCAGATGCTGACATCGTGATGGCTAATATAGACAAACCAAACACTTGGGCTCAAGTGCGTGAACAAAGTGCGGATTTGTTTAAGCAGGTGATGCGTATGGCATTGAAGAACCTCTCCATTGCTCAACATCATGATACATTGCACTATGCTATGATACGGAGAGGAGGATATCATTCGCAAGTGCGGCGTTTTACTCCTAAAGACTATGTGCATTTGCAGCAAGCAGCAACAACTACCTTGGATGTGACAGCGGGACGAGTGATCTTGCGAGTTCAAAAGGTGAAGAACACATGAGTGTTACTGTTAGAGGGTCGTAATGGTAAGGTATGGAAGGATCACATGTACAATTGCAGGCCTTGCCATTTGCCACACATTGATGGCACGGTACACCCTAGTCTTTTTCACATCTCTGCGAGATTGCGATGTCAATTGTGTGGTAGTGCTAAACGGGCAGCCACAATGGTCATTTGTGACTTATGTTCTACAAAATGGCCTCTAGAATGTCTCACCCCACCTCTTTTAGAGGTACAAGTGGGTCAATGGTTGTGTCTACAATGTTTAGCACATTGAGAGTCTTCGTAGACAAGGTCTAGCCATTAAAAGTGTTGGAGGCAATTAACAATGGGGCTCCCATTGCACCCGGCCTATCCTTTTTCTATACGGTCTATTAGTGTCTTTTCCGTAGGTCGACTTAATTTCTCTGGACTAGAGAGGTTTTTATGCTCGATCATTCCTCTAGTTTACATTAATTGCGGGGATGTCGGTATAAAAGGGGCTTCAACACGGGGAAGGGGGCAAGTAAAGGGGTCCTTGTAGACCAGTCACTAAATGTTGTGGTTTGGATATTTATTTCTTTTTTCCTAGCATAGGTTGCTGACTAGTTGATAGTTTCTTTCGTAACTATTGTTTTTATCGTTTACGGAGGCAACAGTGATAGTTTAATTACCGTTGCTCCGGGTTTGTTGCTAATTGTGCGCTTTCATCTGTTGGCACGATGTTATCTTTGGACGATGTGTTTGTGTACAATAGCTGTCAGGATCGGCACATGGAGGTGTTTGTGTAGGTGGTTTCCGGTTAGAAACCACCTTGGAAGTTGTGGAGATACCAGAAGGCGTACAACATAGCCCTAATTAGTGATTAGGATTAGGATTAGTGCTGTGTGACAGCTAGGTCAACGGTGGTGTCTTTTGACCCCTTATTGGGGACTTGGAGCCCAAATGACCTCCATGTGTGGTTGAGGAAGACTCATCTTTCTGAAGTTGAGTCTACCATGTGATGAGGTGAGGGTGTTGCACACCACAACCTTATTGTGATCATGCTTCAACTCTTCAAGAGTAGCATGAACTTGACTATTATGTAAGTTACAAGTGTTTTGTATTTGTTTGTTAGTAAAGGGATCCTTGTAGTCCAATTACTAAATGTTATCGTTTGGGTATTTACTTCTTTTTCCCTAGTCTAGGTTGCTGACTAGTTGATAGTTTCTTTCGTAAACTATTGTTTTCATTGTTTACAGAGGCAACAATGATAGTTTAATCATTGTTTTTGCTAATTGTGCGCTCTCACCTGTTGGCACAATGTTATCTTTGCACGATGTGTTTGTGCACGACAATTTGGACAAGTATCTTTTGCATCAATTTATAACATTATTTTTTGAAATTTTTATAATAGATGGACATTACTAAAGGCTTTGTGTGAGTTCAATTTTTCTAAATCTGACACTTTATGAAAAAGTTATAGGGTTTTGAAGTTCAAATGGGGAGAGCGGGCATGTCGGGCAACTCCAAAAACTTTTGCTATGACATTCTATTGAATGTGAGATTTTCAATACTAGCTAATAATATTATTTCCTTTCGTATGGTAAAAATAAAATCTCTTGTCTTTAGTGAAAAAAACCATATAAACCCAAGTCAAACATTTCACACATTCTCGCACATTGTTGGGCAAGGTACCAAAAAAACTTCTTCTTTTTCACATAAAACTTTGAGATCATCATATTTATTACTTTTTATTTTTTCCGCAACATCATGTGCTGTAAACCTTCTTATTGACCATTTGGATTCTCAATCTAAAACATACTAAGTTCACAAAAAAATATAACGCAAATTGACAACTTTTGAACCTCCACTCCTTGCACAATTTTTTTGAATATGCTACACCCTTTATCTACCTCTAAAAATTGGAGTATAAGGAATTAATATCATGCTTAACATGTGGAAATGGATTTAGACCTTGTGTAGTGCAAAAATTTGACACCATGTGAAGCCAAAGTCTGCTGATCTACTAAACGCAAGGAAGAAAATGTACCCTTTTCTCTACTTCAAACACTATAATATTACAATCCATGCGGTCAAACTTAATGACATTTTTTTGTGAAAGTTACTCAATAAGTCTTTATTGAGATCCTACGGTTAAAGCTGGAAGTAAAAGTTTTTTGTTTTGTCCTTACTCATTACACTAATACGGGCAGTTTTGAAGTGTTTTTGGTGTGAAGTTGTCAAAGAATTTAGGGGTAAACGTGCCCAAATGACCCAAACGTTGACATTGGCCAATAAAGGTTTTAAGTCTAACAGTGACCATGCAATGATGTATTTTTTTAAATGACAATCTCGTTTTCAATTTTCATACAGAGAGTAATAATCTGTTCTATGATTCTATTCCCAAATTTTGAAAGAATTCAAACATGTGAGGTTACTGTTACATCATCATGAGGAACATGGTTGTGGAATGTTGACCTACGTGGCTCTAAAGCATGTGCAAATGGGACCCATATCTGATCCTCCTTGTCTGGCAAGAATCTTTTATTTTTAAAATTTGTCAACAATCTTGAATCAGGTTCCAGGAAGTTCGAATTACCATACACCCTGGTCGCTTTTGGCGGCGCGGACAGGACATCCCCACCGATTTGACAGGAAACCCCCCACGCTCAGACTTAGAGCCTGGTTCCATGTAATGCCCGACCCGTCATCTCTGACGGGGTCGGGTCACTTCCATGTAGCGAGCTATTCACCCTACCCGAAAAAGAACCATCGGGTGTAGCGAATTATCTCGGGCATGGTGGAGCATCTTTACAAGCCCGTTAACCTCCCCTTCCTCCCAACATACTAATCACAGCACTTGGGTTGATTATAATAGCTGACGGGTGTGACACATGGAAGTGGCCCTTCATTTAATTCCCTACATTCTGCAAGTAGGGAATATACAGTGATAAATCGGGTCGGGCATTACATGGAAACTCGCCCTTACCAGGTGGGGCAGGAGGTGGTGGGGCGAAAACCTAGCCCCTATTTTGTTTTTGGATGGGGCCCTAAATTTAGCCAAAGGGGGACCTGTAGACGGGCCCCACCTCGGGTAAGCCCGAGCTTGGGGGGTTTCCTGTCCGCGCCCATCCCCACGCTCGGACTTACCCAAGGTGGGCCCCCGTCTTAATTGCATGGGCTCATTTTTCTGGCCCTTCCATTTTGGGGGGGTCAGAGGATTTTTTTGGCCTTTTTTTTTACAAAATTGGGGCCTACGGCCCCATTTTAGTCAACAGGTCTCCCTTTGGCTAAATTTAGGGCGTCATTCAAAAACAAAATAGGGGCCAGGTTTTGGCCCCACCACCTTGTCCCCCACCCAGTAAGTCTGAGCGTCGGGGGTGTACTGTCAAATCGGCTTTTGGCACCTTACTGCCAAATGGATTTTTTTTTTGGGGACTCAAGGGTTCGGCACTTTAGTGAAAAAATGCATTTTGTTCTAAGTCAAAGATTTTTGCCCATTGCCACACATTGTTGGGCAAGGAACCAAAAAACTTCTTATTTTCCACATAGAATTTAGAGAACTTTTTCATTTTTCTACTACAAGATGTGGTGTAAGACTTCCTATCGACAATTCCAACAACACTATCTTGTGAGTGGCGAGTGGCGAGCATAAAAAACTCTGAAAACTGGGGGAAAAAAATCGTATCTTTTTTTATTTTAAACATAGTGAAATTGAGGGAAATTTTGGTAGTACCGTAAATTTTTGAGACATTTATTGAAAAATCTACTAAATTAAATAAGTATCCTATAGCTGTGGTCACATGTCTGATGGGTTTCTTTTTCTGGGTCTTCTTTTCTTCTCATGCCTGGATTATAATGCATGTCTTATTTTATTTCTTTGTGGAATGTCTACATTTATAGGGGGCATATTTAGATGTAAAGGAGTTTTTTGATCTGCAAATGACATCATGCTAGAATACCGTACGAAGTGGTCACTTTCAAACATTATCTACCAAATTATTTATTTATTGATATCCCAATGATTTTGACACAATGAGTATCAATGGATATCACATAGGTATTGCCTAGGTATTGAATGGATATCACCACAGCTTAATATGGATATTGCCCATGTATTACAGGACACCACTTTTGCATTCCATAGCTATCACCAAAACAAATCTCTAGAAATTCCTCAAAAAAAATTGATAGTCTTCATTTTGAATTAATTATGTACAAAATTGACCAGTGCATTGAGTAGTGCATGTGGAGTATGACAATTTACTGCTAGTAAGAATATAAGTAAATATATTAAACAAATTTGTGACTTTTAATCATAGTCATGAATCAAATATTGATTTAGCATGTCCTCCACGACACTCCGTATGAGCAATCTAGAAACATAGATATTTATGAGAACTACAACTTCATCGCTTTGCTCATGCTTGTTCGGCGGTATTGGCAAGCTCTTGAATGCACATGACTTTGTTGAAGCTGTAGCTTGGAGCATGCATGAAGAAGTTCTCCTTGTAGTCCATCTTACATAGTTAACGTAAGATGTAGTATACATGCTTGTATTACTTCCATTGCCCCTTCTTCTTCAACGCCTCCAATGCCACCTTCGAGAAATCAAGACACAAACACCTCCGGAGGTCCTTGAAGGTGACACAATCAGATTTGTCCTTCTCTTTGTCAAGAGTGATAACGCATCTCTGTCCTGAATACGGTATGACATAGACGTTGGATACATAACAATTATCCATTAGAGCAACACTTGACCACTTGTTGCATTGCTCAATTGTGGAAACATCCATTGTTCTACAAATTGCGTAGCTGTTTCAGAAGGTGTGGAAAGAATTCAGATTTGTAGAAATAGGGAAGTGCGAACGCGGAAGAGGCATGTCCATAGATACTCAAAATTCTCTTTGCGGTGAAAGAACTCTACGATGTTGTAATTGGAAACTTGCTTCCTCCAATGCTAATACCTCTTATACTGTTAAATTAGTGCCAAACATCAGAAGCCACGTGATTGGAATTGTTGGCCAATCCACCACATATGGCTTCTCTGACCCCTTCACACAGTGGCCAATATCATCTGAACAAAACTAAAACTCAACAAGAACATTCCTTAGCAATCTGTAATCCTTCTTCATACCAACATATGTGGGGACTCAAGTTCCATGACTCCGACGTGGAGCTTTAATGTTGCATGGTTCACTACTGTGAGTTTGCAATGGTTGGCATTTTTTAGCGGACTTCTTCAAGAGGCAGGTTATGTGCCACTTGGATGGATCACAATTTGATTTCAATACGGGTGTTGTATGTTGGATTCTAGAGTCTTGTTAGATAAGGGCCTCCATAATATGCGCCCTAATCACTCTTCTGCCACCACAGGGGATAGAATTCACCGTATTGAATTAGTAGAAATTGTGGCTTGATCTTGGTGGCATGTCAAACTTGCATTTGGTAGATTCAAAAATCTCTGCATCCTCTAGATTGCCAGTCTTGGTTTGTAGATCCTTAGCTCTAAGAAAGTTCTTAACAGCCTTGGCAATGAGTTTTGGGTTACCTACATGTTGAGCAGAGCGCAACCGAAGCGTAAATTTTTCCGGACCTTTTCCAAATGTGTCACCTTTCAACCATGCCCAATACATAGTGATCTAAGAAGAAGAAGAACGCCGGCACCAAAGGGGACCGGCGTGAATAAAGTGTCTGTTTGTTCCACTACTAAGACCATGCCCACCGGACAAGGAATTAGTAGGTAGAAACTACTTCCCCCTCTCGAGGGTAGACACTATGTAACGGGTAGCCAGAGATCCGCCAAGCAAAACACCCAACCAACTAAACATCCATCTAACCAAACAAGTAGCCAAAAACACAAACAAACAAGCAGGAAGCCATGAACCACAAGCCCAACCAGTCAAGAAAAAACGAAGCGGGAGAAAAAATCAGGGGGGGTCTTGTGTATCGGGAAGGGCTTGGTTGTTTTCAATTTTGCGTTTGTGTAGTAAAATAGACATGGCATATTGAGTAGCGGTGGTGTTAATGTTTTTAAAGGTGTTTTTAATTGTATCAATGGGTATTTTGAAGGTGTCTTCTAGAGTCTTTATAGATGGGATAAAGGTGGTGGCACGAGCACCGGATGTGATTACAATAAGGGGGTCCACATTCCATCCGAGGGCGATGATGTCGTCAATAAGGGGTTGGTATTTATCTATTTTATTTTGGATTGTTTCCGGGGAAGATCTATCGTTGCAATATGTGAATTCAATGAATTGAATGGTGTAGTCTTGGTTGGTGTTATCGGGTGGTGGGTAATTGTATGGTAAGTCTTTAACACAAAGGATGTCTGGTTTGAGCCTAGCGTTGCAATGACATCTTTGGGTCATACACGAGCATGGGAGTAGCCAAGGGGGGACCGTATTCTCTTGTGGATTATTATTATAAGTACCGGCGTTCATTAGTATAAAACATCTCGATTTATTGTAAGAGGTGATTAGTTTTTGGATTTCCCATACTGCTTTATTATGTCTTTTAACAATTAGAGAGTGTATGTGGTGGTTTTGGCATTTGAGTAGGACATGGAGCCATGTGTCGGGGTCCGTTGAGGGGCATATGGGGCATGTTATGGATGGGAATCTTTCTATTCCAAATAAGAGTTGTTTGCGAGCGTTTCCCATATACTGACCTGTACGGAATTTGATGAGGCATGTTATTTGCGAGTCTGAGATGATGGGGTTTTTCCAAAAATTTGTAGAGAGTTCATTGTCTATGTCGTTATTGTTAGTCCATTTTTCTATGTTAGGAATATTTTCTGAAATTGTGTCAAGGTTGTTGTAGAGGTCTTGTTTTTTGAGATATTTGCCTAAAAATCTAATTGGGCCTTTGTCGGGGGTATCTTCTTTGGAAGGCCAATCTTCTTTTTGAAAGTAGTATGGGGTAGCATGGGCATGTTCGTGTGGGTCTTTGGCGTTTTTGTGTGTTTTTTCTCGGCCTTCTTTTGCAAGTTTGTCTGCTTGTTCGTTGCCATCAATGTTAGCATGGGCTCTGACTTTGTGGAGGGTTGTGATTTGTGTACGGTTTTGTAACATTTGGACCATTGATGTTAATATGGTTTGGTCGGGGTGGCTATTGTGAAGGGTAGGGTGTGTTATTTGAGTGTTAAGTAGGTAAAGTGCATTTATACAATCGGTGAATATATGTGCAGGTTCATCATTGTATTTTGTTGTGATGATTTGTAGTGTTTCGTGGATGGCCATGAGTTCTGCTCTGAGGATATTTTGTAGTCCATGAAGTCTTTTGGCTAGTTTAATGTCTTTGGTAGAATTATATATGCCATAGCTAGCTTTTTCTCTGCGCCAAGAGCCCAGGCTAATTTGTTTTGGTGGTTTAAAGGAGCCGTCGGTGTAATAACTGTATGTGGGGTTAAATTTTGGTGTGGTATGGGTTTGGTAGTCTGGAAGAGGGGGAGGTATGACGGGGTAGTTTAATGTGTTGTTGACATAATTTAGTTTTGACCAATTTTTACTTTTGATTACGGGGGTTTGTATGGGTGTTGGTGGGGCCAGTTTTGTGTATAGTCGGTGTATGCCTAGATTGTCTGTTATGGAGGTAAGTTCAGCAAGTTGTTCTAGGGAACCAAGGGTTTGATTTTGATGATGGACGCATAGTATTTGTAATGTAGATGGCTCTATTCGGGGTTTTTTTAGCTCGGGTGGAATAGTAGGTTCTTCGTATGGTATTGTGTCTGCTTCAAATAGTGCAATGATATGGGAATCTGGGAATGGGTTTGGATGTTGGTTGTTGTTTTGGTACCAATTATTGTTCGGTGTGATGATGATTGTTTTTGTGTTATTTGGATCGTGTTTGGCGGCAAGTCTAGCTCAATGTATGGCTTGTTCCATGTCCTTCTTGTTGTGGGGGTGGGCTATGCCATTACCGGTCCATTTGTAGTCAAAGGCCTTTCCTAGGGATCCGAATATTTTGTCTCTTTCATAAGGTGAGTAGAATTTTTTTAGTTTGGTAGAGCATGTGACCGGGGAGGAAAAGTACGATTGCTCGATATTAAAGGATGAGATTAGTGAGTCTAAAATGAGAGTGGGTATTGTGTATTGGGCATTTTTGAGGGGGTCAGTTTTTGGTATTCGGTATTTATACCTTTGGTAGAGCCATATTAGTTCGGTTTCAAAGGGTTGGATCGTTGGTTCGATGTTTGTAGGGGAATGTAATTTTGTATTATATTGATTCCATAGCCATTGGAGTCGGGTAACGGAGATGGTGTGTAAATGTCGGCCGTTTTCTTCGTATAGATGTGCATGATTGTTATCTATTTGAATTGTGTTTGAGGATGTAAGGATATCATTTTCGGGGTTGCATTCTGTTGTGTAGATGTTTAAGAGTGGGATAATTATGGGTGGTGTTACGGATCTTGAGTCTAAGAATTGTTCTTGTGGGTGGTGGGCAAGGATGATATCTGAGTATATTTTGTTTTGGATCTTTTGGTAGTATTGTTTTAATTTTTCGGTGTTATGTGTGGAGGTATTGGTGTCATGCCGTGGAAAAAGGTCTCTTTGGGGGAGCCATTTATTGTATGTATTATCATTGTGTTGCCATTGGCATAAATATTTTGTGTAGGTAGTTTGATGTTATTTGTGTCTGTGTGTTGGATATGTTTATGGTTTATGATATTATTAATGGGGTATGTGGTAGGGTTTTTGGGGATGTATGTTGGGGGGCGGGGGTGGTTTGTATGTGGAGGGTTAGGGGGATTGGTTGATGTGGGAATATTTCTTGGGATGATGTTATTGTTGAGGGTGATGAATGGATCTTTAAGTGTATGGGAGTATGGGTGTATGTTGCAAGGAGTATGACATATAGTGGGGCATGTTGGGTGGTAAAATAGTTGTTTAGCAACATTTAGGGCACTCTTTATTAGTTTAGATGGGGTGAAGTGGTAGGTTTTGAAGTCCTCATTGTTCATGATGTGTGTACCGATAGGTAAAGTAATTTATTTTAGTTCAAAAATATTTGTTGAGAGGAGTTTTTGTAGAAGCTTTTGGGAGAGTTGGGCATTGAGTGTGTTATGATTCAATGTTTCTTCGCGCCATAGTATTTCTAGTGTTGTCGGATTAGTGAGGAAGTTCAGGAGCGTACTTTTAAGGTGGGCTTTAGCTATATGTTTTAGTAAGAAGAATGTTCGTGTTATTGGTGATCTTATGCAGTCACTTTTTTTAATTCTCGGTATGTTTTCGGCGCCACCATATTGAGCAAGGACATAGTGAGTTAATCCATTATATATTTTCCCAAGTCTTCCTTTATTGTTTAAAGCATTTTGCAGTTGTTCGCCTATACATCAGAGGTATGCGTTTTTGAGGGAGAAAGCTTCAAGTCCAAATAGGTTATGTGGTAGTTGAGTTATTGCGTTTGACATACATTTTGGTAATTCACATATGGCTTTTTGTATGGCTATTATTTTTTTATCAAGTTTTTTGATAGCTGGCATAGAGTATGGTACACCGTAGAAACTGTATGCCACACCTGGGTGTAGTACGGTATCAAGCATTTTTATTTTTTGTTTCATGGTGGCTGGGCATGTTAGTTCTTTGCATTGTTTGATGAGTTTCGTCGTTGTGGTGTGGATTTGGATTTTCCATTTTAATGAGGGGATAAGGTTTGTGCCTAAATATATGTATGGTTTATTTTGGTGTAGTATGGGGATCGGTTGATTGCGGTAATTGATGTTCGAGGCTTGCATTAGGGCTTTGAAAGTGGTAGGGTTCAATTTGGATTTGTTTGGGCATCCGGTAGCGGCACATTTTGGGACACCTACGTCCATACCGGCCTATTTACAATATCTATCAATTTTTTTTAGTTGTATTTGGATTGATTTGATTTTGTTAGTTATGGTGGCTAGGTCATCCGCGTATGCGGCAGAGTTTATTATGACCTGAGATGTGCCAAAAGTATACCCGTAATTGCCTCTTTCTAGCCATCTGAGTAGTGGTTCTAAAAATATAATGAATAGGTATGGGCTGAGGGTGTCTCCTTGTATAATTCCTCTTTGGATGGGTATAGGTTTTGTTTTCCCAAAGTGTTCACTGGTATAACAAGTAGATGATTTAGAATAAATGTTTCCAACAAGTGTAGTTGCATCTTTTGGGTAACCAAGGTCCATCATTATTGCTAGAAGTCTGGCATGATCAATTGAGCCAAAGGCATTTTTTAAGTCCACGTATAGCATGTATATATCTTTGTTAGTAAATTTTGCGTCTTCTAGTGCGGCTATTATAGTTTGTATTTGTCGTGCGGTACTTCTTTCTGCTCTAAATCCTTCTTGACTATCATGTAGGATTTTGAATTTTTCGCCATATGAGGATAGTATGGAGGTGAGTGTGCTGGTAAAGAGTTTATATATTGTGTTAGCTAGTACAATTGGCCTATGGTTGGGTAGTATGGACGGGCCGCCTTTTTTGTATAGTAAAATTGTAGTACTTGATTTCCATGAGTTTGGTATTTGTTTTTGTTTATAGCAGTGAGAGAAGAATAGGAATAATAGTTTATGAAATCTTGGGGGCATGTTTTTGAGTACTGAGTTTGGTATGCGGTCTGGGCCTGGGGCTTTATTATTTCCCATATTTTGAAGGCATGTGTCGTATGTGGCTCTGTTGAGATATTTATGTAGTGGAATTTCTGGTTCGCCCCGTTTGTCAAGTGTATATCCGTCCAGGTCATGCCATGGGTATTGGCGTACTACACATGTACATTCTATTGTATGTTGTGGCTGGTAATTACATGTTGGTACTGTTGGTCTATTGATTTTTGTTTGTTGGTTAAATATTTCATTCGCAATGTCGTCGGGGCTAGTTAGAATATTATTATATTGATCTGTGATACAATCCATTGGCGGGGATTCAAGGTTTTTAAAGACTTTATTGTTAATTTTTTTGGGGCTGATTTCGTATAGTTGTCTATATTTTGAGATGGATTTTTTTAATGTTTTCTTCGGTGTATTTTGTGATTACTTTCCGGGCTTGTATGTTGACGTTTTTTGCAATTAGCGCGATATCTGTTATCCATGTATCGTGGAGAAGGTTTGGAGGCGGCGGGGTAGGGATTTGGATGTGTTGTAGAGTTAGTAATTCATTGTATATGGGATGGTTACGCCATTGAGGGTTTTTTTTTACAATTCTAATGGTTTTGCGTATGGTATGGTATGTGGTTAAGTGTTGTTTCCAAGTTTTAGAAAGTTTGCGGGCTAGGTACCCGCCTTGTTGAGAAGTTTTGTTTGTCATTTGAGGTATTGAGTGCGCTCTACAAGTTTGTTCTAGTGTATCAGAGATTTTATTGATGAGTTTGTCTAGGGTGTGGCATGCTTCTTGCCATTGTGTTTGTGATAATTGACTACCATTTTCAAGAGTGTTTATGAGGGAGTCTATTTGTACGGAGTTTTCTTCGAAGAATTTTGTGTTGAATTTTTCTATGTTGGTTTTTGGGATGGGGTTGAGTATGCGTATAGTGTCTTTGTTTAGGAACATGGAAGTTCTACTAATTAGTGTGTTATTTGGGATGTGTAATTGTACGGGTGAGTGGTCCGAGTTGAGAATAATGTCTTTGTTTGTTGTGGAGGTGTATTGTGTATTGTTGTTTGTTTTTATATAGAATCCATCTATTAGACTCCAATCACTATAATTATAGCCACCTTGTCTAGAGAATTGTGTATCGGTATTGATATAAGTGAAGTTTTAAGTTTTCTGTGAAGCGGCGCCATTGGTAATCAATGTTTTGAGGGGGGGTGTGATGGTTTCCATTTTGGCGGCCAATTAGCGCTATGTCTCTATTGAAGTCTCCACATAATAGGTATGTATGATTGGGATGATTATTAATATGGGTTGTAATAGTGTTTTGTA
This sequence comes from Bryoerythrophyllum caledonicum, assembly GCA_963971425.1. NCBI lineage: Eukaryota > Viridiplantae > Streptophyta > Bryopsida > Pottiales > Pottiaceae > Bryoerythrophyllum > Bryoerythrophyllum caledonicum. Next base: position 23,718,159 of record OZ020517.1, on the reverse strand, counting down.
TATCTAAGAGAAATCTAGTATCTTCGGGATGGGATGGCATGTACATGTGAAAGATTAACCACGGTTGTAGTGGGTGATTAGTGATTTTAATTATTTGAATGTATGGTGATATGTGCATTGGGGTAGGGATTTTGTTGATGTTACCTGGGAATGTATATTTTTTGTGTATTAATGTAAGGAGGCCACGGCGGCCCGGTGTGTATGGTCTCCGTTGTTGCATGCATCTTGTAAGTGCATGCGTGTTGTTAAAGATGAGTTTATAGTTTTGAAATATATTTTGTATATATTTTGTAGATTTTGTGGCGGTTAGCTTTGTTTCTTGTATAACTATGAGGGCCGGAGGTGTGTCTGTGTTTGTGGCTAAAGTTTGTAAGCTAGGAAGGGCACTGTTTAGTGAGGAGACATTCCATGTGATTATGTATGTGTTTTCTTGATTTGTTCTGATGTTTTGATTTTGTGAGGGGATGTAGGAGAGTGGTGGTGGTGGGCGGGTGTATTCTGGTATAGGGTCTAAGCATTTGAGTGATTCATTAATGAGGTTATTCGGGAGGTAAGGGAATTCTAGTTTTATTGTTTCATGTGTTGGAGGTATGGTTTGACTATGTAAAAAGTCATATAGTTCCTTGTGTATTGTGTTTTTATGGTTTATAATATTTAAATTGATTATCTTCAAGAAACTTTGTATACGGGTGCGGGGTGTGAATGTGTCGTTCGGGTGGGTTTTGTAAGTTTATTAGAGTTTGTAAGAGTGTATTGGTCTAGGTAATCGTGTTTAGGTTTTGTGGATTTAGGAGATAGTTACATTCATCTGTGTGTGGGTGAGTAGTGGTTACTAGTGCATATAGAATGTGGGTTGGTGGATGTGCGTTTTTTTGTTGTATGTATTGGGCAATGTTTGGGTGTGTGTTATTATGTATGTGGTGTAATGTATGTGTGTTTTTTAAGAAAGGAGCAAAGGATTTTGCAATGTGTCTATATTCCGGTTGTAGTTTTATGGTATTAGGTATGAAGTATAGTTTGGCATTTTTTTTATGTGATGTGTGGTGTCTTTTTAGTATGTTAGGCATGGGCCCCGGATTGGTTTCTATGTCTCCTCCTAAAAGTAGTAGTAATTTGTGGTTTATATGTTTAGAATTGTATTTTAAAGTTTTTCTATTTTTTGTAATTTTTTGAAGCTTTGTTATGTTATTAAGGTTTTGTTTGTTTGGGAGGGGATGGCTGTGTGGGGGTAGGTGGGTGATGTATTTTTTCCTGTTATTCATTTTTATAGTGGTTGTAATTGCATTTGTCTTTAACTTGTTTTGTGTACATGTGTTTGTTTGTGTGATTGTTTTTATTTTGTTAATGTTGTGTAGGTGTATGTATGTTTGTTTGCATATTTTTGTAGATGTATTTGGCCATGTGTGTATGTGATTTTTATTCTTTAGAGTGTTTGTATGTGGGATTATGTTGGTGTTTGGGGGGGTATTTAAGTCATTTTTATAATATGAGGTTTTAATGTTTTCTTTTGGGTTTATTGTTTTATGTATGGTTTTTTGTTTGGTTATTGTTATTTTGTTTTTAGTATTTTTATTATTTTGTATTATATTTATTATGTATATATGTATTTTTTGTTTGGTTGTGTGTGTGTTTTTGATTTTGGAGCTTGTTGTCGGTATGTCTTTGTTTGTGTTTTTGGAGTGTGGGGTGGTGGTGACATTGTAGTGATCTTGAGTATTTTGTGTATGTGCGGTGTGTTTGTATATGTGGTCTTTAGGTTTGGTGGATTTGTGTATGCCATTATGTCTGTTTGTGGGTATGTATGTTTTTGTGCTTATGTTTGTGTTTGTGGGAAGGTTTGTTTGTAGCAAAGGAGATATAAGTGGTTGTATGGTGGTAGTGATTGTGGGGCGGTATGTGTTTTTGTATATTTTGTTTTTTCTTGAGGTATAGATATCTTTCCAGGTTCTGTGTGTTTGTCTTGTATTGGTCTGTGGATTTTCTAGTTGGTATGTATTCTCCCGAAGGAAGTGTGTGTTCCAAGAGTTTTTGTAAGAGGTATATATATATGTAGATGGAGTACCATTCCATAGGTAACGGAGGTATACATTAATCCATATAGTGTAAGTAATATATGTCTCTCGTGTCTCACTTCTAGGTGTGTTTGTAACCTCTATGTAAAAAGTAGAGTGTCTAATAACTAATTGAGGTTTTAGAGGTGGGGGGAAGATAGCTACTTTATGTAAGATATTTAGGTAATAGATTTTTAGTGAGATGGAGTATAAGATGATGCTATATGGTTGAGGGTAGGTAGATATTGGTGTAGCAATAGAGATAAATGACAAGATATATCTTTGTGAATAAAGTAGTATAAACTTGTGATAAGAACAAGTAGAGGGTGGGAGGAGAACGCAATTTACTATAAGAGAGAAGGTTGCAGCTATATCATTGGATTGGGGTGTAGTGAGTGGAAGTGTGTGCATTGGTGTAGGTAGTAAATATACTAAAAGGATGTGAGGAGAGTAGTGGAAGGTGGGAGGATGAGCGGGGTGTACTAGGAGATTAGGAGATGTTTCTCTACTCTTGTGGTGAGGTGAGGCATCTAAGGTAGGCCTAGTTGCAATAGGGGAGTCATCGTTACTCACCTATGGAGTTTTATGTCGTTGAGATGTTTGTCTATATTCCGTGGTCAGTCCACGTTTGACGAGTCTCCAAGGGCTGTGGCTTTGGATCTTGTGATGTCTTGCATTGCAAGTAGTGTGGAGGTCATGAGGCTCTCCACGTTGGCAAATTGTCTTGGAGTTCTTGAGTGTTGTTGTCAGTATAGGCCCTACTCTCATTGATGATGTCTTCGCGTAAGGTGGTGAGCTCCTGTCTCAGTCTCTGGTTCCCTGCCTCCATAATGGAGGCCATCTCCGAACGAGATGCCAGAAGGGGCAGGGGTAGCTTGGATGGAAGCCACCGTATTCACAAGGGCCTTGTTAATGTCATTAAATCCCCATTTTTCCACGAGAGCGGGGAAATGGGGGTCTGCGCCATCTAGGCTACGACGGTGAGGTGAGGTCTCTACCTGGTGTCTACCTATGATGAAGGTTTTGTTCAAGAACTGTCTATAGGTGATGGGATTTTGGAGTTGCACATTGGCTCCTCCGTTGTGTTTCCCCCCTTTTTGCTTATGGAACCATACAGACACTAAGTTCTCCCCAAATACCTTTTGAATGGCTTGCGTGGTTTCTGCCACGCTGGTTAGTATGGGAAGGTGAGAGAGAGTGATCGTGAGGGCATCTTTCTTTGCTCTATCCATAGGTGATAGGGTGTCGGAGCTCGAGGCTTTTGCTACTAATATCTCCTGTCGTGTGGTGATGCTATGGATTTCAAACTTCTTGGCATGTTGTGGGGTTGGGGCCACTATGAAGGCATGGGATTCGTTTTCCATTTTCTGTACGTCTGTAACTTCAAACTCTAATTTCCTTGTAAAGCCATTAGTTACTACATCCTGAAAGAGAGAGTGTGCAGACACCTCCTTGAGGTTGTCACTCTTGATTTTCACGGACAGATTCTTTCCTGCCACTACATGAAAGGTCTTGCATACTTTTCCTCTGGAGGCTGGTCCTGGCGGGTCTAAGTGCAAAATAAAATACCGTGTGCCTCTAAGTAGTGCAATGGCATCCACCTCTGGTCTGAGGAGGTGGAGCTTGATAATTCCTGACCATATGCTTTTGCCATGTTTTTTGACTCCCTTACATAGGATTGCTACGGGGTCAATCAAGTTCTTGACAAGGGGTATCTTCATATGTTCAAGCCTAGCAATAGTAAACTTCCTCACATCCTCATGGTATAATGGATGTTGTGGTAGTTCGAAGTGTATTGCTACTTAAAAATCAGAGGAGAGGCATGTCTCAGGGGAGGTGGGGATGTCAAATGGTACCTGTGTCAGATTATAATGTTGTCCCGCGATGTTGTCACTCCGTATAGGGGAGTATAAGAGTTGTGGGACTCTTGGATATGCCACGTTGGCGCCAATAGCCTCCTCAGCTTCTTCCTTGGGCATACCTTGAGTAATCATGTCCAAGACGCTCTCACCACTAACCAGAGGCTCTTGTCCTTAATCAATTGCGAGTTTCTCTATGGTGGAGAAACCCAACCAAAAGCGAAAGGAGGAAAAGTCTGGAATAGAGACTTGTAGAAAGGATGTAGAATTACCTTTGGCTTTCTTTGTGGAGGTTGGGGCTTCTCCAATAGAGGGACTGTCCTTGTGGGCTTCTGTAGACCGCTTGGAAGTTTCTGAAGTGCTCTCCTCCTCCATGTCTGTTGCTTTGGAGTCTTGGAAAAGCTTGAGTTGATTGTTGGAGAGGTCTCTTCGAGTTGCCTGGGATGCTTGGGGTGCGTTGTCAGACATCTCCTCGAGTGTTGTGGTGCCTGTCGTGCTTCTCCTCTCACTTCTGATGTGACCGCTGTGAGTCAGTTCCAGGTCAGGGTCAAAGTTCTTCCTGTCGTTTCTGGTGTGACCAGGGGGGCCGACTCCGCGTCAGAGTCCGTTTCTACCTGCAGTAGGAGCCGGCGGGTGGGGGCACCGTTCTTCTTGCTGAGCTTGGAGGGGGGTGCTGGCTCTGGCTTAGACTACGTGCTTCTCCTTCGCCGGAGTGGGCGGGACGAGGCAACCTGTCTGCTGCGGGGCTCTGGGGTAGGCGATGGTTGGGGTCCGGGTTGGTTCCTGTCTTCCAACTAGAGTCTGTGAGAAGGGGCAACGCTCCTATGGCGAAGCTCGGAGGGGGGGGGCGATGGCTGGGGATCAAGTTGCGGTCTTCTCCTTAGTCGGAGTAGACGGGGTGGGGTAGCGTTTCTGCTGCGAGGCTCGGAGGTGGACGACGGCTGGGTTCCGAGTTGAGGCTTGCTTTTCAATCGGAGTTGGTGTGGAGGGGTTGCGCTCTTGTTGCAAGGTTCAAGGGGAGGCGATGTCAGGGGTTCCAGTTGCGTGTGCGTTCTTAGCCGGAGTAAATGGGGGGAGGCGGCGTTTCTTCTGCGAGGCTTGGAGGTGGGCGATGGCTGGGGTTCGGGTTGAGTCGGTTCCACCGGCTGGAGTCGGCGACGAGAAGCAGCGCTCATGTGGTGGGTCTTGGCGGGGGGCGATGGCTGGTGTGCAAGCGAGGTCTTCAGTCGCAGTGGGCGAAGTTGGGCGACGTGCATGTGTCGAGGCTCGTGAAGGGGCGCTCCTTGGTGATTACTTTGTATCTGTGTCGGGCCTAGGAGTTGGGTCTTCTTCTTTGACTGGCGGTGGTTTGTTCGGGAGGGAGGTTGTTGGGCAGTTGACTGTGCTGGTGGACTTACGGTCGTCTCCAATCGCCGTGTAAGTCCCTGCTCTGTAAGTCCTCTACTTGTCCCTGTTGTATTGTTTGTGGGTTGCTTTGTCCTTGGGCTTGTGCGTCTCCTTGGAGGCGCAGGGGCCGATGTTGTTGGTGGGGGAGTCTCAGGGTTCTTCGAGGAGGCTTTCCGCTTTGTTGGGAGGGTCTGTTCGGGTTCCCAGCTCATATGTGCGCCCCTAGAGCTGCCTTGTGTTGGTTGATTTCGTCCTTTGTGGTGTCGGGCGAGTGGATTTAGGTAGGAGGGGTAGCAGGTTGTCGATGTCGCGGTCTTGTTGTGAGGAGGATATCTTTTGTCGCATATGAGGTTGTTGTCGTGGGGTTTGTTGGAGGGGCGTTGTGGCTGTTCTCCGCTGCTCCAGGTTGCTTCAGTCTGTATCCTTCCCTGACTTCTTGCCTCGTCTGCTGCAGGTTGTGCTTCACGACTTCGGTGTTCGTCCTTTTCGGGGGATCGCGCTTCACTTCTATCTTTTTCCCCTGCTCCAAGAGGTTCGCTTACAAGGGGGGGCAGTTCGCTGAGGAGCTTCTGCCTGGCAGTGGGCTGGCGCTTGATGCTAGGGGTGCGCTGTCCCTGGTTGGTGAGGAGTGCCGCTCGGGAGGGGCGTTGTTATTCTGGTTGATGTCTTTGAAAAATATTCCCCTGTAGGTCCCTGTATGCGCGCAGTTTCCTCCTTTGGTTGGTGTTGTAATTGCCGTTGAGCAAGGTTATGCCGTTTAGAGTTCTAGGCAGATTTCTCCAGCGCTTCCACTCTTGGGAGTGGCCTGCATCTGGTATTTCTACTACACTCTCTTTGAATTTGTTAGTATATTTTCTTGCATATTTATGTGTGTTGTCTACATCAGTGTATGAATAGTTATTAAGAGTTTGAGTGCAATGTATTAAAACAGGACAAGGTTTGGGAGGGGAGCAAGCCTGGTAGTTGGTCTTCGTGTGGAGCGTGTTGGCATGGTTTCCTTGGCCTCATTTTGCTCTTGTCGTATTTTTTGTTGCTTGCGTGTGGTGGGAGGTGGCGCCATAAAGCTGATTTTTTGTAGTGTTGTATGTAGGGATGTCTTGGCTGAAGACTCGTCCTTCGATTCTTGCTTCAGAATCTGCAAGAGTCACAAAACTTTTCCACGAGGTGTGAGTTCTCACTTTTTTTGTGTGATATATGTGCTTGTTAAGTGGTGTTAGTCTGTTTTCTAATTCTTCTGGTGGAGTGTTTATGGTGCTGGTTTTTCTTTTTAGTTCTTTGTTTTGTGATTTGTAGTGATAAGCAATGTGTGTAGAGTGTAAGTGTTGAAAGAGGTAGCAACTATAGAGAAAAAATAACGTAAAACAAAGTGGGGTAGTTAGGTTTAGAATGAGCTTGATATTGGTATTTTCCTTATGCTGCGGCTGGGTCGCAGGTGGTGTGCTTGTTAACTCCTCTCCCGTTTCTTGTGGCTCCGGTGGGGCTGGTTGGTGAAGTTGGTGGGGTCGAGCTGGTCTCTGCAGGGCAAGTTGGCGGAGTATGTCGATGTGAGCCGGCTCCGATGGGGCTGGTTGGTGAAGCTCGTGGGATCGAGCTGGTCTCTGCAGGGCAAGTTGGCGGAGTATGTCGATGTGAGCCGTCTCCGGTGGAGCGGGTTGTCGGAGCAGATCTGGGAGATTGTGAGCTGGGACCGGTGTTCTACTCTTAGGAAGAGTTGTGTCTATTTGTTTGCTAGTGATGTGCGTGATTGTGCGTCTTGGATCTAGTATTATGTCTACTTTGTTTGCTCTTACTATCGAACTGCTACTATGGCGCAGTTGCGCTGGATCTGTTGGGCCTATCACTTTGCGAGATTTTCTAAGTTTCCAGGGAGTAGGGGAGGGAGGAGTGGGTAGATCTGAATCGTCTTAATCCAGCAACTGAGATTGGATTTGGCTAGTGTGTGCGCGTAGTGAGTACAATGATCGTAGATTTGGCTAGCCAACACATAGGTGCCCTCACTTTTCAGTGTACCTCTAACAATCTCCTCACAATGTGTTCACTAGCGCCTAACTCAACACAGATCTGAGTCTTTTTTTTTGTCCAACCAACACATTCGACTTTCACCATCACCTCATACACAAAAACACTGCAAAGAGAGGACATTCACCAAGCCCATCACCTCTTGGCAACCCTAATGCGTGTTTTTGCGACTAACTCCACACTCCCCTCACTTGAAAACGTGGAGCGTTTTAGCTAAAATTCATCTCCCTCAAAAACCATACCTACATCATAGTGATCTACATAAAAGCACAGATGCAACGACGCTAGTTTCTTAGCCATGAGCGGTGAGCAATGAGCGGTGAGCAATGAGCGGTGATTTCGTGAGTGAAATGAAAAAAACCACTAATAGTAAACTGTTATTACTAAAAATAAATTTTAATCTGGATTTTTTGGGGAACATTTCTATTTTAAAGCATTGTTACAACCTATAACCGTGGATCCATGGATCCATGGCCAATTGTTGGAATTTTATGGCCTTCTTGGACAAACCATTCGGATAGTCAGGCCTTTCTTTTGTACTTAGAATTAACGTACTTGGGTGTCTTTGAGGAACATTAGTTATTGGAATTGTAGAGTATTTTGATGGCAAACACTACTAAAGATGAGATTGTCTCTCTAGAGGAAGACTACATACCATTAGAATTGCTAGAAGAACTGCTAGAAGAACTGCTAGAAGAGCTTGATAGAAAAGGAGAAGATGTTAGTGCTGCGACGGAGGGACCGGCTATGGAAGGTAGCACTACTTTGAAAACACAGAGAAGTAGAAAGAAATAGTGATTGATGTGGAGGTAGGGCCTCATTTTAAAGAAGGAAATGGACAAGAAGAACTTCTTTCTAAGTAGATTACAACATATGGAGTGGCTTTTATAGATCCCCTTTCATTGATTCGTCCATGGTTCCATTGCATGTGTGCTTGTTTGGGCATTTCTCAATTATTCCATGCTTTTAATTTCATTCAATTGCCATATGTGGATATGAATGAAACTAAGTATCTTTTACGAGTGAGTCTATTTATGTTACTTTGTGTTTTTTCTTTATCTTATTATATTCTACAACTTCTTTTACTTTATGTGGTCAAAAACAAAATTTCAAAGTATATGAATTATAATTTTAGCTTCTCTATTGTGAACACCCTTTCATTGTTTTAGAATTATTTACTTACAAATGGTAAAGGATTGTCACCCCTAGGATTGTTCAAATAATTGTAGTTCCCATTAAGTTGTGCCTATTCTTGCTCTTCATACATGATTTAATTATCCTCGACCAACGATATGGAACATTGAACTATGTCAAATACACCAAGATAAAACAAATTGTCAATATTGAAGGAAAATTTAGTCCATGTTTACAACCAATCACCAATAAAATATATGTATGGGATATATCATTTGCAATAAATCAAAATCTAGGCCAAAGAATCTTGATACCGTGTATGAAGCCAATGAATGAAGTACAAAATATATAAATAGCATAGAGGAACACTACTCGCATAAATTACAACCATAACATAAAATCAACGTTAGAGAAATTTTAGTGCCCTCTATTGCTACCACATCTACAAACTGAAAAACGCCAGGGTTTAAACCACGGCCCTTGTGAATTGACGGTCGACAATGCATTGTAGCAAAGGCGTGTGCAATAGTCTCGGCATATGTCGGAAGTGATATGACTTTTGAAAAGACATGGCGGAGGCCATCGATTTGCCAAAGAAGAAGTAATATAAGTAAAGATAAACTAAAATGATTCGAAGCCAATAGCACGTCAATCTAGATTCTTTTTTGCACAAATAGAAGATCTTTTATTAACTTTTTTAAAAATCAGATTTAGAAATAAATAAACGGAGATTGAGTGCATAAAAATGTCACTTTTTTTAAGTGAGACTCGCACCTGTGGCAGCAACGACTTCCCTAGGATGACCATATCTCCTTGTACAATAGGGTGACATTCAAATTGGCGTTTGGGCAATTCCAGGGATGGTGTCCCACACTGCTGCCAACTTTGACGCCCTCCACAGGGCTGAAAAATTGTTCTTTTATCCTGAAATTTTGGGAACAACATCACCTCTATGTTAAAAACATGCATACCAAATTTCAAGTCCATAGGACTTATAAAACAAAAGATATTAAAAATTAACCACCATGGGGTAGCTGTGAGAAAAGTTTCTCAACCGCCAACTTTGACACCATCCCAAGGATTGAGGAAATTTTTTTTGCCCATAGAATTTTGGGAGTGAGAATACCTTTATGTTGATTACATGTGTGGAAATTTTCAAGTCCAAAAAATGCACAAAAAAAATCACATCCCAAATCTACCAACATGTGTAATTGTGAGAAAAAAAGGGAAAAACCATTTTACTACTTCCAACTTTGACACCCTCCCTAGGATTGAGGGTTTGTTATTTCAACATGAAATTTTTGACACATGGTAACCTTTATGTTGATAACATGTGGGAAAATTTTCAAGGCCAAAAAATGTATTCAAAAGAAGATATTCAAAATCTACTAACATGGGGGTTAGTTGTGAGAAAAGTTTCACAGCTGCCCACTTTGACACCCTCCCAAGAATTCAAAAAAAATTATTTGTCCATGAAATTTTGGGTATGAGGTCACCTTCACGTCAAATACAAGTGTGGAAAATTTCAAAATCCAAAAGATTTACACAAAAAAACATATACCAAGTCTACCAACATGTATTGTTGTGACAAACAAAGGGGAAAGTTTACCACTACTTCCAACTTCAACACCCTTCCTAGGATTGAGTTTTTGTTGATACATAATGAAATTTTGGCCACAAAATCATCTCTATATTGGTAACATATGAGATAGATTTCAAAGCCAAAAGATGTATATACAAAAAAAAATTATTCCATATCTACCAATGTTTGTAACAATGAGAAACTATATTGAAGGGGCATATTGAGAATGTCAAATTATCTTTGACACCTCATACTCTTCATTGATTTTATTCATGTGACTAAGCTACCAAACATAAATGCATCTTGAAAAGATCAATGAAATCTACATGTAGAATTGCAGAGTTGTTTTGTGTAGAAGAATCCACTTGTCATAAGGTTTGGTGTGCATTATGCACGTATGACGAATTTTCTCCTCCAAATATCTGTTGAGCACTATGTAAAGGAAATGTTGTGTGTATTTTGTCATGTGATTTGTAATAGAGTGAATGTTGAGATGGTATTGACATAGAATATAATAGAGATGATGTTGAGATGGTATTGACATTGAATGTAATAGAGATGATGTTGAGATGTTGAGATAATTTGACATTCTCAATATGCCCCTTCAATATAGTTTCTCATTGTTACAAACATTGGTAGATATGGAATAATTTTTTTTTGTATATACATCTTTTGGCTTTGAAATCTATCTCATATGTTACCAATATAGAGATGATTTTGTGGCCAAAATTTCATTATGTATCAACAAAAACTCAATCCTAGGAAGGGTGTTGAAGTTGGAAGTAGTGGTAAACTTTCCCCTTTGTTTGTCACAACAATACATGTTGGTAGACTTGGTATATGTTTTTTTGTGTAAATCTTTTGGATTTTGAAATTTTCCACACTTGTATTTGACGTGAAGGTGACCTCATACCCAAAATTTCATGGACAAATAATTTTTTTTGAATTCTTGGGAGGGTGTCAAAGTGGGCAGCTGTGAAACTTTTCTCACAACTAACCCCCATGTTAGTAGATTTTGAATATCTTCTTTTGAATACATTTTTTGGCCTTGAAAATTTTCCCACATGTTATCAACATAAAGGTTACCATGTGTCAAAAATTTCATGTTGAAATAACAAACCCTCAATCCTAGGGAGGGTGTCAAAGTTGGAAGTAGTAAAATGGTTTTTCCCTTTTTTTCTCACAATTACACATGTTGGTAGATTTGGGATGTGATTTTTTTTGTGCATTTTTTGGACTTGAAAATTTCCACACATGTAATCAACATAAAGGTATTCTCACTCCCAAAATTCTATGGGCAAAAAAAATTTCCTCAATCCTTGGGATGGTGTCAAAGTTGGCGGTTGAGAAACTTTTCTCACAGCTACCCCATGGTGGTTAATTTTTAATATCTTTTGTTTTATAAGTCCTATGGACTTGAAATTTGGTATGCATGTTTTTAACATAGAGGTGATGTTGTTCCCAAAATTTCAGGGTAAAAGAACAATTTTTCAGCCCTGTGGAGGGCGTCAAAGTTGGCAGCAGTGTGGGACACCATCCCTGGAATTGCCCAAACGCCAATTTGAATGTCACCCTACTGTACAAAACCAAAACAAATAAAAAGGTCAGGTACCAAGCTCCCTAAACTGGAACCCTAGATAATTGCTTTTATAGATAAAATGTTGACTTCTGAATGTTGATTGGCCATTCAGTATTGTAAGGTTAAAAACGTGGGTTGACTTACACAACACCCAAGACTCACACACACTAGGTTTGTTCTAGGGGATGGACTAACATCAAATACTTAAGTAGTTTTCCCGAATATCTATCCTATAATGCAATTCCTACCTAACACTTTTACTGCCTATCACTCATGCATAGACTTCCTAGTCTAGGCGAATTAAAAGTTCTTATTCCAGTAATCATAAGCCCACACTCTTTTATGATTAATTATGCCAACACTCTAGGCTATCACAATCAATCTAATCAAGGTATTTCCTCAATTTCTAATATGAAGCTCTCTTACTCAATGCCACAAACATGAGACTCAAAGCACACAATATTGACACATGTATGTTCAATGAATAGTTATATATATTAATAATTTCACACATAACACAATACTCTTACAACATAAGAGATTTCTTCAACTACTAGCTTTTAAAGCTAGGACGCATTCCAAGCTCCAAGATGGTAGTGGTGAAATCATTGTAAATTTTAGCCTACTTGTAATTCTAAATTTCTTGGGAAGACACCCTTTAAGAAAAGGTGTGTCCCTAGCCTTAACTAATCATTTCACTATGTCAATAGCTACCACCTTTTCATTAAAAGGTCTATCTCTTGGAATCCTCAAAGGGCACTACTTTAGCTAATCTCAAGGAGTCTCTTATTTAATTAGTTATTTTAAGACTTTAACTAATTACGATAGACTTTCAACACATATTACTAATTTCTAAATATATCCACAACCCTTTTTATACTAATTTTTTTGAAAAATGTTATTTTAGAGTTTTTCGCTCCACAAGTATGAAGACATTCACCAAATGAGATGTTCTTAAAGATCACACCTTCAATATCTTTTCTCAGCTTTGATGTCATGTCTGACGTAATGAAACAAAGAGCCACAACATTTAATAGAAGAAATCTGCAGTCTATTCATTGATATTCTTTTAGTTGATTCCGTAAAATCGAATGAGGATTGTGGAGAGTTTGGGGGGTGCCAACATTGGCAGGCCTCCTTGGCTCCGTCAGCAAAAGCCACTAGGGTTACTTCTCCATCTAAAGCGATCCAAAGGACCGTGGTCGTAGCTAAGATGTTCATAGTCGATATTTCTAAATAGATGGCATACTTGCCGAGGAAAGCATATAGCTTGTTATTTGAGCATCCATAGGGCAATGGTACCTTGCCTCACGAGGTCAATAACCTAGCTCTTAAACTATATTTGTGGATGAACAATCCAATATTTGTTAAATTATGTTTCCATTGCTAGATATTATCTTCCTTTGCTGTCACCTTTTAATTTAGATTACAAAAGACTAGAGGCTAAAAAAGCCTTGTTTTCACAGTTTGTAAACGTACTATTGACCCCCTGCCGCCACCGGCAAGCCCCTTGGTAGTACCAAGAATCTTGGTCGGCAAGTAAGAAAACCAACAAGACTACATGCGGATATCAACTAAGAGTTGCCGGAATGACATCAAAATGAAATATGTCACTTGAAGAACCATCATTCCAAAGGGAAGTGCCACGAAGTTTCTTGAAGGTAATCCCAAAGGGGTGCCGGTGCCGGCAGCCCTCTTGAGTACAGTCTTGAGAACTTGATGCGATTCCAAAAGTGATATGGCACAATAAAAATGGAGCTCGGATGAGAGAGTTATGCGTGAAAGAAGTTCCTTGTAAGCTCTTCCAAAGGATCGCCGGTGCCGGACAAGCTCTAGAACACGCTTTTGAGAACTTGATGCCATATGTAAAATGGTATGGCACATTAGAAATGGAGCTCGGATGAGAGAGTTGTGCGCAAATGAAGATTTTTGTAAGCACTCCCAAAGGGCAGCCAGTGCTAGCAGGCCTATAGAGTAGGCTCTTGAGAATTTGATGCCATTTAAAAAATGGCATCAAACATTAGAAATGGAGCTTGGATGAGAGAGTTGTGCGTGAATGAAGTCCTGTGTAAGCACTCCCAAAGGGCAGCTGGTGCCGGCGGGCTTTTACAGCACACTCTTGAAAGTTTGATGCCATTTCTAAAATGGTGTAGCACATTAGAAATGGAGTTAAGACGAGAAAATTATGCATGAATGAAGTTCTTTCTTGACATACTTCATCCGCGCATAAAACACTACTCCAAGCTCAATGTTTAATGTTCTACACTATTTTAGAAAGCGCTTCATAAGCTCTATAGTGGGATTGAATTCAAATAGACATACCATTCACTACCAAGGGGTTGTCTTTCATCACTTCCCTTTTAAATGTGCCTTGGAGTTTCTTGTAGGCACTCCCAAAGGATTGCCGGTGCCGGCACGCCCTAGAACAAGCTCTTGAGACTTTGATTCCATTTCTAAAATGGTATGGCCCATAAGAAATGGAGCTTGCATGAGAAAGTTATGCATGAATATAGTTTCTTAAAGACATACTTCATCCGCGCATAAAACAGTGCTCCAAGCTCAATTTTTAACGTGTCACACTATTTTAGAAAGTGCGTCACGAACTCTATAGCACGATTTAATAAGAATTGACTTATCAATCACTACCATGGGGGTGTTGTTAATGGCACGTCTTTTGAATATGCCTTGGAGTTTCATATAGGTATTCCCAAAGAGGTGCTGGTACCGGCACCCTCCTTGAGCATGCTTTTGAGAGTTTGAGCCCTTTGTGTCCTTATCATCTTTGTCCTTCATGCAGTCTTTCTTTTGTATAGATGGCGTTTCACCAACCTCTCTAATAGTTGGCAAATTCGCACCTTTGTTAATCTTTATTGATAGGGTACAATGGGTATCTCCTAAGTCATCCTCTAGGCCTTGTCTCTTTCCATCTTCGCCTTCCTCAATTGCTTATTACTTTAGAAATAAAAAACTACATTTATTTCTTTTCTTCTTTCCCTCAACTATATGAACATGTATTGAAGTGACAACTCTTCGAGCTTTTGCTATAAATCACATCTTCTATCAGTCTACTCTAAACGTAATGCACATAACAAAAAATTGACCTAGTATCCCCATAATCGAAGTTCGACTCACCCCCCTCTCCCCTTGGAGAAAATCAATTTTACCGTCTCCAAGTTGGCTAAGGCCAAAAGGACTCGTGAAGTTCTTTGAGACGTTGGTGAGGGTGCGGAACTGGATGTGGATGTTGATCTAACTACCAACACATACAATTTGCCAAATCCACTTACTCAAATACTTGCCAGAATGTATGGACATTGTCGGGCACAATCGACTTACTCAAGTTACGAGGTAGAGGAATCTATCTATGATGTTACCGATCGGCATATCACTAAAGTACCTAAACATTGCTCTAGTCTAGCATAGTAGGCTCTTGACGCCTTTTCAAGAAAGCAGTGTACAATGAAGATCATCCAAAAGAAAAATACCACTTTATATCCCACATACACTAGGAACTGGACGACTATTACATTGGTAAAATCTAGCAACATGGATTTTTTTTTCTGCCCCAACAATATTTACCATTGTGTTTTGGGCTCTTGCCATAAGTAGGTTCTTACTTGCCCAAATAACGTCCTACAAATCTTGCCTTTATAAGAAACACCAATCTTAAGCAGTTGGGGATCATTGTTGTCAAGCGCGCCAATTTTCATGCATCCACGGAAGCAAAAATTGTCTCTCCATCAAAACTTCTAATTAATCAATGTCGATGGTCTTAGCCATGTTGCATACCCAATTTTAGAAGATGTTAACAAACATTCTACAGCTCCATTCATCTAAGTGGTGAAGCACCATTCAGGCAGGCTAATTGCCGCTCAATTTCATCAATGGAGGTCTGCCTCTACGGTAAAGGCAATGATTTGGAGGTGCTCAATGTTGCTTTTCTCCGGATTGGCTGCAATGTAAATCTTGAGGTTAACTCCTCGACTATCCACGCCTTAAAGCATTGTTACGTTGTCATGATGTAAATATGTACAGTGTATAAAATATTTATTTGTTTACCTTTTTGGAAAGATCTTTGATTAGGAGGACGAAGCTTATTGGTGACGCTTCCAGTAGCTTCAAGGTGAGGCTTATTGTTCATGGAATTGTTTAAAAGACGAAAGCCGTAAACAATATTCACTAAGTCAAAATATTCCTTCACGTTCTTAGAGTTCATGTTTGGATTTGAAATTCGAACTGTAAAATGTTGAACAAGAGGGTTTTTATAGAGTCACAAGATCTAGAGTCTGAACCGGAGGTAGAATTACAGCTTTCCTTATCTTAGTTGCCAATTCAACCATCCCAGCCGGCGGTTTCCATACCATTGTCATTCCACCTACAAGATGAAGTTGGATCTTCTGGTCCGTTGAAACAGCCTCGTGTTGAGCGGCGTTGGCATGGAAATCTCCAAAGGGACACTCGTGTTTTAGTTTTACTTCAAATTGGATGTGTTGAACCGGACACCCGTGAAGTGACATTTGAAGGGAGTTTCGAGGGTCTAAACGAAGACCATTATTTTTGTATACCTAGGCCAATCGAGATAAGCGCTCGCCACCATCGTTGGTTAGAAGGGCCAGTGAATTCTTTGACAAAGACTCAGCGTGCAGATTACATCGCAATCACTCTCAAGCGCATCCTCAAGTTCTTGCAAATGAAATAGCACTCTTCTTTAATTTAAGTTTTAACTCTACTTGATTTTGATTCAAACTTTGTATTAAATATAAGCAGTTTGTGTTCCGTTTGAATGTTGGAAAAAAAAAATGGTAGACAGAGGGTAGTTTACCTCCTAGTTTGAACTCTAGAGGTTTGTTGACCTAGAAAGATAAATATGTACTTATCTTTTGAGTTTTCCTAGGGCCAATGGGTGTTTTGAGGCCCATGTGTTATGCACATGGGTTCATCTCATCCACCTTAGGGGTCTAGAGGATAAAAGGGCATCTTCTTTCTTCCTCTTAGTCGGATTTTTGAGGGAAAAATGATTAGTTTGTTTTTGGAGTGAAGTATGTGTGGGTGTGGAGAGCCGAGAGTTTGATGGGTGGTAACTCGGGTTGTAAGAAATATTTTGGAATGAAATTTTGAGGGTTTCTTTCTCTTTGAGATGCGCTTCCATAGATATATTTTTTTGTTTGATTTAGAGTTGTAGACAAAAAATTACAAGCGAGTAAGTGGAGGAGGGTCTGCTGCCACCGAACGAAGAGGAGTAGAGATTCGGGTGACCACCAAAGTTTGTAGTTTTTGCGTCTCTCTTTGAAAATTTCAGGATTTGTAGAACTATTTTTTAGCTTTCCATAAACTTATCATTCAAGTTTATTGGAGTTGTATTGCAAAAGTTATGAAGGTTTGAAATTGTAAAAAACCCGAGGCCATCCATTGAGAGGGCAGAGGTTTCAACAAGCCATAACTTTTGGACAGTAGTTTAGAATGGCTTGAGATTGGAAAAATGTATGCACCATTGTCATAGCTCTCCAAAAAGCTGTTACAATTGAGATTTGGAATTTTGAAGAAGTTATGAGTGACTGAATATCTAGAAGGGCAGAATTATGAACTCATATAACTTTCACGCAGTAGTTTAGAATGACTTGAAATTTGGAGGAGTATTAATTATTTGTATTAGCTTTCTAAATAGTTGTTACATTTAGTAGTTAGAATTTTGAGTCATTTGTGGCACTTGTTTGAAGGTTACAGCCTTGGTGGAAGCTTTTCCATTGTGTTTTTAAACACTTCTTTTGAGTTTCTTTGTGTTTTGAACACATGAAGATTTGAAGACATGAAGACTCGTATGTTCTGGCTTATGGTTTGTTATTCCTAGCCGGATTTGGAGGCTGGTTGTCTTTATTTTGTTATTCCTAGCCGGATTTGGAGGCTAGTTGTTTTCAATTCTACTTCGTAAAATTTATCGCGGCAAAGTGGAATTGATCACCCACACGGTCGTATTTATATTGTTCCTACCGGTGAGGCGTAATTGTTGGTCACCGTGGGTTTGAAATTTAGGAGTCAATCCTTCGGACGGTTTCGGCTTGTGGTTTGGCACTCTCGTTTTACCCGTCCGAGGCCGTGGGTTCATATTACTTTATCTTTCCCTTAATCCGTTTAGAGCCACCACATGATAGGCCAATGGGGAGTTGTTTGAAGAGTTGAAGTTATGAAGATATGAAGGTTTGAAGATCAAAAGAATTGAAGACACGACTCGACTCTCTTGCCATCTATTCCGGTTGCAGCCAGATTCTCCGTGAATTCTCAAAGCGCTCCCTTCTCTATACGACAACGTTGAAGTCAATTCCGGCTTGTACATGTCCGGACTTTGTTTCAATATAGCCGAAGGCCAACCAATTCGGCTAGTCATGGATTAATTGCAAGCATGTATACTTCATCTATAGGATCATATACAAACTCGACGAGCTGGAGGACATGTTTGTCCATGCCCTAACACTCAAATTCAACGAACTCATATCCATTACCGAAGCAATTCTATTATAGAAGTTTGCTTGAAACTTTATTGGCAGATAAGAACTGGGGACGTTGCTATACTATTGAGCATTATACAAGAGGTCAATATTGTTGTGTTTGGTTTTTGCCGCATATCATTTTTGCATATTTTTCTTTAATCATATATCTATAGATTCTATGTTCATGCCACTTGACAAATGTGACGTTGTATATATAATAGATATTTGACAAAATTTGGACAAAATCAGCATTTGAGGACCGATTTGACTCTGAAATCTTATCGGCTGCCAGCCGACGCTTCTCTTCGTATGATAATTTCAAACGGCCATAACTTACTCAAATTTTGTCCAAATCAAGCTTATGAGGTGTTTTTTGACATCCTCATTTTCCGTAGATGCCAAAGAACATCTCATAAGCTCCATTGGGATAGAAAATGAGTGAGTTAGGCACTTTAGAAGATCATTGATAAGACGCTTTGGCAGTCGTCGGCTGGCAGCCGACGACTATTTCTGGACTTTCATTTGTCCGTATTTTGTTAAATATCCGATATATGTCTTCCGTTTCATTTGTTTCAACTTTCACAACTCTACTTCAATATATCATCCGACGGAGTCATCCATAGACAAAAGGGTTATCATTTGCATCTGTAAAAAAGGAAAATTTGTAACATGTTCCACGGTGATAGGACCCCTATTTTTCCAAATTTAATAATTTATCTTTGAAATCCCAATGATTCACATTTCATTTACATTCCTTAGAAGGGTGAATGAGTAAAATGTTCCACGGTTATAGGTCTATATTTTTCCAAATTTATTTAATCTAAATTAGACATTATATTTTTTAATTCAATTTTTTTTTAAATGATTTTTTTAAAGTTTGCTAATTTTAGGTCTTAATTTCTACTCACCCGCTAACGCTCTCCAATTGCTCATACGGTCTCGTCGTTGCTCGAACACATACTCAAACACACTCAAACACACAAACACTCACAGCTCCAACGAGAAAGAGGAGAGTGAAATGGCCGCAGCGGTTTTAGGTCGGCGTTACTACTTCGTTCCCCCTTTACTATGCAACGGATATCATCCGTCACCTAATGGTCGAGACGAATGAATAACAAATCATTTTCAATTTGAAAATTACATGGAAATTGTGCGTTGGTTCGTTTAACACTTTGATATTTTTATTTCTTTCTTTAACTTTTTTTACTACATTTTTTTCTTCCCTAAGCACTTTGATTAATCCCTAAGGTACCGAAACAATTTCACACAAAAAAAAAACACTTCAAACTTGTTGGATTCTAGTGCAATGAACAAAGGAAAAAACTAAAACTTTATTTATAGTTTTGACCATAGGATCTCAATTAAGACTTGTATAGTAATATACTTTTAAAATTTCATAATCTTTGACTGCACAGATTGAAAGATTATAGTGTTTCAAGTCAAGCAAATGGTTCATTTTCTTCCATGCGTTCAGTGCATCAACTGACTTTGGCTTCACTTCCTGTCAAATTTTTGCACTACACAAGGTCTAAATCCATTACCATCTTGTGAAGCATGATGTTAGTTCCTCATATCGCAAAGTTTACAGGTAGACGTTGGGTGTAACATAGTCAAAACAATTGTGCAAGGACTGGAGGTTCAAATTTGCTAATCCATGCTTTAATCTTTTATGAACTTAAAATGTTTTAGATTGATCATCCGAATGGTCAATAGGAAGCTTTACACCACATATTGTTATGGAAAAAATAAAAAGTGAAAAATATAACGATCTTGAGGTTCGATGTAGAAAAGAAGAAGTATTTTTTGATATTTAAATCCGACAATGAGTGACAATGTCTAAAAATGTTTCACTTGGGTTGGTACTATGCTATTTTTCACTAAAGACAAGAATTTTTTTTTGACAATGTGAGAGGAAATAATATTACTTGCGAGTATTGAAAATCTCACATTCAATAGTGTCCTAGCAAAGGTTTTTTGAGGTGCCCGAGGTGCATGCACTCCCCATGTGAAATTCAAAACTCTATAGTTGTTTCGTCAAATCTCCAATTCAGGAAAAATTTGTTTTCCTACTAAGGTCTTAGTAATGCCCTTCTATAGTAAAATTTTTAAAGACGAATGTTTGAAATTGACACCATAGGAATCCGACCAAACTTTGAAATAGCCCATGTTTGACACTTCGTTCTTTTGGAGTATGAATATTCTTCAATGTGAATTACTTCCAACATTATGGGAATTTTTCATCCTTTTAACAAATTTTAGCAAGAATGATTGATTCGGTACCAATTGTGGCACTTTGTTGCATTATGAACATATTTTGGCAAATTATCAAAAATTAGCATGAAATTGGATGTACTATCATGGATATCCATGTAATTTAAAATATCTCTCACATGTACATATTAATCACATAAAAAATCTATTTAGAATGTCAATCTCC
Organism: Bryoerythrophyllum caledonicum; assembly: GCA_963971425.1. Taxonomy (NCBI): domain Eukaryota; kingdom Viridiplantae; phylum Streptophyta; class Bryopsida; order Pottiales; family Pottiaceae; genus Bryoerythrophyllum; species Bryoerythrophyllum caledonicum. The sequence continues at coordinate 23,697,627 of OZ020517.1, read as the reverse complement.
AAATTCAAAAAGCATTTTACCTCAATGAACTAATTAAATTTGTCTCAAAATTTAACTTAACATTAGTTAACTCATTGATTCATTATAAATTGCCTTGCAATTTTATAACATTCTAGAATACTTTTATAAACAATTTGACAATAAAAATTAATCTTTCTATAATATTGACCCCAAAAAGGAATTTTTGAACAATACAAAATATGAAGTTCTCTGTGTTTTCATTCACAAATTCAACCTCCAAAAAATTAATTATACATACAAAATTCTTAGCATACTAAACTGACTTTCATTAGTTGTATGAAACCAAAATCAATTTAGTTATTCGCAACATTTTGGAAGCATAGCAAATTCAAGATTTAGTTATTCAATTTTTTGTTTCATTTGCCTATTTAAACAAATTGCTATTTGTGATGTATATTCATTTTGACCCCTAAGGCCCTAGAGTCCCTTTCAAAGGCTGTAAAAGTCTCCACGTGGGACTCTTGGGCCTTTAGAGGGAAAATTTAAAAAATCTAAATTCCTTAAAAATCTTATTTTTATTTCAAAAAAAGACTTATTATTTTATGCATTAAAGTTTTCTTATCAAGTACTCAGGGTAAACAATGTTTGAAATTTATTGATAATATATTTAAACCTTTATCTCTACAAAAAGAAGGTGAAATATATTTAAAATTTCATGCATTTTAAACAAAAGCGAAATATCATCTTGGGGTACGCACTAGCAAAAGTTGTAGAAATTATGTGCGATTAAAAGTAGAATAACATTTTTTTGACAATTAGTTTGATGATTGTCACTTTGTCAAAGTGACTTTTAATTTTGACTATGTTTTTTTCTTTTTAGTGTGGAAATTTTAGATAAAGAAGAATTTTTAATTTTAGTTGAATATTTTTTTATATTTGTCCTCTAAATAGCCATTAAGTTAATTCTAATTTGATATATTTTTAAGTATTTGACTTTTTTGTTAGTAAAAAATTATTATTATTTATATATTTTCCTTTCATATAAGTCAATTTAATAAAATTTGGAAGTCTTTTAAAATCAAGATAACTATAGGATATTTAAAATTTATGTTGGTATCATGTTTTTAGTTTTCTATTTTGGTGCAAAATAAAATTGTAACCTTGTTGTAAGGAATTCATTTTTAGACCAATGTCAAAGGTTATTTTTTGTTTCTTTAAAATGAAAGTTTTTCTCACTTTTTTTATTTTCCATTAATACCTATTTTTATTTCTCCATTTGTTTGGTGTTATTTTATACCATTTTTGTGAAGATAAATTGTACATCTTAATGCACTTAAACCATTTTTTCCAGCACTTTCTTCATGAATATTAAGCTGTAATTAATACATTTATTTCCCTATTTTGAATGTTTTTAAATTTTGTTTCATATCATTAAATTTGAGACCCAACTTTTTTCTAAAGATTTTGAATTATATATAGTTATTATATCTTTTTGCCAAACTTTATAAAAAATATATGTTTGAGACACTATTCGTTTATTTCCTTCATTAAAGTTATTTACATATTCAAAAGTAATTGTAATTGAGAAATTTTTAATTTAGAAAACTGTATTGAATTTACAAATTTTCTATTTTGAATAAAAATTAGATATTGATGAATATTTATTTCAAAAATAATATTAAAACGAATTAAAAAGATAAAATCTTTTTAATTTCTAAAAAAGATTATTCAAATTATTTTCTATGACATAAGGTCATTTTCTAAATTAATTCAGTATATTTTATACACTAATTTAGCAATTTTGTTTATAATTTTTTATTGTTTTTTTAGTTATAAATATAAACTAATTTACGTTTCTGAACCATTAGAAGATTCTATTTTATCAAAAGAAGTTTCCTTTTGTTTTGTATTTTTGTTTTTTTTTGGAACACAAATGATAAAGATTCACAGCTAATTTTATTTTGTTTCATTTGGATTGGTTGCCTTTCTAAATTAGTATGACCCTAATACCAAGAAATTTACCTCGTCAACTGAAAAATAGTGATAATAATAATGTTTTTTTTTCCTGCCAAATAATGTTGCTATTGAAAATTCTCTTTCCCGCCCAATTCCTATTTTTGTGCACGGCTCCGCTCATGGCTTTCATACTTTTAGTTCAAGAAAGTCATTTCGTACTCTTTCCTCTCTAAACATCTCTGCAATTCGCCTCGGCTCCCTTGTTCATGCTTCAAGCTCTTGCTTCTTTGCAGTAAGATACTGTATTTGTCGATATTGTTGAAGGGTTTTAGTGTAGAAGTGTTGGTGTGTGTGATTGTATTTTTTGAACGTTGGCTGGATTTATATTCTCCTAGGGTATGCCAACGTTGCACCAAACATTGATCCGTGGGGCGATTGTTGTATGCTATCTTTGTCGCGGCAAAAGCCATTATGTTTATTTCAATTGTGTTCTCCGACTTTCGTTTTTGGTACGAAGTGCACAGGGAGTGAACCTTGTATAAATTGTTCCGGAAATTTTGGGATAATTGTAGCATTGCGGAGCTCATTGGATATTTTTTTTTTGTTAATATTCTTATCCTTGAATTGAGATAAACAATATTTCACGTGATTGTATCAAAGAGTTATGTAATTGACTAGTTAGTGAATATTTCGTCAGATGTATCCCCGACTTGAGGATAAAACTTAAGTAAGACTATACATTACCCCACGTGAATAATAAAGTGTAAACTGGTGATTGAGTATGATAAAATGTAGTTAACATGTGAGTTATTTTTGAGTCGAGGATAACTCATCTCAATTTAATGCTATTCAAAAATTAAAAAATCCAAAATAATCACAGGAATGGTCATGCAAATGGAAGTATGATGCCTACTTGTATCATCCTTGAGCCAATATGAAGGATACACTTTTTTAGAGATATCCTGAAGCTGAGGATAGATTTAAACAAGTTTTTTAAAGTTTCTTAAATATTTTACTTTAGTGATTTTCCTCGAGTCAAGGATAACTGCCTTTAATCTTATGATACACAAGTTGCATGACAAAGGTTTAATTCAGAGATCCTCTTTACTTTGGTTGTGCAATGGTTATATCATTTTTTATCCAATATATGTGTAATAATAATTTACAAATTATCCTCGAGTCAAGGATAATTTAGAGCGTCCTGATTGAGAGAAGTATGATATCATTAATGATATATTCCAAATCATTTTATGTTTACTATGATATTCTCAGGCAACAACATCTTAGCGGTTGAATAATGATGACTACAATATGTTCGGTGTGTTGTCATAAATATTTTGCTTGTTTTTTTGAAGAACAATTTTTATGTTTGCTGTTATTCTAGAGTTGAGTAGCACATAAATGCCCTCGTAAGACATTGACAAATACAATTGATAAGGGATTATCTTGAAGTCAATGATAATCGGTATTTTATATTTTATATTCCCTTTTCATTCAAATTATCTTGTGACAATTTTTTGTACAACTGGTTAACTATTCTTTGATCCCTTCGAATGTGATCTTTTGTAGATGGAGGATGCGTCATATGATAGCGGTGTTCGAGTGCGACCAACCTTGCCTCTAGGTGTTGCTGCATGTGAAGGTATTCCTTGCGTGTCTTGGTTTTGAAAGCGGGTTATCCTTCAAAACCTATCAAGGGTTGATGTCGGAATTGGACTATGCCAGAGTGTTGATTTTGGATTCGTTCTTGAAATTGGAGGTCAACCACTTGGATGTGATCATGTTGCGATTCTCATTGCCAAATCCTTTAATGAGGATGACATTCCTTTGAATTGGATGTTCGCTCTCCGAGCATGGCTAATTTGACACGTCTTCCTTCGTCATGTGAGTTTATATGACCAAGAGCAAACAAGCATTTACAATGCTTGTCTTAAAGTATTTTGTCACGGACCAAGAGTTGGTGTTAGACAGTATGAAAGCAATCGTCAAAAGGCAAAGGATCATTCCCCATTGCAGACAAAAGTACTTCTCACTACATAGTGATTAACTCTGTGGCAAGCACCGTCTGTTGTACGAGAAATTGTACGCAACAATTTCTACGGTGTAAAATTTTGGTACTTCACTCTCAAGTTCACCGTGACATTGGAGGTGTTTATTTTCGGAAATATGTTAAGCTTGATGTGCATAGGCAGATGCACATGGATTCCAATGGGAACTGTATAGTGACGCTTGATGGAATTGATGATTGCCAAAATGTATGGTGTACTATCATGGGTGTCAGCTGAGCTACATTCTACCGGTACAAAAGTGATGCAAAGGATGAAGTGCGAATAGGATTTCACGGAAATACTGGTACAAAGAAGCCCCGCACTCATACCCTACAGGCAATTGCTACTTTGCACCACATACTTGACGATGTTGCTAATCATAGTCCTAATAAGACTACTACACTTGGTACTGGGAGAAGGTCATCTCTAAACATCTTTCGTGCCCCTTTCAGTGGAATGCAGTGTTACCCGAAGTGAATGCGGCGAATGCAAGATTTGGCCTCAAACCAATATCCTTGTCAGGACTTATCCTTGTCAGCCGAATTCTAAGCTCTAAATTTGAACAATACTCTACTAAGAAGCCAGGTGACAACTTTGCTCGTTGTAGCAGATGCAACCAACTTAAGCAATTAAAAAAGGCTACTACGCAAAGGTCCTCCGCATATCAAACGTGGGAAGTCAAATTACAGATACATTAGGCCTCTCAACAGGCTCATCGTATCCTATGTTTTGAGAACCGAAAGAACTCAGAGGAAAATTCAGATGAGGTTCTATGCATCATCCATGATAAAATCGACCACAGCAAAACAACATCTCCCCATTTTTCTCACAAGAATAAAGCAACAGAGTCTTTCATGAAACTTCATGTGGCTATAACTGGAATAATTGCGCATGGACATGGGGATGTTTGTTGCGCATTATAGTCTTGGCATCTTCCCCACCAACTTAAATCACATTGTTGGATCCATTGCTAAGTTACTTTGGGACTTTGAGAGACCACCCGTGTATTCTTATCGTGAATTATTTGCAGGAGGGAGAGATTCTCTTTTCTTTGAGGCAGTGCTTGCGGATGCTAATGTGTGCCTTGGATCCCTTGCTATTCCACCAATGAACTTGTTCCTGCGAAACAATTGCCACCAATTCTTCAAATGCAGTTGGATAATGCCAAAGGGGACAATAAGAATAGATATTTGTTTGCTTTCTTCTCCTTCCTTGTTCATATGGGTATTTTCCGTGATGTGTATGCCAACTTTTTGCTTGTTGGTCATATTCACAAAGATATTCATGCAATGTTTGGGAGATGGAATACCAAGCTTAAGTCAAATAGCTATCCAACGATCCCATTCTTGATGAAGTCATTCATGGATGGTGAGGAGAAGCCATTTATACCACACCTCATTGAAGAGGTGCCTGACTTCAAGGGCTTTTTAGAAGGGTTTTTGTGTCTTGGCAAGAAGTCCCTTATAGGTCATACGAAGGGCCAACAATTCAAGTTTTACAAGGACTCGGATATTTTGCCAAAGATGCAGTAGAAAATTCTTTGTACAAAGAGGGATTGGTTGCCACTGGAGAATGGAGAAATTCAACTATGGAAAGTGACGACAGATGGTAGGCCCATATTGCCTCGTGGACAACCACTTCCCCTCATTCCGCAAGGTCATGAGATTATAATGAGGTTATAAAGGGCATCTCTGGGTTTCTAAGTCTCTAGGAGTCTATGGCAAACGAGGATCTCTTGAGTGAATACAAGAGGAAGAATGAACATATTATGTACTATTGGAGGGGTTTTAAGGTTGCTCTCCTCGTGCCATTGGAAGAATTGCCTTCCCTACAAGAGGGATTCTGGCCACTATCTAAATACGCTCCATCTATGGTGGATGAATATGAGATTGACAGTACGTTGAAGATACTGAGGAGGGCTATTTACCTGCATCTGTGCGTCATGTGAGTCCGGACACATACAAAAAATGGGATTCTAGTCATGTAAATAACTGGGTCGAAGAAACTAAATTTGAAGCAACAACGGTGTATACAGATTGTATAATAACTGCTTGGAAACCTAGGTTCCGTGGGAACATGAGCTCCACTAGGCTCAAAATTCCAAAATCACAGGTGGACATCATCAAGGCATCTATAGCTCAATATTAGATTTCAACGGTTTTTTGTAGATTGAAGTTGTTACCCCAATATAAAATAGGTGGAAGTATGTGTTGTTGTTATTTGAATTTGTGTTGCCCTTCGATTGAATATCCTTTTAAGGTTTGTAACAAAATTGTATCTAATGTATGATGCAATTGTAGACTATGTGTGCGTAGCATATTTGCAGACAAATTTGATAACAAGTTGTTGTTTCATCAAGTGATGTATTGTGTAGCTTTCCATAATATACAACGTTCCCATTATTTTGTTACATTGTTGGCGACTGAACCTTGGTCCACATCGTAAGTGTGATTAATTGTGCATTTATCCTAGATGCATTGATATTTCCTATTATTAGTAAGTTCTTAATGAATTGCTACTATATATGTTATCTTCTCAATGACCATTTTCTCTGGAAATTGTATAATCTTTTAAATTTGAAATTATTTCTCTTCCAAATGAGAAGATATGCATTAGACTAGGTGGTTTGTGAATGAGTGTATATGTGTATTTTAGTCCAATTTTGAGCCCTACTAGGGTTGCTCAAATTCATTGCCGCTTATGTTTTCATGGGGTCACTTTCATTCTTGCTATGCTATTTTTTTCATGATATATTATTTTTTCTTAGATAATATGCTCCATATCTAAAAACATTTTTTACACTCAAAACCATTTTAAAAGGCCTACTTAATATCATACAAAAACTATTCAACAATCCATGTTATGTCCAGATACTTCAAGATTTTGAGACAAGATTGAGTCCCAATTTAATACACAATCTCAAATTAATGAAATAATGAAATGCCTAAAATTAGGTTCCATGATAAAATGAGACTCTGAAATGTCTCATTATAATGAACATGAGGAAGGGAGGCTTCATGACAAGCCTAAAGGATGGCCGGAGTTGCTGAAGTAAAAGGATTGGCCGCCATCGAATTACTTTGAGGAGCGGCTTCCACGGCATGGGTCGGAGTTTCTCCAATCCTTGCCTTTCAGGAGTATACTGAGGGCCAAACCACACGAGAGGAAAGGCAGTGAGTTGGATGACTCACATTGGTTCAAATTAGCAAGTGGTTGCCACATGAGAGGAAGTAGGGGGAGTGGCAAGAATGACATGGAGCAACTTTGTAGCTTTGGAATTTGCATTGGATGTTGCTTTGGAATCTACATGGCAATGACTTGGCACAATAATTGCATTTGAAAACTACCAGGCACTAGTGCCTGGAAGTCCACAATGTAAGGAGGAAAAGAATATTTTTTGTGCCACTAGTGCCATATTCGAGGAAGTTGTGAAACTTCCTCCCCCTCCCGTGTGGTAAGGCCTTGATCCAACAACAGGGCTGCTCAACCTTGCTGCTCAGGTGCCTCACGATGCCATCAAGCCAGACTTGGGCCCGAAGACGTACATTGCTTACGGGATGAAGCATGCGCTGGGGATGGGAGACTCAGGGCCTTACCACACGGGAGGGGGAGGAAGTTTCACAACTTCCTCCAACATGGCACTAGTGGCACAAAAAATATTCTTTTCCTCCTTACATTGTGGACTTCCAGGCACTAGTGCCTGGTAGTTTTCAAATGCAATTATTGTGCCAAGTCATTGCCATGTAGATTCCAAAGCAACATCCAATGCAAATTCCAAAGCTACAAAGTTGCTCCATGTCATTCTTGCCACTCCCCCTACTTCCTCTCATGTGGCAACCACTTGCTAATTTGAACCAATGTGAGTCATCCAACTCACTGCCTTCCCTCTCGTGTGGTTTGGCCCTCAGACGTCACTAAGCTGCATTGCGACATGTCAGACGCGGTAAGTTTTCTCTAAGTCCTTTCATGTCCTTTTCGGCTATGTTCATGAAACTCTGGTATTTATCTCTTGTTTTAACCGCTTAAAATAACTCTTGTGCCTTTCGAAATGCAATGCTCCATTGAAAAAGAAACTGAAAAAAAAATATCGTCTCTACTATATGCGAATTTTCAAGCTACGCATAATTTAATACATCTCCAGCTACGGCCAGTAACTGGAACTATCTAACTGAGCGGTATGCTCTGCGGGAACTTGAAGACATTTTGCGGATCCCACTTCTTCTTGTCTTGAATGAGCGCACCGAGATTGGCCCCGTAGTACGCGCTGAGAGGCATATCACTATCGATGTAGTTCTGGTACGCGGCTCCCGTGGCATACGGCTTCACGGCATTGAAGTAGTTCCTGATGTAACTCGTCTGCCCCGCCGCATCATTCGCGTTACTCCAATACGCCACCATCTGAATGCTATAAAGAGAGCCTCGATGCACAAACGCAGACGCGGTCGGAGCCACTTTGTTGATAACGGACTGGGAGCCGTATAGATCGTAGATGAAGTACGCGTTGTTGTTCCCGGCCCTCATGGCGTTGATCATGGCGTTGATCCCCTGGTCCGACATCCCCGGCGCGTTCACAAAGGTTGACTTGGCCTTGAATGTCATGGTGGGGTACGGGACGTTGTTCAAGGTGTTTGGATCGGTGTTGCTAGCGTAGCCTGCGTTCACTAGAGTCGAGTGGATCCAGTCGAGCTGCTCCACGCTAGTTTGGGGGTTGGGTCCTGCAGCGGAGAGGAAGCTTTGGACTAGAGATGGGAGGGAGGATTTGGGGCCGAGGTAGGTCCCTTCTAGCCAGCTCTGTCCGGAAGGGTCCATGTAGAAAGAGGCGGAGATCTCGGCGGGGACGTTGACTCCCCAGATCTGGAACGCCTTGAAGTTCTGGAACTGGAGCGACTTGGTGGTCCATGTGTACTTGAAGTGCGTGACGGGGAACGAGACGTCGCTCACGCGGAACGTGAACTGCGTGACGATCCCGTACGAGGTGGCACCGGCGCCTCGGAGCGCGAAGTAGAGGTCCTTGTTCTGGTTCGCGTTGGCGGTGACGACGGTGCCGTTGGCGGTGACGAGCTGAAGCTCCAGGATGGTATCGGACACGATGCCGAACTTGCGCGAGCTGAAGCCCCAGCCGCCGCCCAGCGCGTGCCCCGCCACGCCCACCGTCGGGCAGACGCCCGCTGGGATCGTCACCTTGCCGGCGTTCCAGAGCGCCAAGTAGAGCGGGCCCAGCCGCCACCCCGCGCCGACTACGGCGGTTTTCGCCGCGCTGCTGTAGCTGAGCTGCTTGAATCCCGCCAAGTCCACCACCAGCACCCCATCCCGACCTCCTGCAACAAACGGGCAATTGTAAACTTACACAAATGAGTAAATGACGCCCTTTCTCATTTTCATTTGACATAAATTCAGCTCAAAATATCTGGAATCACTTGACTGAATAGGCAGCTACAGTTCATGGTACAACATGTCCTGTAGTGGTTAGCACTACTTCTAAGTTTGAGTTTCAAGACCATGCTCTTCCATACTCATTTGAAGAATTCTAGTTGAGACACCATAAAGCTCTTCTGTACATAAGGGTGAGGTTAATTATAAACCAAAAGGAGGGATATCTGATTGGTAAAAACTAAATCCCCAGAACTAGCTCTAAGTGAGTTTCTAGAGGTCCACCACACTCTTCCACACTTCCTCGAAGGATTCTAGTTCCATATGATGAGAGAATTGAATGATTGAATGATGACGAGGTACTGTAATAAATGATGAGATGAGTGAGGGAAAGTGGAGGAGGACCTACCGAGGGAGTAGTCTTCAAACGAATGGCCGCCGCCGCGGGGCACAATCCCCACGCCCACCTGCTTGGAGCACGAGATGGCGTTCTGCACCTGCGCCACCGTGGTAGGAAACACAAACGCCGCGGGCGCGTACAGGCTCCGCTTGTTGTACACCCCGCGCGCGTTGTTGTACTCCGAGGTCCCCGGGAACGCCGTCCGCGCGCCGCCCTGAGCCAGGCACTGCTGCAGCGTGGTGGCCTGCTGCAGCTTGCGCCCCATACGAACCTACGCATCGTCAATCATGAGCTCGGTGAATACAGTGCTCATCATGCTTGCCCAAATGGGCTCCCCATGTTACCAAAGCATACCTCATTCCATACAGAAAAATATTATCTTGTGCATAGTATAAAACTGTCAAGTTTAGAGAGTGTCGAGAACAACCCCATTTGTACTAGGGACAGGTGGTACGTCAGAGTTTCAGGGGAAGAACTTTATATTTAGCACAAACGGATAGTTTGTTAAAAGTTATAAACGCATCATGTATCACAAGTATCACAAGGCAAATCTGGCCAATATTACAAGATGTGAAGTCGATCATTTGATTGAAAGAGAGAGCCTGCACACCTGTTGGTTGAACGCAGCTGCTGCCGACTCTGAGGATACGAAGGCAAGTAGCACCACAGTTGCCATCACTGAGACAAATCCGAATCTGCCCATGGTGAAGTCACTGGACTCTCAACTAAGTTTACTGATACAAACCAGAGGGGTGAGGGAGCTAGAGAAGAAACACCTGGAAACTATCCGTGTAATAAGTTTCCTGCTCAAGCATGAGCCACCTTCAGTTGAGGCAGCTGACTATAGAAATATTGACTGGATACATGAAAACCACAAGGCGAGGGAGGATTTTATAGTAGTGGGACGGTACCATGGAAGTCAAACAGATGAGGAACGTAATTATCTGGAAGCTATTCTAAGCATCAACAGCTGGAATGGAAGACCAGCAACATCCTAGCTTTGAATTGTAAACGGCTTGCAGAGTAGTAGGCTAGTAGCCATGGCGACTCTTCGGCGGAGGAGCTGGGAGTGAGAGTTTCACATAGTCAAATGGCATATTGAACAGGGCTGGATGAAGCTCTGACTTGTGGCAGCACCCACGTTTCTTTCATGTGTTTCCAGGTATCTCTGTCTTGAATGTGGAGGTGAAATGGACCTTTCGCTGTGTATGGAAAAGTTTGTGGTATGGCTTCTGTTAATTAGTCCATAGAAGTGTAGTTGTCAAGGAAGTTGTAGTTTAACCCCTAAAGTTCCTTGACAATTTCCCTCAAAAACTATAAGTGGTACTAACTTTCAAACCACAAATCCAAAAAATAAAATAAAAATATGTCCACGAAGCTATTATCAAAGGCAATCTAGAATAAAAATTTTAGAGAAAATTGATTTTTTTTCGAATTTTAGGAACCTGCCCAAAAATCAAGGAATCCCCCCGAAGGAAACTCTGGTCCTTTAGGGGTTAACGGAAGCTGATCACTGTTATTTATGGTTGAAGTTTTGAGGTTCCACATGGGTCCAAAATACACAGCTTATGTTGTGCTAACAAAATTGGAGTAATGTAGAGTCTTTGTTCTCAGGGGGGAGGGTTGTGCAGTTTTTAATTTCATTTCACAGTTTCTAGATCTCAGTTTATCCAACCACATGAGCTGATGTGTTTGACACGATGTCTGTGTGGATAGGCAATAGGTATGGGACTCTTCCACCCAGTATTGGCATCACTGTGATGACATAAAAAGGATGACTTGCAGGGAAAGCATACCGAGTCTCATGACATTAACCTCGAAAGGACGGAGCCTATGATCATGACATCAATCCCAATGTCCATACTACTATGTGCTCTAATTTTTCATCAAATATTAGTGGAATTCTTTCTTTTTCATTTTTCAAAGATGAGATCACATGTTTAGTTTATGTCAAAAAAATCACAATTTTTTTGGTGAAAATTAGAATTTATTGTGATTTTTAGAAGAAAAAATGAAGAATATTCATATCAAATACAAAGTCTGCTTAAAAGTTCTGAAAATTTCACCAAAGGTGTACATTACAAGGACAAAACTTGTGGTGTAAATGAAACTTCCGTGTTCTGCTAAAATAAAAAAAATTGGTCAACCATGGTTACAGGCCCAAAGTTAAAATTGCTATAACTTATTCAATTATATGTATTTTTCAAATCTTCAAATCGGAAAGGAAACTAGTCTTTATAAACTTCATTTCATTAGTTAGACTCAAAATTTTAAAAATATCATTTTAATGACTCAAATTAGAATTTAGAGCTAGAGCTAGAAGTTTCTAAAATTCACTACATTGAGATCCATGTCACAAACAATTTCTTCTTTAGATATAACATGATTACCTCAATGAGGCATTTTCATCATCATCCAATATTTACACATTCAATGAACTCTCCACAAAAATGATTGGATGAAAAACAATTGTTTCCATCAATTCTCATCCTTAAATGTCATTGGAGAAGCCAATTTTTGGCTTCTCAGACGTTATAGGGTTAATATCCCAAATCATATCTTTTAAGTATGTTGGTTGTTCTGAAGCCACCATGTAACATTAGAGCATCTCCACCGAGGTCCGCCGCCTCAATAGAATTGCCCCGGTTGGAGTTCTGGCAAAGATGTGGTCCTCCACCACGGAGCCAGACCCGCCGCCCATGTCAGGTCACGTGGAATGGCGTCAAACAACCTTTGTTCCACCATCCGGAGCATTTCTACAGGGCATCGGCTAAATATGACAAAGTAGCGCCACCACTGTAGTTGAGAGGCATGGCAACTAACATAGGAGTTTGCTCTTGTGACATTTTGTTCTGCATGCACGGATCGCGGGGCGAGGAACGTTTGGGCTGATAAGCATTCAAGTGTTTGAGTGGGCGCGGTGTGAACTCTATTCCGCTAGGCTTGGTGCGGGCCTCATTCCACCCGGCCCTTTCCCAGCCTAGCAACGACAGAAGGTGGTGCGGATGGAGATGCTCTTATACCATATTATATATAGTTGTGCTTCATTTTAGTGTGGTTCATACATACATGCCCTATTTTTTGTAATCTACGAAGACACCCATGTCACCTAAAGCTATATTTTTTACTTGAAATGGAGAATAGTTGTGCATAATCCGGCAACTGCAATCCCATTTGGATATATTATTTTTTACTTTTATTTTTAATTTTTTTACACACGTATACCATTTGGGTATATTACAATCCAGTCTGACTGATGTGTAAGCTTAAGATAGTAAAACAGGCAGGACTGAGGAAGGTCACATGAATGATGACATTGCACAGATGTAGCTTGTGGTGACAAGTGAACAGCTTTATGGGTAGAGTTCCATCCAAGCAAGGGATTTACACCCTAATGCATCTTAATGCATGAAGACATTGGCTTTTTGTACAATTATTCAATGAAATGCTACCATACTCATGATCCTGCCATGCACAGGATATCGTACATTCTTACATTGTCATATGTATTATTTGTGTCAGATCCTGTAGCTTACCATCTGAGTTATCCCTTTAAGGCCAATGAGCTCAGGGGCGGTTTACACTACTGACCAAGAACTCATCCCATGACCCTCTTAAATCTGTGATTGGCTCCATCAACTCGTCCCGGGATGACTTGGGTTTACACCAGGAGAAAAAAAGAAAAGTAACCAAAGGAGTTGAGGTCCTCAAAAGGCCTAGAAATAGGCCTAATGGATAATGTTGGAGGGTCCCCCGGATTTTGCGGCGAGAGAGGCTAAATGGGTTCTCTCGTTGCTGAAACGAGGGGACCATGGGCCTGAAATGCAGTTTTATTATTTTTCAAGTCGTTTTTTTTTTTTTTTTGGGAAGGGGGTCCAACGTTACTGTAGATACAATGGCGGCCACCCTTTTTGTCTTTTTGGCTTGTTTTATTTTCTTTGTTATTTTAGGAAATATTGTCCTTTTTTGGCATTCATTAAAAAAATCAGCATGCCCACTTTTTAGTACATGGTCATTCCTCCCGGTCCAAGTTCGGTTTACACTTAGTGAGAGGCCCAAGGGCTTTAAAAATGACATTTTTATGAAGTGTGACCATGGAAGTGTGACCATGAAGTGTGACCATGAAGTGTGACCATGGAATTAATCCATTTTCCTTGGTCACTGCTCTTGGTCTATAGTGTAAACCACCCCTCAGAAGTCCAACAGAATCCATGAGTATAATAGATTATGTAGAATATCATCTACATAGAGGGTACATTTCATTGCAACCCCACTTTATGGAAATTCCCAAAGCTCACCAATGCTTGCATCAATTTTGGTGGGCCAGTCCTGGTACATGCTCATCTTGCTTCACCTCTAAATCATTATTCAATTTTTTTTTTGAGGAGATGACCTAAGGGTTGATGTGCCCAAACGACCCAAAAATTGATGTTAGGTCTTTAAGGTTTAAGTCCATCAGTGACCATGCAATGATGTATTTTTAAAAATATTATTTCTGTTTTCAATTTTCATGAAGAGAGTAATAATCTGTACAAAATTTGGAAAGGATTCAATGCCAGGTGAATAATACATGATCATGAAAAACATGGTTGTGCTATGTAGACCTACGTGGCTCCAAAAGCATACACAAATGGGACCCATTGCAATCCTGAGCATTGACCTTGTGAGGCAAGAATCTTCTCTTTATAGAATTTGTCAACAATCCCAGATGTGAAGAAGGTTACGGGAAGTTGAAAATAGTCAGTCTCGACTTTTCCATTAGAATATGGAAATGAAAAAAAGCGGGGAGAAACAGATAAGATTGCAGGGGATGTGAAATTATATCTAGACAGCAATGCACATGGAGGTTTCTTGTGTTGTACGTACTCACCGCATTTGAATTGTATCTCGAAGGTAGACGGACTTTCAAAAAAGTCAAACTGAAAACACATAATAATGTTGCTTTCTGTAGGAAGGACCTTGCTAAAAGCTAGTGTAGAGTTCACCGCAATGATCCTGAGCTGGAAGATAGATACAAAAGTCCACTTACAGCTTTGGGGTTGGGTATTGGATAAAAAGTCTCTTGGATTTGAGACCACAAAGTTGTTGTAGGTTTATCTCTAAGGTATGCCCCTCATGACAGACAGTTTAACCCTTAAACGCCGAAGCAGCCAGAAATTGGCTTCTCGGATGACATTGTTGGATGATAATCAACGTAAACAACTATTTTTCATCCAATTTTTTTTAGGAGAGTTCCTTGTATGTATGTACAAGCATTAGATGATGATGAAACTAGCCTCATTGAGGTAATCATGTTTTATCTTAGAAAGAAAATGCTTGTGACACGGATCTCAATACAGTGAAATTGAGAAACTTCTAGCTTTAGCTCTAGATCTGAATTCAAGCCATCAAAATGATATTTTTTGAATTTGAGTCCAACTGATGAAATGAAGCTAATGATGTCAAGTTTCCATACCATTTTGAAAATTAAAAAAATACATAAAATTGAATAAGTTATTGCAATTTGAAATTGAACCTATAACCGTGGTTCTAATTTTAGACGAACACGGAACTTTCATTTAAACCACAAGTTCTGGCACTATAATGTCCACCTTTGGGGAAATTTTCAGAATTTTTTAGCATAGTTTGTATTTAATATGAATTTTCTTCACTTTTTCTTCAGAAAATCACAATAAATTCAAATTTCCACCAAAAAAATGTAATTTTTGTAACATAATCGAGACATATGATCTCATCTTTGAAAAAAAAATTAAAAAAATTTCACTTATATTTGATGAGAAATGAGAGCATACAATTGATTGAAAATTTAGATTGATGCCACAGTCATAGGCTCCGTTGTTTAAGGGTTAAGAAATGAGCATACAAGGAGAATCCAAATAATAATATAATAATTTTCCAATGATAGCCAAAAAAAATCCAATGTCAACCCAAATGATATCATATTTCTCCGATGAAATGTGAATTAGTTATGAATTTTTGAAGAGGTTTGCCAAGTTTAGCCTATTTCTGCAACTAGGTACCCCCCATTATCACCGACTAAACGCTAGGGATCTTGACCAATAGTAAGCCTTAATTTGGAGTTGATAAAAAGTGAATGGGTGGG
Source organism: Bryoerythrophyllum caledonicum (assembly GCA_963971425.1). Lineage (NCBI taxonomy): Eukaryota > Viridiplantae > Streptophyta > Bryopsida > Pottiales > Pottiaceae > Bryoerythrophyllum > Bryoerythrophyllum caledonicum. The sequence goes on along the minus strand of OZ020517.1, from coordinate 23,681,789 downwards.
AATGGGACGGATATGAGGTAGAATTGGGACCAAGTATAGAGTGGCAGTGATAGGAAGGTGGTGGTTGTAGGGGGATATACCTTACCCTTTAACACTCCATCAATTGTAGCATAGATCCTATTATATTTTCTAAAATTAGATAATTGTTTTGTTGTATCCAACCATTCTAAAATGAACATTTATTCTTGAAGATATCAACATAATATTCTAGAACTAGTTATGGGTCTGACTTCTATATACAAATCATTGAGGTAGAGTATTCCTAAATGAAATTGGAAGAAGTCAAGTGACTATTTAAGACAGTAGATGAGTCTTAGGAAGGAATGTGCATGGCTTGTTAGGAAGATTTCACACTCAAACCAAGGACCAAACTCTACCGAGGACCAAACTCTACCGAGGACCAAACTATGCCAAGATGCAAAGTTTTGAAGTTGGAAAAAAATATTAAAATATGTAATTTGCAGAGTTTGGATCCTTGTAGTGTGAAAGTCCAAGGGACTGAGTTGAAAGGCCTTGACCCAAGCTGTATGGTCCCAAGTCAAATTTTACTTCTTAAAGGTCCTAATTTTATAAAAAATCGCTCTCTCACTTTCTTTAGTCATAGAGCTTAGAAGATAACACATTTTTGGTGAATAAAATCAAGAAAACGGTCAAATTGCTCATTACATAATAACTTCTAGTACAAGCATTGGCAGAGGGAAAAAAATAGGTTAAAATTAGAGTTAAAATTCCAAGTAAAAAAAATGATGCAAGAAATTTATGTAAAAAACCGAGGTAAAAAATTTCATGATAAAAGAGTTAGGGGCGGTTTACACTATAGACCAAGAGCAGTGGCCAAGGAAAATGGATTAATTCCATGGTCACACTTCATGGTCACACTTCCATGGTCGCACTTCATAAAAATGTCATTTTTAAAGCCCTTGGGCCTCTCACTAAGTGTAAACCGAACTTGGACCGGGAGGAATGACCATGTACTAAAAAGTGGGCATGCTGATTTTTTTAATGAATGCCTAAAAAGGACAATATTTCCTAAAATAACAAAGAAAATAAAACAAGCCAAAAAGACAAAAAGGGTGGCCGCCATTGTATCTACAGTAACGTTGGACCCCCTCTTGGGAAAAAAAAAAAAAAAACAATTTAAAAATATTAAAACAATATTTCAGGCCCAGGGTATCATCATTTCAGCAACGAGAGAACCCATTTAGCCTCTCTCGCCGCAAATCCGGGGGACCCTCCAACATTATCCATTAGGCCTATTTCTAGGCCTTTTGAGGACCTCAACTCCTTTGGTCACTTTTCTTTTTTTCTCCTAGTGTAAACCCAAGTCATCCCGGGACGAGTTGATGGAGCCAATCACAGAGTTAAGAGGGTCATGGGACGAGTTCTTGGTCCGTAGTGTAAACCGCCCCTTAGTATATTAATCTAACGGATGAGATTCTTGTCAAATTTTGTATATTTCAATGAAATATGTTCAGCATCTAAGTAAGAGTTAGGGTTTCTATTCTCGTTTGGAACAAACTTCCCTCGAGAGGCTAAACTCTTGCCACCAAAACCTCCAAAAAGTGTTGTCATGTAAGCAATTTAGACGCCGTTGGCTTCTACACCCTTGGTCCAAGTGTGAAAGCCCAAACAACCGACCAAGGTCGATTTTGTGGCTCTAGACCAATTAAATTGCTAGTTGTACTCGGCACTTTGACGCTTGGTCACAGTGTGAACTCCCTTTATATTAAGGATATACCTCTAAAGTTCCTCAACTATGTTACACCTAACATACTTTATAAGTACAATTCAAGTGTAAAGAATAGAAAAAGAAAAAGAACAAGTTTCGTTTTGTTTTAGCTTTGAACCATAGGATTTTGATATAAATTAATGAAATTTCATCCTTACAAAATTTCATAATCTTTGACCGCACCAATTTATGTCACTCTTGAAACACTTCTTAGTGTTCTAATTGAAGAAAAATGTTATTTGTCTTCGCTACATTGAAAGGATATGATGGATGTTGTTGCTTATAACCAAAGAATGAGAAGAACTCCAGTTTTCCGAGGAGGCTGGCGTGAATAAAGTGTCTGTTTGTTACACCACTATAACATTGCCCACTTGACAAAGGATTAGTAGTATGAAACTACTTCCCCCCCTCGAGGGTAGAATGCTTATAACCATATGGATGGATACTCAACTACTAACCCTTTGTTTATTATTACACAAGCAATGGTTAGAACAATGTCAATTTTTAAATAGTAAATAGTAGAAAAACAATGCCAATTTTTTTAATTTAATTAATAAAAAACTATCAAATCTACTTTTTATAAAATAAACCATTATTTTGGCAAACCAATGCCAAAGACACCTCTCAAATACAATACACAAGAACATCACGCATGATTTTTGCCATATATCTATTATGTCCAATAACAATCTCAAAATCAATTTCTAAAACCTGGAAGAAATGCTACAACCTACAGTTAGAAGGAATTTGGTAACCTATTTAAGCATATAATACATGGAGATACCTACGTGATATCCTACAATATCCATGATTTACCTATATGATACTATGGATACCACCATAGAAGGAGGCTAAATACTTATGATGCTGGTCAACATTTGGGCTAAATTTCATTGGTTTTTTCATTTTTCAATATACTTGGAGCAACCAAGTTTTTCTTAAATTAGCTTTTCAACTAATTTTAGCCAATTTAGAGTATGGTCAATAGTCTCCGAATAGGTCACTAATATAGAAAATTTAACATAAAAGTGCCTAAATACTCGAAATGATTCCCTACCAACACCACTCTAAAAGTTGAAAAGCACTATTTGTCTTTGCAAAATTAAAATGGCTCGCCACGTGCAAGGCCATATGGTGGACATTTCTAGTTTTATTGTATCACAATTTGATTTATTTATGGTTGGAGGTGGAAATTGTGGTCTGATGTGGCTCAAAATGTGGCCTAAAGCGGAAATCTTAGTTCCATGTGGTAGGATGTGATCGACGACTGCAAGGCGGGGTTTCAAGGATTGCTACGGCGATGAGCACAAAATGATATTGAAAGGTGAAAGCATGTTGCAGACTATATTTGGACACTGCATGAGACGAGTTTTGGGTCATGTTCCGAATCACTACTTGCAATGCTCCTAGGATTGCTGCTATCCAATTGTATTCTACTTCAACACTACACTAAAGATGGCATGTAGTGTAATGGTACAAATAGTGTAATTACCCTAATACACTATTTGTGAACAAGTTGGCAATTAGTGTCAGCCGCCATTGTCATTTATAATAACCCCCAATCATCCACCTACCTTAGTACGTTATTTCTAAAACAATTAACAATTAAATTTAGTCCCCAATCATCCACCTACCCTAGTACACTATTTGATGTATATTAAATAATTTATCTATATTTCATGAATGTTTAGTTTATATATTTGTATTTGATGAATGTTTACTAAATATCTAATGAACATTAAATTCCTATTTACTAAATATTTGAATAAATTTTGTATGAATATTTAATGAAGATTTTAAGATTACAATGAATATTATAAATGAATATTAAAATTTAAATAATATTAAAAATATATTTAAAAATATTAAAATAATAAAAAATTAATATTCATTATACATAAATAATGAATATTTGATATTTAAATAATATGTAATGTATGCTAATTTAATACTTCATTAGTATGTAAATAATACTTAAATATGTAAATGATAATTTATGAATATTCAATGAGTATACAATGAATATTTAATAATTATTTAATGAATGTTTTATGACTATTTATGAATATATTTAAATATTTAATAAATATATAATTTATGTTTACTTCGTATTCCATGAATATGTATTGAATATTTAATGAATATTTGATGAATATTTAATTAATATCTGATTCACACTCACTTAATATATAATTAATATTTAAATGATATTCATTTAGTATTTAATATATATTTAATAAACAATTACTTAGTATTTAGATAATATTTAATTAATACGAAATTCATATTTAATGAATATTTGTGAATATTTAATGAATATATATACAAATTAATCATGAACATATATCATGATCCATGATTATTTAATGTTTGTTTTTTACCAATTTCATTATTTAATATTTATTATTTTAGTATCCAATATTATACTTAATGAACATTTATTGTATGTTTGTTTATTTAATATTTATTTAGTTATTATTTATTTTATATCTATGTTTTTAAAATTTTCCAATGTATCTTTCTTCTCTCACTTTCCTTTGAATTCCAATTTCTTATTTTTCCAATCTTACATTTGCAAATTCATTTCCTTCCATATGCACATTCTATTTTTTTCTACTTTTGGGATTTCTTTTATGTTCCATATCCATGTTATATTTTTTCCAATCTTTCTTGTGCAAATTGTTTTTTTTTTCAATGCACTCATAACCTTCTTTACTTTGATGCTCGAAATGTGCACGTAATCATTTTCTATGTTTCATACACTAAATGTCCACATGTAAAAAAACCTAAGTTCCACTATTTACTAGAATTGACATTTAGTGTAGTAGTTGACATTTAGTGTATAGTTTTGTCACTACACTAATTGTAAAGTTGACAATTAGTGTATGGGTTCGCTTTAGTGTCCACTACACTAAATGCCATCTTTAGTGTAGTTTGAAACCAAAATGTTTCATGAACAAAAAGGATTTTGACCCCTAAATGATAAAAGTTTCGAGGTGGGCTTTTGCAAATCTTGGGCACAGTCTCATGGTTATAATCTACACTTGAAATTCTTGAATTTATTGCAAAGATGCAAGAAGACAAGAGGTACATGGGAATATAATTTTTATTCTCATCGGACCTTAATAGAAAATGTATGCCATCTTTAAAAAAAACTTCTTGAGTTTGGGCACTTTGGGCAACTCCAAAAACTTTTGCTAGGATACTCCATTGAGTGTGAGATTGTCAATACTAGCAAGTAATAATACTTCCTTTCATATTGTCAAAAACTTTTTATTGTTTGTAGTAAAAAATAGCATTTTAACCCAATTCAAATATTTTCACACATTTGCCATACATTGTCGGGCAAGGTACCAAAAAAACTTCTTCTTCTTCACGTAAAACTTAGTGATCTTCATAGTTTTAACTTTTTATTTTTTCTACTACAAGATGTGGTGTAGACCTCTTTATGAATCGTTTGGATTCTCATTCTGAAACATATTTGGTTCACAAAAAAGTAAAACGTGAATTGGCAACTTTTGAACCTCCACTCCTTTCTAGACCTCTTCTCTACCTCTTAAAATTGGTGTACAAGGAACTAATATCATGCTTAACATGATAGTAATGAATTTAGACCTTGTACAATGCAAGAATTTGACACCAAGTGAAGTCAAAGTTTATAAAATTTTGTGAGTGTTTCTTAATAAGTCTTAATTGAGATTCTACGGTTGAAATTGGAGATTTTTTTTTTTAGTTTCCTTCCTAACTCCTTACACTAGAATCAGCAGTTTTGAAGTGTTTTTAGTGTGAACTTGTCAAATAAATTTACGTATTAATTGATGAAAACCTGGTCCGTCAGCAAAAGGTCACAAAAGGTATTTTCCAATGGCCAAGTGAATCACGTTTTCACAACAATTTCGAAGCACCAACAGAAATTCCAGACAATAGAGAGTACAATTGTACCAAAAAGAGTGAGCGCACTGCAGTCAAATCATCACGAATACATCCCAGGAAAAGAACTGCAACATGCCATGTCCACAAAAAGATCTGAGTAGTAGTTAAGGATGAAGAAGAAAAAAAAAACTCGAAAACGTAATTCTGGTTATCAGTTGCTGAGGTTCTCAATAAACATGATCATGAGACGTGGCTTGGAAAAGGAAAAAACAATCTATTTGAAGGTTGAAGGGAAAGAAGAAGATGGAGCTCCCCGCATGAGATGTGCCAGGACATGTGCATACTGCATAAACATGTGCCAGGAATAGATGAGCTTCTCTGTAGCTTCTTCATGCAGCACGCCAATAAGGTGGAGTGACTTATAACCAATACTTCAAGCCAAATGGGGTCTAAAATGACATTGTATGTTAAAGGAAATTATGTAGAAAGATGAAGAATTACGAATGAAGCTCAATGGATATTTTCCAAATTTAATCTCAAAGATGCCAAATTGACATGGAATTTATAAGCCCAAAATCAACCAAAGCCCATAGCTATATTGTAGCACTTGTGATACTTGTCACGTAGAGTATGTGATACTTTTCATGAGTTGGGTCAGATTTTGTGCCCTCTTTTGCCCAATTCTAATAGGTGACACTGAGTAAAAGAGAGAAGACAATGCCATGCATAGCCTACACATACATGACCCAAAACTGCACCCCCCTTTGAGACTTTCGAGGCAAGCCACCGTTGACAAGCTCCAATGAAGTGGAGAAACTCAAAATTGCACACCTCATGACCAAATGCCACTACACTAAACACTGAATATAGTGTAGATTCATTATTGATGTAGATCACCCACACTAATTTCCATCAAAGCATGTGCATGCCAAGTTGCCAAGCAAGAGTGTGTCAGTCAACAATTGCATGTAAATTTTCAATTAGTGTAGGAAATTTCAAATAGTCTACTCTACACTATTTTCAGGGAATGGTGTAGTGATTATTTTTAGTTACTGGCATTCTGAGATTCATTCTATCATACTTCACCATTTCATGCACAATCTACATATTACTTTTGGGTGGGTGCGAGTATGGGTTGCTCCACCTCAACCCTTTAAGGTCGACACCTACGACCATGGAAGTGGCGTGGGAGGCACTTGTGCTGCTTTTTTTTTTTTTTTGGTAAGCTTGACTATGCCACGCAGATCGGGCTCGGTGAACCGGTGCATACCTTGGTGAACTTCAAGGTGCCAAAATTTAGGCATGACCTGACGGTGCAATTTTGAGAAATCTGGAGCAGATCATGTTTAAAAAAATCCACAAAAATCAGCGATTAAAACACAGCTTTGACCACATCTTTACTGGTCTTGGAGGCATTTTGGACGGGTGCACAACAAAGACAGAATGAGGCATATCAAATGTAGCCCACGATACGACAAGTCCGGCGGGCGGACCACTTGAGGATAGTGAACGCCATGGACTTGACAATGTCTGCATGGACAGTCTTGCAAGGTGTGCGTACGGGAATATGGAGAAGAATGCCTGCGTTGGTCCACCAAATTGCACATCCAAGTACGCCACTGCTAAATTTCTTCAGCATGCGTACTGAAGAAGAGGGAGATCCATTGGATTATACGCCATTCAAGGGTCCCTGTTACGGTGCACATGGTACTGTCATGCGTGTGAACTTCCTCGCCATTGTACTATCTCAATTGAGAACTTCCCCGCCATGCTGGGACGCTGGAAGCAAGCTCACCACCTCCTCCCACAAGACAGCGGCATTGGTAAAACGGTTACCTCGTTACGTCATCACCGATGGACATCTCGTGACGCCTCGTCCAGTCTTGCGCACTCTCCCGCGCAGCGTCAACTTGCTTTCTGCACAAACGCCACTTTCAGCTCATGCCCTCCTTCAAGTTGGTGCAAGCCGGTTGTTTATGATGTTGAGACCTAGGCAGGAGCAGGAAAGGAGAGCTTACAACTCTTTCAAGTTTGGCAAGGATGCCAACCAGTCAGGTACCGGTCCTGTGAGTTGGTTGTTGTCCAAATACCCTGCAATATCTCAGACACAAAAGATAAGTAGACAGTGGCATAGATGAAAACCATTTCTAAATGTGTATTAAAACAACTTTGACAATGCCTTTGCAGAGGAACTATCCGGGCCGCAGTAAATGCGTGAAGTCGAGGTCTCATGAAAAGCTAGAAGCTGGATCTTACAAAGTGGTAAGGCTGGTCAAAGCTCGCATATTTGAAATTTGCCTAGTCAAGTTGGCACTGGAAAGTTTTCTGGATCAATATTCGACCATCATCACTGTCAATCACATTGGGAAAGCTGGAGTATTCTATTTCTAACTTCCACAACTTTAGCGATGGCACATGAACCTGAAATGGCATCCGTGTGGCCCAGACAATTTTAGTATTAAATAACGAGAATGAAAGGTCTTGAAAAGATAAAATGTTAGGGCTGATACATACACAACAGTTATTCTTGGAGAAGCATCAGCGCTACAGAGCAGCCAGTCATACGGGTTCAGTAGGCAAGGGTCTCCAGCCCACATCGCTCCCAGTCCAAAAGCCTCCTTCATACCTTCAATGGCTCCCACTGCATGATGCACCAAAGGGGTGTCAATGAAGCAAAAAAACATGTCACAGATATAACATACTAGAAATTAGATGCACGTTGTCTGTTACGAGGGTCATATCTAGTTCTCGAGTCCCAGAGTGAGAAATACGCTCGTACCATCAGCCAATGAACACAAAATCCAGAATTGGAATGCATGAAAGAACAAAACTCAGGTTCTTTTAGCACTGTGCAAATCGAATCTGCTGCAAGAGTTTTCTTACATCCAATTCGGCGAGATAAACATTGATTACAATCTACATACCTGGTTCAAGATGAAGCTTTTGCCCTGACAGCACGTCCACACACAGACAGCGCACCGACAGGTCCCTTCACGAGCTGCAATGCAGCGACTGCTTCGGGGTCCATGCGGAACATGCCCTTCTCATCACAGTACACAAGACGAAGAGGGCGCGCCGGGCCTCTTGCAACGCTGCTGCGTACATTGGGCGACACTGGAGGAGGGGTGCTCTGTCTGTCGGATAGTAGAGACACACCGTGCAGACAGCCTTCAAAGGTGAGCGTCGACAGGCGAACAACGACCCCAACGGACACCACGTTCTCCACTTGGTCCACATTTAACGCCTCTCGTCCTTCGAGGGTCCATGCACTAGTTGAGTCTACCATTTGTAAGATGGGCTCAGACAATGAAAAGAGTTGGCTCTCCAGAGCTCCTGACTCTGACAAATGCTGGTCTCCTATTCAAATCCGCCTAGGACAGTGCTTTATTCTTCTTGATCATGCCCCGGATTTCGTCTCCTGAGGGAGGGCGAGGTCCTTCTGGCAGGTACACCACATACGACCGCTGCCATGCATCATATCCATTGTAGTTAGAAAGAGAAAAACAGCCCCCTCAGGAATTTGAAAACAATATACTTTCAATATGGACTAGATTTGATACAAATGGCATACAATGATTACATAAAGTACCTCACAAAATCCTCATAGAAACAATATCGTCTCAACACTTTATAGTGTAAAAGCACTAAATGGATCTCACATGTGATATTTTCCATTATGAAGATTGTATGGCAATGATGTACCAGAAATGATGTTCCACATGGTAAACAATATTTTCTATATGGACAATATTGAACTCTGGAACCTTGTGTCAATATCAAACAAAGATTATATTTTTCTTATGTGTATGTGGCGCACACACACACATACATGTGCACACAGAGACACCTAAAACTCTAAGCACAAATATACACACATACACACACACCTAAACCCCTAAACCCCTGACACAAATACACGTGCACACACATATGAATATACACATACACACACAAACACAAACATGTGTAAATGAGAAATCTAATTCTCAGACAACAAATACCTTAACCTACTTAAAGTCACATGCCGCATCACAGAGAGAAAGCAAACCATAAGAATGAGAAAGGGCAATCACTTACGTTGCGGGTGATTCGCTCCAAATTCTCGGAGTTGTTTGCGAAAGCGTACATCATGACAACCGGAATGGCAAGGTAGGTGCCGAACTTGAGCACCTCCAACAACCCCTTCTCCTTCCCCACCGCCGACGACATCCTCACCAAATAACCCTAAAACAACAAAGAAAACAACTCTTCACTCCACTTGATCACAAACCCACAAACCACAGACAACCTGAGAATGCTTCATGAAAAAAACTCCTCAACTGAAAATTACTACTTGCCAAAACCCCAATTTACCGCTAAAACCCTAATACCTCGTTAAAATCCCTCACATAACCCAATTGCCGAATTGCAACACGATGCCACATGACCTAAACGAAACGGAAACCTTATCGTGCTGACAAAAAAACTCAACTGAGATTTCGCGTGTCATTTCACATAAAAGAGTGTTATCCAATCACCGCTAAAACCCTAAAATCCTAAAACCCTATGAATTTATGTTTACACACGTGAATCCTGGACATAACCCAATTGCCGAATTGCACTACGCGCTTCTCTGACCCAGACGAAGAAAAACGAAAAAAAACCTACACGCACCAAGTTGTTGCGATGAAATTCGTGACCCTAGAAGCGCACGAAACAATCCTCGACTGAAAATTTCACTACATTAGTGAGCTTCCTAAATCTTGGGATGGATTGAGAATGACGACTCACAAGGTCGGTCCTCGAGGACATCATTGTGCCGAAGTAGATGAAAGTCGTTGTTCCAGGAACGAATGGATGGTGGCGGGGTGTTTGAGTTCACGTGTAGTTAAGTTCCTCGAACACATCATATTTGGATTTGCTGACAGAGTGGCGAATTGCGCTTGCAATTGCAGAGAAAATCTTAGTTTGAGCTGTGAAGGGTTGCCGAGGAGGAGCTCTGGCGACGGTGCTGCGGTTTTATCATCTGGTGAGTTTAGTTGTTGGCTTTTTCTTTCAAGGACTTTACATCTAAGAAGATGAAGCTCAGAGCGTGAATCAGTCTATTATGTGGATCAATCCCCTCGCTTTTTTTGGTCAAGCGTTGGGAAGGTCAATTCGTTTGTGGCAAGGTGCGCCTTCTTGGAACTGGGTTTGTGTGAATTATTTTCAGGCGTTCTCAGTTTTTAGGGTTACTGTATCGGTGAAGGATTCGACTAAAAAATCAGAGCCGCTCTTTCGTCCACCATGGATTCTACAAACATGTTCTCAGATCAGGAGGTTTAGCGCACTGATATGATGATGGAGGTGATGGAATGATTTTGATTTTTGATTTTGTCGCAGGGTGAAGATGATGCCTTGTAAAAGAGCGTTCAAGAGCTGTGGGTGATGCTAGAATAGCTGGAGAATCAAGCAAAGAAGGTACGAGCTTTTCCCAGCTCTAAGTGGCGGTTTGAGGTTTACGTCTCTGAGGCTGGATTTATGTGTGCATCATCATCATCATGATTCAAGCATCGTAGTCATCTCCTTTGCAGATGTGATACCTCGGAGGCGCTGGGGCTAACTCCGATTGCCATCTCTGCTCCATGGACAACCCTATACCTGCATCTGACCAGAAGACCACTTGCAGCTCCACGATTTTCTTCCCTCTCTTTGTGACTCGTTTTGAATTCTTCGACCAGCGATGGACGCGCCATCGGACGCTCCATCGGACGCTTCTCCCGGCTTCGTCTTCGACGCTTCCTCGGGGCTCTACTATGATGCCAGGTGATGATGGTATGCCCATTCTTCTCTGCGACAAACAGCTGAAGAAGTGATGGATATTCCTTCCTGATCGGTTGGTTTTTTAATCTTGACGTGTGTTTCGAGCTTAAGGAAATTTATATTATGTGCAGCTCTGGGTTTTTCTACGATGCGAAGGCTGGCTGGTATTACAATACACAGAATGGTCAATACTACATCTATGAGAATGACGCGTATGTTCCTCTAGCGATGGCGAAAGAGGAGGCCGCTGCTCCAGGTACCTATTCTTTTTATTAAAGTTACAACTTTAGTGTAAGATTCTTCTGATGATAGTCGCTCATACCGTAGCTCATAAGCCTTCGCTGTGTTGTGTTATTTTATTTGCCGGAAGTGATTCTCGTGGTGGCTGACTCTTGTTGATTGGAACAGCTGCTGGCGATGAGAGTGCTGGGCATTTATCAGATCAGGAAGAAGAGATCCGAGAAGGAGCACCTAAAACTCTTTCTCCCAGTAGAGAAGCTGATCGTGAAGCTGAAGCATCTGAAGAGAGCGCCATGAAGGATGCAGACCTGGACTTTGAATGTCGACAAGTGCAGAATTCGGCTGAAAACTCAACTGGATTGGTCCCTGGAACTGAGATGTCCTTGTTATCCATGGGAAACATACCAGTGACGAGCTCGGATGAAGCGAAGCCTGAAGAAACAAGACCAGCTTCTGTGTGGTACAGCTCCTTGATTGTTTGCATCTCAAAAGCTTTGCTTGTGAATTCTGGTTGGTCATATGTTGATGTATCTACAGGATTGCAGAGGCACTCTCAGAGCTCTACGCACAGAACACGTTTGAGGGAGGAGAATCCGTGGCGTACAAGGATTCTTCTTCACAGCATATGTACTACCAATCCGACTCAACTTTGTATGATCATGCTTACATGAGAGGAGACCTGAATGAAGAGGCCTGGCAAGAGGCGCAGTATCGCTACCGAAAGCAATGGGGGGACAACGTTGCCTGGGATGATCAGTACGAGGTGAGGGATGGTCTCTTACAACATTAATATCAGGTCTATGTTAATCGTTATTGACGGTGTTTCTGTCTCTGCAGTCAGATGATCAGAGTGAAGAGCTTGAAGAAGGCGAATGGCGACCTGAAGAGGAGGAAAAGGAAGGCTACGTTTTTGCTGATATTGATGAAGTTGAAGACGGTGAAATTCGTGAGGATTCTGACGAAGAACCAGGTACAGTTGATTTTTGTTTGTAGATTGGTGATATCGTCTATAGGGACATGCTTGTTAATTGTGATACTCTTCATCTACAGGAATTTCAGAATTGGATGGAGAAGGTCATGGCGCTTACAATGGAGAAGGTCGTGCAAACCAAGAGAATCATCAGCATGACGTTGGGGAAGTTGCGGAAACTAGCTACCTTCATGGTGAGGGAATAGATGTATCTGCGGAAGAACAGTGGCAAGCCCAGTATCTACAACCAGCTCAGCCAAAAGCACGCTCCTATACTGGTTCTATGGATCTCTGGGATTGGAGTATTATTGAGCAGGAGAAGAAAATCGGGAATAAGAAAGTGAAAAAAATCTTTCGTTTGATTGGCCGGTTAGCACCAAATGCAACACAAGTCCATCCATCTCTACGTGGCTCAGGAGGCCTTATTCGTACTACTCCAATATGCGAAGCTGACCATGAGTTTGTCAAAGTCTCATCAGGTAATATATTTTATCATTCATTCACCCTTGTTCTATACCTGTTGTATCAGAAACTAATGTTAACTTTTCATGTTCCTAATTCTTCTGAATCGTATGTTTGCAGGTCGAATTTACAAACTACGGCGACCAAGCTCCAAACATGTAACGGCATATCCTGGTTATGTGTCCTCTAATCCAACTCAAGACTGGGGCCTTCCTCTTATCAACGTAAACACGGAAGAAGAAGAAGAAGAAGAAGAAGAAGAAGAAGTAGAAGAAGACATCGACACCATTCTTGATCCGGTTGATGCTACTCTAAGCTCTTCAACGGGTTCCGGACGTAGGAACGCACACAAGAAGGTTAGAACGGCTTATTGTTTCTACAGGAATTTTATTTTTTTTCTTCCAAACTACAGAGCTCTTGACATGAAATTTCAAATCTATGCAGAGAAATGCGAGGCTGAAACCCAAAGGTGTTGATGGGGGATCCGAGTTGAAGTACAGAGATAGGGCTGCAGAGAGAAGAACCTTACACAAGGGCTTTGGCATAGGACCTGGTCAAAAGGTGGTCTCTGTTCATGAACTTGAAAAAGAGGAAGCGGAAGCTGCCACTGAGATGCCAGCAGCGTTGAAGAAGGCCGCCTCTGCAAGACCCATAGGAAGAGACAACATTGGAAAGCGGATATTAGAGGGCATGGGCTGGAAAGAGGTTAGTTGTCTGGAGCTGTCCCTAATCCCGAACCAATCTTTTTGGATAATTTCGCATCGTAAAGCTCCGTTTATTTCGAATTTGGAATTTCAACATTTCTGGTCCACACTCATCTTACTCTTGTGAATGCAACTGATAGCGTCAACAATGAGTTATCTTTGGCAGTAGCTGGTTTCGGTCATATGTACCTGTTTCTTATGAAGTGAACGTTGCTCTGTCTCCAGGGACAATCGCTGGGCTCTGGAGAAGGTGGCCTGGTAGATCCCATTTTAGCTTTGGGCAACAGTGGTCGTACTGGCTTGGGATGGCTTTAGTTGAAACCCAGATGCCACTAAGCATTCAATCCATGTGTATGAATAGGTGAAGTGACCCCTGTGATCACTGCCATATATGTGAGGAACTTCGCTTGTTAAGTGTGTCTGTGGCTCTATTGGTGAAATTTGTAGGAAATGACCTGAGATCACTATTTTTGCACATCAACACATGGTGAAAAGTCAAGCATGCAGGTGTTGAACTTCGAAGTCTCTTTTGGATTTTTCTTGTTGGCATCAATATATCTAAGGGGATGCAAAGTGGTCGGATTCTTACAGTTGTCACCTCTTGGAGATGAGAGAGCGAGCTTCATTCGTATCTCGCCCGAGTGGTAGTTTCGGTTGTTCCTGTGAGATGTCGCTACACCGGTTCACAGGTAGCCTTGCAACGTGGGAGTTCAATAGTCGAAGTGGGTCGAAATTGATGCCGCCTCAAATCGATTACAGGCGAGTTGCAGTGACAGTTTCAGATTATTTTGGATTCACCCAGTGTGAAGAGTTATCTGTCTTTAAGGCTTGAATGGGCTGGTAGGGTATACTTGTAATCCCCTTCATGCCTTGGCATTCATATAAGCCACAATCCTTCATTCATGCCGATCGTTGGTTGTGCTCCACCTCGTAAGACTGATCCCATGGCACATTATTGACACTCTTAGCCTCTTTTCCCTGAGTCTTCAGGCATGAAACTGAGGATGTGAGAACTGAAGACTGAGGATGGTCTGTACAACCTGTCATCAAGATCTTTCTACACCGAGATATGCTCTGTGCTCTTCCATACGGTACAACATCAAGCAAACGTATGGCCTCGAGTTTCCTCCTGCGGCTCTGGGTCACGTCGAGATTCCTCCATTCTATGGCGATGAAGACGAGCATGAAGCAGAGAAGTGGATACAACTGTTCAAAGCCTGGGCTGTTCAAGAAGCTCTCAACAGTAAGGAGAAGGTCCAACTGGTACTTTTGGGGTTGTTTAGTGGAGCCTACGACTGGGCTCGAGAACTGGACCTGGAGAGGGTGAAGTGGAAGGAGTTTACTTGCCTGTTCCGTGAGAGATTTGCCGGTGATCCGACGCCTTGGGCTGGTACTTTTCCCTGAAAAACAAGCGTGGTTTAGTCTCATTAAAACCCTGTAGTTAAGTAAACCAATCAAGGAGCGCATATGCAACTTAGACTACTGTAGCATCCTTGAAATTGCAACATATTCGTTTCTAGTTCTTAGAGATGGAAGCTGCCTAATTACGTACTTTGTACCTTGTGCAGGGTCTCAGAAATTCCCTTACTCGCTCTATTTCTGTGGAATTGCGAGGCCAATGCCAGGCCATGTCCAAGGCCGAGCAGGAGTTGGGATTGTTATCGTCAGTCCGCTGAAGGTATGTCGCTCTGTAGAGACGAGACAGATACTCCAATTTCTGATAGAATGAAAGCTCTCCAGATGGAGGGTCCCAATCCCTTCTAGGTAGTATTCCTCTCCTGGCAAGGAATAATCTTGCAGCTTAAAGAACAAGAATAGTTTATATGATGACAGGAGTTGCAAATCGCGAAAATCAGTCACTACTTGGGCCGAGGCTGTTCAATCCATGTCGCTGAATACACTGCCCTGCTCATGGGAATGGAGACTGCGGTGCAACGTGGCGTACGTCACCTCACCATCATGTGTGACTCAACATGTCTTCAACCAGGTTCAGACAGGAATCCGCACCTGGAGAGGAGTTGGCATAAGTTAAATTAGAACAACTGAGCTCAATGCAGAAGTTGGCAAGGTTGTAAATTAGTTCAACATCGGATATAGCCTTGCTTTAGATCATGATATCAAACGTTCAAGAATATGGTTAATTCTCAGAGAAAGGCTGTGAATGGCAGGTAACTGGAAAGTGGAACGCATGTCATTCTAGTATTCGTGATCTTAAACTTCGTGTGGAAGAGTTACTAAACAAGTTTAAAACTTGTGGAGCGCTGTGCATCCCCCCGAAATCCAACTCAGAGGCTCAACGTCTTGCTGAAAAAGCCATACGCAGCTCTTCGGACAACGCTCTTTACGCAAGGTGAGCTTCAGCATACTGTCATAAGTTCATAGATACAATCTTGCATGACATGAATTTGTGATGAGCGAGTAGTACCCTAGCAGCACACATATTCCTGTCCTAGTTCAAAGGCTTCAGTGCAACGTTGTCGATTTTTTTAATGTTTTATTCTGGAGAAGGTTGAGAGAATGGAATTCTTGATGCAAGAAGGCGAATGGGCTTCACACCTGTTTCGTTCATGGCCCTCAATAAGCGGTTGAAGCAGCACCCACTGCCCCAAGACCAGATGAAAAAATGTGAACAAACGGGTGGCGCGCTGTGGACCCACTCCTCGTCTGCACACAGCACTCCTGTAAGATATTGCCAATTGGCCGCCTAGTAATCCTACACCAGTTATTCTCTGCAAATTCAATTTTGTAGCTCTACAAACTTCCTAAGCATTACCAACTGAAACGCAGAAGGCGGGCATTTGTGAGGAATACACTAGGCTTGCTTCTGAAGCAAACCCCATGAGCCATGTCTCAGTTGGCACATCGGATGACATGTTTGATGTGCTCTCTGACTGTAAGTTCTCTCCGAGTTTGCAACTATAGCCCTCCAGTTGTGCGTATAAATTCGATCACAGTCAAGGCCATGAAGATGGAATCAATCTCTTGCTGAAAGTGAGAGCTGAACTCTTTGTGATGCAGGATCATTGAGCGGCGCGAGATTGACACCGACATTGTGTTCAAATCAATCCCCCGATAAAAGATTCTTGTGCAGAGACTGGGAAGGTAGTTATTGTCGCTGCAACCGTGCACATGGATCCAGTGAGCTGCGAATCTGAGCATCCTTCATACTGTGAAGATGATCGACGACCTGTGCAAATTAATACTCAGATGAAATCAGTCGTCTCTTCATTACAAAAACTCGAAGGTCATGAAGTGCTCAGATAATCTCACCAGTAAGCTGTGAATAGAGGTGTTGCTGTGCTCAGCAGCATCTCCCAACAGCAAGCATGGCTGTGAACTTCACCATTGAAATTCAGACAATGAGGCAATACTGAAATTCCGGTGTAGTATGCCGACCATTTTCGTACTAGGTACATAACCTCTGTCGCAGACAACTTAAATTGAATGCTTGGGTTAAGGTAGCTGTTTCAAGATAAAATTAGGCTGAGAAGTTAACACCATCCAGAGTTTGAATGGGGTGTCAGATGGCAACTCAACAATTCACAGACGGCACCTCAGACTGTTGGCAGGATAACTCTTTTGTCTTTATTCAAAGCGCAAATCACCAGTCTCCCATGCACGAATTCTGTGCAGGAGATACAAAAGAATGACACCTCCAGAGCCTTGTATGTCAAGAGCAGTATGGAACTCGTCATGACGCATTGCTTGGAGCGACCTCCCACTACAACTGATGATACTGATCGCTAGCCATATAAACCTGGCTCGCTCTGTAAAGCCAGTGTTACCGAAGTAACACATGATTCAATCTTACATCTCCAAATGTTTGTCATCTGCCCAATCAACCACAACACGTTAGAATCATCCTTTCAATGACGAGGAAACAGACTTAGCCTTAATCTTGTGGACCTGACCTGTCCAATGGACCAAAAATTGCGGCGATAACAGCACCAGTCCATTGAAACGATCACGCAAGCATCGTCCACAACTCAGATGCACGAAGTTCCTAAATAGTTCATCTTGTCGCATATGCTTGTGACACACCAAATCTGAAAACACAGCTTACGACCTACACAGGGAGGACGCAGACACCATACCAGTGGTGCCCATAGGGGTTGACAAACTTCGACTTGTGAGCCTCCTTTGCTGCAAAAGGAACAAAAGAAAGAGGTGTAAGAAATGATGAGCATGTTAATATTCATCAAATATGCGAAACCCACCAAATATGTTATCAAGCATAGCCTATCAATCATAAAACAACCGTTTTAGAGGAAGAGACTAACTGCTAATGCAATATCGGCCCTGGCGACAGAAACTTGCAAGAGCACGGCACACTTCAACCCTTAGTGTCTGAACACAGCCTATCCATTCCCACTCGCACTCCAAGGAAAATCAAGAAACCACTTCAGACTCAACTCAGACACCTGACATCAAAAACCTAGCAACCAGCCCCTTGAACTAACACAGTAAGTTACAGTATTCCGAAACTCTAAAATCGCAACAACTGCTTGCCGGTGCCTAGCTAAACCAAGAGTAGAGAAAACGAAAAGAACGCCGTCCAAACCTCGAAGAACGCCGCAATAATTAACCCATGAAACTAGAATTGAAGTCGAACTGCTCCAAAACCCTAAGATCAGACAAAAATCGAGACAACTGCTTGCCGGTGGCCAATCTAAACAAAAAGAACGCCGCGAGTTGGAGTCAAAGAAGACCAAAAAACCGAAGATCGGACAACTGATCGACTAGACTAGAACGTGAAGGATAGGACGGCAAGGAGAATGCAAGCTAGAGGAGAAAGGACTCACGGTCGAGGCTAGCGGACAGCTTGGCGACGAGCGTGAAGGTGACGGCGAAGCCGACGACGAACGGCCAGTTGCGCTTGGCCTCGGCGACGAACACCTGCGAGAGAGGTCGGCCAACCACCGGCGCCACCATCGCGGAGGCTTGAGTATACGCGAAGTGAAACCCTAGATGGCGAGGAGCTCAAGCAAACGCTGCAAAACACTGCGAAGCACAAGCTCACCGGAATTCCGAGTTCGTCTTATGCCACTTTTTCGGCTCCACACGCAACTTTCTTTTTCCCAAAGTCCAAACTCTTTATATGTTAAGTGTTGAGATAGGATGATAATCCAACTCCCAGTTCATCCTCCTACATTACAACCGAGGTTTAGGTAAAGTGTTTCTATTTCCGCTCAAAGTAAAGTGGGCTTGTGTTAACTCTAAGTTAACTCCACCTTCTATGGTGGGAGGAGAGTATAAAAGGCAACTCTTCCACAGAGTTGAACACACTTCTCCATAGCTATATATATTCATGTTATTTGCTCTCTCTCTCTGGCATCCCCTCATATGTTCTTCTTCCTTTTCTCTCAACATTAAGGTAAGCCCCATAACCAACAAAAACCCATAGCCAATGCCTGTAAAATTGGGGTATATCCAACTCTCTTCCATCCCATTTCCACCAACTCAGCTCCAAATGGAGGTTTGCTATTAGTCAAGACCCTTACTTTTGGTCGTTGGTTATGGAGGTTACCTATTGTTGGCCACCCACTAAACATGGTTGCACTGTTTGAAAATTCATAACTAATTCAATTTTCATTGGAAAAATATGAAATCACTTGGGTTGGATTTTTAATTCTATTGGCTATCACTGAAAAATAATAGTATAATTATCTCTTCTCTATGTATATGCTCATTCCTTAACTTGTCGATTTTAGGGGGCCTTACCTTACCTCTTTAACCCTTTAACCCTTTTCAGGCTTCCTGACTTGGATTTGTAGAACTCTTGGAAAAGCTAGCAATACAACACAACATACATCAAATACACTAAAATATAGTGAATACAATGCCACATATTATGTTGTATTTCACACACATGCACATTGATTTTGGTCTTAAATTTTGATTAAACTTCGTGTCGTGTACAACCGCATCGTGCCAAGATGACATCGTGCTAATCAGGTGAGAACGCACAGTTAGAGACAACTCGAGAGTAACGGTGACATAACCACCACCGTTACCTCTATAAAACAATAATACAATGCACACTTACATACTTTCAGCAATCCAGACTTGGGGAAAAGAAATAAATGACCCATGACCTCGTACACCAAGAAGTAGTAAGCGGTCTCCAAGTACCCCTTTACTCGCCCCCTTCGCCCGTGCTGAAGCCCCTTTCACACCGACGAACCACACAGTTTACATGTAAACTGAATGATAATCGTGAATGAAAACCTCTCAAAACCATAGAACCAATGTCATCTACATGAAAAGACGCTAAAAGACTTAACAAACAAAGGGTAGGCCGGGTGCAAGTAGAGCCCCATCATTAATCGCCTCTAACACATTTTTAATGCTAGACTTTGTCCACTCAGACCCTCAACGTGCTAAACACTCAGGACAAGACCATTGATCCACTGGTACTTCCAACAGAGGTGGAGTTAAGCATTCTAAATGCCACCCCGTAGAACATAAGTCACAAATAACCATAGTGGTTGTCCTTTTGGCACTACCACACAACCGACAACGTAATCCAGCAGAGATGTGAGAGAGACCAGAGTGTACTGTCCCATCAATGTGTGGCAAGTGGCAAGGTGCACAATTACGTGTGTGATCCTTCCACTTCTTGCCATCACGACCCTCCAACACTAACACCCCTGAGTCCTTCACCTCTCGAACTCTCAAGATTACCCTTCCTGCTGTCACATCCAAGGTGGTGGGCGCTGCTTGCTGCAAATACACATAGTCTCCAGGTGTGAAACGCCGCACCTGCGGTCGATAACCACCTCCCCGTATTGTAGCATAGCGCAATGTATCCCGATGTTGAGCAATGGAGAGGTTCTCCAATGCCATAGGCATCACCCTTTTGAACAACTCGGCACGTTGCTCACACACTTGAGCCCACGTGTCTGGATTGTCCATGTTAGCCAACACGGTGTCAGCATCTGCTTAAAAAGCCTTCGGTAAAACCGGGTGCCTTCAAAACAATAGATAGTAAGGTGAAAAAGATGCCAAGGATGTCTGTTTGCTATTCCTCGAAGTAGTGCGATGATCAATCATCGCTTGCTCACACAACGTCTGAAACTCACCCAAGAATTCTCTGCCTTGGTCTGTAAGTACCTCTGCTGGAGCTCCAAAGCGACTCAGAACACGGTCAAGAAATGAATATGCAGCTCTCTCACTAAACTTATCAGGTAATGCCACTAACTCTACCTATTTCGAGAAATACTCGATGATTACCAACACATATTTGTTGTGTCGAAGTGTCACTGGCAATGGACCTGCAAAATCCAAGCTCCATCTATATCCTAAGCCCATAATTGGCAAAGGTTGTAACTGAGGCATTGGAGCGTTAGAAGACGCTCGTACCCGGTCACACACCATACACCGAGCCACTAAAGCTTGCACTTGGGATTGCATTCCACGCTACCAATAGTGAATCTGAAGTAGACTATAAGTCCTCCGCACTCCAAAGTGTCCAAGGTCCTCATGTGTGTCTTTAATCAGTTTCACTCTTTCTATTCGAGTTGGTACTACCTTCTTAGTACCATCTGGCCACACTCTCACAAGGTGAGTCCTCTCCCACACAAACCTCTTAGCTCGTTGTAGAACCCTATTTCTCTCCTTATGAGACCATGAAGCCACCGTCTCTCCAACTTGCAAAAACTGCATCACATTCGTGTCTTCGTGAATATCTCTGGCGCCCCCAGACTCCTCACCTCCATTCTCATCTACTATGGTCATAGTAGCTTCCCCGGTGGTGTCTCCATTCAATGCCAATATTCCCAGAAAACCCGAACAATGCCAACCTGGCAACGGGTCGGTTTCACCCTCAGTATGCCACCTAGCACCTGTATCATCCTCTTGGTTTGGAATTGGATTGCGGCTAAGGCCATCTGCATCCATATTAACCAAACGTGTCCTATGAACCACCTTGAAGTCATACTCCATCAACATCAAGGCCCACCGTGCCAATTTTCCTGTCAATTTATCAGACTCCATCAACCATTTCAACGGCTAATGATCTGTAACTAACAGAAATTCGTTACCGTAAAGATAACACCGAAAATGAGCAATTGCCCATATTGCAGCCAAGCATTCCCCCTCATACGAGCTATACTGAGCCTCAGCATTGTTGTTGGACCGGCTGGCATACGCAATCACAAATTCCTTGCCATCATCATCCATTTGCGTCAATACTGCACCAATCCTCAACGAGCTCCAATCTGTGTGTAGCTGGTATGTCATTCCTGCTATAGGCCTCCGAAGTATTGGTGCTAATGCCAAACGGTCTTTCAATTGTTGAAAGGCCGCCTCTTGCTCATCTCCCCAGATCCAAGGTTGATCATTCCTTGTCAACATGGTTAATGGTTTGGCAATGGCACTGAAAATTTTGACAAACTTTCTATAATAGTTACACAACCCCAGAAATGCTCTCAACCTACTAACATCTCGTGGTCTAGGAATAGACATCACTACTTCCACTTTGCTAGCTACCACACCTAATCCACTCGGATAAATCATGTGGCCAAAATACTCAATGCGATCAAAGTAGAATTTGCACTTACCAGGGTGCAACTTTAATCCATGAAGCCTCAATCTAGCAAAAACCTCCATCAAGTGTAGTCTATGTTGTTTTCGATTCCTGCTAAAGACAATGATGTCATCAATATAGCATCTCACGAAATTCAACCCCGAGAATACTCTGTCCATGACTCTTTGAAATTCTGCAGGAGCATTCTTCAATCCAAAGGGTAGAAACTTCCATTGAAACAACCGGTCCTTCCCATCCCTGTCAATGCCCCTGAACGCGGTTTTCTCCTTGTCTTCCTTTCTCAATCCAATCTGGTGGTATCGAGAGCGTAAATCCAACGTACTAAACACCTTGGCATGGCCAATGGCCTCAAAATTCTCCTCAGGAGTTGGCATTGCATAACGGTCTGACTTAGTGAATTTATTAATTCTCCTATAGTCACCACACATCTTTTTCTCAGTCCAATTACCATAAATGTCCTTCTTGGATGGCATAACCGTTGCTGATGCATACTCACAATCTGGAGGAGCCAACTCCACCAATCCTGCAGCCATCAATTCTTCAGTGCGAGCACGAATCATCTTCCGCTCCATGTCGTTGTACTTGTATGGCTTTCGATAAATTGGTGCTTCGTCGGTTAAGTTCATACGCACTTCTTGCCCCTTCAACACTCCCAAATCATGTAAACTGAAAGCAAAACAATCCAAATACTCCTTCAGGAACTCATGTTCCTCAACCTCCACTGCTCCATCCGCCAGGCCTACTCTTGATTTCCAAGTGTCCTTAGTCACCACCTGCTTCGGTTCCTTTGGAGCAGGGTTTTCCACCCTTGGTTGCTATTGAATCCCCAGTGAAGGAGACTCCCCTCCTTCCTCCTCAATAACACTCCCAAGTCCTTCCAATTGGCCCAATTTATCAATTTCTTCCATGTGAAGAACTGTGTGTTCTTCCAAGAAGATCTTCTCCACAACATCTTCCAAATCCATCCTCTGGTTAGCCAATCTGTTCCCTTCACTCCAATTCTCCCCTCCGTAGTGAAGATCTGATGCCTTGGGGGTCGCAAAAATATTTGCGTTATCCCACATGTTCCATGGATGAGGTGCAGAGGCCCTCTCGCCCCAACCACCTTGTTTGTCACCCTGACAGAGGCAAGTGGTTCTCCTGCCGCCCGCAATTCATAATAACCCATGTAACTCGTCAAAGTAGAAGCTAACCGCTTCTGTTCGGCAACCACTAATAAAACAATCCAAGTCAAGCAATTTAAGTTCATGGCCTGACCAAGTAAAAATAGTCTCTGTGGTTCTGAAATCCCAGGCACATCGGTGGTGCCAGTGGGAAATCCCATGGCTCTCTCTCTCTCATCTGCATTGGGTTCTATCATCTCCTGAGACACTGAATCCCAAACAAGTCCAGGTCCATTATCCTTGAAAGCATAAGACCTTGCAAAACTAACCAACGTGGGCAAGGCCCTACGTGGTTCCCCCTTGCGGTTAACCACCGCTAATGGCGCCTGGTCATCGTGATACACGCGCCGTGGTGTCCTGTGAGGATCCAAAATGTCACTCACATACATATCTGGGCGTTTAATACGACCCACCGCGGACAGTAGCAATTCTGCTGGTGCCAGGTTTGTCCACCACAAGCGTGGTCTATGTGCCTTGGACCCTACTGCAGCCGCATCAATTAACACTGGCAAACCCAGAGTCTGATGGATTCGATGCATACTCTCGAGTGTCCTGGACCTCGAACTGCTCACCACGGGCACGTTCTCCACAATATAACCAGGCGGTTGCCTCTGAGAAGTCTGAAGCAATCGAATCACTCGAATCATGTCAAAGAACCTGGAAGAACGGGAATCCTTTAACCCATTCTGATTGCCTGCCATAGACATGCCTTGGTAAGGCCATCCTGCAATGACAAGGTCCACAGGGCCCACACGGTGAATGTCATCATCTGACAACAGAGAAATATCACCCACTAGAGTAGAGAAAGAGGTTTTGATGGCACTAGTGGCCAACAATTCTGGAAATTGAGTCCTCAGTCTCCGTGTGTGACGTTTGGCCACATGTCTTGCTGCTTCATCCACATCCACGTAAATGTAGCGCTTAACCTTGATCCCGGCTTGTAAAACAGCTGCCAGACCTGTGCCAATTCCTCCAAAGAGCTCCAATAATACGATACCATCCATTGGTGCCTTCCAATGGATGGTAGCAGTGTCTAACGGAGGCCCCATGTCTTGATCAACTCCAGTCACCTGTTGCATCTGTGGTAGCAAGGACTGTTGCCATGCTTCTTCCACTACTAACTCCGCAGCCTTCCTCAACTGGGTGGTGTTACTCCATGCCGCCTCAATCCCAGGTCTATATCCTTCTTCTTCTCCACCACTCGTGTTGCCCATGTAGCCATCCACATTCTCTGAAATGTGGTCAACCATAGAAGGATCCTCAAAACCTGTCTGAAACCATGTAGGTTTCATGTTCATACATCCAGAGAAGGCAAACACGTCAGCTAAGTTACCAGTAAGAACTCGAACAAATCGAGCTGGCAGCTGAGCCTTCTGCCCATCTCCTGCTTGCCATCCTGGTCTATAGCTTGCTGACTCCTCCCAGAAATCCAAGGTGAATCCCATAGGGTATAGCACCGCCGAGCCCACCAAGACGTCATACGACTTGGCCTCAGTAACGATCGCCTTCACCTTCATAAAACTGGCATCTGCCACATCACTTTGGTTGAGTTGTAAAACTAACTCAGCCCTTGTGATCCCTGTGGCGTGCTCTGTACCCCCCATGGATGTGTTAATGGTCCAAGGACACTTCTCCAAAGTATCTCCAGTTAATCCCAACCCCTCCATAACAGACGCTCCCAGCATCAAAGGTTGAGCTCCCGAATCCAGAAGCACACGTCAAGGTACAAATATCTTCCCCTTAGGCCCAACGAGTTGGAAAATACCTTGGGAATTATCAACCACTACCACACCAGGGGTAATGGATGATCTCTCAATCGCAGGTCTAGCGGCCATTGTCTTCACACGCATAGCTGCTGAAAGCAGCCCCTCCACGTTGTCACTCTGGCTCTCCTCTGCTTGGATTATCTCTGTCTTCAACACATTAACCCCCGTAGAGTTATCCAACTCACACATTGAGGCCACACTTTTGAAAACCTCTGCCACACTGAAGCCATCCTATGACAACATCTTAGCAGAAAATAACGAGGCTTCCCACACGGAAGTAGTTGCCTCCATAAGTGCTCCAGAACCTCCTATGAGTCCTCCAGCTCGTGGTAAGGCTCGTGTGGGTGTCGCCACTGGTCGTGGTGGAGGAACCATGGACGACGTGGGTACCATCTCTTCTAACGTGAAGGATTGTGGCAACCTGGCTTGTCGGTTATCTTTTCCATGGTGTGGATCAAGAGTCGGAGTAGCTCCACGTGGAATATCCTTAGAAACTGGAGTATGGCTCCGTGTGAGAGCATAGGCCTCCTGTGTGCCATCCTTGATGGCAAGTGCCATGCCACTCAACATAAAATCTCCAAATTCATCATCCATTGAGCTAAAACCGCCCCCAGCATGAAAACTGGGAGTAACCTGAGGCTTGCTACCTACCACATTGGTACTGGCACTCATAGCTTCCATCTAGGCCTCCAACTCGGCGAATTTGGCCTTCCAGCTCTTCTTCTCCCCTCCAGTGGTCTTGGACTCCTTGTCCTTGCCTCCTTTAGCTCCCTTGCTCCCCGTGGGCTTCAACTCTGGATGGAGCTTCCAGCAACTGGCCTCTACATGCCCTTTGGCACCACAACCCGAGCAAGAACCTCTAGTCTGAGGTGTAGAAGTCTTACCTTCCTTGCAATCCTTCCTCTGATGTCCTGGCTTCCCACATTTGAAGCACAAGGCACCAGATTCTGTAGTATATGAAGGAATGGCCACCTTGGCCACCTTAACCTTCTCTGGGACCTTCTCTTCACGTTTGAAAAAACCCATGCCTGCCTTCTCTTCCAGTAAGTTTATCTCAATTCGCTCCGAAGTCTCAAAAACAAACCGTAGTGTCGTGGGTACTCCCAATCGCAACGCCTCATTGCGAACCAAGGTCTTCAACTCCTTATCCAGGATACTGTACCAATGTTGCACTGCCTGTTGTTCTGTAACTCCGTGAGTGGCTGAGATTAGTCTCCTTAATCTCGCATGAGCCTCTCTCAGAGACTCGTCACCTCCACGTGTGAAGGAACGCAGGGCCTTCATTTTATCCGCCCTTTGTCCTTGGTAGTCTCTATGGAGTTGCACGAAAAATCCCACGGTGGGAATGAATGGAGGTGGATGATTTACTAGTACCTCTGGCTGCTCTATATCCTCCGTTGAGCTCGTGCCTTCCTCCATCTTCCCCTTGGACAAGAGTGGGGGTGTCACCCTCGGTGCTCCACCGAACACGTCCACGTAATTCGGTGCATAGAAGTCCCTCCAGGCCATGATTTCGGTGAAATGAGCCGCCTCGAACTCTCCGTAGTCTGCCAGTGGTGCTCCCTCCAGACACCCAAATAAGGTTCTCCACACCATGTATGGATTGAAGTTGGAGTTACGTGACTTCTGGAGTTCACACCACATTGTGAACTCCCTCTTGAAGTCATCGACTTCGATGGTGTCCGTGGCACCTGAAAATCTTCGTACCCCTCTTTCCCCACCTCCATATGGTGAAGCCATTTCCTCCCAATCAAAGTATGATTGGTAAGGCTTTGTGGGTAACTCTGGGACCTGAACACTCACATGTGGGCCTTCTAGAAATTGTTCCTCTTCTACCACAGGCAAAACGCAGTCCTCAGACTCTTTTGATTGACCACGAATTTCAGACAACACTCTCTCACTAGCATCTACTGAGAAAGGGGTGTTTCTACGCGTAATCCCGGGACCCTTCCAGTTCTCCAGATTGCTAGTTTTGTGATCTACTCGAACAACTGCCAGGCTTCATGGCTCCCTCTCATCTGTGGAGCATAGATCGTAGGTGTGACTTCCCAGTCCAATAACTCTAACGTAAGAGTATCCCACACACTCGAGGCACGCTCTTGCCACGTATTAACCTCCCACTGCCACGTAGTGTAGAATAAAAATCCTTCGCTCTCGAACTCGGTGAAAATGAGGGAGAAGGTGGGTAACTGGATTCTTGAAGAGAAGTCCTCGACCTCTACACTATATCTGGATCCAGAATTCCGTAGAACCACGGCCTTACCTCCAATCACTAAGTCTTCGACCCCCACTCGCCCACGAGTACGGTACAGCGGTGCTGGAATTTCCTCCTTTGTCCGAAGTGAACGAATCTTCTGGACCCCACCTAGTGAAGTCCAATACTTCACTGATTCTGCACTCAACACCTTCGTGCCTGGTTTGTGCAAACTCTGAGGCCCCGAGCGAGATTTTGCTATGGGAGAAAGTTCAAAGTCCCCGTGGCTACCACTTGCTGTGGCTGGGGAACCTTTCACTCGTAAGCTCTGCAAACAATTGATCAAGGTGTCCAACACCTCGCCATCAATTTCCACCTTCGGCCCACTAGCTCTCTCGGGTTTCTTAGACTTACCTTTTCCCTCCATGGTCCATAATTTGAGAATCGAATATCCTTGAAATTCTCAAACCATATTAATAGAGTCCCTGCAAAGTGCTACGAATCCACTTTTCCCTCCACGAGTTGCTATGAGTATAAAATCATCTTTCAACCTCATGGTAGTCAATGTTGGTATTCGGGTAATCTCATACAAAAACCCTACTTAACCTCATACGGGTATGGCAACCACTAATATGGTCCCAGTCTCGGTTATCAACCCCCACAGCCGGTCATCAACCCGACTGCTAGTTATCAACACGACTGCAGGTCATCAACCCCACACCCAGTCAACAACCAAGGGGCCGGGTTTAAACCAAGCACCGGATATCAGTCGCATATACGAGTGTCACTAATCCAGGTGGGTATCATCACAACACCGTGTTTCTACACCAGTATCAGGGTAACAAGTGTAAATGCGGATAAGGGTATCAATCAAAACCGGGTATAAGCTCAAATCGGTTATCGTACCACACCCGGGTATCAGCTCTTCCTGTCGGGTATCTCTCACTTGTCCGGGTATAAACCCACAAACCCGGATATCAACTCACAGGCCCGGGTACAAACCCTGCCCCGGGTATCCACTCTACCCAAAGTATAAACACCTGCCCGGTTATCGAATCATAACCGGGTATCAGCCATCAACCAGGGTATAAGCACCAGAACCGGGTTTCAAGAGTATCGGGTATCAGGCGGACAGGGTATTAGAACACATGCGGGTACCAACCACTAATCCGGGTATCAATAACATTACCAGGTTTAAGCAAGAACATGGTATAAACGGACAGGGTATCAGATCCTACCCATGTACCAACCCTAACCGGGTACGATCCCTGCTGCGGTTATCAACCCTGAAGATCGGGTATCAGCTACAGTGTCGGGTATCAACTGCGGTACCGGGTATCATACCCACTGCCCCGATTTTGACATGTCCTGGATATGAGCATCCGAACCGGGTAGCGGCATAAGAACAGGATATAATCATAGGCACCTGGGTATCCTGGAGGTAACCGGATATCAGCAAGAACCAAGTATCAAGCAGCACCGGATATCATGTGGAAGACCGGGTACCAGGCTCGCAGCGGGTACCAGCCTCACACCAGCGGGTACCAGCCTCGCACTAGGGTGTCAACTCTCACAGGGTGTCACTCCTAAGCCGGGTATCAATACCTCAACGGATATCAGCCCAACCGGGTACTATCCTCACCGGGTACCTACTCACCGGGTACCAGATACGGTTATCAGGATATAGGAGGGGAAGGATATCTCCAAAACCGGGTAAGGAATCAGTAGCCGGATGTCGATAGCAATGTCCAGGTAGGGTACTGGCAGGTAGGGATTATATGTCTGTGCCGCTTCTGTGTGCTGTCTGCGCCGCGTCCGTACACACAGACCCCGTGTCTGTGTGTGCTGAATCTCTCGCCGCGTCTGCCTCTGCACAAATCCCTCACCTCACATAATTACTCCTTTATCGGTCCTTTCCTCACCCACATCAAGATCCTAGAGCGCACTCACTCCGAAGCCCACCGAAAATCCTTTTCCACTCGCTCACTGCTCTACTGCTTGCTCTTGATGCGAACACAGTGCCTATTGCTCCGAACGCGGACACACTGCCACTCTAACCCTGAATCAAAACGCGATTGCCAACGACCTTGGGATCTACCACAACAACCACGAGTACCACCAGCGTCGTACCCAAGTAAGCCGTGACATTCGGGAATCATGTCACCCAACCATTCAAAGTGCTTGAGGTGACCAATGTGGGAACCAAGTCTACGCCTGCTGCACTACTACACCAACTCCCTCGTCACTGTTCCAACCGACACAGACGCCAAGTCCGAGATCCACACACAAAAGTTAAAGACCAAGTCCCACAAAACAGCACCAAATTCCAACGACCTCAACTCCAGTCTACACACAATAACTGCTACCCCGACTCCTCCCTTACTCTCACTTTCTCTCGCAAACTCCAAGAAACTCGTCACATTCGGAAACCATGTCGCCTACTGCCGCCGAGGCTAAGGGAGAGCGCGCTGTGAACAAGACCGGGCGATCAGGTTCCCGTGAGAACCCTCCCCGAACAGCACTCCGTCATCCAATTTCGCACGTTCTTCCTCGGCGATGCCCGTTGCAATCTCATTGCCGCAGATCGCCGCGTCCACACCGCTTTCGCAAGCACCAGGTTTGACCGCTTCCCCGCAGAGCCTCTCAACGTCAACAGGCTCCTAACAAAGTGGATCTATTTTTTCATCCTCGGATGACGACAAGTCAACGGATCTTCATCCGTGTGTAGTGGAAAGTCACTCTCCACCACCTCTTCTAACCTTATCTAATGAACCTCATCCATCTTCTCTAAGTATGCTTGAGGTTTTGCAACAAAAATTTCAGCACTAAAACATTGCTCAAAAACACCCTAAACACAACATTCTAAGGGTTTTAAGTGTCACTAAATCACTAGGAATACACTCATATCTTAGTGATGATCTTTCTCAAGTAATAAATAAGTAGAAAATACTCATAAACTACACATAGTCAAGCCAATGCCATTCTTAAAGAATGGTCGCATAATAACAATGAAGTTCAAGAAGTGCACGCACGCACGCACTCTCTCACTCCATCACGTGGGAGACTCAACTTGAGAAAGATGAGTCTCCCCACACTACACGTGGAGGTCATTTGGACTCCAAGTCCCAAATGAGGTGTCAAAAGACACCACCAAGGCCCTAAAAGTCAAATAACACTAATACTAACTCTAATTAACAACTAAAGCTAGCATCTAGGGTTTCCTTGGGCCATTTAACCTCCTAGTTGGTTTACAACGCGTAAACCAACCTCCACAAACCCTCCAACACGTCGAACCTGACATTCGTCTTTGAAACATTCTTCATTGTTTTGTGATTGTTGATCTCCCTCTCCTCACATACAAAACTTCTGCTTTGATTCGTACAAGGTTGGAACATTTTTGTATACAATCAAGTAGAATTAAGCAAAAAAATCACCTATAATTGCATATAAATATTTTCTTCACATATGATATGTCAATGTGAAGCTATCAACCTACTGCACATGTGAACGACTCTTATTCAAAGTAAAAAAAATCTTGCAAGAATCTATTAATGGTTAAAGTAGTACGCCCAAAAAAATCCATTGTTTTCACTACCAATATACAATAACTTTAAACACTATAATCTATTCCATCAACCGTTGGATGTTGTGCAAAAATTTTCCAAAGTTCACGTCATGGGTTAAGGTCAATTTTGTAAGGTTAGATATTAATATTAGGCATTGTATTCCATCAAAATCGGTTTCAAAGAAAAAAATTAGCAAAATTCTTGGTTTTCCAAAAACAGGTCTTAGGTCGTAAAGGGTTGACGCCAATCGACCATACATGGGTCGTTTTGGGACACAATCCTTCAATAGGAAGCGCTACAGGCCACCTCAAAGGAAAAATTAGACCATGACTTAGGGGGGTTCACATGCGGATCGTGGACTGACCTATGTCGAGGATCAAACTATGTAGAGAGGCCAAGTTGTCGAGTTGGAAAAAAATATTAAAATGTGTAATTTGCAGAGTTTGGATCCTTATAGTGTGAAAGCCCGAGGGACCGAGTTAAGAGGCCGAGACCCATACCATTTGGCAAATTCCAAGCCAATCTCTACGCCTTATGGGTCTTACTTTTATGAAATTTTCCTTGCTCACATTTCCTAGCCATGGAGTCTACAAGGGAACACATTTATGGTAAAAGAAAATCAAGAAAATGGTCAAAATGTTTATTACACAAAAAATTCCAGCATAAGCACCAATACAGAAAAATTCAGGTAAAAAATTTAGGTGAAAATTGAATAAAAAAATTTCACGTAAAAAAAGTTGGACATAAAATCTGGGTAAAATATGTTACTATTTTATTGTGACAGTAGATATCTTGTCTAATCTTAATATTTTAATGAAAATAATGTTTGGCACCTTGGCAAGAGTTTGGTCCGAACGAGAATAGAAACCCAAACTTCTCTTGAGGGACCGAACTCTTGGTGCCAAAACCTCCAAAAAGTATTGTCATGTAGACATTTTAGACGCCCTTGGCCAATCAACCCTTGGTCCGTGTGTGAAAGTTGGGAGGCCGACCAAGGCTCATTTTGAGGCTCTAGACCAATCGAATTGCAAGTAGCTCTTGGCCTCTCGATCCTTGGTCCGTGTGTGAAACCTCCCTTAGAGGTGGAGGAAGATGGGCATCTATTGAGACCATTGCCTCCGCAATCAGTACAAGCATCGCCGAGCTACAATGATTTCCGTAAAATGAATTCTTAGATCCTCACTTGCCAAAAAAGCTCATTGGCCTTAAGGGGTTAAGTGTTAGAATCTCATATATGTTATGAAAATTGTGCTCCCTAAAAATTTACACTCTTAAGTGCTATAGACTATGTTAAGTGTTATGACATGTCTCGCTTCCTACTTCATTCATTTTACTTGTATAAGTGTTAAAGTTGGAAAAATTGGACAAATCTAGGGGTAGTAAATAGGAGTAGGTGCAATAAAATTGTTTGTGTAGAATGGAATTTAGGATCTAGGGTGACTTTTTTGGATGAGAACCAGACTAGTGGATGAAAATTGGTCCAATGGATGAAAATATAAATGTTACTAATTACTGAGATCGAGTTTTAGAAGTGTTATATGTTAGAACACTATATGTGTTAGGGTTTTCCTACTCCCAATATATAACATATAATGAGTTTGGACTATGTAACAATACACCATTCTGTGAATATAGCGTGGACCAGAGTAATTTGAGATTATGCACTAATTAGAAATTTACACGCAATTGTTGACTAACACAAACTTGCTTAGAAACGAATGCCCAATGAGAACTTGACATGCATGTGCTTAATGTAAACAACTGTGGGGATTCACATCAGTAATAAATCGACACTATATTTAGTTAACAATGTAATCATTTGGAAAAGAGCATTAGACTTTTATCATTTAAGGACAAGAGGCCCATTAATAGGTGGTCACTTTTGAAGTAAATTGCGAGTAGTAAGATAGTGAGGAGGAGGCCATCGGCATCTGGTATGTGTGGGCGAGTTTTCTCTACCGACCATAGGAAACTTGCATTGGACCATCAACGTTTTCAACGAAAGGTGTATACTCCTCATACAAATACATTGTCCTCCTTAACCCCTAAAGGCCCAATGTCCCCTCCCCAAGGACATTTCAAGTTTGAATGAGGTCTCACGCTCTCAAAATTTGCGCATGGTTTTCTAAGATTTTTTTTTATTGAAAGGGCACTTTTTATTAGCTTCCCGTAGACATAGTTTTTTTTGTAGAAATCCAACTTACAGTTCAAAAGTTACAATTTTTTTTCAATAACATATACAAATGGTGCAGTGGTTTTCTATGACATATAACAAATAGTGTAGCAAAACTTTAATTAGTTAAATTCAATAGGGATTTGAGTTACTGTCCATTTTTTTAAAAAACATTCCTATTGGAAAAAATGTGGAAATTTTTGCATCTACTGTACGGATTTTTGAATTTCAAAAATATGAGAAGGGTATGTCATATGCAAAACATGAAGTGTATTGTTAATTCTCAAAACATAGTTGTATTGCAAGATTTTTAAGGACATCTTCTACCCCTCTTCTACTTCTTAAATTTGGTGCACATGTGCCTAATATGATCCTTTTTAAGTTAAAATTAGAAAATTATGGATCATAGTGCAAAAAGTTGCCATAGAAGGTGGTCAAAGTTCGTTGAAGGTGTTTAGTATGACCTCATAAAGAGTTTATGTCTCACTTCAAAGGCTGATAACTTTTAATCCGTAAGGTCAAACTGAATAAAAATTTGACGACACATACTTGCACAATCTTAGTACACGATACTATGGTTAGATATGTAAAAATTGTGTTTATTCGCATTTTGTGTTGAATGCATTCAAACCAGGAGTTTTGAGTGAGTTTGGGTGCAAAAATGTTGCGGGCCTTTAGGGGTTAAATGGGTTACAGCAAAAAAAATCTGAAATAGTTTTGGCCGAAAATCACATATTACTATGCGTAGCGCTTTTTGATATCGAAGTTGGAGCAACCCAAAATTGTTTTTCCAAGCCAAATGGGATCTAAAATCACATTGTATACCAAAGAAAAGTATGTTGAAAGATGAAAATTCAAGAATGGAGCTCAGTGACTAATCCTTAAATTCAATGGAACGATAAAAATTCTTAAAATGATACAAATTTAAAAGCCCAAAATCCATCAGAGCCTGAAAGTGCGCTAGAGACTATGTAGTATTTATCATGAGTTGGGTTTAATGGCCCCCTTTGTCCAATGCTAAGGGCTAATGATGTGTAAATTGGAGAAGGGCTGTCATTCCAGACCGACACACGGATGACCCAAAACCACCCTAGACAATAAACCTCGCCCTAGCAATTATGAGTGGCGGACCCTCCTCCAGCCTTGTTTCATAGCTTAGGAGGCATGTGGCACTTTTTTAGAAATTTTGAGTTTATTTTTAGAACCAACGACCCCCTAAACTAAGACATTTTTTTAATATATTTTTTTATCAACAATTTAAAAATAGGGGGCTTTTTGCCCCACCTATGGGTGCTCACTTGTCATTAATACGAGGGCGAGGTTTATCATTACAACAAAACCACACTCACTAGGTTGAGAACTATGATCACGCCATTCATGATGCAATTACAACGATTGATCTTGCCACCCCTTTCTTGTGATGTTTCGGCCTATGGCCATGGATTTGTCTCACTTGGCCAACTCACATGTGATGGATCCAAGATCGAACATGACTGTGACATGTGGGTCCCATACTATGTGTCAACATGGCAGCAAAGAAGATGTCATAGCGTAGATGGTGCCAAGAGCTAGTGGCCTCCTCCTTTACTGGCTCTGTACTTTGTTGTCATTGGAATTTGAAGTTCATGTTGTAAAGACTATAGTGTAACTCGAATCTGATGTGCTTCTTGTGGGAGGGTGGCGTGCCTATGAGAGAGGTTTAAGTCATCCAACCTTAATCGGGCGAGATGTCTAGGTCTAATTAGACATCTCGCCCGATTAAGGTTGAATTATAACTCACTTCCTAAAATTTCGGAAATGGGGTGGGTGGGTGGTGGTTTTGATCCACATTAGATTGTTGGTTCTGGGGTTCGTGGTGGTGATAGGTCATCCAACCTTAATCGGGCGAGATGTCTAATTAGATTATCGAGCACACTCCATCTTGCCTCACTTGATGACTGAAAGGTCCACCTCGGCTCCATTTGCATTGATTGACCGCATGACATTGTCTCAAGATAGTTTCATGTCCAACATAAATAGTTTCCTTTCAAAGGCTCAGGTTGGATAGGCTCAAAAGGAACTAACAATGATTTGTTCATGACAGCATTACACAACTGATACAACTTAGAGTAGCATATGTATGAACTTGGAATCCTCTATATTCCGGTGGCTATGTGGGTATCTTTTAGATTGTGCAAATTGTACACAAGGTGGATTTTTGCATCTTCTGACACCTTTTATTCCTTGACATGTTATACACTTTCATGAATAATCATTTTCTGTGTAATGATAAGGAGATGTTTATTTCTCTTTGATTAGTCTTTGGTCTCCAAGTTGGCCTCATAGTTTGGCAATTTGCAAGACACAAAGACAAGGTTTTAATGGCGGTGTGACAAGGTTTTGATGACGGTGTGACTAGGTTTTGATGGCGGTTTTTATTTGTAAACTAGTGTTTGTTTCTTGTTCAGAAATTATGATTGTCATTGTTTAAGGCAATGGGAAATACCCACTTTTCCAATAGACATGCGGGATTAGAGAGGAAGGAACCTTGTACAAGGGTTGAAGACTACATTGCTTCTAAAGAAGAACTAAGAGATGTAGAGGTAGAGAAAACGATAACGTTGGCAGCTGGAGAGGGAGAGAAAAGAAGAGACAAGATTGTTCACTACTAATTCTAAAAATAGACACAAAGGCAATGAATTGTCTTCACGCTGTCATGATGGAAATTCTTCCATCATGTACATACAAGTATTAGTCTTTATATGTGTGGATTTTAATAAGTAAGGAGTTGGGAAAAGGGGTTGGTCGTGGTAAGAACCACGGTATGAGGATTTGGGCGAGTGTTAGCATTTAGGTGCTGCACCGCTCTTGTCACTGCTCAGGGGGGGTAGGTAGCGGGTTGACTGGTATTTTTCCTGTCTCACTAGCGAGCCAAGCCGTGGACCGCCGAACCACTCGACGGGCTCGATCGGGTTCGAACCCGGACCGGCGGCAGCCACTGACCACGACATTTCCAGCCAACCAAGTCCACGACTTGGCGATCAGGTTGTGCGAATCAACACCTTTATACGTCCGTACCATCAGCTATCTTACGATAAGTTTTATTTTATTTTTATTTAGTTATTTTTTTTACTTATCTTGTTGGTTGGAAGGTCTAAGTTTTTAGTCTTCCAATAAATAAAAGACTAGGGGATTTTATGTGGTTGAAAGTGGAAAGGATAAGAAAGTAATGAAGTACCTTGTGGGGTACTTTGGGTAGGGTGACATGGGCTGGAGTACCCACGTCCACTTGAGGTGGAAAAGTTGGAAAAGGAGATTCCTTAGTGAGTGTGTGTGTGTGTGTGCGGGTGAGAGAGCAAGGGTTTGGAGCAGAACTTTGACTGTATGTAGTTCGGCGAATTTTGTTTGCATGGAATTGAAAATTTGAGGGTTTGTTCTTTGTCTTTAAAGATTTCTATACTCGTTTCAAAAATTGAATTCGGAGTTATGTAGCAAAAGTTATGAAGGTTTGTTTTTCTGTGAAAATTCGAGGCCATCCATTGAGAGGCAGAGGTTTGACAAGCTGTAACTTTTGCTGTAGTTCGTAGTTTTCTTTGAGATTTGGAGGGTGTATGCGTCTCTGTCTTAGCTTTCTAGAAAGATATCACAATTGAAATTTGGAGTTGTGAGCAAGAAGTTATAGAGATCTGAATGAATAGGGGTAGGCAGAACTTTGATTGTCCATAACTTTCGGACAGTAGTTTAGATTGACTTGAAATTTGGAGGAGTGTTATTTGTCTGAATTAGTTTTCCAGAGAGCTATTACACTTAGTATTTGAAGTTTTGAGTCATCTGTGTCACTTGTTTGAAGGTTACAGCCTTGGTGAAACTTTTCCATTGTGTTTTTGAACACTTCTTTTGAGTTTCTTAGTGTTTTTGAACACTTGAAGACTTTGGAGTTGAAGGATGGAGGAATTGAAGACTTGAGGCTTGACTTGAAGAGAAGAGAAGATGGAGACAAGTGTGTTGTGGCTTGTGGTCCGATTCCTTTTTTTGTGATTCTAAGCCAGCTTTGGAGGCTAGTTGTATTTCAATTCTGTTCTTGTAAACTCTGTTGCGGCGAAGTGGGGTTAATTGCCCACACGGTCGTGTTTATGTCGTTCCCACCGGTGAGGCACGTTTGCTGGTCACCGTGGGTTTGAATTTTAGGAGCCAATCTTTCGGACGGTTTCAGCTTGTGGTCTGGCCGTCCCGTTTTACCCGTCCGAGGCCGTGGTTTCTTATCACCCACCTTTACCCTTAAACCTTTAGAGCCACCACAGGATAGGCCAACGGGGAGGAGTTTGAAGACTGAAGACTGAAGACTAGAGATCGAAGACCTGAAGATTTGAAGATACGATTGGATTCCCGAGCAAACAATCTCCAGTCGCAGCCAGATTCCCTGCGAATTCTCAAGGCGCTCCCTTCTCTACACGACAACGCAAACTATCTTGTGTAATGTTGGAGACCATGGATTTGTTTCATGTGTAAGATGCAAGCCCGTTCTACCAAATCTTTAAGGTTGAAGATCATGGAATGTTTTTTGGAAGATGAGTGCATATTGTCATTCCTTCTAAAGTATCATCATTGAAGACAAGATGCAATGGTTCAGTTTGAATTCTTAATGAATTTTCAACAAGAGTTGAAGGCCGTCAAGGGTGCTCAATCTACAGACATGCTTGCTAGGAAGGTTGTTCTTCTAGATGCAACTATATCTCCAATTGTAACAAACGCAAAATCTTTGTTTAGGGCTTTGAAGGTGAATCCTTATAACTTAAGGGTAGCATCGCAACACAAGAGTGTGTGTTTGGCTAACACTCCTTTAGCATTGGCAAAACAAACGAAGAGGCTAGTAGGTATGCCTGAAGATATTAAAGACATTGTAAAATGGTGGACTGAAGACACTTGCATAATTCCCAATATGAAGGAGATCGTGAAGAAGTGGATAGGGTTAAAGGTATACAAGAAACATTGCACCCACTACACCGTTCCCTGAATATAGTGTAGACTAGACTATTTGAAATTTCCTACACTAATTTCATTAAACACAAATTAAAGTGGTCCACTTCAATTTTCCATCCACATCAAATCATGTCCATTAGAAATAGTGTGGCTTGTTTCAAAATAAAAGACACGGGAATTGATGTGGATAAGTTTTTACAAGATGTACCCTAAAATCAAAATTATAATATAATAACATAATAATAACATAATAACATAATAAAATAATATAACATAATAATATAATAACATAATAATATTATTTTATAACATAAGAATATAAACATAATATTATAATATAATATAACAGAATATAATATAACATTATAATATAATAATATAATAATAACAAAATAATAACATATATGAATAACATAATAACATATATGAATAACATATTAATACTATATTAATAACCAAAATTGATGTGGTCCACATCAATTTTCATCCAAAACTAGAATTGATGTGGTCCACCTCAATTTTCATCCACATTACCTATACCTCCACACTATATTCAGTGAACGGTGTACTTGCTTGAAACTCCTAAGCCACTACACTAAACTTTATGTTTAACCCCTAAAGAACCAAAGTCCCCTTGGGGAACATTTTGAGTTTGGGTAAGGTACCACGTTTTCAATTCTACGCATTATTTCTGAGATTTTTTTTATTGAATGGACACCTTTTCATTAGCTTTGCGTAGACACAAATTTTGTAGAACTCCAACTTACGGTTCGAAAGTTACAATTTATTTTCACTTACATATACAAATAGTGCAGCAGTTTAGTGTGACATATCACAAATAATGTCACTAAACTTTAATAGCTTCTAAATTCAATAGAAATTCGAGTTTTTGTCCATTTAAAAGAAATAAAATGTCCGCTTGGAAAGTAAATTGAGATCTTTGCATCCACTGTACGGATTTGTGAATTTCAAAGATTTGAGAAGGATATGATATATGCAAAATATAAAGTGTATTGTTGATTCTTAGCACATAGTTACATTGCAGGATATTTTAGGACATCTTCTACACCTCTTCTACTTCTAAAATTTGGTGCACATGTGCCTAACATGATCCTTTTCAAGTTAATATAATAAATTCACGGCCCGTAGTGCAAAAAGTTGCCATAGAAGGTGGTCAAAGCTTGTTGAAGGTGTTTAGTATGACCTCAAAAAGAGATTATGTCTCACTTCAAAGGCTGATATCTTTCAATCCGTGCGGTCAAACTTACCAAAATTTTCACCACACACTCTCATACAACTCTAGTACAAGATCCTACGGTTAAATTTTCAGAAAAAACATTTTGTATCGTTTTGTGTTGAACGTGCTGAAAAAGGTAGATTTGGAGTGATTTTGAGGGGAAAATGTCTTGGTCCTTTAGGGGTTAATGTAGTTTACACTAAATGCAAACCCATACACCAATTGCAAGTGAGGTATATAGTGTAGTGACATAATTGTACGTTAAATGCCAACTACACTATTTGTCAATTCTAGTAAAAATTGCAAATTATTATTATTCACTTGTGCACATTCAGTGTATCAATAGTAGAAGTATCTAAAAAGGTCCAGAAGTCGAGGGTTGTTAGAGTATCTTTAAGCAATCTTCTCAAGAGTAGAACTCGTTCAAATTTTATCCGAATTGAGAAAATGAGGTGTTTTTTGGCATCTATATTTTCTGTAGATGTCAAAATACACCTCAAATGTCACACTCAGAAAAAATTGAATGAGTTATGGCCATTTGAAAGTTGCGAATGAAATGAAGCATGGGTTGTCCGCTGGAAAGTAGAGTTCAAGCACGTTTCTAGTAAAGATTGCATTATAATGCAGGAGTGTGGAATGCAAAAGTGGAGGATACCAGAGTGGGGAAGAGATAGGAATGAGGATGGCAAGTCAACGGATAGGGTCAAGACATGGCCGCCGGTAGGCGGTTGATTAGGGGTTGATTGGGGATAACATTAACCCCTAAATTACCAAGCCATTTCCAAAATCAAAACACTTCAAAGTGCTTGTTTTAGTGCAATGAATAAGGAAACAAACCAAAACTTTTTATTTTTGGTATTAACCACAAATCTCAATAATAACTTAGTGAATAACATACTCACAAATTTCATAAATGTTGACCGCACGGATTGAAAGATTATAGTGTTTGAAGTACAAAAAAGGGTTCATTTTCTTCCCTGCGTTTAGTAGATCAATAGACTCTGACTTCACTTGGTGTCCAATTTTTGCACTACACAAGGTCTAATTTCATTACCACCATGTTAAGCATGATATTAGTTCCTTGCACACCAATTTTTAAAGGTAAAAAAAGGTTGTAGCATATTCAAAAAAATTGTGCAAGGAGTGGAGGTTCAAAAATTGTCAGTCCATTTTTTTTTGGTGAACTTAATATGTTTTGGGATGAGAATCCAAATGGTTGATGAAAAGTTTTACACCACGGAATGGTGCAAAAAAATAAAAAGTAAAAACTATGAAGATCGCAAAGTTTTATGTGGAAAGGAAGAAGATTTTTTGGTACCTTGCCCAACAATGTGCGACAATGTGTGAAAATGTTTGACTTAGATCGATGTGCTATTTTTCACTAAAGACAAGATTTTTTTGAGAAAAATATGAATGGAAATGATACTAGTTTATAGGATTGGAAATCTCACATTTGATAGAGTGTCCTAGCAAAATAAATTGGGGTTGACAGACGTGCCTACTCTCCCCATTTGAACTTCAAAACCGCATAAGTTTTTCATTAAATGTCAGATTTAGAAAAAAAAACTAGTCTCACACAAAGCTTTAGCAATGTCCATCTACAGTAAAAAGTTCAAAAAAGAATATTATAAATTGAGACAAGGGAAACCTGCCCAAACTTTCAAAAGTCCCTTGAAGGGACTATTGGTAATTTAGGGGTTAATGACATTGTTGGCTTACATTATTTATCAACTCATTTACAAATAGTGTACTATGGTAAGTACACTATTTGTAACACTACACTAAACATAAATTTTAAAGTGCTTGCTTGAAACATTTTGATAAAGGCCTAGGTTTATTGGAGATATTTATGTGTTAAAAAATGAAGCTCCAACATTTTTGGATAGAAATTGGATCAAATTGACTTACTATTGTATCTTCTTATGGTTTCTACAATATATGCAGATTGCAATTTACAACAAATTTGTGGAAGTGCAACCTGAGATTGCAATTAAGCAGCGAGCTTTTCAAAAGCCTAAGCCATTTTTTTTTGTTATAGCTAGCAATGAGAGTAACGTTTGTTGTTGTTGCTATCACGTGGAGGTTGATATGCTTAGAAAAAGGTTCAACCGCATCCGAGATGTGAGAAAAGGAATTCTCTTTCTTAAGAATTGCAAGCGTAAGTTTGAAGTTGCCATTCACAAATAAAAGAGACAAACTGTGAAGTTGGTTTGAAGACATATGATGAAACAACATTGCTTTGGCAACAAAATCTAATGTTCAAAATCAAAGAATGGTGAGTAGCATGCATTGTCATGTGTCATAGATACATGCACGGACTGTACTATTCTGAAGCTATCAATTTGCCCCTATCAACCTTCAACATCCGCAACTGCCATATGGACTTGTTTTGAGAATGAAACCATTGGACTCGCTTGGATGGGAAAGCCACAAAAGAGGATTGTAGAGGCATACGAGGAGACCTTTGCCATAGTATTTTTGAGTACTTCCAAGTTTAAATTTCTCCAATTTGTCTTATACAATTTGTCTTATTGCAAGGTGGCAGGATGACCATTGCAAGCAATCCATGCACAGCGTAGGTGAGGGCATGATTTTTGCATCAACCTTGGTCGAGACCTTGGGGTTTCATACTTGGACCAAGGTAAGAAGGTACCAAAGGCATCTAAAATGCCTATATGACAACACTTTTTGGAGGTTTTGGCGCCAAGAGTTTGTCCATTGGAAAAAGTTTGGCTTTCTATTCTCGTTTGGACCAAACTCTTGCTGCTATGCTAAACATTTTTTAATTAAAATATTAAGATTTGACAAGTCTATCTCATCCGATAGATTAAAACAATAACTTATTTTACCCAAATTATTTATCCATATTTTTTATCCAATTTTTTTTACCTAAATTTTGTTATTCGAGTTTTCACCTAATTTTTTTACCTATATGTTTCTATGCCGATGCTTATGCTGGAATCTTTTGTGTAATGAGCATTTTGACCATTTTCTTGATTTTTTTAACCAAAGATGTGTTTCCTTATAGGCTCCATGACTACAGAATGTGGGGGAAATTTCTTAAAAGTAAGACCTTTAAGGAGTAGAAATTGGTTTGGGGTTTGCCAAATGGTATGGGTCACAACCTCTCAACTTGGTACCTTGGGCTATTACACATGGACAGTCCCAAACTCCACACATTAGGAGGTGGAGGATTCCTTTTTCTATGAGAGACCTCTAGTGGTCTCCTATAAATGCATCTGTGTCTACCTTAGTCCAAATCCAATCACCTTATACTTGATTATTGATGGAAATATCACCAATATGGTGGGAAGTGATATGAGTAAAAGAATGAAGTACTCTACCAACAATTACACGGTTCTACAAGGCATACTTCAATAACTCATAAGATAATCACAATAAGTCATTTTCCAAACAAAAAAAAAAAGATTGTGAGTGTGGATATTTTGGTATTGTGGAGGTCACTGTGACAAGTACGTCGCATGGCTAAAACTAACGGGAATAGTGCCTTTACCAAGTTGATGCTCAGTGCTCGGTGGCTGAGATCACGAGCGACTGTTTTTGTAGTGGCCAATTCCTCTGACATTGGAAGGGCTCAACTCTCCAACACGCTCCAACCTGAAAGATGGATAACAGCATTAGAGAACCAAATACCTCATTCCAAAATAGGCATAAGTGCTAACTACAAACAGGAAATGCACATGTGAATTATGCAACATTATAGAGACCGGAATAATACTGATGCTTACTTCCATACATCCTGCACGACCTTCATGACCTCTGCTG
Source organism: Bryoerythrophyllum caledonicum (assembly GCA_963971425.1). Lineage (NCBI taxonomy): Eukaryota > Viridiplantae > Streptophyta > Bryopsida > Pottiales > Pottiaceae > Bryoerythrophyllum > Bryoerythrophyllum caledonicum. The sequence goes on along the minus strand of OZ020517.1, from coordinate 23,638,638 downwards.
AGTTAGTCTCCACAACCTGACCACCCATCACAATCTCATCAAGGATTGTGTGAACCTGTCACAACAAATTGAGCAAGATAGTGAGAACACATGATGATAAAACAGGTGTACAAAAAGATAGAGAAAGAGAAGGGTGCCGATTACCGCTACAAGTGCACTATGGACATATCAAACTTCTTATTCATACTTCATCAAACCTAATCCCCCTTCGAGGAAGCCAGGATCAACAGTTGGATGTCAAAATAATTTACTTATGAAATTCAGACATCCTACAGAACAATTATTATTTGAGAGGTTATGAAGCGTGATTATTTAAAAAATAAAGTTCTTGGAATATTTGGAAACTGTAGAATAGATTTCTCAAATTCAAAATTGCTGAGTTGTTTACAAAACTGCCTTCCTGGTAGGGCAGTGTAAATAGTACTCAGTTGATCAAAATCAGCATTAGTACATTCTGAGGGGCATGTACCTTGCTGAAGTTGTAGACAATGTCAAGCTCGCAGACATTCTTGAAACAACGGTCCAAGGTTTCCACAAAGACTGCAAGAAACGCCACCAAAAAGGAAAGACTTCGTTCAGAATGTGAGGTTAGCTATCCCTTAGCACCTCAAGTCGGTTCTTGCTCCGGAACTCAGACAGCATAGACTAGTTCCTAATATTACTTTCTCATTGAAGAGGTAGAAGACAACACACCTTGGATCAAATCGAGGATCCCCAGCTCACTCTCGGCACTGTCGATGACAAACACGAAGTAGAGAGTGGCAAAATGCTTGTAAACCAACTTGGTATCCTGCAACGCAAACAGTGGTGAGAAAACCCTTCAAGAGAGCTAGAGAGGCAGAGAGAAACGTATGCACACAAGACGAACTCACCGGTCCAAAGATGTCATCCGATTCGACAAAGCTGCACATGTTGTCCGATCTGCTGGATAAAACTGCACGCGAAGAAACACATCACAAACCACCCATTGCAACGTCGCTGCCGTCCTTTGCACGACCTAGAAACATCACACCCCATCGAGATTTCAAGCTCACCAGAGTGCACGGCACGCAGAATCTCTTGCTGCCGGTCCACAGTCTGTCATGGAACCACAAAATCAACAATCATTCAGACAATGTGCAGATCCATCCCATCAATCTTCAGGCAAACATCAAACAAGAAGGACGTCGTACCACATGCTCGTAGAACTTTGTGAGGCGCGGCTTCCCCTGCGTGTTCATGATCAACGCCGCGAGAATCATGACTGCTCCCACTTATTGTTCAAACTCCGGCTCAGGTACTACAATTAAAAAAAAAAAAAATCACAATTCAACATACAAAATGAAGTTGGAGCATGAACTACTACTGCCCAGAAAATTGAAACCCTAAAACCACAAATTGAAGAAACCCTAGAGAGAGAAACTGCAACTGGAAGGATCGTTGCGCTCACTGATCGCCAGAAGTCGATTCAATGAATCGGTGAGCTGGGAAAGCGCAACCTCTCGACATGGTTCACGTATTCTACGTGTTGGTGTCCTATTTGAGCATTATAAGGTTCATGTATTAAAATGACCTCTGTGTTGCTAAATTCTGATAAATATTTTGTGTGTTATAAGTATAATTCGTGACCGTGTATATGGTCCCCCACTGACCTTTAAGGGTTAAACGTTGGTTGGAAACCGTATATATAGGCACGTATTTACTCTATAGATTACAAAAAAGGTAATAAAGTTTAGCAAGACTTACACCTTTGGACTGAAGATTCTTCAACTGACATCTTTTATTTGGGGATTATTTCATTATTTGAGCTTTTTCATGTTCAAATACAACACTATGTATGTAGAATATTGTGGTCACTAGACGCACCTTCTGACGTTTAAAGGTTGAAAATATAAATAAAAGGGATGTGTGCGCCCTTTTTATTTTTTTAGCAATACATTTTTTAATAAAAAAATCAAAAATATATCTATTACGTTTTAAATTTTATTTCATGTATGAGGAGGTGGTGAGTCTATGTCAATCGATCCGCACATATGGTATTATTTTTAAGGTCTAGCTAATAGGACACCTTGAGGTTTCACTATCCCTTGGTACAGTCGGCTCCCTTTAGAACAACCTCGCTTGTTCTACCTACTATACTGAGAGGCTGCTATATTGAGAGGGTGTTACAATGGAAGAGGGGGGATGAGTGTACTCCAAGTGTTGCTGTTATAAAAAGAGAATATTGGTTTTGATTTCAATTGGTAGTTATAACAAAATTGTTGTTGTATCAGATGCTTGTACAAAGAGAGCCGATTATATGTGCCAGGAGGAAGTGGACATTGGTTTAGTAGCGGAACGAAAAGACACTTATTCCTCCGGCCCCTTAAGTAAGGACCAGAGTTCTTCTTCTTCTTGCTAGAAGGAAGCATGGAAAAGCTAAGCTAGGATTAGCAAAGCTTCCAAATAACAAGATGGTATAGGAATCTATTTGCCATGCTTACCATTTCCTTTTTATTGGTATCTAACAATCTATTGTGAAAGATTTAGGAGTTGTAAGATTAATTAAGATTCGTAAATTGAGGCTAGTGTGGGTTTTTTGTTTTGTTTTTTATTTGAGAGAATCTTATTGACATTGAGTCACTGTGAGACAAATGAGGCATCCTTGAGACATATGAAAAGTTCTTAAAATGGTGAAGTGCAAGGACTTGGTCTTACAAGAGTTTTATGTATGGAGAAATAATCATTCAATTTCAAAAACATTATTTGATTAAAAAATAGGAAACTAACACAATATCAAAATCGTGCTAGGACTCCAGATTTGGCACTTCCAATGTCGTCAGTCCATTATTGTCTGACTTCAACAAATAATTACTTTTTAAGAGTAAAATATTTTTTTACATAAACAATGAATTTGACTTCTTAAAAAAAGTAATCGTATGGAAAACTCCATAGAAACCCTAATTTAGATAGAATATGAAGCAAATACACAAGAATTTCGTAGGAGCATTAAAGTTCGTTAAAGTAAAAGCTATCTTCAAAGTAAAAGGTAAGATAATAGCTGTGCACTACGGCAGGTGTCACACTTCGACCATCTTGCCTACAACACATGGAAATGAGATGTAGGCACATGTGTTGTACTAGGCACAAAATCTTCAACAGAGCTTTCCTCCCCTAAACCCAAAACCCTCTACAATCGCCGCAAGCACACGCCGCCTCACGTTTGCATCTCACGAACTTCCTCGAGCACGCTCCGCCGCAAACACCATCGCAACCTCCGCCGGAGGTCAGATTGAGAGAGAGAGAGAGAGGAAGAGACAATCAACTATGCAGTGGAATGACACACTAATGAGAATTACGTGATCCGGGTTCATTTTTCACAGTTAGGGTTTCGTCATGGAGGCCAGGGCGATGGCGATGGAGTTCTCCTGCTGCTGCAGCAGGGGCGAGGGAGCACCAGGGGCGAGGGTAGGATTAGCATTCCCAGGGCGTGCGAGGTTGGCGCGGCGGGAGATTCCTTTGGTGCAGTTGCGGCGGACAGTGGGTTTCGCGAGGGCGGCGGCGACGGGGGAGAGCGATGGGAGCGTGAAGTGGTGGGAGAAGGACGGCGGGCCCAACTTCCGCGACGTGCACTCCACGCAGGAGTTCGTGGATGCGCTGGCGGGCGCCGGGGACAAGCTGGTGGTGGCGGATTTCTATGCGCCGTGGTGCGGGTCGTGCCGCGCTTTGTACCCGAAGCTGTGCAAGCTGGCGAGGGAGCACCCGGACGTGGAGTTTCTCAAGGTGAACTTCGAGGAGAACAAGCCCATGTGCAAGAGCTTGAACATCAAGGTTCTGCCGTATTTCCACTTGTACCGGGGCGCGGAGGGCCGCGTCGAGGACTTCTCGTGTTCTCTTTCGAAGCTGCAGAAGCTGCGGGACGCGATTGCGCTGCACAATACGGATAGGTGTAGCATTGGTCCGCCCGTTGGCGCGGGGAATCTCTTTCCCAACGATCAGACCGCTGCCGCCACTGCGTCGTCGTCGTCGTCTTCGTGATGGTACATCATTGGTATGACATTCATGACTCTTTTACAAGCATTCACAATTTTCCAGAAGACCCTGACGGCGTGGGGTCCTTTGTGTAGGGATTTTAGTTTGTAATCTATGTATACTTCCACCTCTTGTAATCATAGTGTTGGATTCGACGCAAGACTCTTCTCATTCTCTGTGGTTACTCTCTTGTGGTTCTCTCTTGATTTGCTGTTTTTTACGTCTGCATTTTCCGTCTTGTTCGTCTTTTTCAGTTCGATTTATGCCTCTTCATGTCATGATTTCGAAGGTATCGATGGATCGTTGATTTTGTTCGTAGGCTTCGGGAGTCGATGATGGCAATTAGTGTTTCTATCCAGTTGTCTTAAGAATGTTTGAGGTGCTCAAGTTTGTGGTCATCTTTATCCAAGTTTGATCTCTCTGCATGCTACGTATACACAATTCGAGGGTAAACAAACAATGTCCATTATCATCCGGAAGACCAAATACTAAGCACCAGAAAGCTCCAATCTATACACAAGAAATGCTCAACCAACTGATTCTTAAATTGTGGCATCATTGCGAACATCAACAGAATGCTCAACCCTGAACCCGAACTGCATCTCAAATCATGTACAAAAGTGCCGCCGCATCCTAGAGTCCTAGACGCAACCCTGAGCCTGGTCGACCTTCATCCGATGCCGAAGAAGAGCGGCTCCAAACTTGACGTGAAGAGCGTGGCTGGCCTTGAAGGCGACGACGTGCGCGACGGGGAGGCCCGCGTGCCCGGGGGCCGCGCAGAGGGCGAGGTCGCCGATGAGGTCGAGCAGCTTGTGGCGGCACGGTTCATCCTCGAACCGGAGAGGCGGGTTGAGCCACCCCTTCTCCATGCTGCAAACGAGCGCATTCTCAAGGGATCCGCCCTTGATGAGACCGGCGGCGCGGAGCTCCTCGATCTGCTCCGCAATCCCGAACGTGCGCGCGGGCGCCACCTCGTCCTTGTAGGAGCTGGAGCCCGAGGGCGCCCACGTGAACCAGCGGGTCCCGATGGCCTCGACCTGCGGGAAGTCGATGCCGTAAGTCAGGCGCGTGAACGGGGACGGGAACGCCGCCACGAAGGAGTCGCCGTGGTGGACCGAGATGGGGGCGTCCACCACGAAGGAGTTGCGCACCTGTTGCGCGCCTGTGGAGGCGTCGGTTGCGAGTTCCAACCCCGCCTCCTCGATCGCCTGCACCCACTCGCGCGCGGACCCGTCCAGGAGGGGGACCTCGTCGCCGCCCTCGATCTCGATGCGGCAGTTGTCCACGCCCAGACCTTCCAGGGCGGAGAGCAGATGCTCCACGGTGCGCACCGCGCCGCCCAGGCACGTGCTCAGCCTCGTGTCCGTCACGCGCTTCACGCACGCCGGCACCACCTCGTGTGCCTTCACGAAGTACCGCCCCTCGCTTGTGTTGGCTGGGAGCAGCTTCACCAAGGCGCGCTCCCCCGAGTGCAGCCCCACGCCCTCCCGCGTCACGGGCGCCGCCAGCGTCTGCTGCAGCTGCGCCGTGCGGCAGACGTGCGTCGCCGCCGTCACGACGCCTCTCCTCCACCACGACATCGCTGAGAGACGAGGCATCAACATGACGACGCCCTCAACTCGCCACACCGATCATCCACACTCGCCACCACAACACAACCCTAAATTCACAAACGCTCCTCTCGAGACACTATCATTCCACAAACACCGCCAAAACCTTCATAAAACCTCGCAAACCCCTAGTTTATGTCTCCGCAAATGCGACGCTAACCTCATCGAGTTGTAACAATCACACCCAAAATAGAAAATTAACAGAATCACACGATCGAACTCATCTCAAGCTCTAGATTGGCTTCATTGCTCATCATTCCATCAAAGAAAGCTCCGAACATCATCCAATGCCCTAAAACTTACTGGTAAATGGCGGGCCATGTCCTGATCCCATGATCCGAACTAACAACTGAGATTCTCTCCATAAAATATCCACACAAATATCCGAAGAGCCACACCCATAGCGGATGTTTTCTGTTCTTGACCATTCAACGACTAAGCTTTGTTTCACTCTCAATCATTCTTGCAACGCGTGATTTAGGGAGCAGTTCAGTCCACGCTTCATTATTTGCGCAATCACGCACCTGCTCGACCATTACGAACTATTCCGTGCACGATGCAACACTAACAAAGCTCCTGCATGATTGGCACACGAGCACTGTTGCATTCCGCGACGCGAGCGACCTCTCACAAGCAGTGGATCGGGTTGTGGGGTTTGCAATCTTCTAGATAATGTGCCATTGATGAGCGCAGTGGGAGTAGGCAGGCAGAATACCAGTGCAGGTGGTTGGAAATCTCGTGGTGCAATGGCAGGAAATTTGAAGTGAGGAGGAGGGGTTTGGGAAAGATGCGAGATGACGAAGCAAGGGAGCGTGGTGCGCGTTCCGCAGCGCTACGTGACGGTGTTGTTGACGTTCGTGTGCACTTGCGTATGCTACATTGAGAGGGTGGGATTCTCGGTAGCGTATACCGCAGCGGCGAACGAAGCAGGAGTTGGGGAGGCGGTGAAGGGGCAGATTCTGTCGGCGTTTTTCTATGGGTATGCGGTGTCGCAGGTGCCGGGCGGGTGGGCAGCGCAGCGGTTCGGCGGGCGGCGCGTGCTGCTGGCGTCGTTTGTGCTGTGGTCGCTCACGTCCGCGCTCACGCCCACGGAGCCCGCGTTCGTGACGGGCGTGGTGGCGGCGCGCCTGCTGGTAGGCGTGGCGCAGGGTTTCATCTTCCCGTCCATCCACACGGTGCTGGCGCAGTGGGTGCCGCCGCACGAGCGATCGCGCTCCGTGTCGCTCACCACCTCGGGAATGTACTTCGGCGCCGCGGCGGGGATGACGTTTCTGCCCGCGCTGGTCGCAATGCAGGGCCCGCGCGCTGTGTTTCGCGCGGAGGCGCTCTTGGGCGTCTCGTGGGCGCTGCTGTGGCTGAAATTTGCCCGCGACCCGCCCCGCGGAGAGGTTCTTCCCAAGGTGAGCGCATCCACGAAGCTGCTCATCGGTGACGAGGCGCAGAAGAAGAGATCCATTCCGTGGAAACGCATCCTGTTGAGCACGCCCGTGTGGGCCATCGTGGTGAACAACTTCACGTTTCACTACGCGCTCTACGTGCTCATGAACTGGCTGCCGACCTACTTCGAGAAGGCGCTCGGTGTGAGCCTGCACACCATGGGGCTGTCCAAGATGCTGCCCTACCTGGTGATGTTCATCTTCTCCAACGTGGGCGGCGTGGTGGCGGACCACTTCGTGACCGCGCGCATCTGCTCCGTGACCAACACGCGCAAGCTGCTGAACACCATCGGGTGCGCCACGGCCGCCATCGCGCTTATGGTGATGCCCACGCTGCGGTCCGCGCCCAGCGCAGTGATCTGCTCGTCCGTGGCGCTGGGCGCGTGCGCGCTCTCAAGAGCAGGGTTCGCTGTCAACCATCTGGATATCGCGCCCAAGTACGCGGGAATTGTGATGGGCGTGTCCAATACGGCGGGCACTCTCGCGGGGATCGTGGGCGTCGCTGCGACAGGCCGCATCCTGGAAGGCTCCGACCTCGGGGCCTCGGATCCCACAAGCTGGTTTATGGTGTTCGCCACCCCGGCCCTCCTCTCTGTGGTGAGCGCGCTCTTCTTCGTCGTGTTTGCCACTGGAGAGAGAATTTTTGATTAGTTCCACCCTTAGCTAATCCACCATTTTTTGTCTCTTGACACATTGCCTCACTAGCTTAGTTCGGCTGCGCGTTGAGAGCTCGGCAACCTGCAGGTTCCTAGCCTTGTAGATGTCACCTTGGTCGTGCGAATATGCACGGAATGCGGGTTTGCTGTTAGGAATGGGTGTAAGTCCATGCTGAGCTTGCGAATAATATCATCTCGAGATCGTTTATCAAACTTCTATGTTGATCGGAAATTGGACTAGGCACAGCGAAGTTGTCTTTCCTTCCCTTTCGGATGAATGCCCTTGTTCAGGTCTGTTCCCGCGTTGTGAATGTCCAGAGGGTGTCTCCGGACTGTAGTAAATTCCTTGTCGCTGGTCTCTACAAGGATGAGTTCGATAGAAACTGCCTTCAAACACATTGGGAAACGATCTTGAAGGCTCTGAGAACGAACCTACCACAAGAATCTGTGAACAGTGAAGGCTCTGCGCCCATCACAAGCTGTAGCCTCTGTTACAGCTACTGTTTACGATGGTGGCTTGCCTGAATTCCTGGTGCACGCTTCATAGTCATTGCCCTAAGAACTTGTGAGGGAATCGAAAGAGAGATACCATTTCTATGAACAGAATTTCTGGAGCTGCAAACCAGACGGAACTCGCTTCGGCACCACAGCTGCACTAATGGTTAGCGGACCAGACAATCTTGCAACCAAATTCGTCATTGATGATGGCAAAGCAAATCACAGCTTACTGGATCCACTTCATAATGTCCGACGGCGATTGTCACACCTACTAAGGTTAAAATGGAGTTCGTTCAAATCAAGAGATATGTAGACATATCCACATCTACTCTTCCTATCTGGACCGTTCATAGTGCTCGTGTATTTGGACCAACTCGAGTGAGATCAACGAAACGCAACAGTTTGATGATTCACAAAAGAAAATGGCGAGCAACGAAAGTCAGTCCTCAGTGTAAAAAAAACAAAATATACATAAGTTGTCTCATCAACTGGCACATGCGCCGAAGCAACCAAATCGTCTTCAGCCTCTATCCAAAAAATGTGATAACAGCGTCCTTGAAACAATCGCAAAAGAATCAATCAACTGCGGGAATCTAAGAGCCCACTTCGATGTACAGAGAGGTAGCACTTTTATGTACAAAAATGCAACGGCAGTTACACTCACAGCAGATCGACCTCCTTGTTGTGGATCCAGCTGAAGGCCTTCCGTTGGCGCGGCGCCTCACAGGCCTGAGCGCGGCTGTGCGCCCGCTCCGCGAGTCTGTGAATCCGCGCCGGGAGCCTGCACACGAACTCCTGCGCCTGCTGCGCCTCGCTTGACAGCCCAGTCAAGCTTTCCACGTTCCAGAGCGCGATCAGGTGGTCCATGATGCTGGCGTAGTCCATGGCCGTGTACACGCCGCAGCGCTGCGCCACAGACGAGAAGTCGTCGAAGAGGGTCCGACTCTGCCCGTCATACATGCGGTGCGCCGGCATGGTGATCTTCTTCTTCATCATCTCCTGAAAAGCGAGCATGGTGCCGTTGGGGTCCAGGTCGAACAGCTTGGAAATCACGCGGCTGTAGGCGATCTCGTGCCGCTTCTCGTCTGACGCGATGATGCCGCAGATCGTCGCCAGCTTGTGCTCGCCGAACTGCTTCGCGTGGCGCGCCGTGTTGCCGTGGGAGAGGAACGTCGCGCGCTCCTGGAAGGCCGTGTAGATGAACCCGTTGTATGGATTCTGGTCAATTTGAGGCTCCTGCAATGAACGGAAACTCGATGAAGCAATGATACCCCTCTTTTTTTCCATATAAATCCACCTCCAAACAGTCAATCAATCGAAAATCAGCTCAAATATTCATATTATCTCATGTAAACTCTTTCTTCAGTCTCAAAGACGGCTGAAACGACTGTGAGTCCACCAAACTCTTCATACGAAAGACCACCAATCTTCTCCTGATCTAATAACTACATAGAGTGAGGAAAGAGTAGGATATACATCAAAAGAAGGGGTAAACTACATCATTTTGAAGAACTGCCAATCGAAAATAGAATTGCGGTAAAGTCACCAAAGGTTTCAATAAGATACTCCCTCTTCTCAATACTGTACATTCACTCTAAATAACATCCTTTCAATTCAGTCAATGGAAGAGCTTGATGGTATCTAAACTCGAGGCAGAGCAGTTCTTGCCGTCCTTGCAAGGCGAGGAAAGAGTCTGTATGAGATCAACTGTTCAAGCTGATTGTAGAAGCAGATTGCGAATCAATTCAAACAATGGAAAGCGAGAAAGTATCTGTTTCAAACTTCGGCTGACGCAACCAATAATACGGGAGTTTTCCGACGTACCATGCCGGAGCCGATCAAGTACTGCGTGGTGCGTTCCACCATGCGCATGTCGACGCGTCCCGAGAGATAGAGGTAGCGATTCAGCAGGTCGCCATGGCGGTTCTCCTCCGCGGTCCAGGCACGGATCCACACGCCCCACGGGGTGGGACTGCACCCGGTCTTGTCCCGCACCCCCTCGAACGTGTTGAACATGGTCTGGTACGTGGGGAGCGCCTCCTCCGTGATCATGTCGCCCACCAGGCACACCAGGTAGTCGTCCGGGAGCGCCCTGGCGCGCTCCCGGAGCGCGCGGACCTCGTCGAGGAAGCCCTCGGAGGAGGCGTCCGGGAGGAAGTCCTGCGGCTGCCATGACTTGTCGACGGGCTTCAGGAGCGGGAGGAGGTTTTCTTGCGCCCAAGTGTCGAGCGAGGCGATCACCTCCAGCTTCTGCACAGGGATGCGCTCCGGTTGTCGCGTCCAAGGCTGGTATGGCGTCATCACCGTGCGCAGATCGGTCTTCACCTCCCTCTCCCTGATGAAATCAAACCAAACTACTTCCGAATCAGTCGATGGTAGTTTACGATGTGCGCAATGTAACAGTTTTCATGGTTTTGGGGGAAAAAAAAATCGAAGTTGCAGAAAGTTGCAGAAAGCGACATAAATCACGGTGCCTGTAGAACGTGGAAATGCAAGCCCAATTGACACGCTCACAACACGAAAGAACATACAGGAAGTGCGAACAACAGAGGTCATTGTTGTCATCACCTGGGTAGAGAAGCGGTCATGACGACCCTGAGTGGCTGCCGCCGCCGCCTCCTTCCAAAGGCCAACACCTTCTTCACCCCCTCATCCAGCCTCCGCCTCCCGGACACCGAAGGCATGGACGCTCGCATTTGAGCTTCCAGAAGCCCCTTGGACGCCATTGCCGATCAACACCAGCAGCCCCCCAAAAACCAATACCACCTAAACCAATCGAATGAAGGCAAAAAATGGGGATCAAGAGAAAAGCCTCGGGAGAAGCTAGTATCAACTGACGAATACCAGACAACCGCAAGAGAACAGAACCGTCAACCCCCCACTTCCCAGCTCCCTACAGCCACCTCCATGGTCGCCATTTCTGCATCTCCGCCTCCAACCAGTCCACTGCTCCCCTTCACAGACCCCCAACGTCATCAAACACCTCCATTGACATCACAAACGATGCACCCGTCTCCTTTCCACACCACACCATCAAACCTGGTGCACACAGACTCGACAACGGTACAACACGTGAGCTAACTTCCGTAGAAGACGTCAAAAGGGGGAGATGTGAATGAGGTGAGTGAGGAAGGAGCTGGGATCGCGTGAGAATCTGGGGGTGGAGCCAATGCTCGAGACGTGGGAGGAGTGGCCGTGGTACTGGGCAGATGTCGCAGTTGTTGCTGCGGTGGGGTGAGCGATGGAGTGACATGCGCGGGCGGGCCGGCTATTAAGTGGACGCCGGAGACGCGGGAGCCTGCAAGTGCGCTGTAGTGCTGCTGCTAGAATTCTGCCGCAGGATTCTTCGCGGGGTTGCGTTCCCACTGCGCCTTGCCGACCCCTTCCCGCAGCTTTTTCCAGACGCTTTCACACCGGAGCGGAATCTGGGTAATTCGGGTCGGTGTCGCACGGGACGCGTCCCCGTGATTTACGGGACCCGCCCCCTCCCCTCTTTTTTTTTCTTTTTTTTAAATAAATTTATTTATTTATTTTTGTTTGCCAGCAGGTTTTTTTTAATAACCCAAAACCGAGTTGGGGGCTTTTAGAAAATAGAAGTAAATGTATAGAATGGGCTAAAGTAGGACTTTTTTAACCCCTAAATTTCTTTGACAATTTTGGATGAAAGACACTTCAAGACTGTTGATTCTAATGCAATGAGTATGGGAAGGAGACAAAAACTTTTACTTTTTTAATTTTGGTCATAGGATCTTAATTAACGTGCTTCCAAAAGTTCATAAACTTTGACCACATGGATTGGAAGATTATAGTGTTTAAAGCAGACTTTGATTTTGCTTGGTGTCAAATTTTTGCACTACTTATGGTGCCTACTTTGACACCCTTTGAGGGATTGGATTTTTCATTTTTTGCCCATGAGTTTTTCGACATGAGAGCATCTCTATGTTGATTACATGTGTGCTTATTTTCAAGTCCGAAAGATCCACAAAAGAAAAAAGAAAAAAAGAAAAATCTACCAACTTGTGTAGTTGTGAGAAACAGTCGGAGAAACTATTTCACTATTGCCAACTTTGACACCTTTCCCAAGGGTTTTTTTGGTTGTCTACCACAAAATTTTTGGCACAAGATCATCTCTATGTTAGTAACGTGTGCTAAATTTCATGGCCAAGAGATGAACACAAAAAACAATATTCAATATTTACCAACATGTGTAACTAAAAGAAACAGTTTTAGAATATCTTTTTTTTATTCATCTTTTGGCCTCGAGATTTGCCTCACATGTTATAAACATAGCAATGATCTTGTGCCAAATATTTCACCGTAAAGTAAAAAATTCAGCCTTAAGGAGGGTGTTAAAGTTGGCAGTAGAGAATGACTCACAACTACACATGTTGGTAGATTTCAAATATCTTTTTCATGTATATCTTTTGGCCTTGAAATTTGGCATTCATATCGTCAACATGAAGATGACCTTATGCTAAAAAATTCATGGTAAAATAACAAATTTCTACCCCTCGGGAGGGTGCCAAAGTTGGCAGAAGTGAAATGTTTAAATGCAAACATGCCATTTTTAGCGTCACTCCATTGTATAGTCCCCTTCAATAGAGATACAAACTTCGAACATTCAATACTGCGAAAACTATGAAAAAGTAGCAAACTTGACTTGTCACCACAACCTCAAAAAAAGCTTCAAATCCAAAATCATAAAGTGCATTGGAAAGGTAGTGGAGTCTACTTTCATGTCAGCAAAAAAATTTCTTGACAAAATTGTAAGATCACATAACAACATCATTTTTATTAGCGCATTGGCTACCATCTAGTGTGTCTGCCTCAAGCATTCATAACACCCATTATACATAAAGCCATGCAAAAATGAGAAATTCTACAATCTTTTCAATCATATCTTTCCATGCTTCTTGAATGGTTTTGATCAATTATTCTTAATTCTTCAGTAGGAGTCAGGACCTCATTTTGTGTGCAACTTTGCAAGTTGTTCTAGCTTGCTCTTATTATGGGCTTTTCTTCAAAGCCTCGATTGCCTATTTCGATGCATTGGAGTGCCAACTTCCATGGGTGTAAGGTGATAGGGTCATTGTGCATAAAATAGATTGTATCTAATGTCTCTTGTAAACTACATCCATTTATTGAAGGGGACTGTGTGTATCTATCTAATTGATAACCTTTAGAAGATAGTAAAAGACTTTGTACAAAAAGAAGTCCCACCAAATAATAAAGAATGATTGATTGAAACCATTCAACAGGCTTGGAAACGTATGAATGAAGAGACTCCGGTAGTACGCTTTTCCAGTATTCCACTGTCCGATCCTCTAGTCAGTCACCTCCTCCGGTAACTCATACCAGTAGTCAGTAGTACATGCTCTTCATTCAGGTCTAGCTCCTTTTTGGTCCTAGTTCATTTTTTCGCCATCAAAAATTCTCTGCCAACATTCTCCCCTGGGACAACATTGGTCCAGCCAATGCTTCTTTTTGGATAATTTTTCACTGGATGTCCGATTTTGTGTTCCGGCTACACCCTTTTTCCATACCCAATTCCTTTGAGTCTTAGGTTCCAATTCCGTCCTAACTATTCTCAACTGGTTTAGGTTCACTTTTCTTGACTTTTCGTCCTTCTTCATATACATTTGTTGATTTTTGTTGTTTGTTCTTTATTTTTATGGGTTTTTTTACTTTAGTCTGGTAAATGTCTAGATTTCTTGGTTAATGTCCATTTATTGTCTAGATTCTTCACTAATTCTGTGTTCAGTTATTAGTATTTGTTTTAATATACGTGGATGACAATTATCTAGACAACATCCCCATTCCATCTCATTGCTATACAACTGTAAAATGTTTGGATCTCGAAGTTACCTCAGTTTCACCGGACTATCCCCTTTTTGCATAGCATCAGCCCTCTGATCTAGATCTCGACAAGTGGTTGTCACACTATGTCTCCTCCAGCGTATCGTCTCTCAAACCACTGCTTCAAGGTTTCAATGCCAATACCCTGTTCACGACAAGTGTCCAAGGGTCGTAGTCAAGTGAGATGGGTGCGTCACTGTCAGTCGACTGCTAAGGTCTAGGTGAACACGTGTGACTCCAAACTGTAGAATGACAATTTGCCGTTGGCTAATCTTGTGACGCTTCCTTCTGCCGCAGAAACTCGATCTAGTTGCAAAGAGTCCAAAGATAGTGTTTTGATGTGGTTCAACTCCAATTGTTGAACTGTAATCCTAGATGTCTCTCTATATTGTGGGGTTGGTTGGAGAAGGCTCTCATGAAGGTGATATGAGTCTGGACATTCCAGATGCAGTAAGATGCCCCTCTGAAATTCTTCAGGTGTGAGGTGGTCACAGCCGGAAGGGCTGTTTCGAGCAGTGTAGAAGTCTTCTTCCTCCACAAAGCCGCGATAGCGACGGTTGTCGATGTAGCAATCAAAGTCTGCAATGGTTTGTTCCAATGTAAGCCGCGCCTCACTTTTGGGTTCATTGTTCTTCCTGGACCCCATCCACCTTTAGCTAGTCAATTGTCTGAAACTGCTACAAATATTGTAATAAGTGTTACAAGTGTTGGAAAACACTGTCCATCTCTGGACTGGACGTTGCTGCCAGGAGGTATGTTCAGGATCTTTGCTAGTCGTCACTACATCCTGATATTTCAAGGGTATCTGCTAGACGTCACTTTGGTAGGGTATCTCTAAGGTATCTACTAAACGTCACTTCAGCAGGGTATTGCCAGGGTATTTGTCGGACTTCAGCTGCATGGTGTTTCCAGGATCTCTGCTGGACGTTTGCTTCATGGTATCTCTAGGATCTTTGCTTGACGTTACTACAGCCGGGTATGTCCAAGTCTTCTACCGCACTTCACCGTTGTAGGATATCGGCCGGACTTCTGTTGCCTGTGGTTGTCTGCACTGCATTGCTGCCGCTTGATCAAGCACTGCCTGCTACCTTCCAGGAGACTGTTGCCTTGCTCTGCGGGTCAACAAGAGCCACTTGATTCGAACTTATACATGGTCGCCAATGTTAAAAGGAGATTTTACCTCAAGTTCAAGTGAAAGAAAAATCTACTCTACGCTCATTCAAACTGAAGTTTCAGGGCAGTAAGACACAAGTCCGGAACCGGACTTTTACTGGGTCTAAAATTCTAGATTTGATCTAGATCTGAATCTAGATTTGAATCTAGAGTTAGTTGGAACTTTGTCTCCAGTGTTTTTCTTGGATTTAATTCACAAATCTAGAGTTTTCACACTAGATTACAACAAAATAGATTATGTCCACAACAAATTGGGACGATTCTAACTCTAATCTACTAGTAGTGTGTAGGGTTTAGTAGATCGGACTAGATCTATCTCAGATCTAGTGTATTCAAGGCGGATCTACAATACCCACAAACAAGTTTCTCTACAAATGCTCTTTTAACAACAAGATCTACTCACACCTTCACAACATATCACAAATACACAATAGAGAGTAGCAAGTCTTGCTTTACTTCCTCAAACTCCCATATACCACTTCCATACTCACTACAACTCAAGATCAACACAACACCTTCACATTTCCTAGCTCTCTAACCACACCTACACACTCTAAGTTGCTACACAAGAAGAGAAGAGAAAAAATAGAGAGCCTCCAAAGTCTAAGACGGCGGCTCTCTAAGAGCACCTCCACTGCGGGGCCCCATCCCGACAGACCTGCCCGATTTGGGGGGTCCGGGTGGCATGGCCCTTCTACCGCGGGCCTGGGGTACTGCTGACTTGCAAATATTTTGGCGGAATTTTTAAAGCAACGGGATAATTGCATCGAATGGCGGCCACCTTAAAAACTTCACCGTGGAGATGTGGCATTCCTTGGCGAGGCATGGGTGGTGGTCAACAGGGTTTGAGAATTTTTTTCAGTTCTGAGGTGCAGCGATGCGCCGCCTAAGTCACTCCGGGCCCGGCGTCTTAATTTCTTTCGCGGCCATATTTCCCGGTTTCCAGGCCGCGTAGTGGAGATGCTCTAACCCCCTCCAAACCCTAATCCTCCACAATGGATGAGAGATGTCCAGACGGATGACATCCATGTCCGGACAACTTCATCCAAAGTCCAGATTGGACAGTCTCATCGGCAGTTCTACTTTTTACCCATAACTACATAGTAACTCGAAAAATTACTACATGGACCTTACAATAAGTCCAAATCTCTGGTTAACAAACATGCCACGACGTGCGGTAGCCATCTTGGTGGCAAAAAGAGCTTTTACAAAGTATCAAGTAGTAAGTGCAAAAGTGTTTCAATGTGTGGTACTTACAAAAACTTGTATTTCTTTTCTTTTTGTGGTCAGACCCTTATACAATTGGAAATATGCATTTAGAAGGTATTGGTAAGTTTATGGTTCCAAGGGTAGACATCCGACATTTGAAAATGAAAATGAGTGGTAATTTACAAAACACTGAAACACTCTTGCAAGTCACTGTAGGTTGTTTCTCCAGCAAGTAACAAGAGGGAGGGAAGGAAGCAGGTTGTTTTTCCAACAGTTGATAAGAAAGAGAAAAAACACCATATTCATTATATTGGAAGTTTGGGAGCCTCCCAAAATAATATTTGAAGCTTGAGTTGACCTAAATATGCAAATGTTTATTGAATTTGCACAATGCAATTTGTCCAATATCTACAATATGGATACATATTCACCTACAGTCGACCTCAAAGTGCACAAACAATTACTATTGGGAAAACCATTCATACAAGAAATCTCCCAATATAATGAATATGGAGTTCAAAGGATGCAAGTTGTTTCTCTTTAAGGATGATAAGAGAAGGAAGGATTTCTTCCAACAGCTTTTTAGAGAGGAAAAAAAGCCTGAGGGTGTTTCTCCAGCAGCCGATGCCTTGCCTAATGCAGGTCTGCATGCACGAAGGGATAGAATAACGCATTTTGTTTGAGAACTTCACTTTCTGGTTGGAAACTCAGTGATCTGTAGTGATCTGTAGTGATCTACGTATACAACCGTCGTAGCCCGCATCTGCTGACACATGGCGGAAGAAGATTGGTCTGTCAGGACAGGGAATTTTGGGTTTGCATGGGGAATGGATGATATTTGGCGTCCCTGGGAACGAGGCACAACAAAACGGTAGAGCAGGACCCCGGGATGGCGCATGGGTGGGGCGGTATTTTATCATTCGAGCAGAAAAGCGGCAAATTTGTCGGGCCCCCTGCTCTGGTGGAGATGCTCTAAGAGCCTTGAGCCTTGATGCAGGAGCAGGGTTGATTTTTCACAAAGTTTTAACCCGTCCATGTCCAAAAACCTTGAATTGAAAGGCAAAAAGAATTGCAACCCGTCCCAAAACCGGTAATCTCAAAACCAACCCGTCCATGGAAAGGTTAAAAAAAAACAACCCGTCCCAAAACCGGTTCAAAAAAGAAATACCCGTCCCGTATGTTTATAAAAAATTATATTAAAAAAAAAAACCAAAAAAAAAAAACCAAAAAAAAAATACAAAAAAAGAATAGGCAAAGCCTGCAAGCGGCAGCTGCAGAGCCTGGCCGCTGCATAGCTTGGCTTGGCCCGGCTCTGAAGCCTGGCCCGGCCCGGCCTGAAGGCCCGACCCGGCCAAGCTCTGCAGCTCAGGTCGAGGCTGAGGCTGCACAGGCTGCACAAATTACAAGGCTACACAGGCTGCAGAAATTACGAGGTTCAGTTTTTGGCTCATTTTTTTGGGTCCAGCTCTTGCACAGCTCAGTGGTGCGTTTTCAGCCTGGTTGTGATTTTCGAGGTGGACTAAAGCTTCATGACCTAGGTATGTTTGTTTAATTTGATATTTCTTATTTTCTTCAAGTGATAGAGAAGTAATGTATACAAGAAATCAACATAGAGTCTAGGTTTAGGGTAAGTCACACATTTAGGGTTATTGTATTTCATGTGTGTGGTGATTGATCTATTTTGAATATGTATTGCAGTTATGTCTTTGCCAGTGTCTGGAGTACCCAGGCGAAGGAGAGATGCCCGGCAACAGAGCATTCTCCATATGTTTAGGGCATCTTCTTCTTCTCAAACTTTGAGTGATGGGAGGAATGAAGTGCCTGAGTTGTCAGAATCTTCTGTTAGGGGTTCTCCACGTGGTATTCCTGATGTTG
This sequence comes from Bryoerythrophyllum caledonicum, assembly GCA_963971425.1. Lineage (NCBI taxonomy): Eukaryota > Viridiplantae > Streptophyta > Bryopsida > Pottiales > Pottiaceae > Bryoerythrophyllum > Bryoerythrophyllum caledonicum. The sequence goes on along the minus strand of OZ020517.1, from coordinate 23,620,335 downwards.
AGGTAGAACAAGGTGGCTTTCAAGGTCATGATCAGATCAGAGAGGACATTGAGATGGGGGAAGAGAATGAGATGGGGGAGGACAATGATTTTGATGATAGTGCACATGAGGAGGATAGTGTAGGAGTACAGGTTCCAGCTCATGGTGGTGGAGGGCGGCCTCCAAGAAGGAGGAAGTTTATGCCCATATGGCGTCAGGGAAGGCCCTGGTTGATGCACATTGCTCTCCCTAGACAGAAGCCCTACATGAAGTGTACAGCTTGTCAAGCAGCTGGTCAAAACTCACGATGGGGGACCAGAGGAGACGGTTGTGAGTCATTGCAACTTTCAGCTGTGAAGGAGCATGAAGGATCAATCCTTCATGCTCATGCCATGCTCAGGTGGAGACTGGTGAGAGATAACCGTGAGGCACTTGCCATGGCTCGACATGTGGTAAATGCTATTGATGCAGAGAGTGCTAGAATTGTTTGTTGTATGAAGATTTTATACCATTTGGTAGTTAATGATAGAGCTATCAACCAGTATGAGGATATGTGTCAGATAATTAGACCCCTCAAGGCTCCAGACATGCCTGTCAATGATGAGTACGGTGCTTACACTAGTAGACAATCTCCATATGATTTTTTGTGGGCCATTTCACAGCATTTGAGGGATGTTGATCTTTTTGAAGTTAGAGATTCACCGGTGATCTCTCTTCTTGTAGATGAATCAACCAATCGTAGTCTAGAGCAGCATTTGATTGTGTATGTTTGCAGTCTATCTCGTGGTGGCTTAGGCCCTCCACGTACGCAATATGTTGGTTTGTCTAGTATTCCACGAGCCACAGGAAAGGTATTCTGTAGGAATGTGGTGGATTTATTGGAGGAGTTGCAGTGGCCTCTTGACAAATTAGTGGCTTCAGCTACTGATGGAGCGGCTTCTATGACTGGGGTGAGACAAGGACTAGCAGACAGACTTCGGGCAGATGTACCAACACTTGTTAATGTGCATTGCATTGCACATAGGTGAGTCTTTAATTTTAAGATTTTTTTTAATGAATTTCATTATTTTCTAGAATGTAATATATTCACTAATTAATTCCCGTGTTTGTTTAGAGATGCACTGGCAGCCAGCGATGCAGCTGAGGCATCACCGGAGCTACAGGTTTTGGATGATTTCTCCAACTTTGCATACACGTGGGTGGGCAGGTCATCATTGCGGCGGACACAGCTTGATCAGTTGATGCTGGAGTTTGCGATGGATCCATTGGTTGTTCTCTACATACATGGAGTTCGATGGTTATCACGTGGACAAGTGATGCAACGGATTTTGGATCGTATGCCCTCGTTTCTGGAGCTTTTCCGTGAAGAAGAAGCAATGTGGTATCGTAAACTCACATCCTTTCAGTTTCAATTCATTCTATGGTTACTTGTGGATATTCTTACTGAGTTGAATAAACTCAATAAGCTATTTCAGAGTGACCATGTGGATATTACTCAGATTGGAGGTCATTTAAACATTTGTATCACAGTATTGAGTACTAGATGTTTTCTAGCAGCTAGAGGTGCAGCATTTGGAAGAGGTTCAAGGGCATTGTGGCCATTTTTGGAGACCTGTGCAACTTCTATGGAGATGGAGTATCCAGTTGTAGATGGTGGCCTAAGAACCTATCCAATGCATTTGGAAAGTGTTACTGGGAGAGCCGGTACTATTGAGGAGTGCAAACTCATTGGGGCAGAGTATGTGCAGAGGATGGTGGATGCATTGAATAACAGGTTTCCAGACTTAGGCATCTTCAATGCATGCAAGCTCTTCAACCCCAATCTCTATCCTACAAATGATGATGAGAGGACTCGTATTACTAAAGAGTAGTTGGAGAGGTTGTTTGTGAAGTTTCAGAGTTCCGAAGAAGAACAAAATCGGTGTCGAGGTGAGTGCTTGGAGATGGTAGAGACCATGAGAGAGATGATCCCAAATAAGTCTTTATTTGAAGCATGGGAGTTTGCAGGTACAACTCCAGAGTGGTCCATCAATTGGCCTGGTTTGAGTAACTTGTGGAGGAGAGTTATGGTGATTCATGTGAGCACTGCAATATGTGAGAGAGGTTTTTCCAAACAAAACCTGATCAAGAGTCATCTCCGTACTAGGTTGAAGTTGGAGGCTTTAGATGCTTTGATGCGCATTTCATGTGCAAATATTCCAGTTGAAAACATCAATTGGAATGCAGTGATGCTTGTCTGGAGAAACATGAAGGATAGGAGAATTCATCCACTTGTTTGAATGGTAAGTTCTTTTTTTTTTGTAAAAATTGAACATGTTTATATTAACTAAATTTTTATACAATTGCTTAGTTTACCTTCAATTTAAATCTTTGACATTGTGTTAAAAAAGTTCTAAATATTGTGGTTGATGATTCAATGTGTGCAGGTGAATCCAGCCTTTTGAAGATTGGTATTTTGATTTGGTATTAGTGGTTTGACTCCATTATGTTTACATTCACATGTCATATATGACATAATGTAATTGATATTTGCATCATTCTTTTTTTTGGGAAAAAATTGTCAAAAAAAAAAAAATTTTTAGAACCTGTCCAAAGTGAATTTGACACGTCCAAAATCCGGTTCATTTTCAGAGAACCCGTCCACTGGAAATGTTTTTTTTTTCAGAACATGTCCCGGGACATGTTAGGGACCTTGTGAAAAATCACCACTGTGCAGGAGCATGCTTCCAGTACGTGAACGTTGCGGTGTGGCAATCACCCCGCCATTTGCAGGTGGCCATGAGTTCGCCTGCATTTCGTGAGCTCGCGCAGCGCGTCCCCTGTAAACGATAATCACAATTCTACCGCGTTGTAGAGGATGAGCACAAGTGACATTGTAGGTTATCAAGTTTAAGCTGATCCCCTGTAGTTGTTGACAATAGAAAGGGGAAAGTTGCATGTGTTTGTGCAAAAAGTTTCTTCCAACTTGACCCCATGCACCGTACCATGTGATTGCTGATGAGAATTTCAAACTTTTGCGCTTGGTGATCCAAGTTTCAGATTTTTGGCTCATTGTTCATGGGACAGCAGATGATGTAGCAGTGTGTTGGCATGGGGTTTATGCAGGAACTTCTTTCCGGTGAGACATTGCTCATTCACTCAAGCAAGGACTAGACGAGAACCACGCACATACTTGTTTCAAGCTGTATTTCTGAGCTCTTGTACAGTCAATGCATTAGTCATCGCAACTGGGTGGCTACGTAATACAGAATCTGAATGGCCACAACCTGCAGTTTTATAACTGGACACACATGTGCCAGTCCAATTTGATCATGTCCTTGGGCATCTCATCACATCTCTCAGATATTATTTTGTGCAATTTTCAACTGGACATCGGAGGACGTGTCAAGATGAACATCCGTAGCAGCAGGGACGCACCATGAAATGTTTAAACGCAAGTCGTCACGTTACAGATACGAATCACCGAATGTACTACGCGGTCAGCCTGGCACATGTCTAAGAACTTAATGCACATCTACCGTGACTCACGCTCACGGCCACAGCATGATAGGGTCAGAAAACTACACAGCATGAAATATGGAAGCTGGAACAGAAAGATATTTTCAAACCTATCCCAATCTTACGCACACAACTCAGGTCCTGCACAGAATTGCCTACATAACTTTAAACTTACTCCGAAACAATTAATCTCCTCCTGACCTCGACAAGTACTCACATCTTGCAGGAAAGTGACCCTGATTTAAGCCCTCATTTAAGGTAGAGGCACCCAATTCCGATCGGCCACCCAATTCCGATCAGTAGAGTATGCATGGCATGTTGCATGGAAATGGCAAATGCATGAATTGGTGCATGAAGTGACCCAGAATCAATAACTCAAAATCTAAAAACACCAGTCATTATCAGCATTGGGTCATGAAGTGTGCAATTTTGGGTTGCTCCACCTCAATGGAGCTCTCATTGGTGGCATTGCCTCGAAAGTTGAACAAGGCCAATCAACATTGGGTACCTTCATGAGACTTTGGTTATCCATGGCATGTCTTCTTTCTTTTTACTCACTCTCACTTATGGTTGGATAACCTATAATCACCAACTTAAGCTTGCTGACCTATTTATAGTGTTTGTATATGTGGTAAGAATTTTTTTGGGAATTCAAAAATAGGATTTCATGAATATTGCAATTGTCGTGCCCATTTATTTCTTCATATTGAAATTGCTACAAATTTTTAAAGTGGATAGTAAGCCGTGACCCATTCTCGACATACAAAACTCTTTAGTTCCACAAAAAGTTGTGCAAATGACCACTTGTCAGAACACCCATCACTGTGAGCACAAGAGACTAAAAACCGAGAGCTTTGAACTAATTATAAACTAACATCCAATCATAAACTGACTTTCCCTAAAATTTTGGAAATGGGGTGGGCGGCTGGCTGTTTTGGCCCACATAAGACTGTTCATTCTGGGGTTGGTGGTGGTGATAGATTATCCAACCATATTGGCATTGGGCAAAGGAGGGCACCAAATCTCACCTACTATGTAGTTTGATTTTGGGCTCTGGTGGTTTTTGGGCTTCTAAATTCTATATCAATTGCAGATCTTTGAGATTAAATTTGAAAAAATATTTGTTGAGTTTCATTCCTAATTCCGCATTTTTCTACATAAATGTTTTTGACATACAATGTCATTTGAGTCCCCAACTGGCTTACGTGATCGGAATTGGGTGCCTCTACCTTACTTGCATGAGCCAACCAGAGACAGGTCTGTCCACAGGCTGGGTTGTTGGGTGAATGACTCCCACGTTGGCTTTTGAAAGGATGGATGGGGATGGATGGGGTGATCCCTTCCCTGTCCCCTTCTCATTCCCTTACCATGTTCAAGCCCTAAACCCTAAACATCAATGCCAATAACTCCAACCTGTAATCACTAAATCCTAAAACATAGTCCGGGGACAACAAGAGGTTTATTCCACCATGGCTTGGCTAGGGTCTCTAAATGTTGCAAAACTAGGCTAGTGCATTTTTCTCGTGAGCTCACGAGAAAAATTAGGCTAGGTCTCTAATTGTTTCAAAATGATGTTTTCAAAGGTACCATTCAAAATAATGTTTTCAAATCGGACTCATAATGGTCTAGATTGGGTAATTGACCCCTAAATGAAAAAGTCCCAAGGTATGCTTTTGCAAATCTTGGGCACGTTTCTAATATCTATGGTTGCAATTTGTATTTGCAATTATTTTTTAAATTCTATACAAAGATGCAAGAAGAGGAGAAGTACAGGGAAGTATGATTTTTATTCTCATGGGACTTTTGAATAAAAATTATCACATCTTAAGGGAAAAGTTGTCAAGTGGAGGCACGTCGGGCAACTTTAAAAACTTTTGCTAGGATAGTCTCTTGAATGTGAGATAATCAATACTAGCAATTGATATTATTTCCTTTTATATTGTCAAAAAAAATTATGTCTTTAGTGAAAGAAAGCATATCAACCCAAGTCAAACATTTTCACACATTGTCATACATTGCTACCAAAGGTACCAAAAAAAGTAAAACGTGAATTGGCATATTTTGAACTTCCACTCCTTGCACAATTGTTTTGAATATGCTACACTCCTTCTCTAGCTCTAAAAATTGGTGTACAAGGATCTAACATCATGCTTAACATGATGGTAATGAATTTAGACCTTGTGTAGTGCAAAAATTTGATACCAAGTGAAGTCAAGTCTGTTGATCGACTCAATGCAAGGAAGAAAATGAACTGTTTTATCCACTTCAAACACTATAATGTTTCAATCCGTGCGGTCAAAATTTATGAAATTTTGTAGGTACATTACTTAATAAGTATTAATTGAGATCTTGTGGTTAAATGTAGAAATAAAAGTTAATGTTTCCTCCCTTACTCATTGCACTAGAATTAGTTGTATTGAAGTGTTTTTGGTGTGAAGTTCTCAAGGAAATTTAGGGATAATCAACCTGCTCTTGAAGAAGCGTTACTAGTCCTACAATATGTACAGTGGATAATGCGTACAAATAGAAACGGTAAAAACCTCAACCGACAATTTTTTAAATGTTTCTATTAAAGCATCTTAAGCGAGCTTACCACATTTTCTTTGCTGGACAGAGGGCTTGTAAACTTAACATTAATCCCGACATGACCAAGTGTCCGTTCAGGGGCCAAAGTTTTTCACTTTGACTACAATTATCTTTCTATCCATACGATCAAAATTCACAAATTTTTTACCACATTATCTCATATAAGTTCAAAAAAAGATCTTATGGTTACATACCTAAAAGGTTCATCTTGGTAGTTTTAGTCAATGGAGTAGAGATTCATCTAAAATTCCAAGTCAGTCCTTTAGGAGTTAAAATGAGTGGCGTGGACCACTCATTTTAATAGAAGCATGCCAAACAATTCATGATACAAGGTTCCTAGAAGAGGGTATTAGAAGGATTATTTATTGGCCGCTTAAGGGAGTCCAAGTTGCTTGCCCCACAAACTTTTAAGCCATGCAGCCCTAGAATTTGTGACAATGAACAGTGACTATCAATAGTGCACAATGATGATGAACATTTTGTACGAATAGTGCATTAATTGCAAAAAGAAGGCTCACAACAAAAACCTTACTATGGAGTTTCCGTCTACTTTTCCAGGGATTCACGCAACCTTTATTCTAGTGATTGAAGGCATTGGTGAGGAGTGGTTAGTTGATAAACCAGGTCGCTATAATGTTTTTTTGTTGTTCCAATAATAGTTTCAATGAGCTGTTGACAATGCTCTAAAAGGCTGGCCAAGTCCACCTTTTGCCGACCTCCTACAAATCTTCTATAGTCACATAGATATTCCATTTGGTGCTCAACCAAGAATACTTTCAAACAAAGTTAGATTTGACTAAGATTATAGGCTTCTTCACTCATATTCTTTAGTTACTTGGTCATGGCTCCAGTATTGTCTGAAGGGGCAACCATACAAAGTGTGGATAAATTTGAAAAATTGGCCCCGCTAGATGATTGGTAATACGATACTAACTTGCTAAAATCAGTGAAACAGTGGTTAGATTTGTAAGGTCGGCTTGGCAAGACACAACATTCCATTGCCCACTTTCAACAACAATGACCATGTCTCATAGTGCAACTTACACAAAATTCTAGAATACATGATGCATGCATTACATTAGTACCAATACACATTTGCCTTCACTTACATTCAATGAACACATGCATGCTTATCCTCAATACTTTTATTACAGGCTCATGTCATCATATTCTCCAGCCCTTTAAAAACAAGCAACCATTTTTTGGATGTTGCCACACTTTTTGGAAAATTTTAGGAGCTACAGGCCAACTTCGCCAAAGTTGAAAACCAGGACTTACTGGAGTCCCTAGTCTGTCATCGAATGAGACCGGCTCCAAAGGCACTGGAGCAAACCTTTTGATGATATTGACCCAAGACCAGCGACATAGGAAAGTGAAATGTATCCGTTGCCTTGATGATGTTCTGCACAATCTATTGCGATTGTAGATTCTTCCATTGCCCAAAGCCTCCCTTGTCCTTAAAGGGCTAAATATGTCAACATATTTTAGTACATGAAAGGATATGAGCAAGAGAAAAATCATACCTAACCCATTAATTGTCAATCCATCATATGAACAATTGCACGCATGCCAAGCTTGCCTTGGTGGACTCAATGTTTTTCTATGATCTTCATTGCCTTGTGGCAGTCAATGTTGTTCTTTGATCTTCATAGTAATGTAGATCTCTCTACAGATCTGTGTGCCTAATCCACAAAGATTGTTGACTCATTCAAACTACTAATCTACCTTCCCTATGGTACTCTATGATCTGATCTACTCACTTACATGATCAATTACTCACCATGATGACAAAATACAAGCCTAATTAAACAAGGGAAGTGCTTTTGGTGCATGATTACAAGTACTTGGATATAGGAAGGATTGGTGACCGGGATGTTGGGAAAGGATACTTTCTTTTGAAATTTTCAAATGAAATGTGTTTGAAGATAATTTTATTAATCCAAATATAATTTAAAAAGTATGTTCCTTGCAAAATTACATATTCTTAAAATATATAACAGATAATTCAAATTTATCATGTATAAATATTATCTACTTACTATAATAATAAAACATAATGAGATACTTGGCTGGTAGATTACCTAGGTGAAACCCAAGAAGATACCAACATGCTCTATATGGATGATACAATATATTGAATAGATTGATTTCTATGCGATAATCATTTTTTGCCCCTTACAAATCCACCCGCAAACGTCAAAATGACAAAAACAACATACAAACATTGCAAACCGCCTTGCACGTAAGCTATATACATAATAAATAGAGAGAGGGCGCACAGTCACCAACGTTGCGTTGTTCATTGTCCTACAACGTTAGACGAGCAAAGAGAGGTGCATTTTACAGTAGAAGTTTCCTCCCGAGATGCGCTTTCTGTCAAATGGTGTGAAGCAATCAGGCAAGTTGATTGGATTGCACATATCAAATGGCATCAACTACAACAAGGTAATACGGATGCGGCAAACAATTGTTGGCGTTGTGGTTTTGACAGAAGCCAATGGGGTTTGTTCATGTTTTTAGATGCGTTAGGTTCTATGATAGTAGCCTGCGTACATTGCAAAGCTTTTTATTTTAGTGAGGAATTAAGCCAGTGGATCTTTGCATGCCCCACCTGAAACTAATCTTTGTTACGTGCAAGAACTTTATTCTTCTTCCGTTGGTAGCACCCCCTGAGCCTCTAAATTGACTTTTGGCAAGTAATAGCATGGATGCAAAAGAATTTCTCATGCATACTAGAGCGTACAATAGTGCACCTAATTTTACATCTCTTGGTGCAATGTTGATGCGCGGTTTGCGCAAGGAGGTGGATGGAGATGCAAAGTGGTCATTGCAATTAATGCTCCAATTGCAATACTCGTATGCTCGCATGTTTCAAACCGCACACTTGCATATGCAACTTGAAGGCACAATGATACTAAGCATTTCCCTTATCAACAATCATCATATTGACTTGCGCCACTATAATGGCAACGAACAAGCAGACAAACTTGCAAAAGAAGGCCGAGAAAAAACACACAAAAATGCCAAAGACCCTCACGAACATGCTCATGCCACCCCATACTACTTTCAAAAAGAAGATTGGCCTTCCAAAGAAGATACCCCCGACAAAGGCCCAATTAGATTTCTGGGCAAATATCTCAAAAAACAAGACCTCTACAACAACCTGGATACAATCTCAGAAAATATTCCTAACATAAAAAAATGGACTAACAATAACAACATAGACAATGAACTCTCTACAAACTTTTGGAAAAACCCCATCATCTCAGACTCACAAATAACGTGCCTCATCAAATTCCGTATGGGTCAGTACATGGGAAACGCTCGCAAACAACTCTTCTTTGGAATAGAAAGATTCCCATCCATAACATGCCCCATATGCCCCTCAACGGACCTCGACACATGGCTTCATGTGCTACTCAAATGCCAAAACCACCACATACACTCTCTAATTGTTAAAAGACATAACAAAGCGGTATGGGAAGTCCGAAAACTAATCACCTCCTACAATAAATCGAGATGTTTCATACTTATGAACGCCGACACTTTTAATAGCAATCCACAAGAAAACACGGTCCCCCCATGGCTACTTCCATGCTCATGTATGACCCAAAGATGTCATTGCAACGCTAGGCTCAAACCGGACATTCTTTGTGTCAAAGGTTTACCATACAACGACCCACCACCCGAGAACATCAACCAAGACTACACCATTCAATTCATCGAATTTACATATTGCAACGATAGATTCTCCCCGGAAACAATACAAAACAAAACAGATAAATACCAACCCCTCATAGACGACATCATTGCCCTCGGCTGGAATGTGGACCCCCTTATTGTTATCACATCCGGCGCTCGTGCCACCACCTTTATCCCATCTATGAAAACTCTGGAAGATACCTTCAAGATACCCATTGATACAATTAAAACTACCTTTAAAAATATCAACACCATCGCTATTCAACATGCCATGTCTATTTTACTGCATAAACGCAAAATCGAAAACAACCAAGTCCTCCCTGATAGGCAAGACCCCCCTTAGGAACTTCGCCACTTTGTCTCTTCCTGATTGGCTGCCTGTTTGGTTTTGTTTTTTGTTTAGTTAGTTTGGTCGTGGTTGGTCGTTGTTGGTTGGTTTCTGGCTACTCGTTACATAGTGTCTACCCTCGAAAGGGGGAAGTAGTTCCAGTTCGCTAATTCCTTGTCCGGTGGGCATGGTCTTAGCAATGGAACGAACAGACACTTTATTCACGCCGGTTCCCTTCGGAAACCGGCGTTCTTCTTCTTCTTGCGCCACTATAATGCGCCAACCACTAAAGAAGTTGGTGCAATCATGGTTGGAGGAGATGCATTGCTAATGAAGCTAAACGCATGATATTGTTTTAAAATCATTAATGGTCGGCTTTGGCGCGTTTTCCCTTTGCATTCTTTATATGTACCATTTCCTATGTTTTGTTGTTTTTGGATGACCCCCAAGGTTAGATTGAAAACACTACTGTGAATGGCTTTGAAATGGGACGGAGACAAATATATCCAACATGACAATGATGAAGTCAGAAGTTGAGGCCGCTCAAAACGTGTCACCATGATGCAGTATTATGCATATTCATTACAGGATTGCAATCAATAAAACATCTATTCTGCAATCTAGAAGGCTTTTCCAAGAATTCATTGTTAATGCGTATGCATGTATTGGACAAAAAATTTTGAAAAAAATCCATGATAATCTTGCAAAACTTCGTTGCAAGCTATACAACAAACTCCAAAAACACCATATTTGTTATATTGGGGGATTATTAGTCTCCCAAATTAATATGTGTAGCAAACAATTTAGGTTGGATCAACCTAAATGAACACCTTCAAAATCATGGAATTTTTCCAATATAACAAATATGGTGTTCAAACCGTATTGCTTGCACATGTTTATGATATTGGGCACAAATTTTGGCAAAGGATGAGTATGCCTTTGTTTTTACAACGAGGTGAATGGATAATGACCTTGGTAAGAAAAGTTGGCAAACCAAATCCTTTTACTACGTTTACGTACAACCCAAAATGGAAAAAAATTACATATGCACTTCTTCTTGGACAAATTGCAAACGATCATCTAGACTTAGTGAGTCGAGTGTTTAGTTTGAGTGTTGAATATCCAAATGCAAGGAAATTTCAAACGCTCTGTATATAGAGAATGAAAAATGCAAAAAGGTATTTTGTGAATTTAACAATTAGATGAGTTGCAATGAGGATGAATATGCTCTCCAGCGTAGACTGCAAATCCGTGAATATAGAGATCCAAAAGGCAGGAGTTTTGATAACATGTGGATTGTGCCTCTCAATGTCTATCTTGCAACAAAATGCAATGCCCATGTTAACATAGAGGTTAGTAAATTTCACGCTAGCCACGTCATATCCATTTGCCTCTTTTGACTTTTTTATCCTTTCTTCTGGCTGATATGATCCTCCGTTGTGTTGTCAAGTACATTGTAAGCATGTGTATAAGGGTATCGATTGGGAAACTATTATCCTTGGACCGCACGAAAATAATAGTGTCCGGGTAATGAGATCCAATAGTATCTCCATGCATGTATGTGTCTACATCAGAAGGTTCTTGCAGACTTTTTTCATTTAAAGTGCATGATATATCACCGTCTGTTACGTGGCTTGATGTTCAAGAGCATAACCATCAACAAGTCATTTACAATGACGATACTGCTCTGTTCTAGACAATTGCTGCAGAACAAAACAAAAAAAATCCACACTAATGGAATATTACAAAGTTAATATGAAATTTTCAAGAGCCTAAGAACTTATCTATTTAGTTTTTCTGTGGAATTTGTGTAAAATAATAATATGAAGAAATGGATTGTGTGCAAACAAGAATTTGCAATTGGCCGCCTTTACTTTGTTAGTCATGTTTCCAGTGAACGCTATTTAATGCGGACTTCTGCTAACTAAGGTCAAAGGAGAAATTTCATTGCATTCGAACTCGTTTGTACGATTGACAGACATATTCATGATACCTTCCAAGCTGAGTGCGTTGCACTTGGATCATATGACTCTGATGAAGAGTTGAATCTTTGTATGAACAAAGTGGTTGGAATGCAACGTAGTGCTCAAGTATGCACCTTTTATGTGATGATGCTTACTTTTGATATTCTAGGAGATCTACGTGCTCTTTGAGGCATCTACAAAGGTGATGATTGACGTAATGACTATGGGAGCAATTTGCGATGGCATGGGAACTAGGATCCAAGTGCTAAAGAAGTGGAAATTTTGGGCTTGCATAATATCAGTGACTCGCTTGGAAAATTTGGCAAAGCCCTCAAAACCTACAACCTTCTGCTTCCATAATTTTCTCAATGATACCAAAGAGAATCCAAGCAGACATTGTATCTTTTTCCATCAAATAATCACTGCTACAGATGTCCAAAAAAAATTCTTGTCTATAACAAAATATGCGGGAGGGTAAAGTATGGACTAGCTATGATGATCTTTATAGTATATACACTATCCAAAACTGATCATAGTATATCCAAACAACACTCAAGATATAATAAATGTTTTTTATCCCGAAATGAGGGAGAAAGCGTCATCAAAGGAATATTTGAGAGCACGTGCAATTTTGGCATTGAAATAATGAATTGTATCAGTGATTGATATTGTTACTTTTAACCAACTCTCGGGTGATTGTCATGATTAACTTAGTTTTCATTAAGCAGAAGACATTAAAGATACAAAACAATTTGTCTTGAATATATGAATACTTTTGAGGTCAGTGATTTGCCACCACATATACTTTCTGTCAATGTCCACGGTCCTATTACGCTTTTGCGCACCTTGGATCCTTCTACTAAGTTTTTGCAATGGAACACCTCTGATTGTCCTATAATTTATCCGTAAAGTTGTTGAGAGTAAGATTATCACCAATATAGTTGCTAGAAAAATTGCATTTATTCCACAAATTAAGTTTAATACAAAAAAAAGTGAATTTCTTTTTCAACGTTTCAAGCGACAATTTTCTCTGTGTCATGCGTATGCCATTATCATAAATAAGGCTTAAAGGCTTACACAAGTCGGACTGGACATGTATTTTCACAGCAAAAAAATTGTGCAAGTAGTGTAGCCTTTCAAACCATATTCATGCTGCCTTTGGGATGCATTAAGGAGATGGCTGTGTGAGGTCCGAGATTTCTGGTGAGGGGAGGTGGTATGACTTAGACGCAAAACAGAGGTTTAGGGGCAACAAGAGGGAGTTGGCCTTGTTGAGAGCTCCCCCGTACATGTGTCTTGTCATTTAGGACTGGTCGAAATGCAGAGAAGGTTGGAAGTAGCTCACAAACGTTAGATCTGGGCTGGTGATGCTGAAAGAGGTAGCTAGACATTAGATTTGTGTGAAGCAAGTCTAAAAAGCGGGGAGCTTGTGTTGGTCACATAGATCTCATACCTTGGAAGCCAGATCTAGCCCAGATCAGGGTGCTACAAGCAAGATTGCTTGAAGCAACTCATAGACGTTCACTCGAGTTAGTGAGATCGGAGTGGTATATGGATACATGATCTGTGCAGAGTGTACTGAAAGTGTGGGACTAGTGTTGGCCACACAAGTAACGCATCCTTACCTCAATGGTCAGATCTGCCCCAGACCGAAAAATTTAGATCTGCCACAGTCCTACAAGGTCTCTCCGTCCTTCCTGACCCAGATACTCAAGTTTAGAAGTCATTGAAGAGAACAACAACAGTTTCGTTACCCAAGTTGACAAAACGACGAGAGCAACGCCACAGCAGGAAGGAACGACGACCAACACAACAGCGAGACCGATCGACTGCCGAACATCACACCAGGCCATCTCTAACTCCTTTCCTACTTGCACACCTTATTGCCTTCTCATTTTCTCTCTTGACTTATCACATCTCTTGCCTTGCTTAGTAGATTTCTCTGTTCCTTACTTTGTTTCTTGCTATGTTACTTGCATTGCTTCTAGCACCCCTCCAAGAAGACGAAAACGCACAAGACAAGATCACGACAGCAACCTCCTTCGGACTATACGAGCCCCGCCTACACTCGACGAGACTCCATGATCAGCATTGACCTCAAGGATACACAACAGTGAGCAGACGTCCGCACCAAACCCTGGCGATGCAAACGAGACACACGGACCTCCGCCAACCGTGAAGAAGATCAATAACTCCTACACCCCCCACCGAAGGCAACATGCATTGAAGACTCTATAGAGATCACCACAGAGAGCACCAACAATCAACCTTGCAACCCGACTCAACTGGAACAAGCAAAACCACATAGGTAAGCACACAATCCGACACACTATTACTAATCAAACGCCTGCAGGAGCGGATCGGGTGCTCACCCGATGTACCACAAACTGGAAATCCCCAGAACTGGCCTTCACTAAGCAACAAGCTAGGCGTACATGAACTCTAGCACCAACAAGAACAAGAAGCGGCAGGAGCTGCTCGTACGAGGAGCCGTTACTCAAGATCCCGAACTTGAAGGAAAGCCTGCTACGAAGAGGTAAAAGACCAGGCTGTAATTGCCGAGCCGGAAGCAGCTGGGGACACGCCTTACAGAAGGGTCCAGGTCCAGGCAGTATACACCGGAACTTGGAGGAGAGTTTGCTACGCAAGGATACAAGACCAGGTTGTAAGAGTCGAGCCGTAAGCAGTTGAGAACGCCTACCAAAGAAGAGTCCAGGTCCAGGAAGGAAACAACGGGTTGGAAGCAGCTTGTTACCAACGTCAAGAACTGTTGCCCTGAAGGTGCTAGGAGAGGAGGGAGACTCCAAGAGAAGAGAAGGGAGCACACCAGACGCCCAATTGCCACAGTCCATATACACAACCTCTCCAATCACTAGAAGAGGACAGCTCAAGTCACCATCCACAGCCGCCAAAGGTGAGCTGCCCACATGTGCTAGAGTCTACTCCAAATCATCACGAAGACACATCGACTCTCCTTTTAGGCTCCAAGTAAGTCCCCTCAAACATCTCATTCAAACTTTCTCACACCAAAAGAACAATCTAATCATGAGTAGAAGGAGCATTGTGTTTGATGAAGAGATGGATGTTGACGTTGTGGATGTGATCAAAGCAATAGCCCCAAAAGAGAAAGGTTCGAGGAAAATCACAGAAGAAACCGGGAGCAGTAAGAAGAGCAAGAATGCCCAAGGAGACAAAGGTAAGTCCACTAAACCATTGCCACTAACTACAGACCTCAATCTATGGCTAGGTTTTGAAGTCATGGAGCGCATTGCAATAGAAGGAGTGGAAGCCCCTACAAGCGAAGAAACGACAGAAGAATTGATGGCTAGAGGATTCAAAGCCAACAAAGCTGAGGAGGCAATGGAAGCTAGAGTGGCATTCCCATAGATCCTTCAACTCCTCTACCCATGCATGACGAAAGGAGCACAAGATCAACACTACAACATCACACAAATTCCACTAGATATCAAGACCAACAAAGCCACAGGTTTGGCCTTGGACTTCCATGTTGCAATTTTCTTCGAACCTCCCATTAATGTTATGTTGCATGATGATGTTTATAACATGATAATTAGAAGACTTGAATTAATGGACATAAAACTAGGCACGAGTCTAATTGACCCTATCTACATTCAATGTCATAGTGTCAAAAGAGGAGGTTAAAAAGGAGTATGGACGGGGATGTTAAAACCACACCTACTTAACCCCGACACGGATGGTCTCATGTTGCTCAAAGGCCTTAGGCCCTTTATACTTGCACTAGACAACCATAAGGTCATTGGTAAAGTGTGCAAGACTTATCATCATACGGCTAACTCTACTAACCTTTCCGTGCGCATCAGAAGTGACTCATTGATAAGTATCCCGACTCACCAACTCTTCATGGATATCCTCAACAATAGCTTCAACCGAGGCCAAGACTTTGAAATCACCGGAGTACAAAAGGTTATTAGCAACCCTCATGCCTTCATCTCCACCACCACTCTACAACAAGCTTTGAAGATTCAACTCCATCAAGTTACAACTCAACACGAAGTCCTTCAAGCGAAGAAAACCTCCACCGGGGGCCGTATGACACCCGAAGCAAAGGCAAAAAAGGATGCCCTCACTCTCACCCTATCCCCCTTGCGCGTCCTTATGAGTGTTGTTGACACCACTAATGCCATATACAAAGTACTA
This sequence comes from Bryoerythrophyllum caledonicum, assembly GCA_963971425.1. NCBI lineage: Eukaryota > Viridiplantae > Streptophyta > Bryopsida > Pottiales > Pottiaceae > Bryoerythrophyllum > Bryoerythrophyllum caledonicum. The sequence goes on along the minus strand of OZ020517.1, from coordinate 23,604,099 downwards.
GGGAATGATAACACTAAAAACATATGGTTTCATAAGGAGAATGGTGAAAGGCATAATGGGAGTGCAAATGTGGAATGTGCTAACTCCATCGTGTATAGGAAGTTTGTGAAGAAGACAATCAAAATTGGAGGAAACCACGTGGGTTTTGCCCCACATAGGAGGAGTTTGGAAGGAGTGGAGCCACCAACTCAAGAACAAGTTGAAAGCTTTGGATTCAATGACATCAATACCACCATGGTCAACACCGTTGCTACATTCAAAATCTAAGATGCCCCCACCCCCACCAATACTAATGTCACGAAGGAAGACCTTGAGGATGCATTGGAAGAAAACAACAAGAAGACGAGGAAAGAGAATAGAGAATACACCGACAAGCTTCATGAAGAACTTGTTGCTCAAATGGAAGGCATCCAAAATTCGATGCAAGCTACCATTGAAGCCATGAGAGCCATCAAAGGAAGAGTCAAACCAAGACAAATTGAAGACACACCGTCAAACATGTGAAGAACAAAGACCACACGGTAAAATATACTTACCACTACCATAGACATAATATCTCATATAGTATAATACCAATACTATGCAAGTATATGAGTATAGTATATCAATATTGTATCTCTCAAAATACTCAATACAATTACAGTATACTACTCACATGGCCCAAAATACATACAAATACAAACACTAAGTACATACATGTACATAGATATACACATACAAATATATATATATATATGAATATATAGTCATACATACACCTATATATATACTTACACACATACATATACATACAAAATCACACACTCTTACTACCATGAATACCAAAACATATACACAAATATACATAGACACAACAAAACTCATACACAAGGGTACATACAAACGAATACCCAAACAAACACACACCTTCACACACACATACATACATTCACCTACACAAATACAACCACAAAAGCAAAAAAATACACCGACACATACATTGATATACATACATACACATAAACATACAAAAACCCGCACACAAATGTATATACACTCGAACATACACATAAACACACAAAATAAATCCACAAACACACATACACACATATACACACAAACACAATCACACAACAAAACATGCATACATAAACAACAACACAAACACACTAACCCATACCCACATATAAACACACAACCACTCACACACTTAAAAATATATATAAACACAACCCATGTGGGTACAAACTCAAAGACAAACATAAAACCTTATCAAAAATACTACACACAAAAAACCTTATCAAAAATACTACACACAAAAAACCTTATCAAAAATACTACACACAAATCCACAAAATAATCTGCAAAGATACACACCCAAATATATTGCTCAAAATCATAATAAAAAACAAAATCACAACAAATCCCACTAACAAAAACATACACACGTACATAATCCAAAATACTAAAACCAAAAACATAAAAACAAAAAAATACCATAAATACTCACATAATCCATTAAACCAAAAACTACACATTAAATCCTCACACTATAAAATCCTACTATTACTAAGTGGAGATATTGAAACCAATCCGGGACCTATGCCTAATATACTAAAAAGACATCCCACAACACATAAGAAAAACGCCAAAATATACTTTATTTCAAACACCATAAAACTACAACCGGAATACAAACATATTGCTCAGACATTTGCACCTTTTTAAAAAAAACACATATTTCACATCAACTACACAACACAATACACCCAAATATTGTCCAATACATACAACAAAAACATACGCACCCACCTACACATATCCTATATGCCCTAGTAGTCACCACCCACCCAAACATAAACGAATGTAACCGTCTCTTAGATACACAGAACCAAAATATAATTACATGGACTAACACACTACTACAAACCTTATTAAACTTACAAAATCCACCAGAAAGACATATTCAGACTCCACATCCTTATACATAATTCTTGGAACAAAACCTAAATACCATAAACCACGGAAACTCAATACATAAGAGCATCTCCACCCCAAGACGGAGAACCACCAAATTGGAGTTTTGAGAGGTCAAAAAGTTGCACCCATCACCTCAAAACGGGGAAACTTTATAAAAATTTAGAAGTTTTGGTGCATGGCACACCAAATCCTCCTTGGATGGGGGGAGTGCGCCATTTTTTGATGTTGGTGACACACCCATACCCTCGCGACACGTGGCGCCATGTCATTGATGTCGACACGTGGCGCCGTGTCATTGGTGGCGGGAGGTAAAGGGTCAAAGCATTTTTTTGGATAATTTTTTTGGAGCTTGAGGTGGAGCCAAGCAAGCACCAAACCCTAAACCACTCCTGACGTGAAATTTTTTTTCCGTCCTAGCGTGGAAAATTCCATGCCAGGAGTGGAGATGCTCTAAAGAACTATACAACTTCCTACATAGACAAAACAATCCACCCTCAAACAACACAATAAAACAAAAATTTCCCTATCTTCCTAACAAACTAATTAATGAATCACTCAGATGCTTTGACCCCATACCGGAATATATCCAACCACCCCCTCCACCCTCCTACCTTCCTCCACAGAACCAAAATATTAACTCCAATAATGAAAACACATACATGATTACATGGAATGCTTCATCCCTAAACACCGCTCTCTCTAGTTTACAAACCTTGGTCACATATACAGCCACGCCACCGGCCGTCATAGCAATACAAGAAACCAAAATATCAGCCACTAAATCCACAAAATACATACAAAACTTATTTCAAGACTACAAACTTATTTTTAATAACACACATGCACTAACAAGATGCATCCAACAACGCAAACCATATACACTGGGCCGTGGTGGCCTCCTCACACAAATACACAAAAAATACGCTTTTCCGGGCAATATTAAAAAAAATTCCTATTTCATTAAACATATCCCCCTACCTACAAATAATCAAAATTACGAATCAACCACTACAACCATGGTTGATCTTTCACATGTATATGCCCTCACACCCCGAAGATACTAGACTTATCATTGAAATACAAAATACTATTACATCTCAAATAAATAACAATCCTAACCACACCCACATGTTATGCGGGGATTTCAACAGAGACATAGCGTTAATTGGTAGACAAAACGGAAACCAAAACACTCCCCCTCAAACCATAGACTATCAATGGCGCATCTTCATAGAAAGTTTGAACCTCACCTACATAAATACCGATACACAATACTCCCGACAAGGCGGATATAATTATGGCGACTGGAGCCTAATAGACGGATTCTACATAAATACAAACAATAATACACAATACACCTCCACAACAAACAAAGACATTAGCCTCAACTCAGACCACTCACCCTTACAACTCTACATTCTCAACAACACACTAATTAGTCGTACCCCCACAACTACAATTAATGACACCACACGAATACTCAACCCCATCCCAAAAGATAACTTAGAGAAATTCAACACAAAATTCTTTGAAGAGAATTCCACACAAATTGACTCCCTCATGAACACTCTTGAGCATAATAATCAACTCTCTCAAACACAATGGCACGAGACATGCCATACCCTAGATATACTCATCAATAATATCTCCAACACACTAGAACAAACATGCAAAGCACAACCGATACCAAAGATGACAAACCGCACATCCCAACAAGGCAGATACCTACCCCGTAAACTTGCTAAAACTTGGAAACAGCACCTAGACACATACCATGTAATACAAAAAACCATCAGAATTGTAAAAAATAACCCCCAATGGCGAAGTCACCCCATATGTAATGAATTACTAACAATACAACATACCCAAATCCCTATCCCACCCTCTCCATACCTTCCACATGATACATGGATAAATGATATTGCTAAAATAGCAAAAAATGCCAATAAACAAGCCCGGAATATCACTACAAAATGTACCAAGGAAAATATCAAAAAAGCCATTTCAAAATATAGACATCTATACGAAACATGCCCTAAAAATTTAAATAGAAAAGTCTTTAAATACACTGAATCCCCACCACTAGATTGCAATCATTGACCAATACAATAACATTCTAACTAGCCCAGACGACATCGCAAACGAAATATTTAACCAACAAATAAAAAACAATAGACCTACAGTACCAACATGTAACTACCAACCACAACACCCAATCAGCTGCACGAGTGCTGTAAGGCAATATCCATGGCATGACCTAGATGATTATACCTTAGACAAACGGGGCCAACCCAAAACCCCACTACATACATACTTCAACAAAACCACATACGACACATGCCTTCGAAACCTTGGAAACAACAAAGCTCCAGGGCCTGACCGAGTATCAAACTCAATACTCAAAAACATGCCCTCTAGATTTCATAAACTACTATCCCTAATCTTCTCCCACTGTTACAAACAAAAACAAATACCAGGCACATGGAAAATAAGCCTAACAATATTACTATACAAAAAAGGAGACCCCGCAATACTATCCAACCATAGACCAATCACACTAGCTAACACAATCTATAAATTATACACTAGTACACTCACGTACATACTATCCTCATACGAGGAAAAATTCAAAATCCTACACCACAGTCAAGAAGGATTTAGAGTAGAAAGAAGCACATCCAGACAAATACAAACCATAATAGCCCCAGTTGAAGATGCAAAATTTACAAACCAAGACATATATATCCTTTATATTGACTTCAAAAATGCTTTCAGTTCTATAGACCACACTAGATTATTGGCAATAATGACAGATCTTGGCTACCCAGAGGATGCAACAGCATTAGTTGGAAACATTTACTCTCAATCAACTACCCACTACATTAGAGAACACTTCGGAAAAACCAAATCCATTCCCATTCAAAGAGGAATTATATAAGGGGACACCCTCAGCCCATACCTATTCATTATATTCCTAGAACCACTACTCAGATGGCTAGAGAGAGGTAATAACGGATACAGGTTTGGTGCCTCACAAACCACTATAAATTTAGCTGCATCAGCCGATGACCTCGCGACCATAACCAACAAAATAAAATCACTGCAAATCCAAATCAATAAAATTGACAGATACTGTAAATGGACTGGTATGGAAATAGGGGTCTCTAAATATACTACTACTGGATGCCCAAATAAATCCAAAATAAACCCAACCACATTCAAAGCCATAATGCAAGCCTCTAACATCAACTTCAGGAACCAACCAATCCCTATACTACACTAAAATGAACCATAAGTATACCTAGGCACAAACCTAGTCCCATCATTAAAATGGAAAATCCAAATTCATAGCACAACAACAAAACTCATTAAACAATGCAAAGATTTGACAACATGCCCAGCTACTATGAAACAAAAAATAAAAATGGTTGACATTGTACTACGACTAGGGATAGCATACAGCTTCTATGCAGTACCATACTCTATGCCAGCCATAAAAAAACTAGATCAAAAAATTATAGCCATACAAAAAACCATTTGTGGTATGCCTAAATATATGTCAAACGCGATAACCCAACTCCCACAGAATTTATTTGGCCTGGAAGCCTTCTCCCTCAAAAATGCTTACCTCATATGCATAAGCAAACAACTACAAGATGCTCTAAACGACAACGGAAGACTCGGGAAAATATACACCAGGCTAACTCAATATGTCCTCGCTCAACACGGTGGAGCCGAAAATATTCCAAGAATTAAAAAAACGGACTACAGAAGAACACCAATAACCCGTACACTATACCTATTAAAACACATAGCTAAAGTTCACCTCAAAAGCATACTTCCAAACTTCCTCCTCGATCCCACACCATTAGAAGTATCATGGCGCCAAGAAACACAAAACCATATTACAATCAATCCCCAACACTCCAAAAAACTACTACAAAAACTCCTCTCAAAAAATATTTTTGAATTAAAAAAAATTACCCTTCCAAATGGCACTCACATCATGAACAATGAAGACTTCAAAATCTACCACTTTACCCCATCCAAACTAATTAAATGCGCCCTAAATATTGCCAAAGAATTCTTTTGCGGACCAACATGTCCAACAACATGCAATACCCCTTGCCTCATACACCCATACTCACATAGACTTGAAGACCCATACACCACTACCAACAACAACAACTCCACGAGAAGTCCCCCCCAAGAAATCCACCCCTCCAACCCCACACTACTCTTTCACCCCCGGCCCCCAACACACCTCCCCAAGAATCCCACCCTATATCCCATTAACAAAATAATACACCATAAACACATACAACGTAAAGATATCAACAACATACAAAACACATACACCAAATACCCATGCCAATGGCAACACAAGAACAACACATTTAACAAATGGCTCCCTCAAAGAAACCTCTTTCCGAGACACGACCATAATACCTCCATCCACAACATCAAGAAACTAAAACAATACTATCAAACGATCCAAAATAAAATTTACTCCGAAATCATTCAAACCCACCACCCCCAAGACCAACTCCAAGACACAAGATCCGTAACCCCACCAATAGTTATCCCACTCCTAAGCATCTATACTACAGAATGTAACCCCAAAAATGATATCCTCACAATCTCAAACATAATCAAAATAGACAACAATCTAGCACACCTATATGAAGAAAGTGGCCGACATCTACAAACCATCACCACTACTAGACTCCAATGGCTATGGAACCAATACAATATAGAATTACAGACACCCACAAACATTGAACCAAAAATCCAGTCATTTGAAACCGAATTAATCTGATTATACCAAAGATACAAATATCGTATCCCAAAAAACAATCCCCTCAAAAATGCACAATACACAATACCCACCCCTATCCTAGACTCACTAATATCATCCTTTAACATAGAACAATCATACTTCTCCTCCCCTGTCACATGCTCCACCAAACTACTAAAATTCTACTCCCCATTTGAAAGAGATAAAATATTCGGCTCTCTGAGGAAAGCCTTCGATCACAAATGGATAGGTAGTGGAATAGCACATCCCTACAACGAAGACGAAACACAACAAGCAATACACTGGGCACGTCTCGCTGCCAAAAACGACCTAAATCACACATCTACACTCATCATCACCCCAGATAAAAACTGGTACCAAAACTTTGAACAACAAGGTAGCCCATTCCCAGACCCTCATACCATTGTCTTATTTGAAGCAGACTCAATACCATACGAAGAACCCACTATCCCACCAGAACTAAAAAGACCCCGAATTGAACCATCCACACTACAAATAATATGTGTCCACCACCAAAATCAAACCCTCGGCACCCAAGAACAACTAGAAGAACTTTCCTCCATAGCAAAGACTCTAAACATACACCGGCTATACACAAAAATAGCCCCACCGACACCTATGCAAACACCTGTCAACAAAAAAAAAAATTGTCAAAACTAAATTATAGCAACAATACACTAAATTACACTCTAACACCCCCATCCCTCCCGGAATACCAAATTACCACCCCACCAAAATTTGACCCCGCATATAGCTACTATACTGATGGCTCCTTCAAACCGCCAGAACAAATTAGCCCGGGTAATTGGCGCAGAGAAAAAGCCGGTTATGGAATATACAATTCTACGAAAGAAATCAAATTAGCCAAAAGACTACATGGACTGCAAAATATCCTCAAAGCAGAACTCATGGCCATCCACAAAACACCGGAAATTATCACAACAAAATACAACAACGAACCAGCGCACGTATTCACAGATTGTATTAACGCACTATACTTATTAAACACTCAAATAACACACCCTACCCTCCACACTAGCCACCCTGACCAAATCATCCTAGAATCAATGGTCCAATTGATACTAAAACGAAGACAAATCACAACCCTCCACAAAGTTCGAGCCCATGCCAATATTGATGGCAACGAGCAAGCGAACAAACTAGCAAAGGAGGGCGGAGAAAAATTGCACAAAAATGCCAAAGATCCACACAAACACGCCCACGCCACCCCATACTACTTCCAAAAAGATGACTAGCCCTCCAAAGAAGACACCCCCGATAAAGACCCGGTTAGATTCTTGAACAAACACCTTAAAAAACAAGACCTATATAACAATCTTGACACAATCTCAGACAACCTCCCTAACATTGAAAAATGGACTAGTAATAACAACATAGACAATGAACTCTCGACAAATTTCTGGAAAAATCCCATCATCACCGATGCACAAATAACATGCTTTATCAAATTCCGCATCGGACAATACATGGGAAACGCCCGAAAACAACTCTTCTTTGGTATAGAAAGATTCCCATCCATAACATGCCTGATATGCACTTCCACAGATCCCGACACATGGCTACATGTTCTTTTTAAATGTCAAAACCACCATATACACTCTCTAATTGTCAAGAGACATAACAAAGCCGTATGGGAAATCCGTAAATCAATCACCTCCCATAACAAATTGAGATGCTTCATCCTCATGAACACCGACACCTTTAATAACAACCCACAACAAAATACGGTGCCACCATGGCTACTCCCATGTAAATGTGAAACCCAACGATGCCACTGTAATGCCTGACTCAAACCAGACATACTTTGCGTTAGAGGCCTACCATACAACAACTCCCCACCCAACCACATAAATCAAAATTACACCATTCAATTCATCGAATTTACTTACTGTAATGACAGATTCCCCCCTGAAACAATCGAAAACAAAATCAGTATGTACCAACCCCTTATTGATGACATAACTACCCTCGGATGGAAAGTGGACCCCCTTATAGTAATCACAGTCGGCGCCCGAGCCACCACCTTTATCCCATCTATGAAAACCCTAGAAGATACCTTCAAAATTCCTATTGATACAATTACAAACACTTTCAAAAACATTAACATCATTGCCATTCAACATGCTATGTCCATCCTTCTACATAAATGCAAAATTGAAAACAACCAAGCCCTTTCCGAGACACAAGATCCCTCGTAAACTTTCTCTTTGCTTTATTTTTAAAACACAACATGTAAACACTCCCCCCTTACCGTCTTCCCCCCTCCCCTTCCACTTTCCCTCTCTCTCCCTCCCCTCCCTATCTCCCTCTTCCTGTGGTACTATTTGATTGGTTGATTTTTTGTGGTTTTCTGGCTACTTGTTACATAGTGTCTACCCTCAAAAGGGGGAAGTAGTTTCAGCTTGCTAATTCCCTGTCCGGTGGACTTGGTCTTAGTAGTGGAACAAACGGACACTTTATTCACGCCGGCCTCCTTCAAAGACCGGCGTTCTTCTTCTTCTTCTTCTTCTTCTTCTTCTTCTTCTTCTTCTTCTTCTTCTTCTTCTTCTTCTTCTTCTTCTTCTTCTTCTTCTTCTTCTTCTTCTTCTTCTTCTTCTTCTTCTTCTTCTTCTTCTTCTTCTTCTTCTTCTTCTTCTTCTTCTTCTTCTTCTTCTTCTTCTTCTTCTTCTTCTTCTTCTTCTTCTTCTTCTTCTTCTTCTTCTTCTTCTTCTTCTTCTTCTTCTTCTTCTTCTTCTTCTTCTTCTTCTTCTTCTTCTTCTTCTTCTTCTTCTTCTTCTTCTTCTTCTTCTTCTTCTTCTTCGTTTTCACATGGCCAACTATACGTTGCATTTTCACTTGCGGTTGTGCCGACCAATGTTAAAGTGCTTTAACTAAGCAATGCATATGGTCAAATAGGCTTAAAGCGTAACATTGTTTTCAACAAAGCCCCCTTATGACGCCACTGCACTTGAAGTATGATTTGGTTGAAATTTCCTAGTATTAAAAAAGATGCTTGTCATTTGTTTTTTTTTGCTCACATTTGTTGCTTTAATGCTACTATATTATCAAAATAGGTCTTTGTAATGTGATGAAGTTAGGATTTCCTAATGTGCAAAAATATCCTTATTCCTTCTTCCTTTTTAAGATTATCTGGATGGCACTCTCACATATAAAAAATGTTGAAATATCTTGTTTTAACCTCTTAAGGCATGCAACCTCATGAGGCTTTGTAAGAATCTATGAGTGTAATAGATCAGTAGAACATCATCTACAAAAATGATACATTTCATTGCGATCCTACTTCATGGAAATTAGGTTGACCATCGATTTCTAATGCCAATTTGTGTGCCAATGGTCTCATTAGAATTGTAGTAAACTGCTCCACATCCATTGCGAAGACTATTCGGACCATGTTTTCTCAATTCATTGCTACAAGAAGATTTCACCCTGCCAACGACAGTGTATTGGCCTTTCTGGCCTTAAAAAGATTAAAGCATAAATGGTTGCATAGGAAGCTATGTTCACAATGTAAAAGATGTTACAAACATAAGTGCTTTTCAATTTCTACCAGTGATTTTTTTATTGTTATATTTCCTTTAAACAAAAAACAATATCGTGTCAAGAGTATATGAGTTTTGACTAAAATTTGCCTTATGGTAGAAAAATATTGAGTTTTAAAATGCTATCATGTATCAAAAATAAAATTATAATTGCTATACAAACAATTTTAAAAGTATCGTTTCTACATTTGTATAGTTTTTAGTACATAAAAGTATATAAAAACTTAATAAGTTTTTTACTGTAAGTTAATTTTGAATGAAAGGGCACATTCAAAGGATTCTTCTAAAGGGCATATTCAATTTAGACAACATGTGTTCAGTTTCACCAATATTTTATTATATACACCTATGGATCCTATTGTCCTTGATGGAGCAAGGGTAGTTCCCTATTACCCTATCACGGCGCAATACCATGTTTTGAGGCAAGACCTTGTCTAGGCACAATATCATGTTTGGGCATGACCTTGTCGTGATATTACATAGCTTTTGGCTTCACCAAATGGAAATTAGTGATATTATTTTTTAGATATAGATACTATTCTTATGTTTTAATTTCATTGATAATCAAAGGTATGAGCTTTATCATTTTAAAATGAAGTATTGCATTGAATTACATGTAATGCAATAAAATTATCAAAATTCTAGATTAAGATATATATATTTTATATATATATATATATATTATATATATATATATATATATATATATATATATATATTAGTCAAGGTAATTAAATAATCTATATTCATTTATTCAATAATAATTTTACATAGAGCTATTATTTTATATATATATTACATATATATATCATAAAAGAAAACCTAGGGTTTAAAGAGTGATAAACTTAAAATACATTAATTAAGTCCAATTATATGATAAAGGAAATCCATGAACAAAATTGGATTTTCTAATACGAATCTTTTGAATAATTTTTATGACTCTTTATTTTAAGATTAAAAAATGATTTGCACCTTAAACTAAACGTTGTAAGATTAATCTTAATTCTAGCTTTTATAGAAGGTGTTCAATCAATGTTTGTTTCATTACATGTTACCATATAAGGTTAATAATATGGTTTGTTTCATTACATGTTATTATAAGGTTAATAATAATTATTATAAGGTTAATAATATGGTAAAATATTTTTTGATAGCATTAAGTAATGAAATGCTTCACAAATTAGTCAACAATGTTTCAGATAAATTTAGGGTTTTGTAGAGTAACAATTCTATTACAATTATTTTTTTAACCCCCACACTCATATATGTTTCAATTTTTGTTCTTTTCTATTAAGTAACTTAATGTTTGAAATGTAATGAAGGTATTATAAAAGAATATGCAAAAGAAAACATGTTTGATTGATTGGAGAAATATGCGTATCTAACTGAATAATGTTCTAATGTAAAAATCATGATATTTCAATCATGATATCAAATAATTTAAAGATTAGTCTAAAACGAAAATCTGGAGAAGGGCGAGCAAAAAGAATGTTATAATGTTGATATTCAACCAAATTGAATTGATTTGCAAATGATATCTGAAGATATTTTATTAACCATTTTGGTATATTGGTTCTTCTACATTGTATGAAAATGTTGGAAAATAAAGATACAAATCATTCTTCTGATGCTAATTCCAATAAAGAAATTGATGACAACTCTGAATTTACTGAACATGATCCATTAGGTCGTTATGGCCGGGTAACAATTTTTTCATTATAATACATATCAATTATTATGTTTGTTGTATACTATATACTCTCTAAACTAAAAGAGATTAGAGATCACCCGTCTAATCATAAATTAACATGATTTTGTTCTTTGGATTTTAGTGAAGATATTTTATGGATTAAATTTAATTGAATAAAAAAACATTGTTTAATTCTAATTTGTCAGTTATAAAACTTTCCAATCTTGTGGCTATTCTATAAATATTCTATTTCTTATTCAAATATTTTCTTGAGGTTTTAATCTAAAGTTTTATATTTAAAACTTTGCTAGTGCATAATATATTACATCATATCTAATCTACCAAAAAATAATTCAATTATCTACTTATTACTAGTCAATTTGTATGTTTTCTGCAGTATGAAGTTATATTGGGCAAAGGAGCATTTAAAACTGTGTATCTTTTTTAATACATAAGCAATATTTTATTTATATTTAAAACTATTTGTTGAATTTTGATAATGTATCCACTATTATGTAGCTATTTATTATATTAGAATGCTTATTTAATTACGTATGATATTCATCTATGATGGTCTTTAACAACATTGAAGCTATAGAGCTTTTGATGAAGTAGATGGAATAGAAGTTGCTTGGAACCAAGTAAAAGTTGAAGATGTTTTGCAAAGCCCTGAGGACTTAGAACGATTGTATTCTGAAGTACATTTGTTAAAAACCCTTAAACATAAAAACATCATCAAATTTTATAATTCTTGGGTGGATACAAAGACAAAAAATGTAAATTTCATCACAGAAATTTTCACATCTGGTACCTTGCGGCAGTAAGTAACTAATTTTATTTTACATTTTTAATCAAAGTAGTGAAATTAGATTTACCAAATATATCACTCATTATTCTTGTCTAATCTTTAGATATCGAAAGCGCCACAAACATGTAGATCTAAAGGCTGTTAAAAATTGGTCTCGACAAATTTTAAGAGGACTTCTTTATTTACATAGTCACGACCCTCCAATTATTCATCGTGATCTTAAGTGTGATAATATATTTGTCAATGGAAATAATGGTGAAGTAAAAATAGGAGATCTTGGTCTTGCAGCTATTCTCAGGCAAGCTCATGCAGCCCATAGTGTAATTGGTAAACACAATTCATTTCTCAGTATAAATTTCTTCAAGTAAAAAATATATATCATGTTTGCTTAAGTTGAAAAAAAAAATAATAGTTTGTTTTTAAAATTTCTTTGATCAACAACCAAATATTTGTTTTCATCTATACTTTCTTAATGACAACTTCTACCTAAATATATTCAATACAACGCTAAGATTCATTCCCAATATTTAGGGTATGTAATGCGCAGGAACTCCTGAGTTTATGGCTCCAGAGCTTTATGAAGAAGAATATAATGAACTTGTTGACATTTATTCATTTGGAATGTGTTTATTAGAAATGGTCACATTTGAATATCCTTATAGTGAATGCACAAATGCTGCACAAATTTACAAAAAGGTCACAGCGGTAAGAATATAAATATTTGATGTTGAAACAATATGAAAATTTAAATGAAAGATATTGAGATTTTGATTATTTATCTTCTTAAATTTAATGTATGTTAAAAAATTTATGTACATTAAATGTTTTTGATATTTTAAACATTTCATAATTTGATGAAGTCCAATAATTTTTACAATTTTCTTGCATATAGACAGGGAAAGAAACCAGCTGCATTAGAAAAGGTAAAAGATCAAGAAGTTCGAGCATTTATTGAAAAATGCCTAGCAATTGCATCCAGAAGATTGCCTGCAAGGGAACTACTTATGGATCCTTTTCTTCAATGTGAAGGGGATCATGAAGCAATAGATACTAAGACAAATCTTCCACATTTAAAATTGAGACCAAGTAATTTTAAAGAAAAATGTAAAGAAGAAAGATTACCCCCAATCAATCAGAAAGATGTAATTGAACAAAAATTTGTGCAACTAGAGAAAAACAATTTAAAAATACATGCCAATAATGACAAGCCTTGTGAAGATGTCACTTTACACAAGACATCAAAAAGAATGCCATATGATAAAACGGAGTCTCAAGAAGATGACTTGTATACTCATCAACATTTTTTGAATGATAAATATTCTAAAAGAGATCAACCAAGGAGAAGTGTTGATTTTCGAGTCAAGGGGAAAAGAAGAGATGATAATACTATATATTTGAGACTTAGAATTGCAAACCCAAAAGGTAAATAACTAAAATTAAATTATAAAGAATCTACTATAATATAAATTGAAAAATATCTATATATTTTTCATCTATAATCTAGAATCTATATTTTTAAACTGATCTCCTAGCAATTGGCGCTTGCTTTGAAACGCATTAGTCCAACCATTTAAATGTAGTTTTTACATTCCAAACTATAAAAAGAAAAAAGGTAACATGATTCACTGAACGGTTGACCGCGCATTTAACCGCGCGGTTGACTGCAGCGTTTCTATAATTCACTGCACGGTTGACTGCGTGGTTCAGTACGTAGATTGTGATTTTAGTATTATGATAAAGCCTAAGTTAATAGAGTATGAAAGAGAAATCAGGAATTCACAACATTGGCTTTTGAAGTTAATAGGCAAAAAATCAAACCTTTTTTTCCTTGTTAAAAACAAACTAACTTAAGAATCAATTGTGGCATGAAACACTACTTATGGTAACCAATGCAACATATAAATTTTTTCATACCTAATCTTGAACATTTAAACAAATTCTTGATGTTCTTTTATTTTTAGGTTTTCTTTCTTTCTTATGCCAAAAGAATATTGTACACTATGTATGCCAACAAACATTTCAAATACTACAATTTAGGCCTCAAAGAGAGATTAAAGAAGAATAATTACTCTTATAAAAGTACATTTAAGGAATAGATAGAAGCAAGTGTTTAAAACTTGACTCTATATGTTTTGCAGGTCACATTCGCAATATTCATTTTCCATTTGATATTGAAGCGGATACAGCAATGAGTGTAGCAAGTGAAATGGTTGCTGAGCTTGATCTTTCCGATCAAGAAATAACTACAATTGCTCAAATGATTGATGCAGAAATTTTGGGTTTGGTTCCTGAATGGAATCCAGGAATGGCTATGGCTTACGTTGTTGCCACCGAAACTGAAGTTGGTAAAGGAGAAAATCTAACTGTAGTGCCACATGACAATCCAGATGCTTTAGCTACTATGTCTTCACATCAAGGATCTCTCATTGATTGCAATAGAAAAGGATTGTCTCATTCTCCAAAGGTAGATGTGTTCATTATCACAATTAAAACTAATTCAAATATTAACTATTGTCATTTACATACCAAAGAAGAATCTATATAGATTGGGATTTTTAGATTGATTCTTTCAAAAAATTCTTGCTTTTCAACAATTGATCAGCTTTAAAATCCAATGTTTTAATTTTTAAAAAGTCAAAATAGATCAAATCTATTAATTCTCTACTTATAGAAATAGAAATTCACATCAATGAGAACTATTTCCATTCTACAATTTAAATAATATCTTAAAATAAGACATATACACAGTTCAAGCATATAAAAATATAACATTTAACAAAAAACCTACTTTAAAATTTGACATATATTCAAATATGTATATTTTAAAATTGTACTTGAATATGAAATTGATGATTAAAAAAATAAAAAATTATAACAATATTAATGATTAAAAGAATATTATATTATGTACAGTACTGTAATAGATTTTTAGTATTTTTTATTTTATATAATAATTATATAAATTTGTACCATTCCAATTCATAATCTTATATAACATTTCCAATTTGTACATTGTAAACTTATAACATTTCATTTTACAAATGTTTTTTTGTCTTTACTAGTAGTATGATATTATTGAGTTTTAAATATCTTATCAGATTTATCTTCATGCGTGTAGGTTCTAGTAGTGGTTTCATCTCCACCCCATGTTGAAGGTACAATGCATGGGCGATTTGAAGAAGTAAGTTATCATTTACGTGCTGAACATTCACGACAAGGATCCAACATACCTCCAATATTTGCAAGTGATTCTTCTGAAGCTCGTGAAGATGAAAGAGATTCAAGAAAAGGTCATGATACACCTAAATCAACAATTTCAGTTGCGGATAGTAAATCACACCTTCACGAAGTTTTTGATTTTGATGATGAATCAATTAATCGTGAAGACAACAACCACATTGATTCAATTGCATTCAACAAACTTGTTGAATTAAGGAGGAAGGCTGGTACAACCAAATTTTTTCATGATGCTTGGGAAGGTATGAGTGAAAATAGTCAAAGGTTTGAGCAAAGTGAATATACCCATTCACATGGTGAGGATATGATTGAAGGTACAAATGAAGTCACTCAAGAATTTGAATTTAATCTACTAGCATTGAAACAAAAACAAGAATTGGAAGAACTTCAATGGCGTCATGAGCAGGCTTTATGTGCACTTAAAAACCGATATCACCGTCATAAAACAATCCAAGGTGATCATGAATTGCGTTTGAATAGGAGATCTATTTCTCCTATTGAGCAACATAGTACATCTTCATTTGAAGGTTTTTATCAAAATCATTCATTGGATCCTCAAAGTTCTCCATCTAATGATTATAAGATGGCTCATTCTTCAGAGAGAAACATTAACAAGTTACCTTTAGATGTTGAAGATGCTCAAAAACTCAGCCAGCTTTCTTCATTAGACTCAACAAGTTTTAATTCAAACATTAGATTTGTTAGTGTGCCTAAAGCATTTGGTTTAGGTCATAATTTACAAGGTCACATTCTTGTGGAACCAAATGAAGAAAGAAGGTCTATTTTGATGAATATTGCAACTCTCAATGAGGTTAATAGCAAAGAAACACAAAGTAGAGAGAATCTATAAATTCATCCTTCTAAATTCTTCTATAGGAAGTAAAATCAAGATCACGCTTCTGGTCTTATTCCAAATTCAAATGTTGTTGTTGAATAGTTTTGTAGCATAATTAGTGTCAATGAGTAATAGAATTAGAATCAATAATGATTGTAGTCTTTGAAGAGCTATTAAGAAAAGCTTCATGTCCCTTCCAAATATATGGTGTTCCAATCAATTGGAAACATGTTGTTTGATATAAGTGCATATTCAACCAAGTAACATATAAATCTTTTATGCTTAATCTCTAAAGGTTTGATTTATATGCATAGCCTTGATAATTATACCAAATTTATAGAAAAATTCAATATACTAAAATTTTCTATGATCGTTTTATTATACACATATGTTAAAACATCACTAAGAAAATATAAGCTCAAAGAAATCAAAATCAAAATATTTTGTAATTTTTTAAAATTTAAGTAATACGTATTTTTCAAAGATGGAAACTTTAATCTCTTTCATCAAATTGTATAAAAAAATTCATGTGCATTGTTGATTGGCAAAAACTCTAGATCACCGTAAATTCAAGTTTTGTTAAGGTCTTTAATAAGATACAAAATAATGGAATGACATTGATGTTTCAAAACCATTTGGTCCAATACCTGATCACAATAAAAAATAGTTATACTATTAAAGCTTCCATTAGGAATAGATGATTCAAACAAATATGCAATCTTTTTAGATAGAATATTTATTGTACAATGTTAGGGTATTAAAGGCTTAATCTAAATTATTTTGATCAAATTTCATTTGAGATTATTTTTGAGTCTAAAAGGTGCATCAATATAATTTTCTTGTTAAGTGATTATACAGTATTATTAAAAGAATCTAGGCTTGTTATTCTATCCATTTGTCCATCCATCCCTATGTTTTTTTTATATGAAAATTTAATTGGCCTTTAAAACAAAACCTTTTTTACACCTATATTATTTTTGTAGAATGTATCATCAAACACAAATGAAAATAATTCATATATATTCATGTTTATCATTTATGGCTAATGAAAAGGGTAAATGTCAATATTTTCAATTTGCTTAAGATTAAAAAAGGAGTGGCACATTGATTATAGGACCAAAATAAAGCAAAAGATGGATTTTACTTAGACACAACCAAACATCAATAAAAACAAGTTTATTATTTTAAACAAATATGGATCTTTGTCGTCCCCCATGCCATAAGGGCAATTCCCTTGAGACCATGTCCAGCCGTGATTCCAACACAATATCCTATCCTGCCGTAAGACCTTGTCCCAAAGCGTGACCATGTCACCAAGATTTCGACTTCACTGGACAACCATTGATGATATTTTATCATATACAAGTGTAGTTCACTCCCGATATCAGAAATGTTGGAATTTATGATAACGTGGCGAGATAGGGAGTGGCGGCGGGATAGGGACTTGCGCACACTGAGTTCCTAAGCTCGTTCATGCACATAAATGACACCAAACTCATGTTTGCGGCTGCAAGTTCCACCACCACCTCGTCCAATCTTTTTCAAGATTGCTCACCATCGATAAAGCACAAAGCGACGTGCACCGTGATAGCTCCTCTACCTTTGCTCCTCAAACCCTACCCTCAACCAAAACATCGCATAGCTTTAAGAAACCCTAGACAATCAACTTCAACCCATATTGATGTTTACAACACCAAGTGCAAGCTTGAGCTTTACCAATCCCGCGCATTTCTCCATGTTCACCACCAACTCTGATGATGTGAACTTAAAATTTCCCTTTAAACGTTGCTTTAGCAATTCCCGGCACCCAACAATCGCCTCAAGCACTTTCTCCCCAAGCTCGCGGCAATCCTCCACATGCAACATGTAGAAGTTGTCACAATGACGCGCCAGGACTCCAACCTGGTGGTCTTCTAGCGTGAGCAAGGACGCGAGCAAGACGGACTCCAGGTCTGTAAAAGCGGCCAGACCCGCCACAATGATTGTCTTGCCCTGACGCAGAGCGCGTGCATGCGCACGAAGGCGGCGGCCGCGGCCTGCGGCTCCCTCGTCTACCTCTTCCCATCTTTAGCATCCGGGTCTCTTTTAGGTGACCTAGGTATTGGCTTCGCCGGATACCTTTATATAAAAAAGGTCAAAATAAAGTTAGAACTTTGTGATGGTTTAGGGAATAAACCCTTTTGGAGAAACCACTATGTCCTTTGGGTGTTCCTTTTAAATCAAACGTGCTCTTTGAAAGAGTCCTTTGGATGCGTCCTTTAGAAGAGTCCTTAAAATGTGTCCATTCACTAGTCTAGAATTTGGCTTATTGTAGAGAAAATAGCATTATGTACCAAGAATAGATATATAACTACTACACATACAATTCTAAGATTGTGATTTCTACATAATCATCCTTAGCAAATCCATTAAATTTAAGTTGGGTGTAGTTGTGTTTTAAAAAAATGATCTAGAAAATCAATAGTTCAAATATCATTAATAATTCACCTAAGAGACAACTTCTAGAATCTTATTTTGAATTGTATAAATAAAAAATTCAGATTTTGAAACTATGAAGGTTTATGATGCAAAATACATCATAGCTACTATTCATCAAAATGGATAAAAAGTGATGATCCATCATCTCAATATCTAATAGAATAATGTCCGTTTGGTGAGGTCAACACCTAGGTAATATCCGAAAGATCATACCTGTGGTTGGAATATATATGTTATTGGATTATACACAGTCCCTGAGTCCACACAGCACTGCGAGCCCTTGTCCCAACGCAAGTCCATGTCTTGCAGCAACTCCCTATCCTACCACATCATCGGGATTCTCAACACTTCCAATTGAAAGTGAGGACTTGGGGGACTTGGGAGTCCTTGTCCTTCTGCAAGTCCCTATCGAGACTCCAACACTTCCAATATCATAAGACTATGGACTACACTTGTATAGTGATAATTATCTATAGAGAAAAAATTGCCCATAACCACGACCTCAAAAAAAAAAAAAAAAAAAAAAAAAAAAAAAAAAAAAAAAAAAAAAAAAAAAACATAAATAAATAAATAAATAAAAAATTAATTAGTTCATGAACCAGGCGCCAAAGAGACACCAATTATGTAACTATGTAACGCTTGGTGTCCTAGTCTTTGGAGATTTGTTGCACTTCTGGGACTCATAATCGGTGACCTCTCTGTTCAATTTGGTGTTAGACTTCAAGATAAGACCATGATCCAGTAGAACATAGTAAAAGAAAATTGTAAACTTGTGGTAGTGAAGGTGCTGATGGCGTAGAAAATATTATGATTATGAAGCTACCGTGTTTCATAATATGATCATGGCGTAGAAAGTATTATGATTATGAAGCTCAGGTCACTTGTTCGGAAGCTTATAGTAGAGAGAGCTCATGACAGAGCTCCTGTGACATGGCTTGTCATTGCTACCATCTTTGTTGCATAAAATTCTAGGAGAATTCGGTGCTTTGAAACCGATGTTCACATGCACTGACCTTCATGACAGAGTCCGACGTATGCTCATGACTGGATCCTGTCCATGCACTTGGACTTCACTGTTCCAGAGCAACCTGTTTTGGGGAAGTAGTGGTGACGTTGTGCTGAGCTCACACTTCGCTACTTCATCAAGCCTCCTTGAAACAACCAGTCACGATGTGGGACTCCAAGGAGAGCGTGTACAAGATCATCAAGCCCCCGGTGGTCTACAAACCAAGGACGCCCCCTCCCACTGCCGAAGAGATTGTAAGCATTTTGTTTTGTCTCTGCAATGCTCTTCCTATCTGATCAGACTCGTCAATTCTACAGCTGCTCCAAGATGAACGTTTGAGCAGGAGGGGTAAGGTTTGGACGTGAGAAGGTTATCGTTTTCATGGCAGAGCGCCGACATAATGAATACAGCCTTTTGCTGGATTTGTAATTGCGAACTTTGTTTTCTAGCGTAGTGCATAATGGCATGTTCTGGGGATGGTGGGAATGCGTGCATGCAGCGGGACCGACGAATAGCGAGGATCACCCGCAAGTTGAAGTTGATGATGAGGCAGAAGTCGGCGGCCACCTTCGGAAAGCCAGATGGACATAACAAGCCTTGCGCTAGGGAGTTCTTGAAGAAACACTCCAAGGAGCCAGTGATGACATTTGGTAATTAAGCCGGGTGCCTTCGAAATAGTTGTTGGATCTCTTTGAGCGAGTCGGTAGTTTTTTAGCCTCATGCACAAATGACCGTAAAACCAGAATTTTGAGTTGAGTTCGTGGACAACTCTGAGTGGAAAGATGCTGCAAAACACTAAACATGAACCTACAATCATGTGCAGAGCAACAGAGATGCACACGGCACGTGAAACGAAAGCCTGATGTACCAAGAGACAGACCAGTAAGCTCCTCATATGATTCACATTTGAATGTCTAACCCTTGAAATGGTCCACCAACTTATGTCCTGTGGATATAAACTTCGTGGTGAAATAAACAAGTTTACTTTGTTTCTAATTCTTTGCTTGCATACATCTTATTTGAATTATGTAACTACGCAGGTAAGGGAAAGGGTCAAAATACTGGACTACATCAAGCGGAATGCAGAGCAAATGATACATTCCAGTAGAACTACTTCACTGAAAAAAACTGAATCCGTTAATTTATAACATAATTTCTGGAACTCGGGGATCACTCCTCTATTTGCACAATCTCTGTCTAGAGTGTAGGACTAAAGTGTACCTGATGAAAAATTGAGCAGGGTCGTCTGTGCCGAAAGGGACTCCGAAGAAGGTGAGGAGGTATCTGCTGAAGAAGACTTTCGGGAGGATTCCAACGTACTTGGCTGCCAGGCTCAAGAGTGAGGCGGAGCAGAAGAAAAAGGTGGAAGATACTAGCAGTGCTGAGGAGCGCGATGGGAGTTGTGAACACGACGGAACTCGCAAGTATGCCACCTATATCTGACCACCAAAACCTTCTCTTCATTTGTGACATGTGCACATCAATAAGACAGATGTCAACAAGCTACTGCTATGAACACTTTGATCCTCATACACATGTCTGTCTGTCTTTGTGAGGTGCAGGTTGGACGAAACGGAGAGAATAACAATGATGAACAACTTGAAGATGAAGTGGGCGGATACGAACGCGCGGTACCAGAGATTGTCGGTTGCTTTGGACCTGGACTCCCAAAAGAGAATGAAAGAAATGTACAGTACAACTCTCTTGTCAAACTTCTTCAGTCATGATCAATGATGGGTCACAAAAGAAGGAAGTGGATCATTACTTCAAAGCAGTGAAATAGCCTTCTTAACAATTGAAGGGTTGAGACTGCCACCTTCACAATTATGGGCTACATTGATTGCATAAACGCCACTTACTACGTATCATTTCAGTGAATCTAATGGATCTCTGCTGATACAGATACGAGGAAAACCTTAATCAACTGGAGAAAGATGTCTCGCTTCTATCACGGAAGGTCATCTTGGTGTCCAACACGGCCCCTCCCAAGGTACAAAAACAGGTTCTTCCACCGGAACATTGAGATCATCAAGCACTGAGATGCCGGATGTACACTGCTTGGATTAACGAAACCGTCAACTCTAGGTTGGTAGCAATCTGCCTCAAAGTTTTGCTTACACATGTCATCAAGGAGAACCAAGTTCAGCTCTGCCATGGAGTGATAAACAATGTAAGAGAATATCATAAAAATCTATGCAACAGCATCTTGAGTCAATTCTCGTAGCAAGTCGTCACCTTCGGTGCGAAATAACCACTCTTGTCAGGCCATTAACGAAGGCAGGTTTATTCAGATGGGATATGGAGCTCCCTGTCTCTGCCTGTGCCACGTGAACTGGAGTGACAGGCGGGATTCTTGGACTCTGTTACCATAGTGCAAAGTGTGTCTGCTATGACTATCTCGCTTTAAAAGAACTAAACATCAAGTCCTCTTCCAATCATCTTAGAAACTTCAAGCACTCGATTACTGCAACTTAAGCCATAGCCAGATCTCCTCCTGCACCTCAAAACATAAAATCCCCTGTAATGAACAGACAGGGTACAACTAGAATACAACCTCTGGATAAGAATGTGCATCATTTCCTGGCAGCAAATTTGGCTCATCGTGTTGGAGATGTCTGCTTGGCTCATCCTCTCAGAGATAACTCCAAAGTGAGCAGTAGTCTGACTCAGAATTTGACATGAACTCTGCTTGATGGTCACCCTTTTCTTGTCCTGAAATAATATTAGTTCGCCTTTACATCTCCCAGTTCTTGCCGCAGAACTCCTAATTCTCTGTCGATCATATGAAGGGAAAAGAAAACGAGATGATCCCAGTTCAGGTTAGATTCCGGGTTTTTCTTCCCTCTACAGTACATTCATGAACGTGACCGGTGCAAGTGGCAAACACAGATGAGAGATGAGCTATACATGCATGTACGTGCACTGCATTTGCCGGGATGTGCATGGGAACTGTACCAGCGGCTTGAATCGTGGGAGCCTCGATGTTAGGTCCGCTAACAAAGACGCGCCGTGAGACGCTGCACGCATTCAATTCTGCACAGTGATTGCTTAAATTAACTTGCATGGCAACTACACTAAACACTGAATATAGTGTAGAGGGATTATTGATGTAGATCACTCACACTAATTTCCATCAAAGCATGTGCACGCCAAGTTCTGATTGGGTATTTGTTCTCAAGCAAGTGTGTGTCAGTCAACAATTGCATGTAAATTTTCAATTAGTGTAGGAAATTTCAAATAATCTGGTCTACACTATACTCACGGAACGGTGTACTTGTCTAGAGCATGATTGTCGCGCTCGTCGTAGAGT
Organism: Bryoerythrophyllum caledonicum; assembly: GCA_963971425.1. NCBI lineage: Eukaryota > Viridiplantae > Streptophyta > Bryopsida > Pottiales > Pottiaceae > Bryoerythrophyllum > Bryoerythrophyllum caledonicum. The sequence continues at coordinate 23,580,397 of OZ020517.1, read as the reverse complement.
CGCTTCGTATCCAGTGCTTGCTTTCGGTTGAAGGCACGTGAGATCAACTTCATGAGCATCCCTCATGTTTTTTCCACTACAATCCTGTCTGTAAGCTCAAGCAACGATACCAAGGTTTTAGAGTTTATTTCCTAAAGGCCCAAGTGTACCTACCGGGTATAATATATTTCACTTTGGCTATAATTACCTTTCATTCCGTACGGTCGAAATTCACAAAATTTTAACTACATCATCTCGTACAAAATTAGAAGAAGATCCTGCGGTTACGTTCTCAAGAAGTTAATCTTGGAAAATTATAATCTACGGAGTAGAAATTCCTCTTAAACGCCATGGGCCTTTAGGGGTTTAGGGTTCAGGAGTCTAGAGTCTAGAATTTTTAAGAGAGGTGACTATTATTTTTGGTGTAAATATTGACCAGCTAAAATTCTTGATATGAGATTTCAATTCTTTCTACTCAAAGGTGCTAAACTTAATTCCAGCACGGAGAAGGGAACAACCCCCATCCATCTCCGTCCATCCCCTTGGAGGCAACGAGGGGTCAGTCCATCGTGGTCCCCAAGTATGAGAAACTTCTTGTCGCAAATTGGTGCCAAATTCAACAAGTGGGATACCATACGTTCGGATTAGTTTTGGCACCTAACTGCCGAAATAATGGTTTTTCCTTTTGCAGGTACTTGGATACAATAATAATCACCTTGGCATTACATGAGTGTCACCTAGCCCCTAAAGGACCAAGTGTCTCTTGGGGGGATGATTTCTATTTTGGAGAAGTTCCTAAGAATAAAAAAAAATCTTTATTTTTTGAAATTTTTATTCTAGATTGTCCCTAATAAGAGCTTCATGGGAGTATTTTATTTTTATTTTTTTGGACTCATAGTTTGAAAGGTATTGGCCTTTGAAGTCAAATATGGGAACGCTGGGCAGCCTGAGCAGCCTTGTAAACCAATGATACACAAGTGTCAAAGAGGGGTAGTAAATAGGGGCGCAAAGGATGGAGGAGGGGTGGGGCAACCCAAATCATGGGTGGGAGAAGAACCTTGAAAGATGGCTTTAATAATAGTCAAGAAAATTATTTAAGAAAAACAAATTAAAAAATGGAATTGGATTGGCCTACTAGCTATCTACCTCCGGAGCAACTAGCACATGTACACCACGTGGGGTGTTTTTTTCCTCTTTTTTTTCCCCCTCGTGTGAACAAAAGTTTAACAACCCTGACTTGTAGGGGAAGACGTGGCCCAACATTTGATGAACAAGGCCCATTTTCAAAGATTGTCCTACCAAAAATTGCTTGGATAATTCAATAAATTGTTTAAAATTAGAGAATTTACTATTTTGTACCCCCATGCACTAAACTATTTATTTCAACATGCTTCACTCCTCATTTTGACCTAAAATTTTGCACGCAATTAGCTAACATCATATGAATCATATTGGTGATGGTTCCGAATACACTTTATTGTAAAAGTTACAAGATATGCAAAGTCAAAGTGGGTTGGCCTTGCCCGGCAAGGGACAAAAAAAACTATTTCTTACACTTCAAATGCTATAATCTTCATATCCGTGCCGTGGATTGCAACCAAAAAAAATGGCATACATAGATAGGACTCTATTTTACGATCTTACGGTCAAAAGTCCAAAGTCTTGCTCAAAAATGTGATTTTTGTGCCTCTTTTTGACAGTGGCAATTTTGGACCAGTATTTGAGCGAAAACGCCAAGGAACTTTAGGGGTTAGACAAATCCCTTAAATTTTCCAATTTTTTTAAACATTCTCCATTGTGAATTAACTATGTAAGAAACCAACCCACACTTAGGGTACACTTTCTAAAGTGAGGAAGCCTTCCAATCAAAGCTTTGGGCATATGCAGTGAAGGCCAATGATTAGGCAGACGAACATGACTCCCAAACTGGGCATCATTTCTCAGATATGCTTCCTATGAGTCCGGGTTAGGCTCCTCACGGCCAAATTAGTTTCTTGGTAAAATCTAATTTGGCTTCTAACCAAACCATTTGGTTACCCTCTTCTTATTTATCTTTTTAACATATTAGTAATTCATCCATGATCCATTGTTTCACATTGAGTTCCCAATGATTTCCCATCTTGTTTCCACCGCGTTCATGGAGTGTTCCCATAAAGTTCCCAACACGTTCCCAATGATTTATCCAACGTACCCAATGAGTTCCTGATGAGTTCCCATTTTGTTCCCAAGTATTCCATAGTGTGTTCCCAATTGCATTCCTCAGTGGACCCAATGTGTTCCCCACGCTCCCATAGAGTTCCCAACGCATTGACACTCGGAACCAATTTATACTTTTCAAGTTACATCTGAATTTACTTATTGTTTGGTGAGGCCCATCACCATGGCCCAACGCAACCCCATCCGCTCTCCATCCGCACTCATCTACATGAGCTTATTGAGTGGTTCGATTGGTTCTCAGATCTAAGGGTTGCTCTTCACAACCTCACAGAGCTTCCATGGTGCAAATCAAAGTGAGCTTCCATGGTGACAAATGGAGGACAAGACTCCACATCATCAATGCGCATGCACATCCAGAGCTACATCACATACTCAAAAATGATGACCTTCTGGAGATGAACAGAAGTGACCAAGCATTATGCCACATTGTACATTCTGGAGAAGAACATAAGAGACTAGAAATTATGCCATTTTAATGCAACGGTTTGTGATTGGATGCAGAGTTGAGAAATCTCTGGAACTCAAATAGCATTGCCAAGGATAGTGCAATGACCAAGAAAATCCATCCTCTTTTGTATTGGTCTGTGTTTTCCCTTTCTCACACAGTTGGATCAAAAACATGCCTGATTCATTGCATGTGTGGCAAATGGATTGTGGCACCAGGCATATCGTTTGTGTTAATAATTTATTTTTTTAATAAAATGCCTGTTTTAGGGTGAATTGCTTTTTGGATCAAATGCATCGGGGACCTTTATTGTCAAGAATAGGAAGAAAATAGAAGAAAGCTTCAACGGACTACGGATTGGCTGGCTGCTCATGCAATTGAATCTTTTATTTTCTTTTTCCAAATTAAGAGTTACTTTAGTTGCAAAAAAAGAGGTGCCTTCCAAATTCAAGGATCTCACTAAATGCGCGAACTTCTATTATACTTTAGATGGAAAAAGTAAAAATAAGAATAAAGATGAACTAAACCTTGTCGGGGAGAAAAATTATAATCATTTGTGGATGATTTTTTAAATTTTTTATAGTGATAGTTTAATCTTGAATTGGAGGGAAAATATTTTACAAATGGAAGAAAATGAATGCAATTTTTTTGATAAATATTTTCAATAACATATGTTTTTTAAGAGATGGATATTTTAATATGTATTAAGACAGCTTCACAAAGATCATTTGGAAAAATCATCAAGGAAAAAATTATTGATTCACTATTTATAAGACCTGTGCTTTAATTTATGAATGGTTTGCTTACTTTCGTTCATTGGCTAATTTTTATTTTAAAAAACACTTCCAATTTATCCATTTAGTGCAAGGGGTGGAAAAGGTAAAGGAGTATAAATTTAACTTTCACTATAGATCCTGTATAAGACTGAGAAATGAAATTTCCATTAACTTTGACTCCACTGGTTAACCAAGCCATTTCCAAACCGAAAACACTTCAAAATTGCTCAATTCACTGCAATGAGTAAGGAAGAAAACAAAACTTTTATTTCTAGTTTAAACCGTAGGATCTCAGTAACGACTTATTAAGTAACATACTCACAAAATTTCATTAACTTTGATTGCACGGATTGAAAGATTATAGTGTTTGAAGTAGAGAAAAGGGTTCATTTTCTTCCCTGCGTTTAGTAGATCAGCTGACTCTGGCTTTACTTGGTGTCCAATTTTTGCACTACTCAAGGTCTAAATTCTTTACCACCACGTTAAGCATGATATCAGTTCCTTGTACAACAATTTTTAGAGGTAAAGCAAGGGTGTAGCATATTAAAAAAAATTGTGCAAGGAGTGGAGGTTAAAAAATTGTCAATCCACATTTTTTTTTGTGAACTCAATATGTTTTAGAATGAGAATCCGAATGGCTAATGAAAAGGTCTACACCACATAATGGCGTGGAAAATATAAAAACTTAAAACTATGAAGATCGCAAAGTTTTATGTAGAAAGATAGAATATTTTTTGGTACCTTGCCGGACAATGTGCGACAATGTGTGAAAATATTTGACTTGGGTTAATATGTTAGTTTTCACTAAAGACAAGAGATTTTTTCTGACTATATGAAAGAAAGTATTATTATTTGCTACAATTGGAAATCTCACATTCAATAGAGTGTGTAGCAAAAGTTTTTGAAGTTGCCCGACGAGCCCGCTCTCCCCATGTGAACTTCAAAACCCTATAACTTTTTCATGAAATATCGGATTGAGGAAAAGATTGGACTCGGACAAAGCTCTAAGTAATGTCCATCTACAGTAATTTTTAAAAAAAATGTTATAAATTGACACCAGAGAAACCTGCCAGAACTTTCAAGAGTCCCCCAAGGGAAGTCTTGGTAATTTAGGGGTTAAAAGGTTATGGTCTTTGAGGTGAAGAGAGATGATAATTTTTGCTCCTTTCTAAACGAAATGGACTTTGACTTTGCATGGTGTCAACTTTTTACATTATTGTAAAAGTTCAAGAATTGGGCAAGGAAGGGAAGTTCAAGAACTACCATAATTGCCTTTTGGTTTTAATGTGTGGTTTATTGCTTCCTGCAACTACTGGCACAGCAACACACCTGAATTACCTCATCATGCACTTACATCAGTACCCCACTTCAATCTCCATGTCCTACCATCCAACTGCCCATCATTGTCATCATCAGAGGATTTATTATTACTAGAAAATGGGCCTTTAGGGATTAAAGTGAAATTGACCTTGAGTTACCATTCTCCCACTTCATAGAATGCATAATAATGTGTCATTCTCTCCTTCAACATGGATGCACTTTGATCCTAAATGTCCTTGAATAGCCATAAAGATGAAGAGTTATACTTAGTGGAGAGCAATAGTGTGATCTTGGCCATAAAATTGGCTTTCTCCCGCGATGCGATGCGAAAAGAAAATGAAAACCTTTGCCATAAGTGACGAGCAAGTTGAGACCTTCAAACCTTGAAAGGCCCGAGGTATTTTAGAGGAATCTCTACTCCATTGATTAAAAACTAACCTTTGTAGAATGTAATCCTAGGATCTTCTTCTAAACTTATATGAGATGATGTGGTAAAAAAATTGCAATTCCTGACCGTATGAGTTGAAATACAATTATAGTCAAATTGAAAAAAATTGTCCCCTAAACAAACACCTAGTCTTTTAGGGGTTAATCCCTAAAAGACCAAATGTATCTATAGGGTACAATTTTTCTTCTTCTTCACTTTAACTGCAATCGACTTCCGATTCGTATGGTCAAAATTCACAGATTTTTAACCACATCATCTCATATAAGTGTAGGAGAAGATCCTATGGTTACATTCTCAAAAGGTTCATCTTGGCAGTTATTAATCAATGGAATAGAAATTCCTCCAGAATGCGTTCTCTTTAGGGAATAAACAACCCAATAGAATACAAAAATCCTCAGTGCATTCCAAGAGAATTGATTTACCCTTTTCAAGAGCTTGCAAATAAGGTAAGCCCACCCATAACCAACAAAAACCCATAGCCAACGCCTATAAAATTGGGATACATCCAACCTTCTTCCATCCCATTACCACCAATTTGGCTCCAAATGGAGGTTTGCTATTAGTCAAGACCCTTACTTTTGGTCGTTGGTTATTGGGGGTACCTACTGCTAGCCACCCACTAAACATGGCTGCACAGTTTGAAAATTCATAACTAATTCAGTTTTCGTCGAAAAAATATGAAACCACTTGGGTTGGAATTGTAATTCCATTGGCTACCACTGAAAAATAACAGTATACTTGTCTCCTCTCCCCATATATGCACATTCCTTAACTTGTCGGTTTTAGGGGGCCTTACCTTATGTCAATTCTCCATCAACGTCAAAGCGGCAACATCAAACTCGCAGTCTAGACAGGAAGTAACTTTCTCATGGACCTTCGCAGTTGCAGTAACAACTCCCCGAAACAAAGCACCGCAGTTGCAGCACAAGCGTGCAACGCATCGCCATAGCTCGGTTACGTGCAAGACAACAACTTCGACGCTCTCCGCGGCAAGATATTTATTATCATTCATCTCACGATACCGTGTTCGCCTTTTGACCGCCAGCCGAAATCCGGGGCGCACTCTGCACCGGTTTTTACCGCCCTCTACTCTTAATGCCGCCATCTACCAGGCTGCAAAATTGCGGCAGGCTTGGTGGAGCGGGGATTCTGCGGCAGAGCTAGCTGTCTGTCGGCTGCAGCGGCAGTTCCTGTTGTATGGTTTTCTAGCTACTTAGTTTGCGATGTGTTGCGGACAGACACCGGAGCTGGGTTGTTGAGGATGCCAGTTGAGGATTCCAGCTTTATTTGGAGCGCGGAGGTTGTCGCGAGTGTCAGAACGATGCCATACTTGGAGAGTGGGATCCGCGCCTCAGACAGACGACGGCGGGTGGAGTTCGGCGAATGAGCCAATGTGGGCGCCGGTCCGGTTCTGATCCTGTTGGTGGTTGCGTCTTCTCCTGTTTTTGATCTGTTTTCCGCCTTCGGAGATCGTGTCCAGGTTCACTGTGAAGCGTCGTCTCTATGGGGTACCGGCGCCGTCCAGACCTAGGGCTGTGATTCGTTGCAGATAGAGGCTGAGGTGGGGGTGGGGCGGTTCGAGACCAATGGGGACACTGACCTTGCCGCCTTACTTCAACCTGCAAGAAGACTGCAAGGATCTCCGGTCGTCCTTCAAGGGCATCAAGGGCATCAACGCGGGGCTGGGGTGCAACGAGAAGAAGGTGATAGAAATCTTGGGCAGGAGGACGCAAGCGCAGCGCCTGGAGATTGCGCAGGCGTACCAGACCGTGTACGGGGAGAGCTTGCACAAGCGCCTCAAGGCCGCCTTCAGCGGCAAGCTTGAGGTCAGTCAGTGCCCCTCCCTACTACTCCCTGTGAATACATTGACTCAGAGCCTGTCTGACATGTGGAGATGATGTTGTGCCGTAGAAATGTATACTGCTGTGGATGATGGACTCGGCTGAGCGCGACGCAATTCTTATGTACGAGCTGCTGAAAGTGGGCGGGATGAAGGCGGATCGCGCTCTCATTGGGTTGGTTTGTACACGAAACTCGGCGCAAATCTACCTGATCAAGCAAGCGTATTACACCATGTTCAATCAAACCCTAGAGAATCATATAGATGGCACGGGTTCTACTTTTGTTGAGTTTCAGACCAAGGTAAGAGTTCCTCTCCTTTTTTGGTTTGAAAGGTGATATGGCTGAATACCCATGCTGTTTCACAGAGCACTTGTAGTATTGGCATTGGAATTACTGACAATGCTTGAATTATGGTCATGATTTCGAGCAGAAGAAGTGGGTGTTTTGGCGTGGAAGTGAGCCCAAGGTGAAGGAAGCTCCAAAGCGTTTGGTTGGTATTACTAAGGTGAGACTCCAACTGAAATTCCCAACTCTTCTTCTGATTGTTCTCTTAGATGCTGAATTGGGAAACTACTCTGTGCAGCTTTTGTTGGCGCTAGTTCGTGGCAACCGACCGGAGAACACGACTGTTGACAGGTACATTGCTTTGAACGATGCACACCAACTCAACAAGGTGTTTACAGGGAAATCAGCTGAGGATGAGGACACTCTGATCCGCGTTTTTTGCACCCGGAGTGCGCAGCAGCTGACGGCCACGTTGAATTACTATCACCAGCATTTCGGCCATGATTTTGAGCAGGTAGACTGTATTTTCTCACTGTGTTTTCTCGTCCAATCCTTATTGCATTCAAGGCTGAACCACAAGGTGGTGTTTGCAGTCCTTAGCAAGGGAGAGCGCTGGAGACTTCGAACAAGCATTGCGGTATACAGTGATGTGTTTCCGTCAGCCTGCAAAATTCTATGCCGAGGTAATATTTCAGCAAACAGGATCTCGAAATACAGCAGTTATTTGTAAAATCACCTCCTCTTGGTTTAGCTTACTATTCCCTCACTCCAAATAGTTACCAGCTCAATAGAAGAGCTTCTAAGTTCAAGTTGAGGAAGTTATAGCTGTCGTGAATGTGAGGAACTAGTTTGCATGAGATCAACCATGAATTAGCGGCCTTTCATTCCTCGGAGTAGATCAATCGAGAGCTGATTGTATGCATACTTCAGGTGATTTTATTTTTCTTTCCGTAGTTTTTGCAGAGATGGGTTAATGGAGTGTTTTGTTTTTGTTTTTCAGGAATTATGTGCGGCGCTAGGAGAAGCAGGAACAGACGACGACGCATTGATCCGGGCCATCACAACGCGAGCCGAGGTAGACATGCAATACGTGAAGCTGGAGTTCACGAATGAAAGCAAGAGAACTCTGGAGGAGACGATTGCGAATGACACGTCTGGGAACTACCGGTACCTCCTTCTCACCCTTGTCGGACCAGGGGACCTTGGATTGAACAGCCCCAGGGCTTCCAACGCGTCGGCGTCCTTTTACAGTCCCAGGACCTCCAATGGCTCTGCGGCGCGCCCACCGTCCAATGGTTCCCAAAACGGCTCCCAGAATGGCTCCGTCTCATACTACAGTCCCAGGTCAAGCACCCAGGGCTCCTTTCAGATGTAGACTATTTAATGTACTTTTCCCAAGCTTGGAAGATGGTTCCCCTTCTCATGCAGCTTGCAGATTAGTCGTGTTCCATAGTTCCTTTTTTCTTCCTCTGGATTCACTAGCTCACCTTTGACTCCATTGTATAGAGGGAGTCTTGATTCCAGAGCTGTACATTGCCAAACTGCAGCCTGAGACTAGGACTGCAAATGTTTGAGGACACATCTACTAGCTACAAGCTACCTTTAGATGTAGATTAGAAGAGATCATGGTCGGTTTGTGTTGAAGATTTCTTCGTGTACCATGTGTGATGTTACTTTGTCCGAAATATTGACTGAGTTGGTGGAAAGGATTATACGATTGGGAAGTCGTATCATGTTCCAGTACTCTATCAGGATTTGTGATCATTAAGCATCGCGACGTTCATTCTCTTCTGGAACATTGTCAAATCCAAAATAGGATATACGCTCCGGGTTCACATGAAAGTATGAAGTTACACACCGACTGAATGGCAAGACCACATGTATACAACTAGTTAATTTTCCTGCATGCTCCTGTTTTTCCACTTTCTACACTCCTCCACCTCTACTCCATGAAGTTGGAAGCATTGTCTGGAGGTCAATGGGACACTAGATTTCTACTACTTCCAGCTCGTTTCTACTTCTTTGCAAACCTCTTTTAAACTCTATCTGCCGGAAGCAGTCGAGAGTGCATTGCAGGGAGATCATCAAAACCTGAGCTGACATGTTGGATATGTCCTCTTCAGTTCGCAGCCAGCTTCTCCAACTCCACATAGAGATGGGTCCCGCTCCGATGAAGGGCACAAAGAACGCCGAAGTCTTCCCACCTTCTTCCTGCTGTGCCTGCACATGTACCTGCACATGTACCTGCACATGTACCCAAATGATATCAAGAGCTGATGTAAGGTAGAGGTACCTAAGTGGTTCACAGTTCCAAACCTGCCACCTGAAAACCATCATATATGACATGAGTTCTCCTCCAGTCTGCCACCTTACGTAACATCTCAATCTCACGTAACATAGTAGATATATGAGTTGGAAGTTAAGCCATAGGCATCGATGGTGTTTCTTGGCTCCCATATGGTAAGATTACACAACACTCAAGGCTTTGTTTACATCTACGTCCAGTAATTTGGACGGGTCCTTAAAATAAAATTTCCAACGCGCATGCAACTCATACCCAAACTCTCACCATCTAACTCCTAACCTTTGAAAAGATCTCTACGCAACAATGGGACAACTCCATAACATGATCGACTCTGACCTCGAAATGGTATTGGAAAATGTAACATCCGTTTTCTTCTACAAGTACTGGTCTGCAAAAGAATGGAAACATAATGACACCTATTGGTCAATTCTAGAAGGTGGAGTACTACCAAACAGGATCCATACCGGTGTTGCTCTCCAGAAACTCGTGCGAGAAGAGGTGCGGCTCGGGGTGGATCTCCACAGGCTTCTGCTTGGCCCATTGCTTCATTCTGTCGCTGCGGCCACCCTGCGCGCGCACCTCGCCAGCACCGACGCCACGCTCGACACCGGCCCCGAGCAGCTGCTGCCTTCACATCGTGAATCACTTGGAGACAAGATGAGTTCGGGGGATCAACATAAAGGAACGTGACCTCGTTGCCAGGCCAGACCACGCGCGTGGACGTTGGATCCACCGTTGTCCTGCCACAGACAAAAGCTGTGAAGAAAAAGGAGGAGTGCATGGCATCGAGTCCTCCGCCATCACAGTAAGTAGTGGTTGTACCTAGTTCCACAGTGCAGTAGTGGGAGAGCATGCCAGGAAAGGGAGAAGAAAGACGAGAGATCTCCGGAGGATATTGGAGTATTCCTTCTTGTTTTGTTTCACCTTTCCCTTCTTGTGCTCAACTGTAGCGGTAGAGTAGAAGTTGAATACTGAAAGTAAGAAGAGTACGCCACCAAACACGACTGCATTGAATTAATCTCATTGTGTTTCCCTCGTGCTCAAATTCAGCTACCAAAGATGACTTGTAGCAGAAAATCGATCACAAAGGTAGAGATAAAAGGCATAGTGCCTCACTTAATCACTTTGTCCCTTCTCCAACTTTCGGTGGAAATAGACAACTCAATTATACCAAAGATATGCCAGCATAAGAATGGAGAATGGAGGAGGTTTCTCCAGCTACAAAATGTAAAATCCTCAACAGAACCCTCGTGAGTGATGATTTGGAAACCTTGCAGGGGACATGACTAGGGACATGGCTACTGCAATGGCCATAGGATGGCTTTTGAACAAGGCACTTGCCGCACCGCCTACTCTACTCCGGGCGGGTTTTTGGGAGACCGCAAATCTTCACTAATTCAGTGATTAGTTAGAGGGCAGAATCTTCACTAATTCATGTGATATCTACAGATTGAGTGCTGTCATGTTGTGCAGCTTTATCGGGTTACCATAATCACTCCCATAGGGTCCTTTTGAACACTATGTAGTGTGCAGTTTCCTTGGAAGGAGAGGCTGCCCTTTATGTTTACGCTTCCAAATCCCACAAGTATATCCTTCCAAGTGGGTCACATGAGCAGCAGCTAAGGTAGAGCCACCCAATTCCGATCACTTAAGCCAGTTGGGGACTCGAATGACATTGTATGTCAAAAATATTTATCTAGAAAGATGCGGAGTTAGGAATGAAACTCAACAAATACTTTTTCAAATTTAACCCCTAAATTTCTTTGACAGTTTCACACCAAAAACACTTCAAAATTGCTTGTTTTAGTGCAATGATTAAGTACGAAAACCAAAAACTTTTACTTCTAGTTTAACCATAGGATCTCAATTGAGACTTATTGATTAACTTACGAAAAAAATTCATAACTTTGACCGCACGGATTGTAATACTATAGTGTTTGAACTGGAGAAAAGGGTCCATTTTCTTCCCTGCGCTTCGTGGATGAGCGGACTTTGACTTCACTTGGTGTCAAATTTTTGCACTACACAAGGTCTAAATTCATTTCCATCATATTAAGCATGATAGAAGTTCTTTGTATTCCAATTTTAAGACGTAAAAAAAGGGTGTAGCATATTCAAAAAATTGTGCAAGGAGTGGAGGTTCAAAAATTGTCAATTTGCGTTATTTTTTTTGTGAACTTAGTATGTTTTAGAATGAGAATCTAAATGGTCAACAAGAAGGTTTACACCACATAATGGTGCCAGAAAAATAAAAAGTAAAAAATATGATGATCTTGAAGTTTTTTGTGGAAAAGAAGAAGTTTTTTTGGTACCTTGCCTAACAATGTGTGAAAATGTTTGACTTTGATTTATATGGTTTTTTTCACTAGAGACAAGAGATTTTTTTGGAAATATTAAAGGAAATCATATTATTAGCTAGTACTAAAAATCTCACATTCAATAGTGTCATAGCAAAAGTTTTTGGAGTTGCTCAACCTGCCCGCTCTCCCCATTTGAAATTCAAAACCCTATAACTTTTTCATTAAATGTCGGATTTAGGAAAAAATTGGACTCACACAAAGCTTTTAGTAATTTCCATCTACATTAAATATATCAAAAAAAATTATTAGAAAATTACACCATAGGAACATGCCCAAACCTTCTAGAGTCCCCCCGAGAGGACTCTTGGAAATTTAGGGGTTAATCTCAAAGATTTGCAGTTGATATAGAATTTAGAAGCCCAAAAACCACCAGAGCCCATAATCAAACTATAGAGTAGGTGAGATTTGGTGCCCTCCTCTGCCCAATGCCAATAAATGAGAGTAAGTAAAATGAGAGAAGACATGCAATGGATAACCAACTCATGGAGGTATCCAATGCCAATCAACCTTGTTCAACTTTTGAGGCAAGGCCACTAATGAGAGTTCAATTGAGGTGGAGCAACCCAAAATTGCACACTTCATGACCCAATGCCGATAATGACTGGAGTTTTCAGATGTTGAGGTATTGGTTTTAAGTCGCTTCATGCACCATGTCATGCATTTTCCATTTTCATGCACCATTCCATGCATACTCAACTAATCTGAATTGGGTGGCCGATCGAAATTGGGTGCCTCTACCTTAGCTCACGTCTTGTATCCCTCCCTTTCTGATATGGCCTAAAGAGCATGAGTTTCTATGGTGCACCAGCTCCGAAGGCTCTGATATAAGGTACCCCCGACAACCGACAAGTTAAACAATGTGCACATATAGAGAGAGGAATGAGTTGTACATTTATTTTTTGATGATAGCAACAGAATCACAAATTCAACCCAAGCGATTTCATAATTTGTTAATGAAACATGAATTAGTTAGGAATTTTCAAAGTGTGTTGTCGTGTTTATCCGATGGCTGCCAATAGGTACCCCCATAAGCACCGACGAAATTCAAGGGGTCCTCACCAATAGCAAACATTTATTTGGAATTGAATGGGTGGTATGGGATGGAAGTGGGTAGGATATAAGATAAGCCTCCCTAAAACCGACAAGTTAAGGAATGTGCATATATGGAGAGAGGCGATAATTATACTATTATTTTTGAGTGATAGCCAATAGAATTACAATTCCAACCCAAGTGATTTCATTTTTTTTTGATGAAAACTGAAATAGTTATGAATTTTCAAATTGTGCATCCATGTTTAGTGGGTGGCCAACAGTAGGTACCCCCCATAACCAACGACCAAAAGTAAGGGTCTTGACTAATAGCAAACCTACATTTGGAGCTTAGTTGGTGGTAATGGGATGGAAGAGGGTTGGATATACGCCAATTTTATAGACGTTGGCTATGGGCTTTTGTTGGTTATGGGGAGGCTTACCTTATCCCAATTCTATAGTTATATATGTCGGTTATGGGTTTTGGTTGGTTACCAGGGTTACCTTAGGGGCGGTTTACACTACAGACCAAGAACTCATCCCATGCACCTCTAAAATCTATGATTGGCCAATCGAATTGATGGAGCCAATCACAGATTTTAGAGGTGCATGGGACGAGTTCTTGGTCCGTAGTGTAAACCGCCCCTCAGATGCAAAGTGTGTTGAATGGTCTTGCTCCCGGCTCCTGTCAAACCTGGCGCCCTTAAAACGTCCAAGATCAATCAGTGAGTGAACGAGCAAACGGTGTGACTCCCAAGAATGAACGTATTTATCTTCTCCCCGAAAAAACTCCCTGTTCTCGACCAGAGTAGGTGCACAAGTCCTCCACTCCCTGCACCTATCATCTGACCAAGCTTTGACCAAGTGAATGCACACAACTCTGCAATGGATATTAAAAACTGATTGTCAGACTGACCGGTAGGTGACTCTTTATGCTTTATTAGCAATAATTTCCTTGGGCAAACCACCAAAGTGACGTGTAAAGATGATTTGTCTATGTCGGGGAGCAAGGGGACAAGTGAAGGAGTAACGCAGACGTTTTTGCTGAAAAACAATTATAAACAACTTACTTTCTCTATGTACACACTTTAGCTCATTTAGCAATTAACACCCGATGTTGTGAAGCATTCTTCAGAGAGAGCCTAGCACTCGATGTGAAGAGATTGTGTACGTACCTTGGTAACGTCATTGTTCAACCGCATCTCACTATCTTGTTCGTTTCTCCAGGACTCCTTCGGCAGAGTTCTCTATGAAGCCTCTTCTAGAACAGTGGTCAAAATTCAGGCAGTTTCTTCAGGACAGATTGAGAAAAGGTAAAAACTTAGGAAGCTGAATAAGGGGTGAGAGGCAACCAACTAAGTGCTGAACTAAAAAAACTGAATCAAGAGACCTAGTGACGCACAGCGGATGTAGGGGCAACAACAACGTTACCTGCTCGAAGCTTTAACCTCTGACTGAAACGTTACGTAACTTGAAACGCTTACCAAGTAATGAATGAGTGCAAAACATACGTTTATCTCTTTTGGAGAATCAATCTCCTCCTCAAACAACGCAATGACACCAGTCAAAAATAGTGCCCCTATTATACAGTGAACAATATTAACAACGCTAAAAGTGTTTTGCTTGCAACATGGGTCGTCACCTATCTCACAAACCGTTATTTTCAAGAGAAGAATAATGCGTAGATTGGACCAACTACATTTTGCGCAAATTGTCAAGACGAGCCTGCAGATCGCTGTCGATTCCTCCGTCATCCGCTGCTGCTCCCTGAGGCTGCGCAACTTTCGACGGCGTCGCTTGAGCAGGAGCTGCTGTGGCATGAGCTGGAGCATTCATCATCTGAAAAGCCCACACAATGTGAGTAATATAAAAAAGGCACAATCAATAGAGTTATTTGTAAAGTCAGTAGGAATCCCCCTCTTTTGAATACTCTTTCCTCCCTCTGAATAGGTATTAGCTCAATAGAAGAGCTTGGTGGTCTGTAAACCCAAGTCAAAGCCGACTTTGAGAGTGAAGAAAGAGTTTGCATGAAAATTAGCTACCTTTCTTTCCTTTGAGCTGATATTAGACTAATTGAGAAGCTGATTGTAATTATTCAAAATCAAAGAAAATAATTGATAAAGTAGCATTGCACAAAACCCAAGGTTGTAAACAGGTTTTTACCTGAGAGTCTAGATCAACGCCAATCTCATCAAGCACTTGGCTCACAAGCTCATCCGTCTCCTCCTCTTCTTCATCTCCCTCCAAAGCATCATCAATCGCATCACCCATGACCTCCGTCGTCATCTCCATTTTCTCGTTTTGCTTCTCAAATTCTTGCATGATCTTCTGCAGGGCTGGTAAATTGAGCTGCCTGTTCATTTGCCCCATCGCCTTCGTGACGCCCTTCATCGCTTCTCCCATGGCCTGAGTCGACTTCAACGTCTGTCTCATGGAAGGAGTACAACCATGAGCATAAGGTTAAACCCCAAACCCTCGGAAAACATAACCTCATATTCTTCTTACACCTGAAACCCTAATTTCCCAATACAACATGATCACCGACCTGAATCCGCAGCGAGATGCCTTGCAGCTGAGATTTAAGCCCGTAAAACTTCGTGATCTGATGTCTGGTCCGAATTAGATCCTTCGCCATCATTTTCACTGCGCCCTGATGTCCAAATGTTAATACATGTAGTATACTTAACACATGTAAAGCCCTTAATACATGCAAATGTTATTGCAGGAGCCACTTTCATAAACAGAATTGCAGATTTTTAGCCTCTCTGGTGATGAGCTATGAGAATTGAAATCTCACCATCTGGCCTTGTTTGGCCGTCTTTTTAATTTCCGTGATCAGCTTCTTCTCCTGGTTCTGCAAATTCTGTCGCTCCCGCTCTATCTCGCGAATCGACTTGTCGAGCGCACGCTTATTCTCCCGCAGGAGCTCTGCCAAATCGCAAAAAAACCTCAAAAACTCCCGAATTAGGGTTTCACCACCAAAACAGGTCCCCAAACCCCAGAACTCATACCTGCGGGAGTCTTCCGCTTCCCGAACAAATTGAAACTCATCGTCCCTAACCCACCGGCGATGCTGAATCCGTCAATTCCCTCCGCTGCACCTCCGATGCATGAAACTTGAACTCAAGCAGATGGTCCGAGGCAGGGCTTTCTTACGGTTTTAGGGTTAACCCGAGAGGCGACACAAATATTTTTGGAGACGATACATGTGGCGACACAATGTTTCTCCTAAAACCATACAAAACCAAATTTTCTCCATTAATTTTTTATGTACCCGCCTATGTATCACACGAGTATCGTGATGGTATCAGGTGAGTAACACCCGAATATCGCCTGGGTATCAGCTATAAACTAAAGCTGCCTCAAGAGAGTCGGTTGGAAGGCGTTCTGATAGCGCGTGAATTGAATTGAGTTAGATGCGAGTTCCGGGAACTTGACTTGAGCTGAATTGTGGGCAATCGTGTGATGATGATTGTTGGCCGACTTGTGCTTATGACCTGCGAGTGTGCGTCGGCCTCAAGCGTTCGCCCACGTGGACTGCCAGCGTGGCTTCTGTGCCACCGGGATGTGCCACGTGGGTCTGCAGATGCAAGAGTTTAAGGTCTCTTCTTTTTGTTGTTTATAACATGTTCTCCTCTTTTTCATTAGATGGCTCTTCGAGTTTTACATTCTTTTCTATCGTCCCCAACAAGAGAAGGGCATTCGTGATTCTTTGGTGACGGAAAACTTGTCAAAAAATTTGAGAGTTCTTGGTGAATGAGATTGTATTTAACTCTCAAGCGCCTTGTCATTAACAACATTGTGCATTATTTTGTCATCTTCATGTGATACTCGTTAAAAAAGCACTGAAAAATATAATGTACGTCGAATGTCTATGCAAGTAAATGTCAATTTCGGAAAGCATTTTTCCTTGTAACATATTCATTGTTAGGACTGAGGAAGACTTGACTTGCTCCAAGCACCTTGTCAAGCACAATAGCGTTGATTCGTGCAACGTCATTGTTGTGTGCTGCAAGAATAGCCCGATTGTTGTAAAAGTCCATTTTGTTGTTGCTAGTCGCAATTTCTTTGTATATCGCATCGATCATGCCTCTCATGATCTGTTTAGGCAATAAGATATTGGATTGACAACGGACCTAACCTTTTGAAACAATTTCTAGCTTGCCTTCTCTACACGCCAAAAGCAATTTGCAAACATTTAATTCTCCAAGTCAACAAGCGTCGTAGAGGTTGCAGTAGCAGGCATATTTTGACGTAAGGCGCACACTTCAATGTGGCCTCAATAATATGACTCTTTGATTGATGTTGTGACAATATTTGGCCTTAAGCCCTTCTAAACAATAGGTAGGACATGTCTAGAATTGTTGCACGTCATGAAAGTGATTCCTCCATAGGGCACTTCATGCCCGGTAATGTCACAAAGCGCACGGTTGAGAGTTTCAAAAAAAAGTTTGTTGATCATAGGTGCCTCCTTCCACAAAATAAATTTTATAAGCCATATAATTTCTACCAAGTCACATTGTCCGGTAATGTTGCACAGAGAAGTGGGATCTAACTTAATGGAAATTTTAAACCTTACATGAGCCGTTTCTCTTTGTGTAGCAATAACGTAACAATTCGTGACGAAGCAACATCCAACGCAATCTAATTTTTGTGCATACACGGGACTTCATTACGAAGTTCTCAAGAATGTCTTCCCTATATCTCATGGTCCATTAACAAAATAGATTTTGTTGGTGATGTCAAGCATGCTAGATCCTATGATTGTTTTGATAATGGTCTGTTGCTCGTTATTCAAATTTTCAAGTTGTCGTTGAAACTATTCCTTCAATTGTGCCGCATTGTTGTTGAGTTGCTCTAAAATAAGTCCATTTGCATGCAATTTCTCCATGGAAATTTAGTTGTGGCAAATTAAAATTGTCTAGCGACTTCTCAGATGTTGCAAGCAATTCAACAATCTTGTTGATTGCAAGATTATAAATTTGTTTTTTTAATGGTTGTTCTATTGTATCCTACTGAAACCAAGGTCCACAGTCGTCTGATGAACTTTCACAAAACCTCTTCCATAGTTGTCATGGATCTACAGCAGTCTATGCTTCAAAATGATTCCAAAAGCAAATAGAAGTAAGCACAAGATTGCATCACCGTAGCATTGTGAAGATAGTGCTCCTACTCTTCATCGTTACTGTAAAGCCCACACGCAACGCATGCAGCCTAAAAAGTGTCAAAGACAATGCCTTCAAAAGTACAGTTAGCTCCCTTTATAACAGCCCTCTTGGTTCTACCTATTATATATAGAGGCTGTAATATTGAATGGATGTTGTAATGGGAAGGGTGGGGAAGGTTGTTAAATGGTATTGTTGAATGAATGATTCTATCAAAGTATGGCATCAAAGGATGATGGTACAAGTAATCTTTGTATGACGCACACCAGTCAAGGGGTTGGTTAGACACATGCAGAATTAAAAAAAGATGAGCATTTAGTGCAAGCAATTAGTGCACATCAAGGCAGTTGATGGGCATGTAACCTCAACAGTGAATGGCATATAACTAAACTTCATCACTGATGGCAACTTTTTGTATTGTAAGTGTGGTGCGACTTCAAGTGTGTATTGGTGCAATGGTGTGTAGTGTGCTTCAAAAACTAATCTTATATCCTGGTAGTGAGCATGGTGAAGTATGGTGCAATGCATGCACTGTGGTTGATTTATTGAACATGTGAGTAGGTGAGCTGATTGATGCCTTAGTATGACGGTTCTGACTTACAAATTAATTAACTCTCATGGAAATCCACAATAACAAATTTATTTTACCAATGGGGACTATTCCTTGATAATGACCAATTCTGACATGCCTTAGATTGAATGGATGTTATGTGGGGTGACAATTTGGTTTGATGGAAGTTGCTGTAATAGCAAATGGCTGTTGTAGAGAGCAACTAAATGTTCTGGGCCCACATCACCTGTTATAATGAATTTGTTGTTGTGTCAGATGTTTTTATAAAGAGAGCCCACTGTACTCAGATCCAGAAAAGATGTTGCGTCTTCCACCATTGTCAAAAGTGTCCGGAGAGGGTATCTCTAGCCCATTGATGGAGTGACAAAGTAGATACACCTTATTACAAATTCCTTTTTCTGGATCATCCATTTTTTTTGCGGTTGCCATGTGAAGCGGAAGGGAATTTCACGTACGACATTTTCTTAGCATGCGGAATTGTTCGATTTGCCTCAAATCATTCCGTCAAAGTTGTGTTCCTTGTTTGATATGTGTGAAGAATGTCCGCTAGATCTCCATTTGCATTAAATGTCAAACGTTGTTGATTTGGTAGATGAACTTGTAAACGCTAGATTGTTGAAGAAGAAGAACTCCAGTCCTTGAGGTAGGCCGGAGTGAATAAAGTATTTGTTTGTTCCACCACTAAATCCATGTCCACTAGACATAGGTTTAGTAGTATGGAACTACTCCCCCCTAATTGTTGAAGATCATTTGTGCATTGAAAACTCAAATAGCTTCCAGGTTGTTTAAAACACAAAGATATAGCGAGCATTGATGTATTGTTTAATCTTGTCGTTGTTTTCTAGGAGCACAATTGTGCAAGTGTGACCTTTGTATATGTATTTAAAAATATAATTCATAGTGGTGATTAACAAACAAAACTGTAAGCAAAAATGATCAATGAAGAAAAACTCCTGCCAACACCAAAAGGTTGGATTGAATAAAGTGTCTGTTCGTTCCACCACTATATTAATGTCCATCAAACATGGATTTAGTACTAAATCATTATAACATTGGATTTTAAACATGAATCAATGAATTATTAAGTTGACTTTCAAACAACAATGGAAGGGCAGTACAAAAAACTTTCCTCAATATAAATATGTGCATTGTACTTTGACACTAAATATAAATTGTGTGATTCAATCCAACGGTTGTCAACTTGATGTCATTTATGTCAACAAAAGAAGCATTTATTATCTCACCTCTTATATATGAATAGTCAATTTTATTTGCGCATGTTTCATCAGCAAAGCCGCAAAGGTATCGCTTGATACATTTACCATTGTTTATGCAAGGGCGCTTATGCACCAAGGAGCTTTTGACTGCCTTGTACGTATCGGGGAAACTGACTAGATTTTGAAGTTTGCAGTCACCGTTGAGTTAATCTCGTGTGTAGTCCTCAATTTTGACTTTTTAATCACAAATCAATAGGATGTGCGTGTGCGGTAGCCCCCTCTTCTGAAAATTAATAACCCAAGTGTATCCCATCACCTTGTCAAATACTTTGCGGTCCTTGAAATCTACCATGAGCTCTTGGAATTATATATTGAAAATACATGCAATCAAATTTGGTCCGCCTTGAGTTGTTTGCGAGGATTTTAGTTCTATTGTGATTTCATGCCATTTCAAGTTACACACAAACGTCACAAAAAGGTCTAGGTGTCCAAACATGCTCACAATGGCCACGACGGCGCGATAGCATACATTGATTTCACGCATACCTCTCAAAAAAGATGAGGGCATAATGAGTATGTAGCCAATTTGTGCCGAATCATTGTCGCCAGCATTCAAGGCATCTACCATTCCAATAAAGTTTGCATCGCAAGTCCCTTGATTATCCATGGAAAACTTCAAGTAGCTAGGTTCAACACACGCCCATGCATCCATTTTGTACTGCGCTAGCAAATGGTTAAATGGGTCTCTAGATGCAAGACAAGGTCTCTTCTTCTTCTTGCTTATATGTTCTCCTCTTTTTCTTTCAACAGCTCCTTGAGTTTTATGTTCTTTACAATATCATATCAAATAGATACAACAAATAAAGGGTCTTAGTCATAATACTTTGCTAAGGAAGTTTTACAAGGATGTTGATGTATTGATAAATGTAGTGTCAATTAAATAATATCCACAATTTCTTAACCTCTTAAGTAAAAATGATTATATATATATTTTTATGTGTCAAACATTTGAAATTAAAAATATGTACTTTTAGATTAGTGTTTTCAATTTGATTTTTTTTGGCACTTTGAAACTCATCATAAAAGTATGATAGGTTTTTGAATTGCTATAACTCTAATACTACATGGTACATTGTAAGTAATATCATACCTTTTTGAGATTTTCAAAAGAAAAACCTTACTAATGAACAAAAATTCCACCCTATTAAGCAATGTTTAAGAGAATCCATATTCATAGAACAAAAGTGTGGGGTTTTTACTCTTTTTTGGTTATATTTTTTATTATTTTTGTTATGCCTAGCATTTGAATTAAGACTTTGTAAAAAAAATTAGATATGGGAAAAAAAAACTCCGGTCCCCGAAGAGGCAGGAGTGAATAAAGTGTCTGTTTGTTCCACCACTAAATTAATGTCTACCAGACATAGGTTTAGTAGTATGGAACTACTCCCCTGTCGGAACACGGTTGTTGCAAGTGCATCCCCTTCAATGTTTTAAGTGACCAAAACACCCCAAGTGGTGACTCGTGTATCATTCCAAGGATTCAAGTGAAGCTAGCTAGGTTAGGACAATCCGGTTATGACTCCTTCCTTAACTTTCTCTTATTCTTCTTATTCAATCAGGCTTAATCCGGTTACTTCACCTTTCCGGTTATCCGGATTGCCTTTCCTTACTTTTCCGTTTTTGGTTATGAATCCGGATCCGGGAATATCAAACCACACACACCAGTAATGAGCTCTAGTTTTTCCTCATGACATTAGCTATCGGAGGACACGTCCTGTTTGGAGAGGGACGGTGTGCAAAACTCTCCTCAACACGCAATTAAGCAATTATGCACTTGGCCAAGTGCGCTAATTGGCGCTCAATAACAACAAGATTTTGCGCGGAAATGTCTTTTGAAAGGAAAAAAAATCCGACAATCCCTATTTTTTCTTTGCTATATTTTTGTGACAATTTCATTGAATATTGGTTTCTCAATGTGTACATAAGTAAATCATTTTCACCATTTCGGTAAGATTATGCATAATATATGATTACGGTATTTCTTTTTTATTCCATTGACAATATTACATTGACCATGTACTTACAAGAAACTATTCATATACAATTTGTTGCATGAAATAAATTTTATATGAATTTAAATAAATTTTAGTGTCGTGCTACAAATACAATTTGTAGGAGATGTAATGATAAAGCACGCAATACAATGATGAAGTGTGAGGTTTAGAACTCTATATTTTTCATATATATAAAACCATACATGATATAACTATTGAATACTACAAAGATCATATACTACAATCAAACAAACCGTCTCTAAAGCAAATATACCAATCACACTGTACTAGTCACCTAAACATCATGTATGCTTAGCTACAGTATGACCTCAGAGTCTTCATCATCCTATAGCGATATTAATCCCGTAGCGTGTTCCATGGCAATATTTACCATTTCAGCCAACTCCTCTTCTTGCATTGGACTATCTCGAAGACTGACTGATGTAGACTGTACATATCTGTAGCTGCCAGGGTCGTCGTGCCGCGTGTGCCTTACGCCATCTGCATCATAATAGAAGCCATTCGTAAATGTCATCGGTGCAGTGAAGGTCTCCCGAAATTCAGCAACATCTTCCGGTTCGCTCTGTCTTGAAACAGATGGCAATATTGGTCCAGTGCCACCTCCAATACCTTCAGCGCTCCCATGTGTTGCAGATCCAAGCTCTAATGGAGCAGGCCCCGAAGACTGTCCACCCCTACTCAACTCTGAAAAAAACATGAGAGAATCGGTCGTACATTGCTCTGATTCTGACAGCTGAGAAATGGATATGTTCATCCCATCTGTTGGTGCCTCTGAAGGAACATCCAGTACCCTGGTATCATCCCCCATTCCAACAGGTCTCTCATGTACACAAACTCCCACATGCGGCTTGTCCAACTATCGATTCACGTCCCCTACCACGCGATGGCGATGTCCTGCCCCGGGACGTCGATGCCCTGCCACGCAATGTCGAGGCCCTGCCACGCGATGTCTCTGAGTGGCCACGCGATGTCTCTGAGCAGCCACGCGATGTCTCTGAGCGGCCACGCGATGTCTATGAGCGGCCACGCGATGTCTCTGAGCGGCCACGCGATGTCTTCGAACGGCCACGCGATGGCCGTCCATCAGAATCTGGAGCTATGTTGCCCTCTTCACGTCGTGGCCGCTTAGATGGACGACCACTTGTTGGTGCACGAACATGGGATGGTGGCAGTTGAGTGGGCGGCCGCCAATCCAACTGTGTCGGCCTTGCTAACCCGCGATAAATGGGCTCGGTCTCCTGTGGATCCGCTGGTAGACTTGCACACTCTAGCTCCGTCCGCCGTAATGCCTCATACATGGTATGAGCACTCATAAATCTTTTAACGCGTGAAAATCACAATGGATGAAATGCGTAAAAGCAATGGATGAGGAGGCAGAAATATAGTGGATGAAGAGGCAAAAAATAAACGAATGAAATGCCAATAAAGGGATGAAAAACATTGGATGAAAAAATGCGGATGAAATGCCAAGAAGTGGCTTCCGCTCTAAATCTGAAATTAATATGTAATTAAAGAATTACAGACTTGGCAAATTTCAGCAAATAAACCACAAAAATATGCCCGGGTTTTTTTACAAATTTTTTACAAGTTTTTTTGAATTTTATTCAAATTTTTCATATTTTCAAATTGGAATGGAAAGTAGGCTTCATAAACTTCATTTCATTATTTGAACTCAAAATCACAAAATATCATGTTAATGACTCAAATTCAGATTTAGAGCTGGAGCTAGAATCTACGAAATCGGAAGAAATTCTGCAAATCTTCACTATGGTGATTTCAGCGACCTTTGAGGATTTTTAGAAAAAAGAGAAAAAATTTAAAAAATCCGAAAAAAATGGGGATGATACCTCGAGATTCAATCTACAAGGGGAAAAAATTCAAGTTGTTTTGAATTGTTGAAAATTACTTATAGGCATTTCAGTTTCGTCCAAATCTATGGAAAAAAAACTTTTTTTTTTTTTTTTTCTTCTCCTTATAGCGATACAAGGTTTGACCGGGTATACGACTGGATCAGGGTATGACCGGATATATGACTAAATAATGGGTATCAACGAACTCTGGAAGGGATATCAACCAAGAGCAACGGCACGATTAAGAGCCTTATGCGTACGCACGGGCCTTAAGAGAGTTGAGCCCGCTCAATATTGCCGACGCCGAACCCTAGCCCGCCTACACTACCAACGCCGCTCCGAATTCCACTACGCCAATCTGACCCTAGCTGCTTCCATACTACTAACTTCGACATGCACATCACATGGAGGAGAGAAAAAGAGAGAGATGAGGGTGAAGTGAGGAGAGAGGACCAGTAGATTAGTTAGGATGTTTGCAAGTTGGTGATGTTGCTTGCAAGTTGGTGATGTAGCTTGTAGGTTTTTTGCACGTTGTTCACTCATCTACTTGCAGGTTGTTCTCGCGGCTTGGAGCGTTACTCACTCACTCACTCACAGGTTGTACACTCGCACCTTGTTCTTTAGATAAAACCCTAAAATACCCTAGGAGAAACCCTAAGACACCCTAGGTGAAAACCTAAGACACACTAGTCGAAAGCTAATGACACCCCCGTGTACGCACCCCCTGAGGTGAGAAGTCCAGCCATGAAAATGGCGGCGCCGCCGAAATTAGGGTTCCAAAAATTAGGGTTTCCAGATTGCCGACAAAGGTTTAGATAATTAGGGTTCTCAGATGTAGTGTCTCATGTTTTTCAATTAAGTAATGACCCAACCTTAAACCCTAAACTGAAGTTCACAGGATAAAACGCAAACAAAATTAAAATATATGTAGTTTAGAATGGTTGTGCGCCTGAGTAGTTTAGAAAGGACGTGCTACTTTCTGCTTTGAACCTGCAATCACATAAAAACCAGTGAACAACATGATAGGATGAGTAGAAATCTTGACCATCTAAAAACATCTGAAAACATGATATGTGGAGCTCACCTTTGGATGATCGTAAAAAAGAGACTCACTATTATGAAATGGCTGCCTTATATGGATTTCTAAACTTTGTGGTTAACTACTCTACTTTTATACATATACCAAATATTACCTTCTTTTAAGAATATTACCTTGTGGTCAAACACTCTACTATTATACATATAAAGAATATTATTTTATGGTCAAACAATCCACTTTAATACATATAAATATTACCGTCTTTTTTCTTACCAAAAAAAATTTGTTTAATGTAAAAAGTACATTTTAACCCAAGTCGAACATTTTTAGACATTTTGAGGAAGGGGGAAAAAAACTTGTTTTCTACATAAAAACTAGAGATCTTCAAAGTCTTTGCTATTATTTTTTTTTACTACAATATGTGGTGAAAACCTTAGTATCAACCGTTTGAATTATCAAAGTATTCCATATTTGTGTTAAAAAAATGGTAAAACGTGAATTGGTAATTTTTCATTTATTTTCAATTAGATGTCAAAATTAGATGCTTTGCCACTTTTTAGTTGTGGTAGTTTTGGGGTGTTTCTTGATGGAAAAAGGCTTGGAAATTTAGGGGTTTGTTCCTTGAGGATACTTACGTTCATTGAAATTTTAATATGAAAATGTCCTTCATAACAACTTTTTGGAGGTATTTAAATTATTGTATTTGGGTTGATGGTTTGAAAGTTAGTTCATACCTAATATTGGAACTTACAACTTTTGCTATTACTCTCTATTGCCATTAAGATTTTCCATACCCATAAAGGAAAAATAAGACTTTTTGACATAAATGAGAACTTTTGACATTTTGCTTTGTTTCTCCTTATGTTTAAACTTTTTACATATTATATTAATATTTTGAGCTATATGTAATATGAAGATACTTAGGAGTTTTTATCACATAGTTTACCATATAAATTTTATGCATGTGTTGCAGGTAAAGTGGGAAGGGTTGGAAAACATGATCAACAACGACGAAATGGTGATTTAATGTTGAACGCCATCAAGCACCAGTGCGTGTACCACTAACACCTGTAACGTATTTTGAGGTAAACATTTATTTTTATACAAGTTTAAGATTGATTGTTGATTGATCTTTTGTACTATGTTGTTTGTAGAATAACCTTTATGTGGAGGTACAAACCTTTTTTTTTATTAGCGATTGTAACAAGATCCAATGGTGTCAGTAATAGCAAGAAGACAACATGGTTCATTTTCTTCCCTAGGTTCAGTGGATTCTCTTTGTTTCGGTTCACTTAGATTCAAAAGATTGCATCAGACATGATGTAGATTCATTATCATCATGTCAGAAATGATATTAGTTCTATTTTATACCAATGTTTAGGGATGCAAAAGAGGTGTAGCATATTTAACCCCTAAAGGATCAAGTGACAAAAATGGGCTTCTTGAAAGTTCGGTCAAGTTCCTATGGTGTCAATTTCTAACATTCCTCTTTGAAAATTTTACTATAGAAAGGCATTACCAAGACTTTTGTGGGAAAACAATTTTGACCTAAATTGGACATTTAATAAAAAAAAATTAGGGTTTTGAATTTCAAATGGGGAGAGCGGGCAAGTCGGGCACGTCCAAAAAGTTTTGCTAGAACACTCTGTTGAATGTGAGATTTTCAGTACTCGCAAGTAATATTATATTCCTTGATGTTGTCAAAATAAGTTCTTGTCTTTAGTAATAAATAACATATCAACCTAAGTCAAACATTTTCACACATTGTCACTCATTGTTGGGCAAGGTACTAAAAAAACTTCTTGTTTTCCAAATAAAACCTAGATATCTTTTCATTTTTCACTTTTTATTTTTTTCCACAACAATATGTGGTGTAAACCTTCTTATTGACCATTTGGAGTGCAGGTTGGAAGCAGGATTCGCATTCTTCAATCGGCAAAGGCTCACATACTACAATATATTGCAATGCAAACAGAAGCTATCGATGACGACCGTTTGCAAGCAGCCCTAAATTCTATGGAGTAGATAGTGTGCCTTTATGAGAGTATACTAGTTGTGTATGTTAATTGCTATATAGTGTATGTATAAGAATAGTATATTCTAAGGGTGATGTAAGACATTATGTCATTAATCCTATAGACTGAAGGTGTTTTTACTATTGGTGCTAAGTCCAATTGTAGAAGCATCTATATTTAGTTTCCACCATTGTATGCATTATGTACTACATAGAATAACTTTTAATCAACTGCCAACCCTTTCATAATGTATGTTTTTTTGTGATTACGCCTGTTTGTATACTACAATCCTTTAAATTTATCTTTGAAATATTGTGAAACTATATTAAATACACATTTATCTAGTATTAACGAGGGGCCACCAAAAACTAGTTGAAAATGCCAAAAAATCGCTTCCAATATTAACAACCATGATTGTAGATAATATTGTTGCAGAAGCTCAATTTTTTTTCCTTTGATTTTTTTTTGTTGCAATTTTGCTACTTTTGTTCGCAATGGCCGCTGTTGTACCCAAGTGCACTTTTAAATGGCCAAGTGCATAATTGCTTAATTGCGTGTTTGGACCCCTTGTAGATTAGAGTGGCGAAAGACTCCACTATCATTCCTGACATCCTCTACACATGACAAACACACGCACCAGGGTGGTGTCTACTTCCTCACAACTACAGGGATGCTACCGGATAGCCGGTCACGTAAGAGGTATTCCGATCCTTCGCTCACTACAACGACGGGAATCCTAGAGAATCTCGATCCGGTTATGACCAGTTACGGTTTCTAACCCTCTTGTGGAATCCCAGAGAAACCCGGATCTCTCACCTCTTCCTTTCCACCACAATCCAGGCTTCACGAAGGTTACACAACCATTCGGAATGGGGTACGTCCGTGACAAAGACCACTTTGGAGCTCACACAAAAAGAGATAGAAAAGTGTCAAGATTAAGGACACAAACTTAACATTAAATATGGACAGCGCATCTCATGCAACCTTAGGGAACGGTGCCCCGTAGTTCGGTGCTTGCAAACCCTCTTCCTAACACTAAGATAACGGGAACTGGATTCGAGTTGCAGCGGTGGCCATGCAAGGCTTCCGACCTATACACCAAACCCAAGAATCCCGGGTCTAAAACCATTGGAAGACTAAAGACGTTAATGGCTTTGCAACCACCCACTAAATACCAACACACAATAGGATCCTAAAAATTGGAATGGCCCACGAAGTCAATCGTGCCCCTTGAAACCTCAAACGGCCACCTAAACGCCAAAATAGGCCCTGATAGCCTGCCAGCCGACCTCCAAACGATAACCCGACCAGATCCGGAAATCACGGATCAGATCCACAAATCACGGAGCCGGTTCCGACTTCCTGTTTCCGCATCCGGTTTCTGGTTTCCGGTTCCGGTTTAGATTCCAGTTCCGAATCCGTAACCCTATCCGCACACGATCGCAACCTTTCTTGTGGATTCTAACCACTTACATCTTTCGCTACTAACCTTTACTTTCCAAAATTGCCAAACGACACAAGCACGAGCTGGAAAGGGGTCTGGAGCATACTTCCCTGGCTCACTATTCATCGTCACCGGTGATCATTATCCTCTTCTGGTTCTGGATATACCCCTTGAATCTAGTTCCGGTGCCTCATATCCGGATTCCCTCCTTAACACTTTTATCGTTTAAGATTTTGGTTGTCTGGGCACTACGATACTTTTAATACAAACTAAATATATGCAAAGACTAACTACTCAAACTACCAAAACTACATCTTCCTAACACTCCAACTAATTCAAATAGCTACCAAGGTGAAAAGTAGGTTCCGACATCCCCCCTCTTAAAGATAGATACTATGTAACCAGTAGCCAGTACCAGTAATCAATAACCAAGGACCAGGAACCAATTAAAGCCATAGGGTTCAATTTGAAGAGATGATATTTAAAGTTAAATGTGTGATTTTGAGAGGTTTTAAGGAGTATCATTTATCTCTGGGAGAGGTTGATTATTTTCATTTTTTTGTTTGTGTAGGAGTATGGACATCGCATAGCAATGGTGTTAATTTTTGTGAATCATGACATAGCATGACATAGCATGACATAGCATGACATAGCAATGGTGTTAATTTTTGTGAATCATTGTCTTTTTAATTGGATCAATGGAGATATTTAATATTTTTTCAAGACTTTTCATAGAGGGGATAAAGGTAGAAGCCCTAGCTTTGGAAGTGATGACAATAAGGGGGTCAACTTTCCATCCAAGAGCTGCAATGTCAAAAGAAGAAAAAGAAAAAAAACACCGGTCTCCAGAGGAGTCCAGCATGAATACTAGAGTGTCTGTCCGTTCCACTTAATAAAACGATGCCCACTGGACAAAGGATTAGCAAAATGGAACTACTTCCCCCTTTTGAATCTACACACTACAGTAAAACATAACATACCACGAAACGGAGAATATCGACAATTTTGGAAAGCAAGAGTGGTAAGATTGATTAGTTTCAAGAGGTATGTGGGTTGGAAATGGGTTGGTTATTTTCTAGTCTGCGTTTGTGGAGTAGGATGGACAAAGCATGTTGGATAGCAATGGTGTTAAAGTTTTTGAAGGTATTTTTAATGGAGATCATAGAGATCTTAAATGTAGATTCCAATGATTTCATGGAGGGAATATGCGTGGTGGCTCTAGCTCGAGCCGTGATTACAATTAGCGGGTCTACTTTCCAACCTATTGAGCTAATTTCATCTAAGACAAGTTGGTATTTGTTTATCTTGTGTGATATTGTTTCTGGAGAGAACCGGTCATTGCAATATGTGAATCCTATGAATTGTATAGTAATGGTTGGGTCTAGGATTATTGGAAGAGGGTGGTTGTGTGGCACACCGCAGATGCATAATAAATCATGTTTGAATCTAGCATTGCAGTGACATCTTTGAGTGTTGCATGTACATGGTAGTAACCAATGTGGGGCCGTGTTTTCCAAAGGGTTGTTGTGAAAGGTTCATGCGTTCATATAGATGAGGCATCTTGATTTACTAGAGGATATGAGCAGTTTTCTGATTTTACATATTGCTTTGTCATGTCTTTTGATAATCAGTGCGTGAATGTGTGGTTGTTGAAATTTGAGTGATACATGGAGCCATGTGTCTGGTTCAGTGGAGTTACAGATGGGGATGTAATGGAGGGGAATCTTTCTCGACCAAAGAATAGTTGTTTACGTGCATTTCCCATATATTGACCTGTTCTAAATTTTATAATACATGTTTTCTGTGTATCTGTAATAAGAGGATTTGTCCAAAATCCATTGGAGAGTTCTTTGTCAATGTTACTTTTTCCTGTCCATTTTCTATATTTGGAAAGTTTCTGGCTAGTTTTGTTAAGTTGTTGTCTAAGTCATATCTTTTAAGGTATTTGGGTAGGAATCTGATGGAGCCTTTGTTTGGGTTGTCTTCCATAGGCGGCCATTCATTTCTTTGATAATAGTATGGTGTAGGGTGGGCATGTTCAAATGGTTCTCTAGCTTTCCTATGTTTTTTGTCTCTACCAATTTTTGCTAGTTCGTCTGCTTATTTATTGCCATCAAAGTTCACATGAGCTCTTACTTTGTGTAATGATATGGGTTGGGTTCGTGCTTGTAGCATTTGCACCATTGATGCTAAGATAGTTTTATCAGGGTGGCCGTTGTGCATAGTAGGGTGTTGGATTTGTGTGTTTAAGAGGTATAATACATTGATGCAGTCTGTGAATATGTATGTGGGCTCATTTGGGTATTAAGCATTTAGGATTCGTAGTGTTTTATGGACAGCCATCATTTCGGCTCTGATGATGTTTTGTAGACCATGTAGTCGTTTGGCTATTTTAATGTCTTTTGGTGCATTATATATGCCAAAGCCGGCTTTTTCACTATGCCAATGTCCCAGGCTTACTTCTTTTGGTTCTTTATATGATCCGTTTGTGTAATAGCTATATTCTGGATTAAATTTAAGGGATAGATTTGTGTTATAGTGTGGGAGTGGTGTTGGGGTATTGATAGGTGTTTGATATGGGTTTATATATTTGGCATTGAACCATTGTTTGTTGCGGTAAACCATGTTGGATGTGGATGTTGGTGGAGTTAATATGGCATAAATTTGTTCTATGTTGAGGGTGATGGTTAGTGCTTTTAGATGTTCTATATTTCTTTGAGTGTCAATTGTGCTGTTTTGTTGGTGCACACATATTATTTGTAAGGTGGTTTTTCTGTACGGGGTTTTTTGCTTAGTTCTTCTGGTATGGTTGGTTCAAAATAAGCTATGGTATTTTCTCGGAATAGACATATGATGTGGGAATTTGAATATGGGCCTTTATGAGTAGGATTTTGGTACCAGTCTTCATCTGGCAATACAAGATACGTTATATTTCTTGGATTATTTTTAGCTGCGAGTCTGGCCCAATGTAATGTTTTTTCGGCATCTTCTTTATTGTGTGGGTGTGCGTAACCAATGCCGTCCCAATTGTAATCAAATGCTTTACCAAATGAACCAAAGACTTGGTCTCTAGAGAATGGTGAGAAATTTTTTGTTATCTTTGTAGAGCATGTGACTGGGGATGAAAGTATGATTTTTGGATATTACATGTTGTAAGGAAGTCTAGTACTTCTGTTGATATAGTGTAGTGTGTTCTTTTAAGGGGGTCAGTTTTAGGAATTTTGTATCTGTATCTTTGGTATAGCTAGACAATATCAGTTTCAAATGGTTGGATCTTTGGTTCTAGTTTATGTGGGGTGTTTAGTGCTAGTTGGTATTGGTTCCAAAGCCATTCTAGACTATATGTAGGGATGGTTATTAGGTATTTTCCGTTATTCTTATAGATGTGTGCTTCATTATGTTGGATTTGAATGGTATGTTTTTGTGAGTTAATGTCTTTTTGTGGATTACATTCTGTGATAAAGATATGTGCTAGTGGGATTTGCACAGGGGGTGTGATTAACCGTGTGTCTATACATTGGTCTTGAGGCTGGTGTGCTTGTATGATTTTTTGGTAGAATTTGTTAGTTTGAGTTTGGTAGTATTGCTTGAGGCATGCTATTTGGTGAATTGTGGTATTTGGATCATGCCATGGGAATAGGTCCCGTTGTGTTTGTCATATATTGTATGTATTTCCATGGCTTTTCCATTGGCAATGGAATGACGTGCCCTTTACTTTAACATTATTAGTGTCATAGTATGTACGGCGTTTGACCCCAATTATGTGTTGTAACGGATATGTTGCGGGGTTTTTGAGAATATGTGGGGGTGGTATGAGGTGACGTGGTTGTGGTGGTTTTGGTGGGTGGATAGGTAGAATGGGAATATTAGGGGTGATGTTGTAGTCTAGGCAAATATATTCTTCTTTAAGTGTGCGTGGGTTTGCATGTGTGTTACAGTTATTAGGGCATGTGTTAGGCATTTCGGAAGACAAAAGAGTTGTTCTGCTAGGTTTAGTGCACTTTTTATTAGTTTAGTGGGTTTAGCATGGTATAATCGGAAATCATCTTCATTCATTAGTTGTGTGCCATTTGGTAGGGTGATTTGGCTGAGTGCTGTGATATTTGCTATGAATAATTTTTGTAGTAGTTTCATGGATGTATGTTCCAACAAGTGTGGGAGTGACGAGGTTTCTGTACGCCATACACATTCCAAAGGTCCTAGTGTCTTAAGAAAACTATTTATTGTGCTTTTAAGGTGTGCGTTTCCTTCAGTTTTGAGTAAGAATAGTGTACAAGTAATGGGGGATCTGTAGCAGTCTGGGTTTTTTTTATTGTGGGTATCAGTTCTGCTCCCCCATATTTGGCTTATATGAAGTGTAGTAATCCCTTAAATAATTTTCCCAATCTACCTTTGTCATTTAGAGCGTTTTAAAGTTGTTCTCCAAGACATTTTATATAGTCATTTTCTAGTGAAAATGTTTTTAGACCAAATTGAGCATGTGGAAGTTGTGTTATTATGTTTGATGTGCATTTTGGAAGACCACATATTGTTTTTTGTATTGCTATAATTTTTTTGTCTAACTTTTTTATTGTTGGCATTGAGTATGGTACAATATAGAAACTATATGATATCCCGGGTCTAATAACAGTGTCAATCATGTTAAATTTTTGTTTCATAGTGGCTAGGCAGTTTGTCAATGCTAGACATTGTTTGTTGAGTTTTGTGGTGGTAACATGTGTTTGAGTCTTCCATTTTAATGAAGGTACCATTTGGCCCCTAAGTACACATATGCTTCTTTTTGATGCAATACTATAATAGCTTGATTTCTGTAGTTAATATTTATGGCCTGCATTTGTGCTTTAAAGGTTGTGGGGTTTAATACTGATTTATTGGGGCGTCCATTCCAGTCCATTTACAGTATCTGTCAATTTTGTTTACTTGAATTTGTAAGGATTTTGGGTTTATTGGATATTGCTCCTAGGTCATTGGCGTATGCAGCAGAATTGATAGTGATTTTTTATGTGTTTAATGTGTATCCATAGTTTCCGCGTTGTAGCCATCTCAATAGGGGTTCTAGGAATATTATTTTAAAAATATGGACTTAGGGTGTCGCCTTGAATTGTGCCTCTTTGTATAGGTATTGGGTGGGTTTTCCTGAAATGTTCCCCAATGAATGAGGTTGTGGATTGTGAGTAGATATTTTCAACAAGTGTGATTGCGTCTCTTGGGTATCCTAGGTCAGTCATAAATTGAGTAGTCTTGCATGGTCTATAGATCCAAATGCATTTTTGAATATATATATATAGAATATATATGTCTTGGTTGGTGAATTTAGCGTCTTCAAGAGCAGCTATTATTGTTTGTATATGTCGAGCAATATTGCGTTCGGCTCTAAATCCTTCTAGATTGTCATGTAATATGCTGTGTATTTCTCCATACGTGGACAAAATTGATGTTAGTGTACTCGTGTATAACTTGTAAATAGTGTTTGCTACGGAAATGGGCCGATGGTTAGTTAGTATACAGGGGTTCCCTTTTTTATAAAGTAGTATAGTTAGGCTAGTTTTCCACAGTTTGGGAATTTGTTTTTGTTTGTAGCAGTGTTTGAAGAAAAGATATAGTAGTTTATGAAATTTTTCGGGCATATTTTTTAGTGTTAAATTTGGAATGCGGTCCGGTCTAGGGGCTTTGTTTTTACTTAGTTTTTTAAGACACATATCAAATGTTCCTTTATTAAAGTATGTATGTGTAGGGGTATCCGGTTCGCCTCTTTTTTCTAAGGTAAATCCGTCTACTTCATTCCAAGGGTATTTTCTAATGTTGCATACACATGTGTCATGGTATGTGCTTTGGTGGTGGCATGGAGGTGTTGTTGGTTTGTTTATTTGCGATTCTTGTATGTACATTTCATTAGCAATTTCTTCTGGATTTGTGAGGATGTTGCCCTGGTGGTCTATAATGTAGTCAAGTGCATGTGTTGTGTTATCTTTGAAGATCTTTTTATTTATCTTTTTAGGGCTTTTGTCATGTAATTGTCTATATTTGGATATAGCCGTTTTAATACAATCTTTGTTGTATTTAGTTGTAATTTAACGGACCTGTTTGTTGGCTTGCGTTGCTAGTAGTGTTATTTCTGCAATCCATGTTTCTACCAGGTTGTCTGCTGGTGGTGGTTGTGGTATGTTTGTATGTCTGTATGTTTGCAAGCTATGGAGTATATTATGGTTGCGCCAAAGTAGGCACTATGGAATTTTCCCATGTTGTTTGGTGGGATAGGATTTAAGATTCTAATGTTGTTGTTGTTTGTTGAATGCGGGTTTCTACTGATTAGTGCATTGTTTGGGATGTGTAATTGGAGTCGGTAGTGATCAAAATTTAAGATGTTATCTGTATTTGTTGTGCAAGAATATTGTTGTGGTTTTGGGTGTTTAGATAAAATCCATCTATTAAGCTTGTCTCAGTATAGTTGTTTCCACCTTGTCTCGAGAAATTAGTGTTAGTATGAATGTATGACAATTGTAGAGTGTCCGTGTATGTTTTCCATTCAAAGTCTATGTCCTAGGGGGTGTGGTTTGGTTCCCATTTGTACGACCAATGAGGACAATATCTCAATTGAAATCACCAGTTAAAATATGGGTGTGGTTTTGATGGTTTTGAATTTGATTTGTGATGTTTGTTTGTATTTCATTTACAAGCCCAATGTCATCCGGATGTGAAGGCATGTAGAGATGTGTGAGTAGCCATGGTTGAAGTGGATTGTTTGTGATTTTTATAATTTGTAGGTAAGGTGATATGCTGGCGGGGGTGGGGATTTTAATTATATTTCCAGGAAAAACATATGTTTTGTTGATGAGTGTTAGTAGTCCACCTCTTGCATGTGAAGAGGGTCTTCTTTGTTGCACACATCTGGTGAGTCTTTGAGTATTGTTGAATATTAACTTATAGTCGGGAAATAGTTTTTCAATGTATTTTGTTGATTTTGTGGTTGTTATTTTGGTTTCCTGTATGAAGATGAATGTTGGAGTAGTTTGAAGTTTTGTAGTCAGATTTTGGATGCTAGGAAGTGTGTTGTTTAGAGATGCTGCGTTCTAGGTAATGAAAATTGTTTTGTGTTGGTAATTTGTTGGGGGTTGTGGTGTTGGAGGAGTATGATTGTCGACCGGTGGATGAGTATAATCGTGGATGGGTTTGAGGCATCTCTGTGATTCATTGATCAATTCATGAGAGAGGAAGGAGAATTCATTTTTTAGTGTGTGGGGGCTTACTTCTGTGTTGTGTTTGTGTATATTGTCGTATAGATTGTCGTAAATTAGGTCTGGTGGGTTTATTAAGTTTTGGTGATTTTTTCTGAAATTGGGTATATTTATGCTTGGTAGCAATGTGTTGCTCTGGGGGGTTCTCTAGAGCTGCGAGTGTGTGTAGTAAGTTAGTTGTCTAGATGGTGTCTGAGTCTTGTTGGGTGTTTGAAGATATTATGTGATTGCATGATTTTAAGGACGGGCTAATTGTTACTATAATGGCATATATTATGTGTGTTGGGGGAAAGTGTTGTATTTTGGATGTAATGGTATAAATGTGGATATGTGTTGTCGTATTCATTATAAATGTGTGAGAGTTTTTTACAAGAGGTGCGTATATTTTTGCAAGATGTTGGTATTCCAATTGAAATTTGATAGTATTTAGAATAAAGTACATTTGTTCTCTATTTTTGTATATTGAAGGGTGATTGCGTAGCACATTTGGCATAGGCCCTGGGTTTTGTGGTGCAATGTCATTAATAAGTATTTGGTATTAATTAATTTTTTTGAATAAAGAACATACATATATTGGTTTTAGACCTTTTTCCATTGCAAAATGTTTTCAATTTATAAAACATCTTTACTACATGTAAGAATTTCATGTAGATTCATGATTGTCTAATTTTTATTTTAGCATTTAAGGATCATGTTAGGCAAACGAGCACCAACTTTTAAAAGTAGACGATGAGTAGACAATGTCCATAATTTTTTTTCAATGCAACTGCGTGCTGAGAACTAACAATACACTAACAAGTTTTGCATATAACATATCCTTCTCATATTTTTAAAGCTCAAAAATCCATATGGTAGATGCAAAGATTTTCATTCCCTTTCCAAGAGGAATCATTAAAAATAAAAGGCTTAAACTCTAATTCGACTAAATTTAGAGCTAATAAAATTTTTGCTACACTATTGGCCATATGTCACCAAATTTTGCTGAAAATCTTGTTGCATGTCACCGAAAATTGTTTGTAACTTTAGATATTTCAATCATAGTGCTATCAAAACAATGCCCATTCAATAAAAAATCTCAAAAAATCTCAAAAAATTTGAATTTGAAGAGCTCAATTGAAACTTAATTTGTCCCTTGAGGGGACAATTGTCCTCCAGGGGTTTGCAGTTGGGTGAAGCCTTCAAATTCCTACCATTGATCTACAATATTAATGAATAAAGTGAAACAAATTAATTTGACATTATAACATCAATAAGAGAACCCCTTAGTTTCCATGAGGATAGAGTGTTCATCACCAAAAACACATTAACTCCTAAAGGACCAAGTGTCTAGTTGGGGGACCACTTTGACTACAATCATCTTTCAATCCGTACAACCAAAATTCACAAATGTTTTACCACATCACCTCATACACATTTAGAAGAAGATCCTACGATTACATTCTCAAAATATTCACAATGGTCGTGTTTAACCCTTAAAAGTCAAAAGGTGCCACTGGTGGCCATAATATTATGTATGTATGATGTCGTATTTGAATATGATAAGGTTGAGAGATTGAAATAACCTCCAAATGAAAGATGTTAGTTGAAGATCCTTCAATCCAGAGGCGTAAATCTTGCTGAACATGATACACTCTAACCTTGATAATATCACACTTGTTAATATAATACCTTGATATTGTCACCCAAAACCTTGAAACAATTTTTTTTAGTGTAAAACTACCTTGTTAATATCACTATCACCCTTGATAATATCACTATCACCCTTGATAATATCACATTTTTTTTTCAAAACCTGAAGTGTAAGTGCGACAATATAAAAAATGGATGGATGAATAAGTGTGGATGATGGCATATCTCATCGGAATGTTTTACGGTATCTACGATTGGGGGTGATTCTTGAATGAAAAATGTGCGCAAATCATAGATTTTGGTGAAGACGAGGGTTCTAGGAAGAGCGAGGGTTTTGAGCTCCAAAAGCGTTGAGACTCGGGAGAGGACAAGGATTTGCTTGCACTTGGTTTCTTTACAAATTTAGTATAGTACAAGTCGCTGGGGTGTAAGTTCATTGCTAGAATGGCGATTAATTGATGATACTATATGTGTAATGTGAACCAGTTACACCTTGTCACGTGTTATTTCTCAATGACCATTCGACATGAGGTGAGATAAATCATATGTTAGGTTTCAATGGATTTACTAGTTTGTTAAGTCTCAAAGAAGAAGAAGAAGAATGCCGGTCTCCGAAGGAGGCCGGCGTGAATAAAGTGTCTGTTTGTTCCACTACTAAGACCATGCCCACAGGACAAGGAATTAGTGAGCTGGAACTACTTCCTTCTCTCAAGGGTAGACACTATGTAACAAGAAACCAAAGAACCACAAGTCAACCATCCAACCAACGAATCACAAACCAAGCGACTAGCCAATGAACTAACCACAAACCAGGCAAGTAGTCAAAAACCTTAAAACCAACTAGTCATGAAAATCAAGGCGGGGGGAGAATTTAGGGGGGGTCCTGTGTGTCTGGGAGGGCTTGGTTGTTTTCGATTTTGCGTTTATGTAGAAGAATGGACATGGCATGTTGGATAGCTATGGTGTTAATGTTTTTAAAGGATGTTTTAATTGTTTCAATGGGTATCTTGAAGGTGTCTTCTAGAGTTTTCATAGATGGGATAAAGGTGGTGGCCCGAGCGCCGGATGTGATTACCATAAGGGGGTCGACATTCCATCCGAGGGCGATGATGTTGTCAATAAGGGGTTGGTATTTGTCAATTTTGTTTTGGATTGTTTCCGGGGAAAATCTATCGTTGCAATATGTGAATTCAATGAATTGGATGGTGTAGTCTTGGTTGACGTTATCGGATGGTGGGTCATTGTATGGTAAACCTTTGACACAAAGGATGTCCGGTTTGAGCCTAGCTTTGCAATGACATCTTTGGATCGTACATGAGCATGGGAGCAGCCACGGGGGGACCGTATTTTCTTGTGGATTGTTATTAAAAGTGCCGGCGTTCACTAGTATAAAACATCTCGATTTATTGTAGGAGGTGATTAGTTTTCGGATTTCCCATACCGCTTTGTTATGTCTTTTAACAATTAGGGAGTGTATGTGGTGGTTTTGGCATTTGAGTAGAACATGTAGCCATGTGTCGGGGTCTGTTGAGGGGCATATGGGGCATGTTATGGATGGAAATCTTTCTATTCCAAAGAAGAGTTGTTTGCGAGCATTTCCCATATACTGCCCAATATGGAATTTGATGAGGCATGTGATTTGCGAGTATGAGATGTTGGGGTTTTTCCAAAAGTTTGTAGAGAGTTCATTATCTATGTCGTTATTGTTAGTCCATTTTTCTATGTTATGTCGTTATTGTTAGTCCATTTTTCTATGTTAGGGATATTTTCTGAGATTGTATCAAGGTTGTTGTAGAGGTCTTGTTTTTTGAGATATTTGCCCAAAAATCCAATTGGGCCTTTATCAGGGGTATCTTCTTTGGAAGGCCATTCTTATTTTTGAAAGTAGTATGGGGTAGTATGGGGTAGCATGGGCATGCTCGTGTGGGTCTTTGGCATTTTTGTGTGTTTTTTCTCGGCCTTCTTTTGCTAATTTGTCTGCTTGTTCGTTGCCATCAATGTTGGCATGGGCTCTCACTTTATGGAGGGTTGTGATTTGTGTATGGTTTCGTAACATTTGGATCATTGATGTTAATATGATTTGATCAGGGTGGCTATTATGAAGGGTAGGGTGTGTTATTTGAGTGTTTAGTAGGTAAAGTGCATTTATACAATCGGTGAATATATATGCGGGTTCATTGTTGTATTCTGTTGTGATGATTTGTAGTGTTTTGTGGATGGCCATGAGTTCTGCTCTGAGGATATTTTGTAGTCCATGGAGTCTTTTGGCTAGTTTGATTTCTTTGATAGAATTATATATGCCATAGCCAACTTTTTCTCTGCGCCAGGAGCCCGAGCTAATTTGTTCGGGTGGTTTAAAGGAGCCATCTGTGTAATAGCTGTGTGCGGAGTTAAATTTTTGTGTGGTGTGAGTTGGGTAGTCTGGAAGAGGGAGAGGTGTGACGGAGTAGTTTATTGTATTGTTGACATAGTTTAGTTTTGACCAATTTTTATTTTTGTTAACAGGGGTTTGTGTGGGTGTTGGTTGGGCCAGTTTTGTGTACGGTCGCTCTATGTCTAGATTGTCTGTTATGGAGGTGAGTTCCGCAATTTGTTCGAGGGAACCAAGGGTTGTTTTTGATGACGGACGCATAGTATTTGTAGTGAAGATGGCTCGATTCGGGGTTTTTTTAGCTCGGGTGGAATAGTAGGTTCTTCGTATGGTATTGTATCTGCTTCAAATAATGTAATGATATGGGAATCTGGAAATGGGTTTAAGTGTGGGTTGTTGTTCGGTTTGATGATGATGATTGTTTTTGTGTTATTTGGATCCTGTTTGGCTGCAAGTCGAGCCCAATGTATTGCTTGTTCCATATCTTTCTCGTTGTGGGGGTGAGCTATACCATTGCCGATCCATTTATAATCAAAGGCCTTTCCTAGGGATCCAAATATTTTGTCTCTTTCATAAGGTGAGTAGAATTTTTTTAGTTTGGTAGAACATGTGACCGGGGAAGAAAAGTATGATTGTTCAATGTTAAAGGATGAGATTAGTGAGTCTAAAATGGAAGTGGGTATTGTGTATTGTGCATTTTTTAGGGGGTCAGTTTTTGGTATTCGGTATTTATACCTTTGGTATAACCAGATTAGTTCTGTTTCAAAGGATTGGGTCGTTGGTTCGATGTTTGTGGGGGTTTTTAATTTTGTATTGTATTGATTCCATAAGCATTGGAGTCGAGTAATGGGGATGGTGTATAGGTGTCGGCCATTTTCTTCATATAGATGTGCTTGATTGTTATCTATTAGAATTGCGTTTGAGGATGTAAGGATATCTTTTTCGGGGTTGCATTGTGTTCTGTAGATGTTTAAGAGTGGGATAATTATAGGTGGTGTTACAGATCTTGAGTCTGAAAGTTGTTCTTGTGGGTGGTGGGTTTGGATGATATCTGAGTATGTTTTGTTTTGGGTTTTTTGGTAGTATTGTTTTAGTTTTTCGGTGTTATGTGTAGAGGTATTGGTGTCGTGTCTTGGAAATAGGTCTCTTTGGGGGAGCCATTTATTGTATGTGTTATCATTGTATTGCCATTGGCATAAATATTTTGTGTATGTGTTTTGTATGTTATTTGTGTCTATGTGTTGGATATGTTTATGGCATATGATGCTATTAATGGGGTATGTGGTAGGGTTTTTGGGGATGTATGTTGGGGGGCAGGGATGGTATGTATGTGGGAGGTTGGGGGGTTGATTGGTGTGAGAATATTTCTTGGGATGATGCTATTGTTGAGGGTGATGAATGAATCCTTAAGTATATGCGAGTATGGGTGTACGTTACAAGAAGTATGACATGTGGTGGGGCATGTTGGGTGGCAAAATAGTTGTTTAGCAACATTTAGGGCACTCTTTTTAATAGTTTGGTTGGGGTGAAGTGGTAGATTTTGAACTCTTCATGGTTCATGATGTGTGTGCCGTTAGGTAGGGTAATTTGGGTTAGTTCAAGAATATTTTTTGAGAGGAGTTTTTGTAGAAGCTTTTGGGAGAGTTGGGCATTGAGTGTGTTGTGGTTTGGTGTTTCTTGCCGCCATAGTGTTTCAAATGTTGTAGGGTTAATGAGGAAGTTTGTGAGTATGCTTTTAAGGTGGGCTTTAGCTATATGTTTTAATAAGAAGAATGTTCGTGTTATTGGTGATCTTATACAGTCGATTCTTTAAATTCTGGGTATGTTTTCAGCGCCACCATATTGGGCAAGGATGTAATGAGTTAATCCATTATAAATTTTTCCAAGTCTACCTTTATCGTTTAAGGCATTCTATAGTTGTTCACCTATACATCGGAGATATGCGTTTTTAAGGGAAAAAGCTGCAAGTCCAAATAGGTTATGTAGGAGTTGTGTTATTGCGTTTGACATACATTTTGGTAATCCACATATGGTTTTTTGTATGGCAATTATTTTTTGATCAAGTTTTTTGATGGCTGGCATAGAGTATGGTACACCATAAAAACTGTATGCCACACCTGGGCGTAGTACGGTATCAACCATTTTTATTTTTTGTTTCATGGTGGCCGGACATGTTGTTAGTTCTTTGCATTGTTTGATGAGCTTTGTGGTTGTAGTGTGAATTTGGATTTTCCATTTTAGTGAAGGAACCAGATTTGTACCTAGGTATATGTATGGTTCGTTTTGGTGTAGTATAGGGATTGATTGGTTGCGGTAGTTGATGTTAGAGGTTTGCATTAGGGCTTTGAAAGTGGTAGGGTTTAATTTGGATTTGTTTGGGCATCCGGTAGCAGCACATTTTGGGACTCCCACATCCATGCTAGCCCACTTACAATATCTATCAATTTTATTGAGTTGTATTTGGATTGATTTGATTTTGTTAGTTATGGTGGCTAGGTCATCTGCGCATGCGGCGGAGTTTATTGTGACTTGTGATGTGCCGAAAGTATATCCGTTATTGCCTCTTTCTAGTCATCTAAGTAGTGGTTCTAAAAATATAATGAATAGATATGGGCTGAGGGTGTCCCTTGTATAGTTCCTCTTTTGATGGGTATAGGTTTTGTTTTCCCAAAGTGTTCACCGGTATAACAAGTAGATGATTGAGAATAGATGTTTCCAACAAGTGTAGTTGCCTCTTTTGGGTAGCCAAGGTCCGTCATTATTGCTAGAAGTCTGGCATGGTCGATTGAGCCAAAGGCTTTTTTGAAGTCCACATATAGTATGTATATATCTTGGTTAGTAAATTTTGCGTCTTCTTGTGCGGCTATTATAGTTTGTATTTGTCTTGCGGTACTTCTCTCCGCTCTAAATCCTTCTTGACTATCATGTAGGATTTTGAATTTTTCGCCGTATGAGGATAGTATGTGGGTGAGTGTGCTGGTAAAAAGTTTATATATTGTGTTAGCTAGTGCAATTGGCCTATGATTGGGTAGCATGGATGGGTCGCATTTTTTGTATAGTAAAATTGTTGTACTTGATTTCCATGAGTTTGGTATTTGTTTTTGTTTATAGCAGTGAGAGAAGAATAGGTATAATAGTTTATGAAATCTTGGAGGCATGTTTTTGAGTATTGATTTTGGTATGCGGTCTGGGCCTGGGGCTTTATTGTTACCAAGGTTTTGAAAGCATGTGTCGTATGTGGCTCTGTTGAGGTATTTATGTATTGGAATTTCTGGTTCGCCCCGTTTGTCAAGGGTATATCCGTCCAGGTCATGCCATGGGTATTGGCGTACTGCACATGTACATTCTATTGTATGTTGTGGTTGGTAATTGCATGTTGGTACTGTTGGTCTATTGGTTTTTGTTTGTTGGTTGAATATTTCATTCGCAATGTCTTTGGGGCTAGTTAGAATATTATTATATTGATCTGTGATACAATCCATTGGCGGGGATTCAAGGTTTTAAAGACTTTTTTGTTAATTTTTTTTGGGCTGATTTCATATAATTGTCTATACTTTGAGATGGCTTTTTTAATGTTTTCTTTAGCGTATTTTGTGATTATTTTCCGGGCTTGGATGTTGGCATTTTTTGTGATTAGTGCTATATCTTTTATCCACGTATCATGGGGAAGGTCCGGAGGCGGTGGGGTAGGGATTTGGATGTGTTGTAGAGTTAGTAGTTCATTGTATATGGGGTGGTTATGCCATAGAGGGTTGTTTTTTGCAATTCTGATGGTTTTGCGTATGGTATGGTATGTGGTTAAGTGTTGTTTCCAAGTTTTAGAAAGTTTGCGGGGTAGGTATCCGCCTTGTTGAGAAGTTCTGATTGTCATTTGAGGTATTGGGTGTGCTCTACAAGTTTGTTCTAGTGTATCAGAGATTTTATTGATGAGTTTGTCTAGGGTGTGGCATGCTTCTTTCCATTGTGCTTGTGTTAATTGATTATTATTTTCGAGAGTGTTTATGAGGGAGTCTATTTGTACAGAGTTTTCTTCGAAGAATTTTGTGTTGAATTTTTCTATGTTGGTTTTTTGAATGGAGTTGAGTATGCGTATAGTGTCTTTGTTTAGGATTATAGGAGTTCTACTAATTAGTGTGTTATTTGGGATGTGCAATTGTACGGGTGAGTGGTCCGAGTTGAGAATAATGTCTTTGTTGGTTGTGGAGGTGTATTGTGTATTGTTGTTTGTATTTATATGG
The DNA here is from genome assembly GCA_963971425.1 of Bryoerythrophyllum caledonicum. Classification (NCBI taxonomy): domain Eukaryota; kingdom Viridiplantae; phylum Streptophyta; class Bryopsida; order Pottiales; family Pottiaceae; genus Bryoerythrophyllum; species Bryoerythrophyllum caledonicum. The sequence continues at coordinate 23,536,542 of OZ020517.1, read as the reverse complement.
AATCCATCAATTAGACTCCAATCACTATAATTATAGCCACCTTGTTTAGAGAATTGTGAATCAGTATTGATGTAAGTGAAGTTTAAGTTTTCTGTGAAGTGACGCCATTGGTAGTCAATGTTTTGAGGGGGAGTATGACAGTTTCCATTTTGGCGGCCAATTAGCACTATGTCTCTGTTGAAGTCTCCACATAATAGGTATGTATGATTGGGATTATTATTAATTTGGGATGTAATAGTGTTTTGTATATCTAAAAGAAATCTAGTATCTTCGGGATGGGATGGCATATATATGTGAAAGATTAACCAAGGTTGTAGTGGGTGATTAGTGATTTTAATTATTTGTATGTATGGTGATATGTGCATTGGGGGAGGGATTTTGTTAATGTTGCCTGGGAATGTATATTTTTTGTGTATTAATGTAAGGAGGCCACCTCGCCCCGGTGTGTATGGTCTCCTTTGTTGTATGCATCTTGTAAGTGCATGTGTGTTGTTAAAAATGAGTTTATAGTTTTGAAATATATTTTGTAGATTTAGTGGCGGTTAGTTTCGTTTCTTGTATGACTATGAGGGCCGGTGGTGTGTCTGTGTTTGTGATTAAATTTTGTAAGCTAGGAAGGGCAATGTTTAATGAGGAGGCATTCCATGTGATTATGTATGCATTTTCTTGGTTTGAACTAATGTGTTGATATAGAGGAGGGATGTAGGGAGGAGGTGGGGGTGGGTGGGTGTACTCTGGTATAGGGTCTAGACATTTTAGTGATTCATTTATGAGGTTGTTAGGGAGGTAAGGGAATTCTAATTTTATTGTATCATTTGAGGGTGGTATGTCTTGACTATGTAAAAAGTCGTATAGTCTACTATGTATTGAGTTCTCATGGTTTATAATATTTTGGTTATCTGCCAAGAATTTAGTAGAAGGGTGTGGAATGTAAATATGTCGTTCTAGTGGGTTTTGTAAGTTTAGTAAAGTTTGTAGAAGTGTATTGGTCCATGTAATAGTGTTCAGATTTTGTGGATTTAGAAGATGGTTACATTCATCTATGTTTGGATGAGTAGTGATTATTAGTGCATATAGGATGTGAGGTGGTGGCTGCGTATTTTTTTGTTGTATGTGGTGTGCAATGTTTGGGTGGGAAGTGTTGTGTATGTGGTGTAGTGTATGTGTGTTTTTTAGAAAAGGTGCGAAGGATTTTGCAATGTGTTCATATTCTCGTTGGAGTTTTATGGTATTAGGTATGAAGTATATTTTGGCATTTATGTTTAGTGTGTGTAGGGTGTCTTTTTAGTATATTTGGCATGGGTCCGGGGTTTGTTTCTATGTCTCCTCCTAGAAGTATTAGGAGTTTGTGGTATTTATGTTTAGTGTCGTATTTTAAAGGTTTTGTTGTGTTATTAGTGTCTTGTTGGTTTGGGGGTAGGTGGATGTTTGTATTTTGTGTGTGAGTTGTGGGTTTATTTATTTTTATGGTAGATGTGGTTGTTTTACTTTTTTTCTTATTTTGTGTCCTTGTGTTTTTCTTCGTGGTTGTTTTTGTTTTTGTGTTGTGTAGATGTATGTATGTTTTGTTGTATTTTATCTTGGTTGTTTTTGCCCATGTGTATATGTGGTTTTTATTTTTAGAATATGTGTATGATGGTTTGTGTCGGTTTTTAAGGTGGTGTTTATGTCCTTTTTATATGTGGCGTTATTATATGTTTTGGGATTTATACCATTGTATGTTTTGGTGTTTGTATTAGTATGTATTTCAATATTTATACTGGTGTTTGTATTTGTGTTTGTATTTATATAAAGGTCATTATTCTTGTCCAGTATAGTATGTGTATATGTATATGTATTTGTATTTGTGTTATATACATATTTTTTGGTATAGTATTTGTATTTATTTTTTGTTCCAGTACAATATGGGTATAGCGTATGTAGTCTATTTTTTATTTTTTTTATACACTGTGAAATACATCTCTATGTATACTAACATGTATTCTACCATGTATTCTATTTTGTGCATAGCTATACGTATGGTGGATAATACTATGTAAATACTACAAAATACTAGTAGTATTTTGTGTAAGATTAATAGTATTGTATAGTATAAGTATTTGTTAGTTAGTATTGCTATGGTTTTGACTAGGTGTATTTTACTATGGTCGTATTTTAAACAATACGGGTGGGGTGTAGAATTAATGGCCTTGAGGTTGTTGTTCTTCACATTTTTGACGAGTCCCCTTCAATCGAGGTATGTGGTTTGGACCCCATGATATTTTGCAACATTGCAAAGGTGGTACCAACACATTCTTGGATCTTCAACATTTGGTCTTTGATTTCTTGGAGTTCCTTGGCTTTTGCATCCGCTTGTTCTTTGACTTCTTGACAAAGAACTTTTGAGAATGAGTGCGTGAGCTCCGTTTTTTCTGGTGAGGGGAGGTGGGGGACTTAACCTGTGAGCTGCAAACTACGTGCAATAGGAGTTGGCTGGCCTTGTTGAGAGCCCTCGTAGTATGCAAATCCGTGGTAGTTTGGTGAGATTTGAGATGTTAGTAGTGTTGGAAGGCTCAACACCAGATCTGAGGAGGGAAGTTTGTAGATGCTCTAAGCTGGTGCAGATCTGTGTGAGTATGCTCTGAAGCTAGGGAACTTAGTGTTGGACCAGATCTGCAATCACTTAGTACACGCAGACAATAACCCATCCCAAATCTGGAGCACCGAGATCAGATCTGGAATCCTCACCACCAAGTCTCCCCTCCCCAATCCAGGATCTCAACCTTCAAGATTGAGCAAAGTCATCACCAAGTGCTGCAACGCAGCCCCAACTCATCATCACAGGCTACCCCTCGTCCCCTCTACGCTTGCAAATATTTGTTGTCTTTATTTACTTTTGTTAACACAATATGCAGTCACATACATATATCAGTGTGCTTTGTTAAGTGTTTCAGACACATCAGCTGTAGAATCGTCCCCACAAAAGGCAGCGCAACAGCATCTCCAAAAGTTCCGAGGAGCACATCGCGTGTAGCAGCAACACCTTCCACAACGTCGGAGAACACCCCCCACACGGCACCGGACCTGTGCACACAAACACAACATTCAGATCCAACGGACCCAGGTACGTCTTCTAACTACCCCCACTACTTCTCCATTTTTTTGTTATTGCATCAAACAGAGTATCCCTACCTTACAACCCCAAGCCTTCCCACCACTCCACATCACGCCCCAGACACTTAGATACAACACCAATACCTTCATCCATACATCAGGATCCTTCTCCCTCTATCAACCAACTTTCCCCCCCCCTTCTCCCCTCTTCTCTCTCACTCCCCTCTCGCCCCTCGAAAACCCCCTCCCAGCACCCGCAGTCAAACAACATACCTCAAAAACCCTAAACCATTTCTCAACAGCACCTGCAGCCACCGTAGACAGACAGGAGAGAGGAAAAAATCACGAAAGTACCTGGACCCTTAGACTGCCCGGCACACCTGTCAAACCTCCCCTTTATGCGGCCTCGCAGTCTCCGCAGTGCACCAAGAGCTCCGCTGTAGTGCTTCCCCCCAGGGCCTCTCCGCAAGCACCTACAAAAAACCCCTTCCCACCACACATCAGAAACCCCCGGATCTCCCCTCTCGAACTCCATCGTAGACACACAACCAAAAACCCCCCTTCACGGTCACTTCCACAAAATCTAGGTCTAGAATCACCCCCCCTCCAAACTGCCTCCCCCCTCCCCTCGGAATCCTACTCTTCCCCCCTCCCTGCTCACACACAAACCACCCACCCGATCACCACAGGAGAAACTCCCCACAGACCGTCCTCGCAACCCCCGCAGAGCACTAGAGGCCTTTCCCTCATCAGCATCCCCCGGATCTCCCTACTAAAACCCCCTCGTAGACACACACTCACAAAAATCTCTCCGCAGTCACCCTCACAAAGCCCAGGTCTAGAAACACCCCCCATCCAAACTGATTCTCCCTCCCCTTCGGAATTCTACTCTCCCCCCCTCCCTGTCCACACCCGACTCCCCAGGCATCACAGACAGATCCCCACTACCCGCACTAGAAAACAGCAAAACCTAGACTCCCAACCCGAACCTCATAAACATCAGCAACCTAGGACTTTCAGGAAGCTCCAAACCTTGCAAGGCGCGGATACTTGACACAGTACACAAGTGGTCCAACGGAGTACACAAGCGGAGGAGAAGGTCCCCTCCCGAACACAAGAGTCTCAACGAAGAACACAAGCGACGCCCCAACGCAGAACACAAGGACAACAGGTCTCCGCAAGTGCACGAACGACTCAACACAGCGTGTAGGATACCCGACAGAGCGAACACGAGAAGCAGCAGGGCTCACAACGCAGCACACGAGGGTAACAGGTCTCCTCAAGTGCATGCGCGATTCAACGCATCGCGCAAGAAACTCGACAAAGCGAACACGAGAAGCAGAAGGACCCACAACGCAGCACACAAGGGCAACAGGTCTCCTCAAGTGTGCGCGCGATTCAACGCAACGCACAAGAAATTCGACAGAGCAAACACGAGAAGCAGAAAGACTCACAACGCAACACACGAAGGCCACAGGTCTCCTCAAGAACACGAGCGACTCAACGCAGCGCGTAAGATACCCGACAGAGCGAACACAAGGAGCAGAAGGACTCACACAGGCCCCCCGAAACCTCTAGTTACCTCAACAGCCCACGACTCCTCCCCAAACCCTCAAAGGTCTGTGACCCCCCTGAAACTGCAACGACCGGCGGACGAGCAACCGGAGAGTTGGCCCTGCGACCTTCTTCAAGCGCCAACGACCTGCCTCCCCCACGTAGTAACCTCCCCCCCTCCAGAGAGCCAGGTAAGTACCCTAACCTTTTGTTTATCAATTCCTTACTCATTCATCTCAGGCCACATACAAGCTACTTCTTTAACTCAATTACTGCTGAGCTGGTTCCACTACAAGTATCCAGGCAATACACAGTATCTCACAAGGCTACATTGGAGATTACTCACCCTTATGGCTGATAACAACAAGCGACAAGTGGGCCTCGACATGGAGGTGGATTCTCCAGAGAAGAGCCTACTCAAAGCCCAAAGCTCAAAGACTACTAGGAGAGGCGGAGAAATAACAAGCTCCAACAAAAAAACCAAAGCATCTTCCACGGAGAAAGGTAAGTCAATTCAAACATCAGAACTTAGCAAGTTTAAGTTTTGGATGGGTTTTCAGGCCATGGAGGCCTTGACGGTGGAGGAAGGGATTGAGGAGCTCTACAGCGGCGAAACAGTGATGGACATGATGACTAGAGGCATGAGGAAGGAAGAAGCGGAAGAGGTATGTAATGCAAGACTTGCCTTCCCTAGAATCCCACAAATCCTTTATCCTATGTCTAGAATGGGAGTTGTGGGACAACACTTCAACATAACTCAAATTCCCTTTGACATCAAAACCAACGAAAACTCCGGTTTGTCTCTCACCTACCATGTTGCCATTTACTTTGAGCTCCCTAAAACCCCTCTCATGCATGATGATGTCAAAAAGATGGTTCTTGCTAGACTCAAAAAGATGGACATTGCACTTGGGGATAAAATAGTGGATCCACTTACAATTCAATGCTTAAGTATTAAGAAAGGTGGAATGAAAGGGGTATGGACGGGTAACATTAAGCTTCACCTATTGAAACCCGAATGTGATGGCCTAATGCTCCTTAAAGGAATTAGACCATTTATACTTGACATTGACAATGAGCTTGTTGTTGGGAAAGTGTGCAAGTCTTATTTAGGGATTGCAAAGAATACTAACCTCTCCGTGAAGGTCAAAAGTGAACACTTGACGGATTTCTCAGCCCAAGCTCTCTTCAAGGAAGTCCTTGAGAGTAGTTTTCACCGTGGACAAGAATTTGAGGTCTCCGGTGTGCAAAAGGGCTATGGGGATGCACATGCATTCATCATTGCCACAACGCCTCTCCAAACCAAGAAGATGCTTGCACACAACATCACCGTGGGAGGGGAGGTGCTACAAGCAAGACAAACATTTGACAACAAGGGACCCAACGGATCGGGGGAGTCCAAGGAAAAGAAAGAAGCCCTAACCTTAACCCTTTCTCCTCTTCCCATCCATCTTGATGTCATGCATACCACTCATGAGATTTATAGAATTATGGGTGGAGTCAATGTGAGAAATGTTTGGTTCCATAAAGAAGATGGAAACTCTCACAATGGCAATGCCAACGTTTTATGTGCTAATCCTATTGTGTATAGGACTTTTGTACACAAGACATTTGTGATGAAGGGCAACTATGTGGACTTTGCGCCACATCGAAGAAGCTTAGAAGGCACTCACCGTCCTACCGAGGAGCAAGTTAAGAACTTTGGGTTTGAAGACATCAACACCGCAATAGTGAATACAATATCAACCTTCAAGATGCAAGAGAAGAACGAAACCCTCACCAAAAAAGACATGGTGGAACTCTTGGAGGACAACAACAAGAAGATTAGGAAGGAGAACCGCGAATACACCGACAAAATGCACAAGGAGCTCAAGGGAGAAATGGAAAACCTCCAAGATGCTTTGTTTGGGGTACTCAAGAGTATGGCTGCCATCACGGGTAAGAAGAACTTGTCACTTGAAGAAGACCCGTCAAACATGTGAAGCTCCATGACCACACAATTACTTTCATCTACTCTATAGTATATTATACATCTACTATACGGTTTAGCATAGACAATACCACATATAGTAGAGTACAAATACACAAATACATGATAGAACATACGTATATACGGACGAGGTACAAAAAATGTATTCAACTTTATACTCAATACAAAACAAAATACAAAACTTATACCTCAAACTATACGCAAGACAATACTAGATACAAAGATAGTACCCAAACCCCCACATGGAAACTACATACAAAAACAAAAACACATACAAATACCAAAACAAAAAAATACATAAAAACATACATACACAAACACACAAACAAATACAAAAATAAACACACAAAAACATACACAAACAAACACACAAACACACACACAAACAAATACACAAACACACACACAAACAAACACACAAACACATACATAAACACAAACTCACACACAAACAAAATCCCTTACATAAACCAAAATACATACACATACCCATACAAAAAACCATACATAAACACAAAAACACACACAAACACACGCATAAACACATATAGTAAAACCTACATAACCACAAGAAAACACAATGCTATAAGAATATACACACATATATGTACACACACAAATAAAATAAAACAACTAAACACATACACACAAAAACACATACACAAAAATACACACATAAGCACGTATACGGAAAAAAACCAAAAGAAATACAAACCAATAGACCCTCAATGGATGAAACCAAAAACAAATATATCCACCAAACTACACAACCCTCCCAAAAACCACATCAATAACCCACACTACTATAAAACACCCCTAGGAGGAAATCAAAACAAATACGAAAAGGTAAATGGAACCACACAATACCAGGATTTACCACTAAAATACACACAAAAAATAAGTATCCTAAAAAATAACACAAAATCAAAACACTATAAACTACTACTAACCCTAGGTGGTGACATAGAAACCAACCCAGGACCCATGCCTAATATACTAAAAAGACACCCTACACCACATAAGAAAAACGCCAAACTATACTTTATACCAAATACTATCAAACTACAACCAGAATATAGGCACATCGCCCAAACGTTTGCACCCCTATTAAAAACCACACACACACTACACCTAACGCACAACACCACACACACAAACATTGCCCAATACATACAACAACAAAATATACACCCACCACCATTTATCTTATACGTCCTGGTAATTACTATCCATCCAAACATAGACGAATGCAATCGCCTTCTAAATCCACAAAACCCGACTATAACATCGTGGACCAATACACTCCTACAAACCCTATCAAACTTACAAAACCCACCCGAAAGACACATCCATACCCCACACCCCTATACAAAATTCCTTGAAGAAAACCAAAGTATCTTAAAACACGGAAACTCAATACACAAAGAATTGTATGACTTTTTACATAAACAAACCACCCCTCCCTCATACACTACAACACAACAAAAATTCCCATACCTCCCTAATAATCTAATTCACGCATCGCTAAAGTGTTTTGACCCCATACCAGAATATATCCATCCACCACCTCTATCCCTTCACCTCCCTCCACAAAACCAAAATACTAATTCATACAATGAAAACACGAACATAATTACATGGAACGCCGCATCATTAAACACCGCCCTCCCTAGCTTGCAAACCTTGATTACACACACAAATACACCACCAGCCTTTATAGCCATTCAAGAAACAAAACTATCTGCCACAAAATCTACAAAATATATACAAAACATGTTTCAAGACTACAAACTTATTTTCAACAACACACATGCATTAACCAGATGCATCCAACAACGAAGACCATACACACCAAGCCGAGGTGGACTACTCACATTAATACACAAAAAACATGCCTTCCCAGGCAACATCCAAAAAATCTCTACCCCAATGCACATATCCCCATACCTCCAAATAATTAGAATCACTAATCAGCCACTACAATCATGGTTAATCCTCCACATGTATATGCCATCGCACCCTGAAGATACTAGATTCATCATCGACATACAAAACACTATCACATCTCAAATTAACAATAACCCTAACCACACTTACTTGTTATGCGGAGACTTTAATAGAGACATAGCACTAATTGGTCGACAAAATGGAAACCATATCACCCCCCCTCAAACTGCTAATTACCAATGGCGGCAATTCACAGAAAACTTAAACTTCACTTACATAAAAACTGACACACAATACTCTAGACAAGGTGGTTATAACTATGGTGACTGGAGCCTAATAGACGGCTTCTACATAAATACAAACAATAATGCACAATATACCTCTACAACAAACAAGGACGTCATTCTCAACTCAGACCACTTGCCCATACAACTACACATTCCAAATAACATACTAATCAGTCGCACCCCCATAATCACAAATAATGACACCATACGTATACTCAACCCCATCCCAAAAGAGAATTTAGAAAAATTCAATACCCAACTCTTTGAAGGAAACTCCATACAAATTGACTCCCTCATAAACACCCTCGAAAATAATAACCACCTAACACAAATACAATGGCAAGACACATGCCACACCCTAGACATACTTATTAATAAAATCTCTGATACGCTTGAACAAACTTGTAAAGCCCAACCTATACCTCAAATGACAAACCGAACATCTCAACAAGGCGGATATCTTCCCAGAAAACTTTCTAAAACATAGAAACAACACATAACTACATACCATGTAATCCGGAAAACTATTAGAATAGTTAGAAATAACCCTCAATGGCGCAACCACCCCATATGTAATGAACTGCTAAACTTACAAAACGACCAAATTCCTGCCCCACCTCTCCCGGATCTACCTCATGATTCATGGATAAAAAACATAGCGCTAATCGCAAAGAATGCCAACATTCAAGCTCGAAAAATTACCACAAAATATGCCAAAGACAACATCAAAAAAGCCATCTCAAAATACAGACAACTGTATGAAACTAGTCCTAAAAAAATAAACAGAAGAGTGTTTAAAAATCTTGAATCTCCACCGCTAGATTGTATCACAAACCAACATAATAACATCTTAACTAGCCCAGAAGACATTGCCAATGAAATATTCACTCAACAAACAAAAAATAATAGACCCACAGTACCAACATGCCACTACCAACCACATCATTTAACCAAATGTACATGTGCAGTACGCCAATATCCATGGCACGACCTAGATGGATTTACCCTAGACACAAGGGGCTAACCAGAAACCCCACTACATACATACTTCAACAGAGCCACATACGACACATGTCTTCGTAACCTAGGCACCAATAAAGCTCCAGGCCCTGACCGTATACCGAACTCAATTCTAAAAAATATGCCCCCAAAATTCCATAGACTACTATTCCTCTTTTTCTACCAATGTTATAAACAAAAACAAATACCATCTTCATGGAAAACAAGTGTAACAATTCTACTATACAAAAAAGGAGACCCATCAATTCTACCAAATCATAGACCAATCGCATTAGCTAACACAATATATAAACTCTTCACTAGTACACTTACCTCTATACTATCCTCATACGGGGAAAAATTCAAAATTCTACATGACAGTCAAGAAGGATTTAGAGCAGAAAGAAGCACCTCTAGACAAATACAAACCATAATAGCCGCATTAGAAGACGCAAGATTCACAAATCAAGACATATATATTCTATATATTGACTTCAAAAATGCCTTCGGCTCTATAGATCACGCTCGACTATTAGCAATAATGAACGACCTTGGGTACCCAAAAGACGCAACCACACTAGTTGGAAATATTTACTCTCAATCGTCTACCCACTATATTGGTGAACACTTTGGAAAGACAAAATCTATTCCCATTCAACGAGGAACAATACAAGGAGATACCCTTAGCCCATACCTATTCATTATATTTTTAGAACCTCTACTTAGATGGCTAGAACGGGGTAACAACGGATACACCTTTGGTACATCAAAAACCACCATAAACTCTGCCGCATACGCAGATGATCTTGCCGTCATAACTAACAAAATTAAATCTATCCAAATACAACTTAACAAAATCCATAGATATTGCAAATGGACCGGAATGGACGTAGGTGTCCCAAAATGTGCCGCTACGGGATGCCCAAACAAATCCAAATTAAACCCTACCACTTTTAAAGCCCTAATGCAAGCTTCTAATATCAATTACCGCAATCAACCGATCCCCATATTACACCAAAATGAACCATACAAATACTTAGGTACAAACCTTGTTCCATCACTAAAATGGAAAATCCAAATCCACGCCACAATGACGAAACTCATAAAACAATGTAATGAACTAACAACATGCCCGGCCACCATGAAACAAAAAATAAAAATGATTGATACCGTATTACGTCCAGGTGTGGCATACAGTTTCTACGGAGTACCATACTCTATGCCAGCTATCAAAAAACTTGATAAAAAAATAATAGCCATACAAAAAACCATATGTGGATTACCAAAATGTATGTCAAACGCAATAACCCAACTACCACATAACCTATTTGGACTAGAAGCTTTCTCCCTCAAAAACGCATACCTCCGATGCATAGGTGAACAACTGCAAAATGCTTTAAACGATAAAGGAAGACTTGGGAAAATATATAATGGATTAACTAACTATGTCCTTGCCCAATATGGTGGCGCCGAAAACATACCCAGAATTAAAAAAAGTGACTGCATAAGATCACCAATAACACGAACATTCTTCTTATTAAAACATATAGCGAAAGCCCACCTCAAAAGTACACTCCCAAACTTCCTCATTAATCCTACAACACTAGAAATACTATGGCGCCAAGAAACACTAAATCATAACACACTCAATGCCCAACTCTCCCAAAAACTTCTGCAAAAACTCCTCTCAAAAAATATTTTTGAACTAAACCAAATTACTTTACCTAACGGCACACACATCATGAACAATGAGGATTTCAAAACCTACCACTTCACCCCATCCAAACTAATAAAAAGTGCACTAAATATTGCTAAACAACTATTTTGCCACCCAACATGCCCCACCACATGTCATACTTATTGCGACATACACCCATACTCTCATATACTTAAAGATCCATTCATCACCATCAACAATAACACCATCCCAAGAAATATCCCCACGCCAATCAATCCCCCTAATCCACCACATACATACCATCCCCGTCCCCCTACATACATCCCCAAAAACCCTACCACATATCCCATTAATAACATCATACGCCATAAACACATCCAACACACAGACACAAATAACATACAAACTACCTACACAAAATATTTATGCCAATGGCAATACAATGATAATACATACAATAAATGGCTCCCCCAAAGAGACCTTTTTCCACGACACGACACTAATACCTCCACACATAACACCGAAAAATTAATACAATACTACCAAGAAATCCAAAAGAAAATATACTCTGATATCATCCTTGCCCACCACCCACAAGAACAACTTTCAGACACAAGATCTATATCACCACCCATAATTATCCCACTCTTAAACATCTACACAATAGAATGTAACCCCGAAAACGACATCCTTACATCTTCAAATACAATTCAAATAGATAACAATCAAGCACATCTATTCGAAGATAACGGCCGACATTTACACACCATTCCTGTTACCCGACTCCAATGGCTATGGAATCAATATAATACAAAATTACAAACTCCTACAAACATCGAACCAACAACCCAACCCTTTGAAACCGAACTAATATGGCTATATCAAAGATATAAATACCAAATACCAAAAACTGACCCCCTCAAAAATGCACAATATACAATACCCAACCCCATTTTAGACTCACTAATCTCATCCTTTAACATCGAGCACTCATACTTTTCCTCCCCGATCACATGCCCTACCAAACTAAATAAATTCTACTCACCGTACGAAAGAGACAAAATATTTGGATCCCTAGGCAAGGCCTTTGAACACAAATGGATCGGAAATGGCATAGCTCACCCCCACAACGAGAAAGACATGGAACAAGCCATACATTGGGCTAGACTCGCTGCCAAACACGATCCAAATAACACAAAAACAATCATCGTCACACCGAACAACAATTGGTACCAAAACAACAACCAACATTCAAACCCATTCCCAGACTCCCACATCATTGCAGTATTCGAAGCAGACACAATACCATACGTAGAACCTAATATTCCACCCGAGCTTAAAAAACCCCGAACTGAGCCATCTACATTACAAATACTATGCGTCCATCATCAAAATCAAACCCTTGGCTCCCTAGAACAACTTGCGGAACTTACCTCCATAACAGACAATCTAGACATACAACGACCATACACAAAACCGGCCCAACCAACACCCTTACAAACCCCCGTAAACAAAAATAAAAACTGGTCAAAATTAAACTATATCAACAACACATTAAACTACTCCATTACACCTCCCCCTCTCCCAGACTACCCAACTCATACCACACCAAAATTTAACCCCGCACACAGTTATTACACCGACGGCTCTTTTAAACCACCAGAACAAATTAGCCCGGGCTCTTGGCGCAGAGAAAAAGCTGGCTATGGCATATATAATTCTACCAAAGAAATTAAACTAGCCAAAAGACTCCATGGACTACAAAATATCCTCAGAGCAGAACTTATGGCCATTCACAAAACACTACAAATCATCACAACAAAATACAACAACGAACCCGCACATATATTCACTGATTGTATAAATGCACTTTACCTACTAAATACTCAAATAACACATCCTACCCTTCACAATAGTCACCCCGACCAAAACATATTAACATCAATGGTCCAAATGTTACAAAACCGTACACAAATTACAACCCTTCACAAAGTGAGAGCCCATGCCAACATTGATGGCAACGAACAAGCAGACAAACTTGCAAAAGAAGGCCGAGAAAAAACACACAAAAATGCCAAAGACCCACACGAACACGCCCATGCCACCCCATACTACTTTCAAAAAGAAGATTGGCCTTCCAAAGAAGATACCCCCGACAAAGGCCCAATTAGATTCTTGGGTAAATATCTCAAAAAACAAGACCTCTACAACAACCTTGACACAATCTCAGAAAATATTCCTAATATAGAAAAATGGACTAACAATAATGACATAGACAAGGAACTCTCTACAAACTTTTGGAAAAATCCCATCATCTCAGACTCACAAATAACATGCCTCATCAAATTCCGTACTGGTCAGTATATGGGAAACGCTCGCAAACAACTCTTCTTTGGAATAGAAAGATTCCCATCCATAACATGCCCCATATGCCCCTCAATAGACCCCGACACATGGCTACATGTTCTACTCAAATGCCAAAACCACCACATACACTCTCTAATTATTAAAAGGCATAATAAAGCGGTATGGGAAGTCCGAAAACTAATCACCTCCTACAATAAAGCGAGATGTTTTATACTAATGAACGCCGGCACTTTTAATAACAACCCACAAGAAAATACGGTCCCCTCTTGGCTACTCCCATGCTCATGTGGGACCCAAAGATGTCATTGCAATGCTAGGCTCAAACCGGACATCCTTTGTGTTAAAGGTTTACCATACAATGACCCGCCACCCGACCACATTAACCTAAATTACACCATTCAATTCATTGAATTCACATATTGCAATGATAGATTTTCCCCGGAAACAATCCAAAACAAAATTAACAAATATCAACCCCTCATTGACGACATCATTACCATTGGATGGAAGGTGGACCCCCTTATTGTTATCACATCCGGCGCTCGTGCCACTACCTTTATCCCATCTATGAGAACGCTTGAAGATACCTTCAAAATACCCATTGAAACAACCAAAAACACCTTTAAAAACATTAACACCATCGCTATTCAATATGCCATGTCCATTTTGCTACATAAACGTAAAATTGAAAACAACCAAGCCCTCGCCGATATACAAGACCCCCCCTTAATTGCTTCTCCGCCCGGACTTATCCTGACTTGTTGGTTGTGTGGTTTTGGCGACTTGCTTAGTTAGTTGTAACGTTGATTGTTTGTGAGTTTGGTTTGTATTCGGTCACCTGTTACATAGTGTCTACCCTCGAGAGGGGGAAGTAGTTCCAGTTTACTAATTCCTTGTCCGGTGGGCATGGTCTTAGTAGTGGAATGAACAGACACTTTATTCACGCCGGCTCCTTTGGAGACCGGCGTTCTTCTTCTTCTTGACTTCTTGTCGCAAGATTTTGTTGTTTGCTTCAAACGCTTCCACTAGGTCCTTCTTGGTGATAGCTTGTGACGGGGTGTTGAGTTTGAAGGTCTCCACCGTGTTGATGATGGCTTTGTTGATGTCTCCAAATCCAAACTCTATGAGTTGAGCTTGGGTGGGGGCCTCGATTCCATCAATGCTTCTTCAATGAGGAGCGAACTCCACGAAGTGGCCTCCTATGGGAATGGTTTTCCCCACAAATGCCCTATACACAATTGGGTTAGTGCA
Source organism: Bryoerythrophyllum caledonicum (assembly GCA_963971425.1). Classification (NCBI taxonomy): domain Eukaryota; kingdom Viridiplantae; phylum Streptophyta; class Bryopsida; order Pottiales; family Pottiaceae; genus Bryoerythrophyllum; species Bryoerythrophyllum caledonicum. The sequence goes on along the minus strand of OZ020517.1, from coordinate 23,521,376 downwards.
TACCACATTTGCACTACCGTTGTGGCAAACTCCATTATCCTTGTGAAACCAAATAGAGCCAATGTTAGTATCTCCTATGATCATGTAGATAGCCCTAGTGGTCTCAATAACACTCATTAGTATAGGAAGGTGGGAGAGTGTTAGAGTGAGGGCGTCTTTCTTGGCCTTCATTTCCTTGGTGATGTGAGTTCTTCCAAGGGGCTTCTTTGTTTGAAAGACTTCTTGTCTTGCGGTTACTTGTAGCTCTTGAATTTTCTTGGCTTGTTGCGGGGTGGTGGTCATGATGAAGGCAAATCCATCACCTTTAGCCTTTTGCACGTTAGTTACTTCAAAGTCATGCCCACGTTTAAAGCTAGTTTCAAGGACCTCTTTAAAGAGGTGGTTAGCATCCATGTTTTGCAAAGATGGGCTTTGTATCTTAATTGAAAGACTAGAGTGGTGTGCAATGCTATGATAGGTTTTACATACCTTTCCCACCACGTCTATCTAATCGATTTTGAGAATGAAGGGTCTAATCCCCTTGAGGAGGAGTAGGCCATCAATTGCCCGGTTAGCAAGATGCAATTTAATGAGTCCGGACCATACACCCTTTTTCCCCCCTCCATTTTTGACACTTAAACAATGAATGGAGATTGGTTTGATGAGTTTCTTACCGAGGAGGATGTCCATGGCTTTGAGGCGGTTAGTAACCATCTTCATGACTTCATCATGAAAAATGGGGTTAGGGGGTGGTTCAAAATGGATAGCCACTTGAAAATCTAGAGCGAAACCCGTACCTTCGTCGACGGGAATGTTGGTGGGCGCTTGCGTGAGGTTGTAGTGTTGTCCTCCTAGTCCTCCAGCTCCTCTTGATTGTGGATAGTGGATTTGAGGGATGTGTGGGAAGGCTATCATTGTTTGTTTGACTTCACGGGCTTCACTTTCTTTGAGTCCTCTTGTCATCATATCCTCAATTGTTTCTTCGTTGAAGAGTTCGTCCAATCCCTCCTCCACCGCTAGGTCCTCCATTACTTGAAAATCTAGCCAAAACTTGAAGCAACTAATGTTAGGGATGGTGATTAGAGTCATACCTTCTTGCCCTTTGTTTCCTTCACAAATGGGCTTTTGTTTCTTGTTGGCATATGTTTCTTCATGCTGTTGCTTCCCCACTAGTTTCCCTTGAAGCCGCTTGAGACTTTCACTTGAGGACTCGATCTCCATGTGGTCTACATAATTGAGAGCTTTCTTCGCACTGCGTGTGTCCATACCTGCCCCACCCCACTCTAATACCACTACTAATGTGCAAGGGTTAGGAAGAGGAGAGGTGTAGTAACTTACCTTGAGTATGTCGTTGGAGGCTTGTTGGGGCTTGCAGGGTTGATGGCTGAGATAGGTTGGTAGTGTAGGGAAGGTGGAAGGTCGCTGGGGAGGTTTTAGAGGTTGTTGGAGAGGAGTAGCAGGTCGCTGGTAGAGAGAGGTAGGTCGCTGGCGATGAAAGACAGGTCGTTGGTGTAAAGTGATAGGTCGTTGGGGGCAGGGGGAGTGTCCGTTAAGGAAGGTCGTTTGGATCTCCAATTCCAGTCGTCCTTGTGCCGCTGAGCTAGAGTCTTCGCGGGTATAGCTGGACTCTCCGTCTCTTGGTATTGCGGACTTTGCGTCTCTTGGTAACTTGTGTTCTTCCACCTGTTGCTGCAGTGCCAAGGTGCCTGGGCTCTGGAGTCTCGACGTTCTTGTGGTGTGATTTGTTGTGGCCAGGTCTTCTGTGTTCGGTGGATCTTTCTTCGGGTGCTCTTTCGTGTCTTGGCGCTTCGGTTCGGACTTGCAGGCTCGTGTTGTCTCTTGAGTTCGGGCTTGCAGGTTCTGCAGAATCAGGGTGTTTGATTTCGGGCCTACATGTTTGTGATCGTATGTTGCAGACAGGTTGACTCTTGATCTCTCTCTCGTCGGGACCTCCCGATTTGTTGTAGCACCACGTCTTCTATTTTGGCTAACTCGTGATATGTTGTATGATAGGGCTTCAACTGTTGTTGAAGTTCGTTTCGCTGGTGTTGTGGTGTTGAGAGGACCTGTGCACAGGTGCTGATCTTCTCCTACCTGACCTGTATGGATAATAGTTCTAGTGCCGTACCTGATGATGGTCGCAGGTGAATACTTTGCTTTAGGCCAGTATCCTCCAGTTAATGTGGATGTTGCATGTTGACGGTGCGGTTGTGTTGGTCTGCAGGATGGTAGTCTAGGTATAGGCCTCGAATCGGTTTCTTCAGATCTGTGAAGAGGTGGACGGTACTTTCGCAGGGCACATGCAACTCTAGTTCTAGTGCAATGTTGTCTATTAGTACCGTTAGTTTGTATGTATCTACTTTTCTTATGTTTTTTAAGATCTCTGTGTTCTAGTTCAAGGTTATATTTTCGATTTAGTTTGCTTGAGTACTGCGTGTACCTGAGAAAGAAGCAAGGAGAGTACTAAGGAAACTCGGAAACAAGGTTGGAGGAACATAACCTGTGTACTGTGTTTGGTGATCTGCTGGCCTGTGTGCCGAGCCTGTATGAGTTGATGTCGTTCTTGGTTTTGTTTCTGCTGCTGGTCGTGGAAGTTCCTTTGATGTTGTTCTTCGTTTCTAACGATACTCCTCTACTTGTTAGGTCGTCGTGCTGATCTTCTTTTCTTGCATGCTCTTGGCTGTGTGCAGGCTTTCTGTTGTTAAAGTGTTTGTCTTCTGGTCTCGGTCTCCTCCTGTATGTTCGTTGTTGCTCCCTGTTTGGATGTTTACTAACTGTTTCTAACACACAACTATTGCATATGATGGTGAGAGAAAAAGTGTGGTGAGTGTTATGTTTGTGTAATTTTTGGCAGCGCTTCCGCGTGGTTTTTGTGGATCTGACTTTACTAATATGGTGTCTAAGAATGTGATAGTGCTGGTGTTGTCTCTCTAACGTGTTTTAGGATCTAATTTTTTGGTGATGTTGATTAGTTGTGTGCTATTAGATCTATGAGATTTGTGAGTGTTATGTGGTGCTAATCTAGTTGTGCCTCCCAAGTGGAGCTGTGTGCATATCGTGGGGTGTCTATTGGAAAGTTAATAAAAATAATAAGAAGAGAAAGCAAGACTATGCAAAAAGGATAGAGAGGGTTGAGGAAAGTGCGTAGCTCAACGATGGGCGTCTTGGGCGTTGGTGGTAGCGTGTGTTGATCTCCTTGCTCCAGCGTTGTGATGTTGATTTTCTAGATCCGGGTAGTCTTGGAAGTTTATGTATGAGCTATGTACGTGTACTCACATGATCTAGCAGATCTGCAACTTGTTCATACGATCTGGAGTGAGGTTCTAACCTAATCACCCAACACTCAAAGTTCCAGCTCTCACAGATGACTTACGACTCGGTCTTGCCTCTAGGCACACTCTCACTTCCAAAAGGTTTTGCACAAGTAGATCTGACTAGCCCAGCCCCAATCCAACACTTCACGTCTCTCCCCAAGCTCATACACGTCTAGATCTGGAGTAAAGGTGGGGTCGTCAACAAGCCCAACACCTCTTGTTGCCCTCTACTCACAATCTGCGACTAACTTCCAAGAGCACCCCTCACCAGAAAACACGGAGCTCACTTAGTTCTCCATTTTTGTTAAGTCTCAATATGAGATTTCACTAATTCATTTATTTGATTTTTGTGATTCATAACATCTGATGGTGATTGATTCAAGTTGGAAAATCAAGTGTATGACAATTTGTAAATTAATTTAATTTTCTGATATTTTTTTATAAAAAAATAGATTTTTTTTTTGCCTCCTTTTTTTATAATATCACATTTGCCTAAAATTGCCAAATGTGATATTATCAAAATTGTCACACCTTGATAATATCACATTTTTGGGTGAAATGGAGGGTGTGATATTATCAAGGTTAGACTGTACATTCTTTGTACTCTACAGAGTAAAATACGCGCCTATATATATACGGTTCCAAATGACGTTTAAGGGTTAATCAATAAAGTACAGATTCCTCTAGAATGCCTGGGTCCTTGGGGTCTGAATTGAATGGATAAGATCAGAGTGAGCGCCAGGATGACTGATAAGGAAACAGGAACCAAGAGTACACCCGTATCTGTACCGATTGCTTGCCGTCGACGTATGTATTGTACGCGCTTCCAAGTATAATTCATAAAATACCATATTCTGTCTGTACTGTGCAACTGGCACGACGAGTGAGTGGACAGCGAAATTCACCGCAAATTTCACCAAGTTATCGACCATAATAAAAGTTGTACAGTGGGGTACCAATCAAAATGTCGTTTTTGAATTCGCAATGAGAAAAATTTCAGTACTACCAACTTTGAAAGCCTCCTGAGAGCTCAAAAATTGGTATTTTACCACGAAATTTTTACCAAAGAATTATCTTTAAGTTAATTACATGTGTGCCAAATTTCGAGGCCAAAAGATTCACCCAAAAAAAGTTATTCAAAATCTACCAACATTGGTAGCTGTGGAAATTTTTTCACTGCTGCCAACTTTGACAGCCTCCCAAAGATTGAATCTTTTTTTTTTGCCATGAAATTCTTGGAACAGAAACCTCTTTATGTTAATAACATATGATAAAAATTTCAAGGCCAAAAGATTAATACAAAAAAAGAAATCCACAATCTACCAACATGTGTAGTTGTGGGAAACAATGGGGAAAACCATTTCATTGCTACCAACTTTGACACCCTCCCAACGGTTGAGAAATTGTCTATTTACCATGAAATTTTTGGCACAACATGCTCTTTATGATAACAACATTCATGCCAAATGTCAAGGTCAAAAAATTTCTACAAAAAAAAACATTTACAATCTACCAATGTGTGTAGTTGTAAGATACCTTTTATTAAAGACATTGAAATTGTTGAAGTATGTCAGACAATCATGCTTCTAGATTGAAATTCTCCAAACGATGCAATCTCTAATCATAAATGCTTCTCAAAAAAATCAAGGATAGCCAAATTTAGTTGTGTGCACTTGTCACATCTCAAAGACTGCACTTGTTTAAACATTGGAGACCATACATGCATGAAGAAGCTTTTTCCTCTCAATAAGAATGCTTGCATTTACAATAGAGCATTATAGGAGGTGGGATGTGGGATGATGAGAGAAGCAAGTGATGGGTGATTATTTTCTAAACACATAATTGAAACTTTGTGAACATGAGTGATTGAGTGCATGAAAGATGAGTTAATTGAGTAAGTCTAGGCTATGTGATAACTGAGTGGATGAGGCATGGGATGAGTGTCTGAGGATATATGGAGGTATGTGAGATTTTCTTTTAAGAGTGAGTGAGGTTATAACTTACATGTGGTGAATGGTGAGGTCTGGTGAATGAGTGAAGGTTGTGAGGGAGGATGATGGTGAGTGATTGAGGGTATGTGAGATTTTTTTTCGAATGACTGAGTGAGGTTATATATGTGCTCAGTGAGTGAGGCTGGATCATAGGGATTAAGTGAAGGCTAGATCATGGTCACTGAGTGATGGCTATTTCAGATGAAACTCGTGCTTGCATAGTAGGTTTGAGTGAGGCAGGGAAGACAAGAGTTGACATTGCAGCTATTGTTAGAATCCATGTTAGAACAGTTCAGAGGGTAGTGAAGAATTTCGAGAAGATGGAACCTATAAGTGCAAACCTTGTGGTGGAATTCATGCTAAAAAGCTTAGTGATAGAGATGTCCGTGCTATTATACATGTCTCAAAAACTCATTGTCGCTCGACACTCTCTGAGATCACTAGTATATGTTCTACTCAAGTGTCTAGATCGACTATTCGAAGGGCCTTACAAGAGAGTGGCATTTTCAGTCGAATTGTTGTTAAAAAACCTTTTTTGACACATCGTCACATGTCTAAACGATTGGCATTTGCTCAAAAGTATTGTGGGTGGACTGTAAAAGAATGGAAGAGAGTTGTTTGGACAGATGAGTCTACCTTTGAAGTTGGAAAAAATTCTAAACAAGTTCATGTTTGGAGAAATGCATCTGAGCGCTATTCATCAAGTTGTATAGTTCCAACTTTTAAGAGTGGGAGAACTTCTTTGATGATTGGGGGTGCATTTGCTGGAGGGCAAAAATCACAACTTGTTTTTATGCCCAAAGATAGACGTTCTGCTAAGGATTTTGTTGAAGAGGTCTACAATGTCGAGTTGCTTCATTTTATGAGTAGAGTGACACAAAGATTGCTCATGGAAGATGGCGCACCTGTCCATTGTAGCAAAGTATGTGAAGAAAGGAGACAAACACACCTTTTGGAGAAGCTCGATTGGCCTGCAAATTCTCCCGATCTCAATCCAATTGAGAACCTTTGGAAGATTTTGAAAGATGCTGTGCAACATGGCCCAATATGTCCAAAAAATTTAGATGACTTGAAGGTAGTTATTGAAAGAGAGTGGAGGTTAATCAATGGTACTAAGCTCCTTCAACTATGTCATTCTATGCCCTCTAGGTTACAAGCAGTGATTGAGGCAAATGGAGGACATACACGTTGGTAGATTGTAAATGTTTTTTTTTGTAGAAATTTTTTGACCTTGACATTTGGCATGAATGTTGTTATCATAAAGAGCATGTTGTGCCAAAAATTTCATGGTAAATAGACAATTTCTCAACCGTTGGGAGGGTGTCAAAGTTGGTAGCAATGAAATGGTTTTCCCCATTGTTTCCCACAACTACACATGTTGGTAGATTGTGGATTTCTTTTTTTGTATTAATCTTTTGGCCTTGAAATTTTTATCATATGTTATTAACATAAAGAGGTTTCTGTTCCAAGAATTTCATGGCAAAAAAAAAAGATTCAATCTTTGGGAGGCTGTCAAAGTTGGCAGCAGTGAAAAAATTTCCACAGCTACCAATGTTGGTAGATTTTGAATAACTTTTTTTGGGTGAATCTTTTGGCCTCGAAATTTGGCACACATGTAATTAACTTAAAGATAATTCTTTGGTTAAAATTTCGTGGCAAAAAACCAATTTTTGAGCTCTCAGGAAGCTTTCAAAGTTGGCAGTACTGAAATTTTTCTCAATGCGAATTCAAAAACAACATTTTGATTGGTACCCCACTGTACACACATTTTATTATGCATGTACGGTTCCCGGCTGTAAGCAGATGCACACGACGACCGTATGGGGCTTCATCTCCCAGATACAGTCCCTAAACGTCCAGGTTGGGCTCCTCACGCCCACACCAATTTCACGCTAAAATCCGATGTGGTTCCTAACCAAACCAGTTGGTTACCCTCTTCTCATTTACCTTTCTAACCATATTATTACCACAACGCTCCCATCGAATACCCGACAAGTTCCCTAGAGGTTTCCCACCGTGTTCCCAAACGTTCCCCTCCGTTCCCAAGTCGTTCCCCATGTTCCCAAAGAGTTCCCAATACGTTTACACTCGGAACCAATTTACACTATAAATATTTTATCCAATCCAAATTTTAAAAGGGGTCCCACCACCAATCGTTGGGTGTCGTACATCCGCACACATGTGTCTGTAGATGGAGAGTGAAGGCTATCGCAGTACAACCAACTTCTGTCTTTTTAACCCATGTATACAGTCGCGTGTAGTACAGAGTACAACTATATACGGACGTCAACACATAACTTCAGTACCACTTCAAGGCTCAAATACTTACTCACCTCGCATTTTACCTGGACACATGAGAGTGTACACTCTCCGAAACCTCAACGATGGCCCTCGGTGAACCTCGTCCACTGTAAAAGGAGAACTTTGTGCATGGTTGGACACACAGCTCAAGAATATGCACACATTTTCAGAGGCTCCGGCCAATAAGAGCCCCTGCTTCCGTACTTGCCAACAGTGGCTGCAGGCGATTAATAACCAATATGCAAGTACTGCCCGGTGATAATTCAGCTTCGTCAACAGTGGCGTGGGTTGACTGCACTACTCTAGAGTCTATTCGTGGGCAGCCCTGTCAGAGCAAGCCTGGAACATGTGAAGCCCTGCTAGAGGTGGTACCACTAACCTAGAGGGGCGTAGGTTTAGTGAGGAGACGCTTGAGTCGAGCTCACAGGCTAAATAGAGGTGGAAGACGACCTCCTTCTCCATTCTCTTGCGTTTTTAACACCACAGTAGATCTGTCTGTGTGCTTAGTCGTCGTTGCTGGGGCCGGTCCGAGCATCTTGCTCCGTTAGGGTCGTCTCTTGGAGCGAGAGGCGCCGTCATTGTTGTCATCATATCTGGACTGTAGAAACACTTGAAGCACTTCACTGATACTCAGCAAGCGCTTGAGGTGTTTCTACAGGCTACATATTGCAGACAGCTACTAGGGTGCACACTTCGAAGACCTCAACGACCGAGCAACACCTCAACAAGTGTACTTCGGTGGCACTACTTCGAAGTTGGGTGCTGGTAACGTGTCTGTCCGTTCACCGTTGACGTGACGAGCCTGGTTTTTGTACTTTGTCGTATGATATTTAACCCTCATGCACTCATGGACTTGGTGATCTCACTTACACTTGCATGTCGCTTATCTTTCTGGTTTGCTACTTCGGCACAAGCTGGATATGCGCTTACCCGATGTGATTTTGAGGTGGCTCAAGCTTTCGTGCAAGAAAAGTTTCACCTTCTCGCATGTGGTAGATGATCGGATAGTGGACATTTCGTGTATATGTGCTAACGAATATCTGTAGAGCATGTGTTAAGATTGCTTTTCGGGGTTCTCTCGGTTGTTGTTCTCCATTAAGCTGTGAGTCCAGTGTTTGATCGGAAAGGTTTTCGCTAGCTACAGTGAGCGGCAAGTTATTGCATATATGGATATTATCTTGTGTAGCTAGACATATTACTAGGTTTAACTCACATAGCGTTCTAGGTCGATCTTCTACATGGAAAAGTCCGTCCATTGTGGCGATGTAACATCAGACTTAGTTGTTCCTTACTAGAGGACTTACTAGCTATTGCTGGAAGCTTTGTAAGCTAATATTCCAGACCCTTTGTTTTAAACAAAACACTTGTTCACATTCATGACCATCTCTGAAGTCCACATCAAGTCCTCGACTACTGAATGAAACAACATTCATGACTATCGTGCTCTGAAAAAGCTACATGGATAGTATGTAAGACTGTTGTGCAGATGTGAGGTATGACTAATAATCTCCTGGACACATTTTGTGAGTTGTGGAAGCTATCCTCCCACAAACATAGAATCAGATACATGTACGATCCAATATCTTGGCTAGTTATTAGATGTGAACAAGTCCAGTCCTTGCTTTGTAGCTTTGCCACAAGAAATCGCCTCAACAAAGTGGTGACTGATTCAATGAGATGCCACTTCTAGATTCACTGAGCTTAGAAGGTTGCATACATTAAAATTATATTTGGCAGTTCTCTTCATGTCAATTCTATGACATTCTAGAATCAGTGCTGGGAGAGTGATTAAAGAAGATTAAGAAAAACTTTGGCCTCCAAAGGAGGGTAGCATGAATAGAATGTCTGTACGTTCCACCACTAAAGCAATGCCCGACCTACATAGGTTAAGTAATATGGAACTTACACAGGTTTAGTAGTTGACACTTTGAGGAGAATACCACCTAATCACGCTTAGAACTTCTTGAATCAGAGGTTAAGTTAACCCCTAATAAGGTTCATTGAAAACACTTCAGTACTACCCATTCTAGTACTTTGAGGGCATTCAAATATTTGTTCTACAAAAAAAAATTGAATTACTACCACTAAAGTACACATAGGTGTACACCAGGTTTGTACACCAGGTTTGGGGGTAGCAGATGGATGTAATATCTCCAAAAAAGTTGTGCAAGGAATAGAGGTGTAGAAGGTTTCATTTCACACTTTCATATTCATAATTACATTTTTTTTATAGAACAAAAACTCACACAAGGAATGCAAGGAACTATACTACATCTTGACTTAGGAAGGATAATTTCCTGAGAACACAAAATCTTTAAGTATTATGTAGTCTATAGATAAGAATCATGATTTTTGTATCTGCCTAGGAAGTGCAAACTTGTGTTGGTATTCTTTACTATATAGAGAAACCTAATATGATGTCAAATTCCTCCAAGGGACAAATGATCCTCTAGGAATTAGTGGTATCAGAGCAACTCAACTATGTCAACATACTACAAAACCACTTTGTCACACCACCCCCCTTTCCAAATATCAAGACTACATCCCTTTAAAATTTGGCCTTGCATATAGCTACTACATAGATGGATCCTTCAAAGAACCAACGGAAATTAGCCCGGGTCATTCATATAAAGAAAAAGTTGGATATGGTATGTACAAGTGCACTAAGGAAATAAAAATAGCAAAAAGACTACATGGAATTCAAAATATCCTTAAAGCACAAATGATGGCCTTCCATAAAACCCTACAAATTATTACCACACAACACACCAACAAACCAGCACATATATTCACAGATTGTATACGTGTCTTGTATTTATTAAACACACAAATAACACATCCTACCCTCCATAAAGCCATTCCAACCAAGCCATATTAACATCTATGGTTCAAATGTTGCAAAGCTGCACACAAATTACAACCCTTCATAAACTTACAGCTCACTGTATTATAGAAGGAAATGAACAAACGAACAAATTAGCAAAAGAACAAAGAGGAAAATCCCATAGAAAGGTCATATCCCCATATGAATTTGCTCATGCTACCCATACTACTTCCAAAGAGAATATTGGTCTTCTATGGTAGACACCTCGGACAAAGGCACCATTAGATTTTGGATGAATATCTCCAAAAAAAGATCTAACCAATAATTTTGTTTTAATCTCATAAAATCCCCTTAAGATAAGCAAATAGACAAACAACAATAAGATTGAAAACAAACTCTCTACAAACTTTTGTAAAAATCCCATAATCCCAGATTCACAAAAAACTTGTCTCATCAAATTCCGTGTTGGACAATTCTGATGAATGCCTGCAAACAACTCTTCCTTGGAATTTAACAATTTCCATTCATAACATGCACAATATGCATTACCATGGACCCAGACACATGACTACACATATTTTTTAAATGCCAAAACCACCACATACATTTGTTGATCATCACAAGGCACAAAAAAGTGGTATGGAAAATACAAAAGTTAATTGTATCCTTGAACAAATCCCGCTACTTTTTACTTATGAACACTAGGACCTTCAATAACAACCCACAAGGAAATATGGCTTCTTCATAGCTACTCCCATACACATGTGAATCCAAAGATGCCATTGCATTGCCAAACTTAAACCATACATACTATGTCTTAGAGGACTCCCACATGATAACCCCCCACCATACCACGTAAACCCCAATCTCACGATCCAATTTATCAAATTCAAATACTACAATGATAGGTTTTCACGAGAAGCAATCGAAAACAAAATAAATAAATACCAACCACTTATTAATGACATTGCAACTCTTGCCTAGAAAGTTGACCCCTTAATTGTCATCGTGGCTTGAGCTAGAGCTACCACCTTTATTCCATCAATGAAAGGTCTAGAAGAGACATTCACATCCCTATTGACCCAATCAGGAAAACATTCAACAATATCAATACTATTGTCATCCAATACACAATACACATTCATCTACATAAACAAAAACTTATAAGTACTTATATATTGCGTAAACTTCTAATTCTTTTCTTCTACTCGCAAAAGGTAGCTCCTTCTATGATACAACGTGCCTTGAAGTTGAAAGGTTTAGTTTCCGCCTTGGGCAAAACGTTGATCCATATTTCCTCTTAGAAATGTGAATGCCATTGCGTTGTTGTACACTCGGATGGATTCTTGGAAGCTCTTTGCTTCTTGTGTGTCTCCTTACAGCAAGTGTTGCAACAACTATGTAGGTGTCGTGAGTCATGGAAGCTGAACATTTCTTTGATCATAACATATAGTAAAAAAGTGGATCGACTAATATTGAACCTTTTTCGGTTATGCACTCTTCCAGCTGTTGCAACGTGTGACAAGCACCACAATGGATGTTCATTTGTTGAAGTACATGTCAAATGTTGTCAGCTACACCGTTTACCACATTAGATGCCAACGGTATATCAGAGACTTGACAACTATTGTCTCAAACAATAGCACGTCGTGAGGTTTAACCCCTAATGGACCGATGTCCCCTTGGGGGACGTTTTGAGTTTGGGTAAGGTACCACGTTCTCAATTCTAGGCATTATTTTCTGAGATTTTTTATTGAATGACCAACTTTTGATTAGCTTTGCGTAGACACAAATTTCGTAGAATTCCAACTTACGGTTCAAAAGTTACAATTTATTTTCACTTACATATACAAATAGTGCAGCAGTTTAGTGTGACATATCACAAATATAGTCACCAAACTTTAATAACTTCTAAATTCAATAGAAATTCGAGTTTTTGTCCATTTAAAAGATTGAAAATGTCCTCTTGGAAAGGAAATTGAGATCTTTGCATCTACCGTACGGATTTGTGAATTTCAAATATTTGAGAAGGATATGATATATGCAAAATATAAAGTGTATTGTTGATTCTCGGCACATAGGTGCATTGCAGGATTTTTTAGGACATCATCTACATCTCTTCTACTTCTAAAATTTGGTGCACATGTGCCTAACATGATCCTTTTCAAGTTAAGACAATAAAATCACGGCCCGTAGTGCAAAAAGTTATCATAGAAGGTGGTCGAAGTTTGTTGAAGGTGTATAGTATAACCTGAAAAAGAGATTGTGTCGCACTTCAAAGGCTAATATCTTTCAATCCGTGCGGTCAAACTTACCAAGAATTTCACCACACACTCTCATACAAATCTAGTACAAGATCCTACGGTTTAATTTTCAAAAAAATGTTTTGGTATCATTTTGTGTTGAATGCGCTGAAAATGGCAGTTTTGGAGTGTTTTTGAGGAAAAATTGCCTTGGTCCTTTAGGGGTTAAGCATGATAATCATCTTCCAAATCCACCTATTGATTGTCAGTAGGACGTTCCACTTGCCTCCTTCAACTTGTTGTATTGTTTGCTTCACGTTCAAAGATTGTGCACTTGACACAAAGTTTTCATTTCAACCCATTTCTACGAGCTTGAGAAATTTCCTCTTGGATTGCTATCATAATAGCTTTCGAAACGCTTGGAAGTGGAGAAATTATATCCCTCTACAATATCATTTTTAAAAATTAAAAATTTGAAAGGAAATGAGAATATACACCTTACCATTTTGAAATTACAACTTTTACAAAAATAAATATTTAGGAAAAAATTCATTTTGGAACATTTCATTTTGTAACCTCTTTTCATTGCATAATTGTTTTGAAAATGCCTTGCTTCTCTTCTACCTTTGATTTGTTGTACATGGAAATAACAATTTGATGTTATATAATTTAGAACTCTGGTGATGCAACAATTTGATACCAAGTGAAGTCAAAGTCTATTATTCCTCTTAGCGTAAAAAGGAAAAATGTCGTCCTCTTCACTTCAAACACTATAATCTTCTAATTCCCACAATCAAATATTACAAAAATCTGTAATATGTTTTTTGCAATATAGTATACAATCTTACAATTGGATAACTAAATAAAGATTATATGATGTTTTTTTCATGTCTATTCTCTATTTAAAAATGCACTTCAATCATCTCCATGTGGAGGTAATTCAATAATTTCAACAATTTTTTGTAGTGTTTTTCCATTTCAACTACTTGCACAAAATGAGCATTTTTGAAGAGTCTCTTTGGAGAAGAATATTCTAGGACTTTAAGGATTAAAATTCTTCTTACCACTTATTCTTTGGCTCTTTTCAATCTTCAAAATTTTAAAAAATTTGCAAATATATATATATACATACATATTCAATACATCTAATTGGGATTGAAGCACTACCTTTTTTGGAGGTTACATGCTAAGCTACAAAGAGGCCACTTTATCTGTAATCTCTCAGATAGTGTAAGGTCATTCCAGACAATTGCCTTAGACAATTTAGTGTGAAAAATATAGTTTCCGAAATTTCCTAATCAATGCATTACAAATTTAAGGCTGAAATGAATGAGCTCACTTCACTTTTGATACATAGGCTCTCTGCTCAAATGAACTTTGGTTTAAACTTATTGATGGATCCAATAGTTTCAAAAATTGTATTCTAATAAAGTGTAACCATGATGTGTGACCATTAAATTTTTAATTTTTTTAGGACAATTTGATTTATTGTAAGTATAACCCAGCCTTCTAATCTAAAAAAAAAAAAAGTCATCAAATTCTATATGTTATATTGAATTTGAATTATCCATAGTCATGCTAGAAGATGAAAGAGAGGTTGAAGTTGGATCTTGGGACTTAACCCTTTAAAGAGGAGGTGGCTATGGATGATGGAAGAATCTACAAGTGCAATAGATTATGTAGAATATCACCTATTACACTCATAGATTCTTCCATCATCCATAGCCACCTTGTCCTTAAAGGGAAAGGGCTTCTATGCTAACTATCAAAGGCAAACTAAAAACAAAAATACTTGAATGATACCATGCGATACCTATGTGGTACTCAGCAACACGTTTGTGATACTCGGGCGATCGTTTGTGATTTCCAAGCAATACGTTTGTGATATCCAAGCGATACCTTTGTGATACCCAAGCGATACATTTGTGATATCCAAGCAATACATTTGTGGTACCCAAGCAATGCGTTTGTAGTACCCAAGTGGTACTCAGGTGGTACTCAGGCAATATTTTGTGATACACAGGCGAATGATACTCAGGCAATAATCTGTGATACCCAGGCGAATGATACACCGGCGAATGATACTCAGGCGATACGCCTGTGATAACCAGTTGATACTTAGGCGATACCCAAGATCATGTAACGAAGTTCAACTTTGAAACAAATCTGTGAAGGCTTGTATTTTGGAAAGTGAGCTGAAAATTTGCAGCGATGGCGACGAGCGCAGCCGCCTCGCCGGATTCGTCCTCCGACAGCGACGAGGCGTACTTCGACGCCTCCTTCTTCGTGGATGAGTCGTGAGTCTAGCGTCCTCTCGTGATCCCTGTCCACTGCTCTGCTTTCTCGAAATTTCTGTAACTCTAAACCATCTCCAACTCACTTAGAAGCTACTTCTCATCTCTGACTTTCGTGGTGGAATTAGGCCGAGTTTTACTTTGATTTTTCCGAGATTTTAGTGACTATGCCATCATGTCTGGGTTGGACGAAATGTTTATGCTGATGTTTCTTGACTAGATCATTAGAGGCTTGACGTGAATTTGGGATTGTGATCCTTTTATTTGCAGGTACGTTGAAAAGGAGTATGTTGTTGGGCCCCATACTCTTAAAGTTTTGTGTCTTCAATGCTCGTCCAGTAAGTGCATTTAAATCCCTTGGTTTTCTATTACCTAGAATTGGCATGTGAAGAATGTAGAGGTCTCTGAATAATATTTGTGTAGTGGAAATGAGATTCTGATCACTATCATGTATGCATAATTGTTTCTTGAGGTTAGGTTTAGGTTTTAGGGTATATGAACCCTGGTTTAACCTGTGTGGGTGTTTATTAAACTAGAGTTTATGAACGTGGGTTTAACCTTAGCTTATCCTTTTGGTTTAGGTTTAGGTTTAGGGTTTATGATTTATGAACCTAAGGGTTTACGAACCTGGGTTTAACTGTGTGGGGCGGGGTTAATCTGGTGCAGCTGATTATGATCTCACAGGGCAGCTCGTTTGGCCAGGAGCTGGAATTCTGAACGACTACCTAGTCACTAATTCACATATTCTTGATGGCTATTCGGTGATCGAACTTGGATCTGGTGTTGGTGAGAAAAAAATTCGGTTGTCTTTTACCGTCTTTCTGCAAGGTTTCAAAAAATTAAAGGAATTAGTTGATCTGCGTTGCAATGTGATAGTTGGATCTGAACCCCAAGTTTTAGTATGAGAGTAGTACATTTGGGTGCAACTGGTTTGAAACAAACTAGGAATCAACTTTGTGGGAGATGGTTGTAGGTCTCAACGGTTTGCTATGTGCCCAATATTGTCGTCATGTCGTCATGACAGATCACAACACCACCGTCTTGAAGGCATGCCACTCTACGCATGCTCTAGGTTTTAATAATATTGTCTGTTTTGTTTTGGACTCCTATCGAGAATGAGTGTGTTTATGTTGATTTTATTGATGTCTTTGTCTTCAAGTCGTAGAATTGGTAACAATGGTGCTATATGCAGGTCATGAAGCGAAACGTGGAGTTGCAGGGCGTGGCTTTTCAATCAAGTACGATCTTGTCCATTTCTGTTTCAAATGATGGAATCTGTTTCGACATGATTCTCATGTTGCTCTGTCCTTCTCCTCGCAGAGATGGAGTGTGAGGAGGTCGACTGGGGCAACGAAGTCCATTTACAACGCATCAAGGACAGTTACCCAAATGGATTTGACCTCATCTTGGGGGCTGACATATATATCCTCTTCATTCTTATATTTTTTCCTCGCTCTTGAATCTTTTGTGGAATATTAACATGGGTTAAAAAGATGGCCTCATGTCTCTCAGCAAGTCTCCTTGACCTGCTGGATCCACGTTATTTTCAAAATGCTGTGAAGCCTCTCTTCGCCACCGTGAAGGGCCTCATGGAGCTTCGCCCTGCAGGAGCGTGCAAGTTCATCCTGGGCTATGTTTCTCGGTTCAAGAGGTTTGATACCAAACCTGTTGCAGCTCCGGATTCTAAATATGGATTTAACACTCCCCCCTCTCACTCTCTACCCTGTTGTTCTCTGTGCAGTAATGATGTAGCAGTGAATGCAGAAGTTGAAAGATTAGGAATGCACATCGCTGAGGTTCCGGGAACAAGAAAGTCGCTGGCAGGGGGCGCACACGAAGGATGGATTTACGTAATCTCAAAAGACGCTGTGCAACGTTAGGTGAACCTTGCATACTATCAGCATTAGAACAAGTACTACAGGTACCAGGAGACATTCTTCTAGTTTTCCTACCCCAAAGACTCTGTCGGGAGATAGTGTACCAATCAACACAGGGACCACCAATTTTCTTCCATCAGAAACCTACATCTGATGTGTTGATGTCAAGAATTTGCATACTGTCACAATTGTACCAATAAACCTCTGCATTCCTTGTTTGCTCCAGTGTGAATTCCATTAGTTAAATTACTGAAAAGTGCAGCAATATTCATGTTTATGCGAAAGTCTAGTTCAAGCAGACCTGGTGTAAAAGAGAAGCCGGTTGGGAGTACGAAGTACTTGCTTTCTTATTCAAGTGCTTAACCAACACATCGCTAATTTCGCTTTCTAGAACCTGCTAGACTTTCTAAACCTGTACCTGTTGAAACCTTCACATCAGCAATGAGAGTCGATGTAGTGGTCTAGATCAGATTTGAGAGCGCTAAGCTGACCTTCAGAAGCGATCCGCAGCTTCGCATCGTCGATCGTGACCAGGTACTTCGCCTGGAATGCGGTGGCGTGCGCATTAGGGTTGCAGAACACCTCGAAGAAGACGCCGTCCTCATTCTGGCGGTACTCCATGTTGTCCCACCTCTTCGGCCTCACGGCTCCCTCCTTCTCCTTGAACGTGGCCAGCAGGCCCGTGATGGCGGAGCTCAGCCCCTTGGCGAACTCCACGGAGAATGGGACCGTGAGCGACGTCTCACCGATGTGAAGCGTAATCGGCGCCTTCGCTGCAACAAGAGACAACAAAAATCACCCCCAGGGCAAAAAAGTTAGCTCATCTCAAAACGAAACCCCACATGAAGGGTGGGTGGGCTGCATTGCGCATCACCCACCTTGCACTTGCGCGGCGCAAACAGAAACCCGCCTGGAGACGACAGGCGAAAGGCGGAGCTGGAAATGCGAGAGAGATGGCGGCCGGGTGGTGACGAAGGACGAGTATCCAACCGCTGCCTGCTGCACCACGGCCATCGCTGTCGCCATTGCTCCGGACGCTCAAGCAGAACAAAAAAAAGCTCACCTCTCTCTCGAACAAACCCGACAGCCTTCTTCGCAACACCACCTTATCCACTCCTCGCGACAGATATTTCTCGGCGATATTTCATTCCGAAGTTGCACATGTGGAATGTCCGTTTCCCATTTCGAGACACGACGATATTCGATTCCATAGGATGATGAAATGACTCGACCCAATTTTCGTTCGGATGATGCTACCAACTTACAATGACCGAGGCAACAGTGACGGGGAAAAAGGTCCTGAACAGTGAACCCTCACGCCCCGGAATTGCGAAAGGAACCATCTTTCACCGATTGTCGGCCATGGAGAATAAGTTAGCGAAGATGAGTCCAAATTCGCACTCGTGAGTAGGCCCCTGAAATATTTTTGGATGGGAATATTTACAGAAAAAGGGGCCTTCCGATTTTTAAAAAAGAAGCCCCTGGACCCCTAAAATGAGAGGGTGCCATTAACACGAGGGCCCACCTCCCCGTTAACGCAACTGTAGCCCCAAAATGCAGAGATCCGGGTTTCGTGCGCACCAGTGGGTGCTGTGCGGTATATTGGTAGTCAAACGTGAGCTAATGAACCACGTTTTTGCGCCAGGCTAGTGTGTGTTTTATTGACAGGGGAGAGAGGAAGGCACTACTGCGACTCCGTGTGTCCTCGGTGTCGTGATGTTCTTCTCATCAGGAGCTCTCACAGCGTTGTCGCGCTCATTTACCTGGTCAAAGATTTTCTAGAAATCGATCTCTCATAATCTCGCTCCGCGTGAGCGCCACCAGATGGCGAGCTATTCCTCATGAGCTTCGCTGAGATTCAGAGAAGCAGGGAATCCTTGGGAGTATGTCAGAGAGAGAGAGGCGCAGAAGTTGGCGTTCAGGGTTGCTTGCCGATGACATGCTCTTTGAATTCGTGAAGCTTAGGGTTTGAGTGGGGGCCATGGAGGGGGAGATTTTGTGACATGGCGTCTTTGAGAAGGAGTTCATCACAGCAATTCCGAGACTCCGGATTGCCTGCCGGGGGGAGATCGGAGCACATTCCGTTTCAGCAGCTTAATTCTGGAACGAGAGCGCTCTCGCTGCTGCTGTGGCCGCTGCAGGCGGGGTCGATGGGGGAGAAAGGTGCGACCAAGATGAGTAGTTGGAAGAGGCTCATGGTGCAGCTCGGCGTGTGTTTCGTCGTGGGTTTTTTTTTGGGGTGGTTCGCTCCTCCTAAGTGGCAGTCGTTCGTGCCGGACCCACTCGCTGTGGAAGGGAGAACCGCAGAGGCAGATCTGTTTGGGGTTGCGAGCGATTTGACAGAGACGAGGGCCCTCGGTTCCAAGGGGCGCGAGGTGATCAGCGTGAACGAGGTCTCAGGTGCTGGGAATCCCTACCCTATCTGTCCTCCTCCTCCTGCAACGCTGTCTTACCTGTCTCTGCTGCAGGTTTGCGCGCAAGTTTGGAGGCGCCGCTGGAGCCCCGGAAGCTGCTGATCGTCGTAACCCCGACCTACACGCGGCCGTTCAAGGCGTACTACTTGACCCGGCTGGCGCACACCTTGAAGCTCGTCCCGCCGCCCCTGCTGTGGATCGTGGTGGAGATGCACGCGCAGTCGCTCGAGACGGCCGCCCTGCTGCGCGAGACGGGCATCATGTACCGCCACCTCGTGTGTGACAAGAATCTCACGAATGTGAAAGACCGCGGGACGCCCCAGCGCAACACTGCCATGGCCCACATCGAAGATCACCAGCTCGACGGCATCGTCTACTTCGCCGACGACGACAATGTGTATACGTTGGAGCTTTTCGAGCAGATGAGAACCATCAAGTACGTGGCCTGGGGTTTATGCATTCTTCAGTAAGATTCACAGTGTCTTGTCTGATCATCTTCCTATGCAGGCGCTTTGGCACTTGGCTGGTTGGGATGTTGGCGCCAGGCAAGTCGAGGGTCATTCTGGAAGGCCCCGTTTGCGAAGACGAGAAGGTTGTCGGATGGCACACAAATGAGAAAAGCAAGAGACTGCGGCGGTTTCACGTTGACATGTCGGGGTTTGCGTTCAACTCGACCATATTGTGGGACCCTCGCCGGTGGAAACGCCCCACGTTGGACCCGATCCGGCAGCTGGACACAATCAAGGAGGGCTTCCAGGTTAGTCTCGGATGACACCTCTGAATGGTAGACTCCTCTGAAACACTCTCTCATTTGACACTCTCTCATGTATAACAGGAGACCACGTTCATTGAGCAGCTCGTGCCGGACGAAAGCGTGATGGAAGGACGGCCGCCTGGGTGCCTGAAGGTGATGGTGTGGCACCTGCACCTTGAGGCACCCAAGGGGTTTGCGTACCCTGCTGGTTGGACTCTTACTACGCCTTTGAAGGCGAACATACCTCTCCGCATCTCCGAGTAACCGAGGGGTGTACAGTGATTTTGACACGGAATAGAATATTGGTGTAGGGATGCTGCAAAATTGCACGCGCATTGATTCAAGCTTGTGAGTAAACAAATCAGGCATTGCTGATACTGGACCTAATGCTGTGTGAGAGCCTCTCCAATCAACTGTTTCTCGACAGCCATTGTATTCTTACCTCGACTTCCTTGCAGGCGATGCGGTGATATCTTGAAGCTTTGTCGAACTCGAAAAGCTCTGCTTCTTTCGAGTGTCCTGTTAGTGCAAAAATATCAGATCGACGTTAGTTCCGACTTTAAAATTGACGACAGGGATTCAATCCATATGATATCAATACGGTACAAGTGGAACTGAGAGTTACGCGGGTGATATATTATTGCCATAATACGCACACCACTGCTGAGATCCCCAAGCAAGACCTATGGGACCTATGTGATCATACTAGTGAGCTGATCCGCCACAGCTTCGATTGACTATTGCAAGGTGAAGGTCTCCTGCTGTGAGTGGGTGCCTGCGTTGGTGACACATTCCAGGTACGAATCAAAGGCTATCATGGCTAAGCTTCCTACTCATAG
This sequence comes from Bryoerythrophyllum caledonicum, assembly GCA_963971425.1. Taxonomy (NCBI): domain Eukaryota; kingdom Viridiplantae; phylum Streptophyta; class Bryopsida; order Pottiales; family Pottiaceae; genus Bryoerythrophyllum; species Bryoerythrophyllum caledonicum. The sequence continues at coordinate 23,500,546 of OZ020517.1, read as the reverse complement.
AACTCAGCTTGTCAATAGTAGATCGTTCCTCAGTAAGAGAAAAGGGTGTATGAAAACATGAGCAAAAGGTGAGGTGCGACCATCATATCCTTCAACCACTCGCCAGCTGAATCCAGATTAGTCGTCCGAGAAGCTGATAGTGTTAGAGACTGGCGGTTCACATGTTGGTTGTTGAGAAAATTGAGATCCAGCAGTTGAGTCTTCTGGGAAATCTGTCCTCCCGGAAAATGGATAGCGCTGGGGGCTTCACGCATCTGAGTATGGTGGAGTGATGTCGCGCAGAGGGAAGATTTACTTAATTCATATTAAATTGGGCTCCCTCGAAGGTCTGGCCAAAGCGCCAGTGAGAGGGGGCAGCCTCCATAGCGGTCACGGTCACACCATCGCTGGTTGTCACTCGGAATGAGAGTGCCTTCCCGACCATAACAACGTGTGTTTGCCAGTTCATCCCCCAATTTCTCTTCATGGGTATCCATTCGGTGTCGGATCCCTTGATGTCCACTGCGTGCACATCGCCTTTGCCGCCGACGTTGTGCACCAGAACAAGGTTGAAGTACTTGTTCCCATTCAAAGTGAATCTGACTCCGCCTTTTTTCTGGCATGGTACCCTGGTTGATGTCCAACGAAAATGTCGTCAGTCTCACGGTGGAATTTTGGTGATTTCTTGCACTGATTATACTAGATTGTTAGAGCTCACCTTCTGAAGAGAACGGGGACAATGCCGGCTCTGTATTTGGCTATTTTGATGAAGCTAGGCTGCGCAAGGTCGAAGTGACGCATTGGTGGATTACACCACCCTGGCGTGCCGTCACCCTCGCGATTGGGAGGGCAGAAGTTCGTGGCTGTGACAGTAATGGAAGGTGAGCCCGGAAGACAATACTTGGATCGATAGCATTGAAGTGCAAAGCAAGCTCCGCATTTCGCGCCATTGTTGAAGAGTGCTGTACTCAACGCTGTCGTATCGAGACCGTAGCCAGTGCTATGGAGGTTTCCGTAGCCACAAGCACCTCCTGCACATTTTTCCAAGGTCCGAAATGAGCATAGCACCTCTTTACTCGTTACTTGAGAGTTACTTGACTACCATTCTACACACTTGTATGCAAGATTCCAACTGTGTTCAAGGGACATCGGCGGATTTACCCATAGTTCCTGAAGCATCAGCGCCTCCGTAGAAAGTTGCATGCGCTTTGCGCCATCGTTTCCCATCCCTCATGTGAGGTCGTCCATCGACGCTCTCGGGGGTCGAAATGAGTAGCAGCGCAATGAGAACGAGTGTCAAGGACTTTTTGGAGTGCTGATCGTACCCCTCCATCGCAGGATCTCGCTGCCTTGTAGCTATTAACTGCAGTGATCACTTCAGATAGTCAGTCCATAATCTATTACTTTTGGACATAGGGTTCCCTTCAGCTCGTGATAAGGAGCACGCTGGTTCATCTAACGTTCATATTTGCAAATGAAATTATATAAATTCCAAGCTCGTATGGAAGAGTTTCTGTCGCCTGTAATCTCGAGGGAGTTGGAGGGAGGCAACTATGGTACCTTGGAGGAATTAAACTTAACGAGAGCGGAATTTGGAGGATGAGAGACTGGATGGCGGAGAGACGAGGCAATGTATCCTTGGCACAGAGAATGGAGGTAGAGAAGGAGAATGTTGTAGACATGTCTTTCCACTCGGCAGGAGGTATCAAGCACACGATCAGCGTCGTGGAGAGGCGCACAGGCGGCCAGGAGCTGGTCAAAGCCATGGCAGAGCTTCTTAGACGATCGAGCTGCCTGAATTCATCAAGAGAAAGGACATATTGAGAGCCTAGGGGGCCTGATGCAGCAGAGTGCAAACATGTGAAGGACTTGAGAGACTACAGGTTCTCTTGATGATAGAGCTTGAAAACTAGAGTCGACGCACGTATAAGCTTGTGTGCAGAGAAAGGTCTGGATCTAATTTCCATGCAAAGTTTGTATTGTTGCAGCCGTTGTGAAATACTGGCCTCACATTCTTATAAAAATGTTCAATGTTTATTCACAAGATTATGACACTTGCATGCAAGTCGCAGCTGTAGTGCACACATTCCAAGCGTGACGCAAGTATTTGCAAAAAGTTTCAGTCAGTGACTTATTTTGCTTCGCATGCTCGTCACTTCGTGTTTTGAAGTTTTTGATAGGATACGACCTCTTCGAAACTGACCTGATACTTCGATAGCATTGACTAAGTGCATCAAGATTAACGTAAGGGCATTTCATGGAAGAGAAGTATTTACCCGAAGTCGATGAGGCTCCCCACGGCAGCCTGCTAGGAACACGTACGTCACAAGCCGCTATACTGCGACACAAAGAATCTTTCACCACTCCTGCCAACGAAGCCAGCTACTGACCTCCAAATCTCAATGAGGCAGGTGAACACGACATTGTATCAAATGCAACGATGACAAAGAAGGACGATGTTTGATACCCCGCACAATGGCACAAGACCGCAAAAGAGCACCTATGATGCACATGAACACAAAGAACAGTGTCCAGCAAGCACCGCTTCCGTAAGCACACTATTCTCACACGAGGAAGTGATGATGGATCACAACCTGACCGGCATTTTAACAAGATGCCAACTCACAGCGCAAAGAGACGCTTCTACACACTGAAAGCTCAAAGCCATACACTAAGTTGGAAAAACAAAACAAAACAAACCAAAAAAAATAACGCTCGAGACGCAAAAGAAACTGCGCCTCCAAATTAAAAAAAACGAGCTCTCGGAACGTTCGAGCCAGAAAATCCGAACACAAGGTAAAAAAACTACAGCAACGACGAGCTTCAAAGAAAATGCGCAGCACGGAAGATCGAGGTAAACACAGGACCGTCGAAAAAGCAATAACGAGCGTCAAAACATCCAGAAAGAGAAACGAAAGGACAGGAAGGCACTGTAACGCCAAAGAAGACAGTGCGCCAGCAACTGAATGACCGGAGCGGCGACAACTCTGAAGTGTGAAGGCAAAGGGAGACTTAGGACTGCGAGCAATCGCGAGAGGACAGTCAATGCAGTCAAGCACACGAGCACCGACTCGGACGATGTCAGATCTCCACACGGCAGACGAGAGAGGAGGAGAAGGCGGCGACTGGAGAGCGGAGAGATGAACGGAGCACAGACAGGTGAGAGAGACGGAGACGAAAGAAGCTGTGGCGGGGGACGCGAGCAACGAAGGGCGGGAGACGGAGGAGAGAGACGACGGAGCCAAGATGGGGCGCGCTTTCAAGGGGGCCCCGCGCGCCCAGGCGGTTGACGACAGTTGAACGTAGCCCAATCTTTTCCGTCGCTCCCGTCCTGTCAGTTACAACTGACCCACTCACTATCGTCACTGCTCCCAACTGACTGCTGCCGCAGCGGCGATCTACGTCCGTCGTAGAGGCTCCTTCTCCGAACATGAACGAACTTTGGGTATCTTCTGACGACGGACATTTGACGTTTCCCTCTCCAGGACCGCCCCTTGTTGATAACCGGGAACTGGTCATATATACCTCCTCCGCGTAACGATCTCACAGGGTATGGTTCAAGAAATACATATGGATAAGGTTAGTATATATAGCAGGTCATCTGGAGAAAACAATGGTAAAAAGCCTCTTGGGGCATTCACAAATATTAGATCAATGGCTGGAACCCATCCAACAGGTGCAGAGTCTTATATTTGGCAGCTCTAAAATCAAGGACCCAGAATCACATTAATCTAGATTCCAACGGCTCTATTGACCTAGTACATGTATTTCACAAGACAAGAGACAAACACAACAGCCACAGCGATCTTGTAACTGCTCACTGAAGCGTCCAATGGACCTGCACAGAAACAGATCCAAGTCAGCGAAGGAGGTTGCTTAGGACAAGGGTGAAGTGAGAAAAAGGACAAGGTTATTTCGAATAATATTCAAGGTTATGAGGTTAAGATTTCCTTCCTGGTTGGTTATAACCTTATAACCGACAGCCATCACTTTTATATTACCACCTACAGATGAGAATTCTACCACATATGAGAAGAAAATGTTAAGAATTTGCACATATATTGTACCTGCACTTTTGGATGGAAGAGTTATACCAATAGCGCGGCAGTTTGATCCCACCTCACCTGAAAATCAACACCACAATATCGTTGACCTAATTGATTAGTGTCAAGAGCTCTACCAACAACAACTTCATGTGATGAGGCAGAGTGTAAAGCCTTACAATCCTTCAGACAGTAGCCTGCTGTTAAGTTGCCCACATTTGCAAATCCCAGCTGACAATTGCACTTGTACATCGGCGGGTACTTGGTCGGATCCGTAACCACGCATTCTCCATGTCCACAGATTCCAGGCAAGGAACATGCTGCACCAAATTCAGAAGCAAGCACCTCAAACCTCACAACCAGTTCAGGTAGCGGACCTTGAAACAGTCTTTCATGGAAAATCTCTTCTCTAATGGGGGGGGCGCTACTACTTACGGCTAGAAACATGCTCCAGTGCAACTGGGGCTTGGACTGGAGGAGGCGGCGTGCCATCGCAGCCGAGATGCAGAGTACCTGCAAGAAACCACATGATCAACCATCTACTGCTTCATAACTAAGAAATTTTCTAAGCGGGAGGCGGCTTACAGTTAGGGATGGTGCAAGGCAAAGTCAGGACGTGAGGCAAATTCGCCAGCAGCCCTCCCAGTGTTTGCCACCCCGGCTTGCATGTGCACTGGTACGGCGACAAGATGTTGGAAGGGTATGAGATGTTGCTGAGCGGAACGCAAGTGCCATGCTGACAGTCAATTCCTGAGCACACTTCACCTGAATCACAGACAAACATGGGCTCAACACCACGCCTTCAAACAAAAACCTCAAGGATGCAAACTGACGTCCGAATGTACGTACTTGTTTGTGCTTGGGTTCGAGCAAAGGCGACCATCAGAACGGTGACCGTAACGGCGATGTAAGACATTTTACTAACCATCTCTGCAGAAGAAAACACGCGAATCAGCAGGGACTTTCAGAAGCGGAAACAATCTTCACCAAAGAAGAGAGGCATGATCCCATACCTCTTCTCCAGCGAACTCGTCTTCTGCAAACACAGGATGGAGCGGGTGAAGTTGGTGACGGTGGGCGAGGCTAGTGAGTCTTTCCATGGCAGAAGATCCGTTGAGGCGAGCTTGCAGTGACAGGTTCTTCGTGCAGAGAGCCGAGTACGAGACTGCTCTTACTGAGGACTGACAATGTGCCTGCAGCTTGCGCTGGTACGTAGCCTCAAGGTTTAGGGTTTAGCTTGCAAATATCTTTTATAGTTATCATATGAAGGGAAATTAACGGCCCACAGTATTCTACATTTATGGTGTCATATTTCAACATGATAAGGGGCGGTTTACACTACAGACCAAGAGCCATGATCAAGGAAAATGGATTAATTCCATGGTCACACTTCATGGTCACACTTCATAAAAATGTAATTTTTAAAGCCCTTGGGCCTCTCACTAAGTGTAAACCCGAACTTGGACCGGGAGGAATGATCATGTACTAAAAAGTGGGCGTGCTGATTTTTTTCATGAATGCCTAAAAAGGGCAATTTTGCCTAAAAAAACAAAGAAAAAAAAAACAAGCCAAAAAGACAAAAAGGGTGGCCACCATTGTATCTACAGTAACATTGGGCCCCCTCAAATTTTTTTTATAAAATTAACCCCTAAGGTACCGTGAGAGTTTCACACCAAAAACACTTCAAAATTGTTGGATTCTAGTGCATTGAATGAAAAAGGATACAAGAATTCTTTTTATTTTTTTTGACCGTAGGATCTCAAATAAGACTCATCAAGCAACATACTCACAAAATTTTGTTATCTGAGTCTGCACGGATCAAAAGATTATAGTGTTTGAAGGCAAGCAAATGGATTATTCTCTTCCCTGCGTTTAGTGGATCAACGGACAGTTGGTGTCAAATTTTTGCACTACACAAGGTCTAAATCCATTACCTTCGTGTTAAGCATGATGTTAGTTCCGTATACACCATTTTTTTAGAGGTTGATGAGGGGTGTAGCATATTCAAAACAATTGTGCAAGGAGTGGAGGTTTAAAATTTGCCAATTCATGTTTTAGTATATTGTGAAATTAATATGTTTTAGATTGATGATCTGAATGGTCAATAAAAAGATTTACACTACATCTTGTTGTGGAGAAAATAAAAAGTGAAAAATATGAAGATCTCTAAGTTTTATGTGAAAAAGAAGAATGTTGTTTGGTACCTTGCCCGACAATGTTTGACAATGTGTGAAAATGTTTGACTTGGGTTAATATGCTATTTTTCACTAAAGACAAGAACTTTTTTTGACAAAATGAAGGGAAATAATATAACTTGCTAGCATTGAAAATCTCACATGCAATGGAGTGTATTAGCAATAGTTTTTGGAGGTGCCCGAAGTGTCCGGTCTCCCCATTTGAAATTCAAAACCCTCTAACTTTTTCAATAAATGTCGGATTTAGGAAAAAATTGTTTTCCCACTGAGGTCTTAATAACGCCCTACTACAATGAAAGTCTCAAAGCGGAATGTTGGAAATTGACACCATATGCCATTTTTGACACTTGGTCCTTTAGGGGTTAAATTTTTTATTTTTAAAAAAATGAATTTAAAAATAATAAACGGCATTTCAGCAATGGTCTCCTCACTCAGCAATGAGAGAACCCTCGTTGCCTCTCTCACCGCAAAATCCGGGGGACCCTTCAACATTATCCACTAGGCCTATTTCTAGGCCTTTTCAGGACCTCAAATCCTTTGGTCACTTTTATTTTTTCCTTGTAGTGTAAACCCAAGTCATCCCAGGACGAGTTGATGGAGCCAATCACAGATTTTAGAGGTGCATGGGACGAGTTCTTGGTCCGTAGTGTAAATCGCCCCTAAGGTTCAAATATTTGAAATGACCTCCAAATGAAAAATGTTAAGGTAAGCCCCCCTAAAACCGACAAGTTAAGGAATGTGCATGTATGGAGAGAGGAGATAGTTATATTTTTTATTCTTCAGTGATAGCCAATTGAATTACAATTCCAACTTAAGTGATTTCATATTTTTCCGATGAAAACAAAATTAGTTATGAATTTTCAAACTGTGCAGCCATGTTTAGAGGGTGGCAAGCAGTAGGTACCCCCCATAACCAACGACCAAAAGTAAGGGTCTTGACTAATAGCAAACCTCCATTTGGAGGTGAGTTGGTCGTAATGGAATGGAAGAGGGTTGGATATACCCCAATTTTATAGGCATTGGCTATGGGTTTTTGTTGGCTATGGGGGGGCTTACCTTAGTTAAAGAATCTTCTTTCCAAAGGTGTATGTCTTGCGAAATTCTAATATGGTTTTTGTATTCTACAGAGTAAACTACGTGCATGTATACATGGTTCTTCACTGACGTTTATGGCCTACGCAGTGGCCATAATTAATAATTCACAATATCTAGAGAAAGTCCAAAAAATTTGGAAAGTTCAAGAGATTTGTCTACCTGATATCCAATAATGCCAAGGTGATACCCATCTAAATAATTATATGATATCCATGTACTACCTAGGTGATATCCATTGTGTCTGAACCCTTGTGATTTGGAAATATAAAATCCGATTAGGAGGTGCCAAAACTAACCGATGCGTACAATATCTCTACTTGTAAATTTCTACATGTGTGTCTCTTCAGTTTTACTTTGCTCCTTGCAAGTGTAACACCTGGACTGGTTTGTGGCCATTGCGGTTGGGAGTCCCTTTTCTAGTGGAATATTGTGCTGGAGGGGACTTGTCAAACCTCACATAAGCTTTCCCATGTGGGCTAGAAAATCTAGATAATTGTTTGGGTGTTATGTCGAAAAGGCCCCCTTAAGAGGGCCTCACGAAGGTACCACCTTTGCCCTCCTCTTCATGTATGTCACCTCCTGTAAGACCCTCTCACATGGGCCTCTCTCTATATATAACCTTCATGAGTAGTGATGAGGCAATTTTAGGCATGTATTGACATGGCTTGGGTTGCACTTCTCAACAAATAAGGTACTTAAGTTATTTGTAAAGTCACCCACCATTCCAATAATAAGATCTTATCTTTTAATATTATTGTCTGTTCACTAAATTAATGTCTATTAGATATGGAGGAGTTTGGTGGTCTATTCTTAACCCTTTAGAAATTAGTGCTCTAGAGACCATGTTTTGGTGTTTGGGTGCACAAAATTTCAATTGACACAAGATTTGTGCAACTGATTTGGAGTTCTTTAATTCTTTGAATATATAAGAGCACATTGCCAAATATTTCAGATACACTCAAATACAATGCATTTCCTCAAATACAATGCATTTCCACAAATACAACACCACATACTATGTAGAACCGCATACGTATAGGAAATGCTTTTGATTGAAGAATTTGCCTAAAATCCGTCTCTAAGAAACTTTCTATTGTCGTGTCATCACTGATCACTATCATTACAAACATTATTTTTATTTTTATAATAAGGGTGAAATGTTCCAAAATGGGCTTTTTGAAGGTTCAATTTGTTCCTATGGTGTCAATCTATAAAAATCTTCTTTGAAATGATTAATATAGATGGGCATTACTAAGACCACTGTGGGAGACAATTTTCTCCTAAATTCAACATTTATTGAACAAATTAATATGTTTTGAATTTACAAGGAGAGCGCGCGAGGCGGGCAAGGTACTGTAAAGCCAAATTGTACTACTATAAAGTTGAATAGTACTATTATACAACTAAATACTGCACTCTTATGAGGGAGGTAGCAGTGAAGGAATGTTCTTGGCAACCCTCATTGTTTTTACTCAAAGATGGGTACAAATTTAAGGATTTTTATTTTTTCAAAAAAAATATATTCTACTATTACAAGAAGGCATGATAATTCTATTCATTATTTGGGTTTCTGATCCTTTTTTCAAAAAAAATACTTTTCTAAGTGAATGGCTACTTTCTATAACCCTAGGCATTGCAAGTCAATTTTTCTTATCCTAAACACCTCCATTCCTTCTAATTATAGGCATACAATGATTTAACACAAGGTAGAACAAAGAACTATAAAATTTATATAATGTATTGTGGAAAAGAATGCCATTAGCTTGAGTCAAAGTGCATTGAACAAGGTAGAAAAAACCAAACTACACCCTTCAAATGCATTGAGGACTAAAATTAGCTCAAAGGGCTCAATCTCATTATATCTCTCTACATAAGTGTAACAACGGATAGCTGGGATACCATGGTCATACCCGCCACTTAACTTCTAAAGTTCCTTAACAATTTCCCTCAAAAACTAGTCCAAAATTGCCATTGCCACAAAGAGGCACAATAATCACATTTTCAAGGGCATTTTGGAATTTTAACTACAAGATCTTAAAATAAACTCATGTGCAAAAATGCCTTATTTATTTGGTAGCAATTCACTGCACGGATATGAAGATTATAGTGTTTAAAGTACCAAAAAAAAGTTTCCCCCCCCTTGCCTAGCAAGATCAGCCAACTTTGACTCAGTATATCTTGTAACATTTATACTAAAGTGTGTTTGAAAGCATCACCAATATTACCTATATGGTGTTAGCTAGTTGTGTGCAAAATTTGAGGTCAAAATCGAGGAATATAACATGTGGAAATAAATATTTTATTGAAAGGGGATGTAATACCATGAGAATAAGTTCAATAGTGGTAAAACAGTTTTTGCCACATCATCCCAACAGCTCATATGTGACATTTCTATTTCCATTAGTTTTAGAAATATATTTTTCTAAAAATATTTGAATAAATAATTTTCATGAATTTATTGAATTATTCAAGCATAATGGGGGAGGCTTGAAATTGGGGATCCTTCATGAGATAAAGGGCCACATCATTCACTCACTCCCCCTAGAAGTCAAGGTCTTCTAAGATTTGACTTCAAGTCAAAAACATTCTTTTTTAATCTAATTGGTCCATAGTTCTTGAACTTCGTGGAGTCTTTCCTTGCACTTTTCTCTTCCATGATTTGCGGTGCCCCACCACTTCTCCACCTTTTATGCCCCTACTTACTCCTCTTCTTTGGCACTTGTGTTTCATTCGCTCACAAGACTGCCCAGGCTGCACACCGTCCCCATTTCTGTCTTTGAGTGGTATTAACTTTCAAACCATGAATCAAAAAAAAAACAACTCCAGGAACAATCTATCAGGGACAATCTAGTCCAAATTTTAGGAACATGCCCAAAATCAAAATTGTCCCCCCCAAGGAACACTTGGTCCTTTAGGGGCTAACTAGAAGATAACTGGAAGACATTTTCGAGGAAGAGGACAGGGAATTAACTTGAGACGAGGACTTTACTTTCACTTTTAGTTTCCTTTCACAATTTTAGTCACCTTACCTAAAATTACATTACCTATTGAGGACAATGGATTAGTATACTAGTATGTATCACAAAGAGCTAGTTCTTTTCGTATTTGTCATTTATTGGTCCTCATAATATTTCTATCTTTCATTTTCTTTTCTAAAAGTGATTCTCTGGCGAACCTGTTAAGGTATGTGCATGGAAACAGAGACGTCCACCTCAGTACAGCAATTGGTCACCCTCTCCTGTTTCCGTTTAACTTTCTAAAGGAATAACATCCATTTTGGGGTCCTTTGGACACATTAACCCTTGTACTGTACTGTACAGTACCCTTCAGTAAAGATACGTACTTTTTGCATTCCTCGAGAAAGTAACTTTCAATGCTACCAACTTTGACACCCTCTTGGGGGTTAGAAAATTGTTATTTTGCCATGAAATTTTTGGCACAAGATCATTTCTATTGTAGGTGAAACTCTGGTTCAGCACCTTAATGCCGAATAATTAATTAAAGTGAAAAAATGACATTCGGCATTCAAAAAAACCATAATGTTATTTTCGGCAAGAAATCAAAGACTACTGTATTTGGCTGAAAATTTGATATTTAACTGTGAAAGTTTTATCACGAGATCATCTCTATGGTGATAACATGTGTGTTAGATTTCGAAGCCACATGATGAATACAGTAATAGATAGACAAGATTGTTTCTCATAGTTACACATGCTTGTAGATTTTGAATATGGGTTTTTATACTCATCTTTTAGCCTTGAAATTTGGCACGCATGTTAGAAACATAGAGGTGATCCTCTGTTAAAACTTTCATAGTAAAATAACAATTTTTCAAACCTAGGGAAGGTGCCAAAGCCGAAATCGTACCCTTGGTTGTTTCTCATAATTAACACATTGGTAGATTTTGATTTTTTCTTTCTATTGTAGAGATTTTAGACTTGAAATTCAACACACATATAATAAACACAGAGATGGTCTCATATCCAAAACCTCATGGAAAAAAATATAAAATTCAATCCATGGAAGGGTGTCAAATTTGGCAAGTGTGAAATGTTTCTCACAACTACACATGTTGGTAGATTTCAAAAATCTTTTGCTATGTAGATATTCTAGCCTTAATAAAATTTGGCACACATGTATTCAATATAGAAATGATTTTATGCCAGAAATTTCATGTGCAATAATAAAAAATTTAATCATTGGGAGTGTGTCAAAGTTGGCCAGGAGTGAAATGTTTCTTACAACTACACTCACAACTACACATGTTGCTAGATTTGAAATATGTCTCATTGTGTGGATGTTTTGGACTTTAAACATGTAATAAACACAGAGATGATCTCATGCCAAAATTACATAGGCAAAAACAAAAAATTCAATCCTTGGGAGAGTGTCAAAGTTTACAGCTTTGAAACTTCTCTTAGTGCTACCCATGTTGGTAGATCTTGAATATCTTTTTTTTTATTCATCTTCCGGCCTTGAAATATGGCATACATGTTGTCAACATAGAAATGATCTTGCGCCAAAAATCTCATGGTAAAGTAACAATTTCTAACCCTCAAGAGGGTATCAAAGTTGGCAACACTGAAAATTACTTTCCTGAGGAATGCAAAAAGTACATATCTTTACTGAAGGGTATTGTATAGAACAGTAGCAAGCAAGCGCTAGAGGCCACCTCCATGGAAAATTTGAATGGAAAATTTGAACTGTGACTTAGAGACGGAGCAAGATGAGCATCTACCGGGAAAAATTGATGCAAGTATTGGCGAGCTACAACAATTTCCATTAAGTGGGTTTGAGACGAAATGTATCCATTGTGTAGATGAAATTCTGCATAATCTAATACCTTCGAAAAATTCTGCATAATCTAATACCTTCGTAGATTCTCCTTCGCCTTGTGAGCTCATCGGCCTTCAAAAAAAAATTCTTAGTTTCCAAAAAAAAAAGATGTCCTCAACGTACATGGATCCAATGCAGAAGCTCATCCTAAAATATAATTGCTCTCGTACAGCCAAGTAACATCTATGAGACGACAAACCAAGCATGCACACCTCGAAGAAACACTAACCGTTAATCTCAGTTCCAGATGTTGAATTGTATTCACAAAGCATCCACTTGGAATGCCACTAGGAACCCTAAACCTAAACCCTGTACAGCGAAAACTCTTTAGGAAATGAAGAAAAAAGGTGATCTAAAAGAGTTGGATTGATCTCACGGCAAAGCCAAGCCAAGCAGGCCTTCTTGTGTTATCCCCAAGCCATGGAGCAGGCGTAATTCACCACCAACTTCCCATCAATCCCGAAATTCTGCGTTTCCACATCAACATCACACACGCGATCTAATAAATTAAAGAACAAAATCCATAACAGTGGTTTTTCTAGTATTTGTAAGCCATAGATCAAGCACATAATGCAATCCAAACGTCATGAATAGTGTCAACATCTTCACAGTGATCACTAGAAGCTCACAACACGACGAGATCATGTGAACAAACATACCTCAAACAGGTCCCAGATGTTTTCATCGGGAGTTGGGGAGAAAGCGCTATTGATGTAGAGAAACTGCAAAAAAATTATCAGGAGCCTTGCAAATGAGGTGATGTCCTCAAAGAAAATGATACAACACTACAACCCTAACATCATTAAAAAATTCACAAATGCAGTTCGCTACAAGGATATTCTTAGAATAGGCACCAGAGAGAGAGAGGGAGAGACAAAAGTGGGCAACTCACCAATGTCTCACGGTGAAGCTGCTTCCGTAGAAAATCAATAACCTTGGCGAATTTCTCTGTGCCTGTAATCTGTGTTCAGAAAGAGAGAAAAAAAAAAAACATCCCCACCATGAGATGATGCAAGGAAACCCTACACCCGTCCTAGAAACCCTAAAAGCCAGACCCTGAAACACCTGTAATCTGTGTTCAGAAAGAAAGAAAGAAAAGCATCGCCACCATAATAAACACGTCCTAGAAACCCTAAAACATTCGCAGATCGCCAAACCCTAAACCCGACATACTCCACAGAAAGAAGAGGGAGGACGAGCTCCGAGGTTACACGTACCTTGAACTTGGATTGCTTCATAATCGGCGCATCCCCAGTTGCCCTAAAGAGCACCACCACTGCAACAAAACCCCGAATCGTTTTACGCAATAAAACCACATTAACCACAAACACCAGCTCCCACAGCAAAATCTCAAGAAACGAAGAAAGAAAAAACAGTGCTGGAAACAGAAGACCTACCTTTCCGAGGCGCAGGCACCGACGGCGAGTCCATTCTCACAATCCGACCTCACAACCCCATCAATGAAATCCACCGACAAAAGCCCCAAAACGGATCAAAAGTCTCGAAGGAAACGAAACAAGGAGCAGAACACTCCCAGAGATTGACAACAAACAACAGCAGCTGAGAACTATGGACTCTTCACGCGCATCATCCACTCGACCCGATGACGTCGATCGACATGGGCTCGGGATCAAAATCACGAACAAGTCGGATGTGATCAGATGTACGATTCGGCGAGATGCTGAAGAAGAAGATGAAGATGAAGGAGAAGAAGAAGATGCGTGAATAGATGATGAATTAGTCGATGCTGATGAACAGCTTGTTGTGGGATCATCATCCGCTTCGACTCTGTTCACACGATGTACTGTTGCACTGTCAGTGACCGGTTCTTCGGAAAACGAGCCGCGGAAACAGGGTCGCCGACCAGATGATGAACTGGCTCTGAGACGCTTCCTATTTATGAACCTCCTGCTCTCCCTCGGGATGTTGCCGCCTCCTGAGCTCACCGGAGTTCCTCTTCTTCATGTGTTGCTAGCACATCCCCATCGCCGGTGAGGCTTCCGTGATCTTCTAGGTTTGTGCGCTGCTTCGGTTTTAGATCTGAGTCCTTTTTCTATCTTTGCGCTACAGTGGGACTGTTGCGAGGATAACGAGAGAGTGCGTCGCATGCGCACTGTTGCGATTATTTGGGTGGTGACGAGGAATCTCGCCATGGTTTTCTCTTCTGGGGAGATGGATGGAATCGCTTAAATCTTGTGTGGGTGGTATCGTTCTTCCGGGCACGCGCGCATGTGCGCACTGTGCGTGGTTTGACCGGCGAGATCTCCCGAGATCGCGTCTGTAAGCCCGCACTCTTCCTTCTCCTCTCGTTGTGCGCCGCGGGTTCTAGATTCTTCGTGTTCAGATATGGGGATGAGCAGTATCAGTTGAATGCGTCTTTGATGCACGCTTTCGTTACGGTCATGGAGGGTCATGTCGGCTGCTTGTTTCCAAGTTTGAGTAAGATGATGTCTTACGAAACGAGAAGCATGGATTGAGTTTTTGCGTTGTGGGTTAGGCTTAAAGTGGAGAAGTTGGATTGTTGTAGGCTGTAAGATGGGGAAGCCCGGGTCGCCGAAGCTCGCGAACCTGGACCACGCGAGGCGGCGGCGGATCATCTGGCTGTTCGGCGTCGTGGGGTTGTGCTGCTTCTTCTACATCCTGGGATCATGGCAGAACGGCGGCGGTACGCTCGCATCTGTGAGCGGGAAAAAGGCTGGCGATGCGGCCTGCGCTACTGCCACCTCCGCGCTCGACTTCGGCGCTCACCACGGGCTTGAATCCGCCACGACCGACGGGTCCCAGATCGAGCAGTTCCCGCCGTGCGACATGAAGTACAGCGAGTACACGCCCTGCGAGGACCCCGTGCGCGCGCTCAAGTTCCCGCGCGCTATGCTGGAGTACCGCGAGCGCCACTGCCCGGAGAAGGACGAGCTGCTGCGCTGCCTCATCCCGGCGCCGCCCGGCTACAAGAACCCCTTCCCCTGGCCCAAGAGCCGCGACTACGCCTGGTTCGCCAACACGCCGCACAAGGAGCTCACGGTCGAAAAGGCCATCCAGAAGTGGGTGCAGTACCGCGGCGAGAAGCTCTTCTTCCCCGGCGGTGGCACCTTCTCCGCGGGTGGCGCCGATAAGTACATTGCGGACATCGCCGCGCTCATCCCTCTCGACGATGGCTCCATCCGCACCGCTCTCGACACCGGATGCGGGGTAAGCTTCGCACATGCTTTGATGGAAGCTCAAATATGTTCCATAATCGACTTTCTGTATATTCAACCGAAGCAGATCTTTGCTGACTCTGTACACTAATCCATTCTTGTACATACATCACCTTCCACCATCTTGATAATGAAGTGGGTTAGGAGCTAAGGAGTTCTAGACTGGTCTACCTTTTGGTTTCAGATTTGAACGCGCGGTGTGTGTTCATGTTTGTTTCTTACTAGGTGGCGAGCTGGGGAGCCTACTTGCTGAAGAAGAACATTCTGACCATGTCGTTTGCGCCTCGCGACACCCACGTCTCGCAAATCCAGTTCGCTCTCGAGAGAGGAGTGCCTGCCATTCTTGGAACCATGGCCACGATTCGGCAGCCTTATCCCGCGCGCTCGTTCGACATGGCGCATTGCTCACGCTGCCTCATCCCGTGGGGCAAAGTTGGTAAGCATCGTCCTGTGCAAGTTTTCAGATGAGAAAAGAGGGCGTGACCTACCATGAGGTGGTTGTTTACCTGTGGTATGATGATGTAGAGGCGGGATACTTGATCGAGGTGGACCGTGTTTTGAGACCCGGCGGCTACTGGATCCTCTCCGGACCTCCGATCAACTGGAAGAAGTACCACAAGGGGTGGGAGAGGACGGAGGAGGATCTCAAGGAGGAGCAGGACACCATCGAGGATGCTGCGCGTCGCCTGTGCTGGAAGAAGCTGATCGAGAAGGACAACCTGGCCATCTGGCAAAAGCCCGTCAACCATGTGGATTGCATCCGGTATCACAAGAGGAACCCCGATGCCCTTCCTCGTGTCTGCAGCAAGTTAACGAACCCTGATCACGCTTGGTAAGTTCACTTCTAGTCCATCATGGAGTTACTTGCAATATCACCTGAAATCCGAATAAGATGATCCTCTTCTATCGAATTTGAATAATCAAAATCACCTCTTAAAAGGCAGCTAATGTTCATAGTTGATCGCATGCAATCTCTGACTTCACTATCGATTTAATAACGATTCAGAGTGAGAGAAGGGTAGCATACCATATCAAAAGAGGGGTGACTGTGAACGAACTCCAATGCGAGTCTGGCACTTGTGGCCTCAATGCTTCTTGTTTTTTTTGTTCCAGGTACCGGAAGATTGAGACGTGTATTACGGCGCTTCCTGAGGTGAAGAGCAAGAGCGAGGTTGCAGGGGGCGAGCTGGCCAGATTCCCTGCTCGGGCGAGCGCCATTCCTCCTCGGATTGCCAGCGGCAGCATTCCTTCCGTGACGCCTCAGACGTTCCGAGAGGACGCTAAGGTGTGGGAGAAGCGGGTCACCTACTACAAGCAGCATCTGATTCCGCCCCTCACCACCGGTCGGTACCGAAACATCATGGACATGAACGCTGGCCTTGGAGGTTTCGCTGCCGCTCTCGTCAAGGACCCTGTCTGGGTCATGAACGCCATGCCTCCGGAAGCCAAGGACGACACTCTGGGCGTGGTGTTCGAGCGTGGTTTCATCGGAACCTACCAAAACTGGTAATAATCCTCTCGTTTGGATGACTTATGGTTACTTATTTTGTTTTTCTCTTGGAAGGCTCCATCCCGCTGTTTTCCTACGTAAAACACTATCTGAAGAAGAATTGAACTAACGAACTATGTTGATTGGGTTCTTCAGGTGTGAGGCGTTTTCGACGTACCCACGAACCTACGACCTTATTCATGCAGATAACGTCTTCAGCATGTACCAGGACAGGTATTCCGAATTCCTTGTGGTGGTTTTTAGTCTGAATCAAGTACCAACTTAGTCCCAAGTATCCACGATGACAAAAGCGTCCTCATTAAACCCCTCACTAAAAATTTCTAGGAAGGATCCAAATTGCACACCAAGTTTACCCTACAACATGAACTAGTTTGGATATGTTCTGATTTCGTTAGTGCTTGAAATTCGAGGTCAAAGTTTGAACGGTGAAAGATGGGACGTTTGCAGGTGTGATATTACTTACGTGCTTCTGGAGATGGACCGGATTCTGCGACCCGAGGGCGCAGTGTTGATGCGCGATGAAGTGGATGTGTTGAACAAGGTCATGCTCATCACACAAGGAATGCGTTGGGAGTGCCGACTGGCGGATCACGAGGATGGTCCCTTCGTGAAGGAGAAGGTTTTGGTCTGCGTAAAAACGTACTGGGTTGGAGAGGTTAAAGCTGCCAACACAACTGTACCTGTAGAAGATTAGGCCAGAGATCATGTATCATGTGCCTCAGCGTGGTCAGGAAAGCAGACAGCATTTTAAGTTATTCTTAGAGAATGTACAGGCTAAAGGCCCTATTTTATCGTTGAATTTGAACAGAAAAATCATCCTTCACTGTGGACTTCTGTCACTTCTGCAAAAGCACTGACATTAGAGTGGCAGAATCGTGAAAGTTATAGGTCAAGTAACAATACATGAAGACTTAGCTGTTATCAATAATCGATTGTCAGTTCATCCAAAGCATTTTTTTTTCGAACATTGAAAAAGGAAACCATACCAGGTAACGCTGAAAGTGGGTGCCAGAAAGCGTATGCCCACGTCTGTTATTGAAATGGTCACGAGCTTAACACAGAGCTGTCCATACTCGTTAGCCGGATTTTGCAGCCAGCAGAAGGAAAAAGCAGGCAGCTGTTGGGCAAGAGTGCGGACAATACTCAGTTATATACTACTTCATGGCAGAAGCACACGTGTTTGAAGGTATGCAAGAGCAAAGACGAGTGAGGTCACGGCACTCAAGCCCAAGAGAGGCCCGGCGGGAACAGCCTTGCCTGTGGACACCAATCGGATAGCTGCAAAATTCAAACAGAGCACCGAGATTCACATCAGGAACCAACTCAAAGCAGCAACCACAGCAATTGAATGGACCTATGACGATCGCCATATATCTTCCAATTTTCACACGATATGAAGTATTTGAACAAACTAGCGCGGTTTTCAAGCGAGAGATGCGGTTGTGCAGCTGTGCCATACATTAACTTTCTTGTCAAACAAACAAAAAACGCCTCTCCAAAATGAGGTAGTAGGTCTTACCAAAAATGGTAGCAAAGAGCACCGCAATACCAAATCCAATGGCCTCACCCAAATCTCGTGTCTCGGGCACCTGCATCAAAAAGAATGCCTGCGTATAGGCTCCAACAACCAACCCACAGCGAAAATGAGCTGAACGCTCTACTGTCGCGTGTCTGAACTAAAACAGTCGTGAAGATCTCTGAAAAACAACAAAGCACCAGAGGTCGAGACTGCCAAAATGAAAACGAATGGAAGCACATCGTGGCTCCTTCGAAGTGAACGAGCTGGTCCAACTCACCACGCCAAGTGCAACACCACCAGTAATACCACCTCCAAGGGAACCTTTGCTGCCAGTCCTCGTATCTGAACCCCATTGGAAACAGCAAAATCACAAAAAGAAATGAGAGTGGTTGCGACAAACGCACTCTTATTCAGCTTCAAAATCAATCTCCCTCTAGTGTACTCATTCCAGATTCTAAACCAAAACTGCTTGGTTCGGTAGACTCAACCAGCTGACCAATCAATCAGTCAGTCTCTGGATACATAGCCGACGGCCCACCAATCAAGCAGGGGGGGCTAGAAACGAAGGAGCAGAATGAGACAGCACTTACAAGCAAAGAGGCCACCGCCAAGAAGACATGCGCCATAGACAGCAGCAGTCAAGGGAGCATACTGGTCCAAACTCGCGCTCGGCACACAAACATCGCCCTTCCTCGCACGCCTTTCCTCGCGCTTACTCACACAAGAAACCTGCTCCCCCACAAAGGCGCTTCTGAGAGCAAACCTCTGCCCCTGGAATCCACCGCCGCTGCTGCGAGCCCAGATTCCAGCCACATGCGGATTCGACTTCACTGCCGACGTTGCAAGAGTGGCATACATCGAGGCCATTGTCACGAACCGTCTTCACAAAGCACAATCCACCAACCCGAGCCCCGAGCATCAACGATACAAAACCTACCAAAGGCGCATCGAAAGAACTGAAAGAAGGCAACAATGTAATCAATCCAAAACCTATCCAAGAGTTCACCAAAAAAGAACTCATCGATTGCAAAAACCCAAACCTGGAAGCGATCTCGGAGGCAACAATCTCTCGATCTGCGACAAAAGAAACTCGGGGGTGCTCTCTTGGGAAGGATTTTGTATAGAAGTTGACCCGTCTTGGTTGGGGCGGGATTAGTTGATGATCTCACTAATCGCGGTTTACTAATCCGGTAGCGATGGGTTACTAAGCCCTAGTGGGTGGAATGTACAGGGGTGGTAGATGTGGGAGGGGGAGTTGCATGTGGGGAAGCCACTTGGCTGGAGCATGCGGTTGGTCAATGGATAAAGCCTCCGCCACTTTCAAATGGTGCCAACACACAATTTGGTGTTTTGAACTACAGTCGGCTCTCTATAAATGTTACCTCTATAAGTGTTAGAATCGCATAAGTGTTACTAAAAATCTCGCTCCCGAAAAAAACCTCAAAATTAACACTACACTAAACACTGAATATAGTGTAGAGGGATTATTGATGTAGATCACTCACACTAATTTCCATCAAAGCATGTGCATGCCAAGTTCTGATTGGGTATTTGTTCTCAAGCAAGTGTGTGTCAGTCAACAATTGCATGTAAATTTTCAAATAGCGTAAGAAATTTCAAATAGTCTAGTCTACACTATATTCACGGAACGGTGTAGTAAGTGTTACATGTTAAGTGTTATAACATGTTCCACTCCCCCCTTTGTTAAAATGATTCTATAAGTGTTACTTTTGGCAAAAACATCATAATAGAACTTGTTTTTTAAAAATTTAATTAATTCACATGAATATATATCATATCTCTTGTGGAACTTGAGAAGATTTGTCCTTTTAGAAAAGAATCTGTCAGGATTCTTCCAGCAGTATCTAGAGGGGCATCGCAGGATATATTCGAGAAGGGTATTGCAGGATATATTCGAGAAGGGTATCGCAGGCCATATCGTGAGTTTTTATTTTTATTTATGTATTTATTTGTTTTAAAAAAATTTGGTGTCGTTGTTTGCCGCATGCAAGAGGCATGCCGTCGACCCCATCATGGATGCATGGCCTGTCAGGCTTAGGTTTGATTGCTGGCTGTGACTATTGTTTGTTTGTTTCTTTTTTTTAAGCCTCCAAATGGGTGCATGCCGTCTGACTTGTTTTGATAGACTGAGGGTTGTTGCTCTTTACTGGGAGGTCACTGGAAGGTCATTGAATTTAGTGAAAGGTCGCTTTGTTTGAGTGGTAGGTCGCTCTTTCTTTTGTTAGTCGCTACTTCCTTTTAGTGGGTCGTTAAGCATTTGTGGAAGGTTGCTATTGTTGTGTGTGTGATTGTCATGGTAGTTGCAATTGAAGGTGGAAATGGCCAGGAGTCGAGAATTCTCCTTCAACGAGAAGCAGGATATTATTGCTCATAATGAAAACTCAAAATCAACAGGGCACAAAATCACTCATAGGGCTTTGATGGAATGGGCCAATGCCAAATATCATACATTTGTTTCAGCAATGAGTATAGGTAGACTACTAAAGAAGGAGTCAACACCTAAAGAAGATGTGGTGCACTTGGGTGGGATGAAGGGCTTGAGGAAGGTATATTGTCCAATAGTGGAGCTAGCCACTTTCAAGTGGATCACCGCAATGATAGAACAAAGTGCAACATTATCTAATGACTTGATTATAGGTGCAGCCAAGAGGTTTTATGATTTGACACCAAGAGTGTCAAGCGAGAAAGTACTCAATTTTTTGTCTGGGTGGGTGACCGTTTCAAGAAGAGATTTGATATAAGACCCATCACGCGACATGGAGAAGATGCCTCTGCTGACAATTCAGCAGAAGCTCTAGCAAAGATGGAAGAAATCAAGGCGCTTGTGGCTTCGTACAATCGCGATGACGTGTTTAATACGGACGAGACATGCCTCTTTTACAAAATGGAGCCAAATCAAACTCTCGCTATGTCAAGATTGTCTGGAAAGAAGAAACAGAAGGAGCATATCACAATAGCGCTCACTGCAATCGCTACAGGTACAATTTGTCTGCCTCCACTTATCATTAATCACTACATAAAGCCGCGTGTCTTCACCTAAAGACATATTCATATTCCTAAGAATTTAGGTATCGGTTGGGCTGCTAACAAGAAAGCTTGGATGACTACCGAGATCTTTGAGCGTTTTATGTTGGACTTTGATAAAAGGATGATACTAGCGCAGAAAGAAAAGTTCTCTTGCTCGTTGATAATTTCTCAGGTCATCAGATACCCAATGTGGCATCACGGTTGCAGGTGATGCGGTTAGAATTCTTACCACCTAATACTATCAGTAGTTTTCAACCCATGGATCGGGCATTATTGCTTCTTTTAAGGCGCAATACCGTGAACTAATGATTCAGTACCAGATAGATTGTCTAACTGCAAACGAGGTATTTATAATAGATGTCTATCAGGCTGTAATTATGGTTGTGAAGGCATGGCATACAGGTGTGACATTGTCAACAATCGTGAATTGTTGGAGGCATGCAGGCATACCTTCAGTTTTTAGTGATAGGGAGAGAGATGTACTTGAGAGGGAGCAATTTGCAACAAGTATTGCAAGTGAGGTTGATAAAGTTGGAGGTTTGCTTCATCGGCTTTCACTTTTATCTTCAGACCTAAAAGATAGCGATGTTATGGACGCTCATGAGTTCATAAACTATGAGGTAGACTTTGATTTAAATATTCCCTATGAACCTACTAAGGAGGATATCCTAGACATGCTTCCTTCCAAAGACTTGGAGATTGTTGCAGATGAGGTTATAAATGATGCGGTAGATGAGGTGGTTGGATTTGACACTGTTGAAGGTGCAATTCATATTCTGAAGAAATTCCTTCAGCAAAGACCACGTGATGTTTCATCACGCATCAACTTGGTTCAAACTCTTCTGCAAGATGTGGCAATTGCCCGTATGGAAGATACCCATCAATCCACTATGGATTCTTTCTTTGATAAAGCTTAGTTTAGTTGAATTTAGTTGAGTTTAGTTGAGTTTAGATGAGTTGAATTTAGTTGCATTATGGTTTATATTTTTTGTATTTTTAGCTTTGACATTCTCTCTATGTTATGGATTTTTCTTTGAATTCTTACAAGTGTTATTTCATTAAATGTTATTAATCATCACTATCAAGTTTCATAAGTGTTATTCCTTTAAATGTTACTAATCATTGGTATTGTATTTCATAAGTGTTACTAATCGTCGGTATCTAGTTCTATAAACGTTATATGATATAACTTTAGTTTTGTCAAAAACAATCCAAACTGCCATTGTCAAAAAGAGGCAAAGAAAATCAAAATTTGAAGTTAAATTTTGGACTTCCAACCGTAAGATTTAAACTAGACTACTATATATATGCCATATTTTTTGGTTGCAATCTACCCCACGGATATGAAGATTAGAGTGTTTGAAGTGGGAGAAACAATTTTTTTCCTTCTTGCCCTACAAGGCCAACCCACTTTGACTTAGCATATCTTGGAATTTTTACGCTAATTCACTCAAATCCTTTGCCATTATGATCCACATGGTGTTTGCTATATGCTTGCAAATTTTTAGGTCAAAACAAGGAGTGAAATATCTTGAATTAAGTAGTAATGCGCATGGGGGTACAAAACGTGATAATGACTACAAAAACCAAGTAGGAATTTTTGTTGCATAAAAATCTATATATTCCACAATCCCAACGGTTCAAACTTGTCATTCTTCTTTTCACTAATTTAAAGGGGATGGGTAAAAATAGTAAAATCTCTCATTTTATACAATATATTGAATTATCCACACAATTTTTGGTAGGGCAGTCTTTGAAAATGGGGATTGTTCATCAAATGTTGGGCCACGTTATCTCACCCACTCCCTCTAAAAGTGAGGGTCCTCAAACTTTTGTTCACACCAAAAAAAAAAAAACAAGAAATCATGGCGGAACCGTGCTAGTTGCTTCGCGGGTTCTAGAGCCAACTGGCAGGCCTCATCCACATGGAGTCTTTAATGTTTTTTAAAAAGAACTTTTAGACTTTTCATGAAGGGTATCTTCATAGGTCTTCCTTCCACTCATGATTTGAGTTGTCCCACCCTTCGTCTGTCCTTTGTGCCCCTATTTACTGCCTCTCTTTGACACTTGTATTTCATTGGTTGACAGGGTTGCCAAGGCTTCCCATCGTCCCCACTTTTGACTTTAGGAGGTAATAATTGTCAAACCACGAATCCAAAAAAATAAAAAATCTCCACAAAGCTCTTATCAAGGACTATCTAGTATAAAATTTTCAATTAAGAAGGGTTTTTTTTCCAATTTAGGTATGTGCCCAAAATAAAAACGCCCCCCGATGGAAATTTGGTTCTTTAGGGGTTAAAAAAAAAGGTATTTGCAGATGTACATTGATTACACTACACTAACATCGCATTTAGTGTCGTCTACACTAAATACGAACCTTTACACTAAATGTAAGAGTGACAATTAGTGTAATGACACAACACTACACTAAATGTGAAACATTACACTATATGTGAATGGCAGCAATAATCGGAATATTTTTTTTTTACTTGTGCACAATTAGTATATGAAAAGCTTGCTGCAGTGTATGAAAACCAGTACTATTTAGAGGAGCATAAGTCACTCAAAAAAGATCGGAATTACACTCATGAGATGTTTTTTGACATCTACATTTTCTGTAGATGTCAAGAAACATCTCATATGTCTAATTTGAAGAAAATCTGAATAAGTTATGGGCATTCAAAGATTTTGATGATGTAAATTAAACAAAGACGGCCGGTAGGCGATTGATTTGGGGTAGGGTGAGGTGAGAAATTGGAAAAGTCAACATAGAGAATAAAGACATGACGGCTAGTAGGTGGTTGATTGAGGCATCATTAATAATGTTGGCAGCTAGCACTAATTGTGAACTTGTTCGCAAATAGTGTAGGAGGGTAATTACACTATTTGCGTGACTACACTAAATGCGATGTTTAGTGTACTTTGTAAGAGAAACAGAGAAGAATATTCATGTGCTTGTTAAAATCGAGTGGTGATTTCAATGCGTCCATCCACACTGCTCAGTTCTATTACTTCTTCCAAGGACATGATATGCTTACACATATCAACTGCTTTATTAATTAAAAGTGTGTTTCAATTGGTAGTAGCATTTGTTCAAGTTTGTTAGGAGGGTGCTCTTTTGATCTCTTGTTCTTTTTCAATCGATATGATGTGAAGTTTTTCATGTCTACACATGGTTCTTGTGTCTGTTCCTTGAAAATTGTGTCAATTGATTCTTAAACTATCTAAGAACATGTTCATTGATGCCTCTGTTTCAAAATAAGCGTTTGAAATGAAATTTGTATGTCTAATGAACCGAAAATGTCTTCATATCGAAATAGAAAAAATTGTTAAAATCTATCAAGAAAGAAATCCTCTTCTTGAATTTAGAGGTCTTCCACAACAAGAGTCCAGCAAAAAAGCAAGTCTATTGCACATCTCCAGAACACGTTCAACCTAGATTGTAAAATTCAGTGAGGAAATGCCTACTTTCTGGAAAAATGTGGGGCGAGTATTATTCAGCTGCTTCTTCTGCTGCTAATCTGCAAATTGATGGAAGGTGCTCCATCACTTGACAAGGCTTATTCTGACCTGTGAAGGTACCGCCACAGCATGAACGCCCTGGAACACACACACACACACACAAAGCAAGAATATTGATAAGTTGTGAACTGATCAAATGGGTGAACAGCAGAACTCCAATCACTTGAAAGGGAATATGCAAGAAACAATGAGCCAGGCTGATTCACCACCACAACAAAAACAATGAGCCTAGAATATGCAACAAAAATAGCCTGGCAAGGTTCACCACAATACAACTGATGCACAACACTTTTGTCGGTGAGCAAATTACCTGTGTACACAAACTCCAGAGAATTCCACCTTCGTGAGCATTTGAGAGATCTTGTCGAGGGCGTCGACAAATGACTGTCATCTCTATCGTACACTTGCTACGGAATCTACGCAGTATGAATGGTGATTTCCTCGGTGGTGACAGGGGTTACCGGCTCTTCTGCAGCAGCAGCAGCAGCATCAACAGCGACCACCTCCAAGTCTGCGATCATTTCCTCTCCAGCCAGGACCTCCTCCGCCGTGACGCCCTCGTCGTTGAACTCCGGGGTGTCGTCAGGTTCCTGGTCAACCAAGTCATCGTCGTCGTCGTCGTCGTCCGAGGAATGCTTGCCCTTCTTCCCTCTCTTCCTAGTGTAGCCTGGAGTGGCGTACCTGTCTGCGCCCATGCTCTTCCGGCTCTTCGCTCCTGAGACCTCCACTTTCAGCAGATTCGCCTCATTCTTCACGTGGAACGGCACTCGGAAGCAGAACGGGGCCAGGTCCGTGAATTCCATCTCTGTGGTGGTTTTCCTGAAACACACACAATGAACGTGCCAGTGATTATGATCAGAGAGTTCCTGCTCTGAAACCTTCCCAAAATCCTAGCGACTCGCTAGAACCTTACACTAAACCCTCCCTAAACCCAAATTCGACAACAACCGTGGCAACTCCTCTCAGGCCACTAGGCAATAAACAAGAGGAAAGATTCATGGAAACACTGATGTAAAGAGTGAGTACTAGGTGTAGAAGCGCATACACAAAAACTTCGTGTTCTGATGTCTTCTGCAGAAGAAGACAGCGTGCAAAAAACTCTTCTCCTCCCGGTTTGTCTTGCCACACCTTTTCGAGGTTGATTGTGCTGCCCACCACATACTGCCCGCACCCCCCATGTCAGTGTGATATTGAGCACCATCTAGGTGTACTGAACTGCTAGAATTTCTCATCAGTGTAGCAGCGACGCTACAGTGTTCACACTTTTGGGTCATAGACGAGCTTCATCTGAAGAATAACACAGGAACTCAGCTCAGGTCATTAACTTACCACATAGTAACGGCTCCATGTTTCAGCGTGATAGACAGCCCAAACCTCGTTATTTCCTGGGTACACAAAGTAGGATTCATTCTGCATCTGAACGCTCGACACCCTGTTTCAATTCCACCAAAAATACAGTGAAGGTTGCAATTAGCAACCATCCCAACCATCACTTTAAACGTGTACTTAGGGTAGCTGCAATACCAAGCTTAAGGCATGAGATTGGAAACAACTCATACAATGAATGAAAGGAAGGTTTCCAATCCGTGATCTGTTGAAGAATAAACCACCGTCTTTAGATTACAACTCATAAAACTGGAGAAAAATCAATAATGAATTGCAAATGTTGTGTGCACCTGTGAGAGAACGCGAGCCATGAGTCCTGGACGTCTGTGACCGGCCGCAAATTCAACAAACCAGCACCTCGTTGCGGATTCCACTCATCCACTTCTTCTTTGAGATAGGTAGGCGTCATCTCCAGATACTGCCTTTAATGTACAAGAAACCAGGATCAGCAGCGTCAACCTCAACCGAAAACAGGAGGAGTTTTACATATGGTTCAAATAAAAAAAGATACTTCCACAAAGCTGGCATGATAATAATCAAAGGCTCACAATTCAATCTTGAGGGGGAGCTTGGTAACGTTGCGTTTGTTGCCAGGATCCGGAATTGGAGAGAATCGGTCCCCAGTCCGAGACTTGATGACTGCATACCAGTTCGGTCGCCCATTCTCGTTGAACAAAGCCCAAACCTGGCGACGAAGAGAATTCCCACAAAGCAGTAATCAAAAGGAGATCAGCTCTGAGACGGTCCCAAAATGAAGAAATGGTTTGACAGGCCCAATGTAATTAACCAAGATTCAGAAGCAATCTTGTGCACTTCCACTCCAAGAAGCACACAAACAATGGAATGAAGGTGCATACATCTCCAGGTTCCATCGCTGATAGCTCTTCCTCTTTCACTGAGCCCTTGATGATAACTGGCCTTCCTAGAGAGCGCACGGCACTCTTCAATAGGGAGCTGGTGAGATACGCAACGACTTGCACCTGTTATACCACAACATTATTCAGAAGGTACCACAGGCTTAAGTGCCAATGATTAAGTCCAAGATGAAATTAGAAGCGTATATGTATGGGCCTGAGCTTACCGAAAAGGTGTTGCCAAGTAGAAACCACCGGTCGTTGTCCTTCATGGAGTCCTGTCGGCCAGTGGGCGAGCGGGTGGGCTTCTTCTCCCAAACGGCTGGTTCGAAGAAGTTCCGGGACACTCTGTTCTTACGCAGCTGTCGTGTAGATTCACGCAGCTCAATTGGGCTCGGTGTAGGCTCGGTGGTAGCTCTAGCCCTCCTAGCAACAGCAATCCAGGAATCCACTGAGTTACCCGCTGTCTATCAGTCTAATCTACTAGTCATACCAATCCTCGACAGAGATTATTCACTTACAGGACCCAACTAAGAACCTGCCTGAACCTCATGAGAGATTTAGGTTCACATTGGCCCATGCAGACAATTCAAAAGTTCGCAGCCAGTGGTTTACTAGAAAGTTCATTGCATGTGTGAGACAGAAGAGTGAGGCGGCTAACTTGAATAGCTCATAAAACACACAATCAACAGCAGAAACTTGGTGTACTTACGGTGGTGGAGGTGGGGGTGTCTTCACGGCTGGTTCTTGCTCCGGCTTCTTCTTCGTTTCTCGCACCATGACGCTGGTGTAGTCCCGAGGATACCCCATCAGCATTTCCACCTCTGTAACCTTGATATAACGCAGTCGATTGGTGGAAAGCTCCATAACGAACTCCATCCTGACGGTACTGCCCTTGTACAAGTTGCTGCAGAGGACCACCTGAGCAGCCACTTCAAACAAGTCAGCTACCATTCAACGAGAACAAAGGCAAATCTAGGCGCACAAAATATGTAGGATTTTCTTCATACACATTCTAAACTTGAAAAATGATTGTGCATTGCCTCTCTTATTTATGGAAGTCATGGAATGGGTGGACAGGGTGAATGTTGAAGCGCTTACTCCGCATTTCTGCTCCAGTGCCCTGCCATCCTCCAGGCAGCTTTGGAGGGACGTGGATGGGTGGTCACGCAAGCGAGGCAGACGTGGAGGGTGAGGGATGTTCGTCCAGTATAAACGGCGCCGCTTGCTGGCGGTGATCTCTTGGGAGTCGAGCTCCAAGGGAGTCACGTTCAGATACCTGGTAATCTCATCTCTGTCCACCCAAGACATGGATGCAACGTTCTCAACCAAGAACCTGTGAGAACAATAAGCGGTGACATGAAGAGATGTGAATCAGAGGATATCTTCATCGTGAAATCAAGCAGAGTTTGCCTCAAAAAAAACCAACCATTGCTGTAGAGTATTTTACCATTTGGGCTTAAACACTTGCAACACTCGTAGAAGGTCGAAGAAGAGCTTGCTTCTGCTTCCATGAAGCCTGGCAGAAAAACAGAACCGGTTAGAAACAGAAAGCATACAATAAATCATACAAATCACTAGGTAAATCATACATATCACAGCATAAAACACAGATTATAGGATGAATCATACATATTACAAAACAAACGGTAAAAAATATTAGATAAGATCCACAGAAAAGAGAGACGAGCCTCACCCTTCTTTCTTCCCCATGACACTGAGATCCTGGCACGGAAATCCACCGACGACAAGATCCACCTTCTCTGGTATGGATTTCAAATCCAATGCTCTGACATCGCCCACATGCTTAACGCTCGGATGGCGCGCTTTCACCACTTGTATTGCGGAAGCAAGCTGCAACCAACAACAAGACAATACTAAACACCAGTTCGCATACCGCATCACACAATAGAAAAGCGTCTTCAGGAACGAGTGCAAGATGTGGTTACCACTTCAGAGCTGTATCCCCGGAACGGGATGCCAAGATTCGTGAGCGCTTGCCAGATTCCGCCGAGGCCGTCAAAGAGGCTGAGCACCACGAGAGGGGCGCCAGTCCACGGCCCAGCCTCCGCCTGGAACGCGCTCACCCAGTCGCCGTCTCCTGCCCCTTCGAAACCCATCTGCGACCCCCACATTGCTGTACCCGTCAGACCACACCCGGGGTTCCATTTATGAGAAAAGCTCCTCATTAACACGCAGGACTGTCGTACACAGAGGCGAAAGCTAGCACAAGCCGGTACGGAAGCTGCGCATTGATTGACGAGTCAAGTCCTTGAAGGAGCTTCTGTACGTAAGAGAATTAAGAAGCGACAATCTACGCATTGCCTGGGAGAATGAGCACCTTGCAGCCTCGAAGGGAGGAGCCGCTCCCCAATTGCACAGCTCCTCCATTGGCCGCGCCGCGCTTCGGTCTCTTGTTGGGCGACGGAGTCCCCGACACGACATTCGCGCGCGCGGCCTCCACCTCCCGCTGCAACTCCTCGATCTTCTCCAGCAACCCATCCACCGTCTTTTCGTCCATTTCCCTCTTCTCCGCGTCACCTGCATTCCGTCACTCACTCACCCCATGAATCCAACAACCCGCGCGCACTCACTCACTCACTCACTCCCACCCACCACCACCTCCACCCAAGCTCAAAACAACAACGCACACCAACATTCCTATCGCCATCCCCCTACCCGAGAAGAGGAAAAAAAAAAACACCCCATCGCACCAAGAAGAGAAAAAACATCACCCAAAACCCAAAAACCCGACGAACCAATGCACCAACCAACCAACCACCCAATGCAGGCTCCGAACGGTACGCTTGCTCGTGAAATTGAGAATGGAGTACCTACAAGATGAGCACAGAGGCGCTAGAGGGTGATCAGTCTCAGCACACCGAAGACGACACCATCATGATGATTCTAGAAACAATCCGAGAGAGAGAGAGAGAGAGAGAGAGAGAGAGAGAGAGAGAGAGAGAGAGAGAGAGAGAGAGAGAGAGAGAGAGAGAGAGAGAGAGAGAGAGAGAGAGAGAGAGAGAGAGAGAGAGAGAGAGAGAGAGAGAGAGAGAGAGAGAGAGAGAGAGAGAGAGAGAGAGAGAGAGAGAGAGAGAGAGAGAGAGAGAGAGAGAGAGAGAGAGAGAGAGAGAGAGAGAGAGAGAGAGAGAGAGAGAGAGAGAGAGAGAGTCGGCGGCGCGCAACGCGCAACAGGCAACGTGAAGCTAGCGCTGCTCGCGCGCGCCCACGACCACGACGGCGACGACGGCGACGCAACTCTCGCAACAGGCTCGCAATTGCTGCGCTTGTAGGAACTTATGCCTTCGCTCTTCATACAACGGCATGCGCTTCAGTCTCCAGGTTCCCTTCAGTCTCCAGGTTCCAGCGTCCGTCCCCTTCCTCCTTTCGTCCGTCTCTTCAACGTCCGTCCGTCTCTCTGTGGGGCCCACAATGTCAAAGATACCATGAGTTTTGATTTTTTAACCCCGGTAGGACCAAGTGTTCTCATGGGAGACAAATTTTGAGTGCAATTATCTTTCAAATTTGTATGGTCGAAATTCTCAATAATAAAATTTCATTGTAAGATGAGAAGATCATTCCGGAAAAGTTTGTTCTGATAGTTTTTAATCAACGGAGTAGTGCCTTGGTCTTTCAGAGGTTAAAATCACTTCCAAGGTTAGATATAGTTATAAATATTGATTTTTGGAAATTGTTTTTCAAAGAATATGTTTTGTTAGCTAGGTGAGGAACGGGTTTGAGAGAATATTTGTTGAATGTATTTTTAGATCTAATGGATTTTTTTGCACTACTGTGTTGAACTTGAGCCTTCAATGCGAGTATTGGCTTTAAAGGGAAATAAGATTCTATGGTGTGACATTATTTCTTTCTTTCTTCACTCTTAAAAATGGCAAAAATGAATCCTAGCTCAAATTCAAAGACCCGTTGAGTTCTTTCACGATTACTCGGATTTCTAATTGAAACACCGACACCAAGCTCGTTTACATCTAATAGCTATCAAGAGTGAGAGAAGAGTAGTATTCTAATTAATTTGCGTGGTATCTTCTTGAAACTTTGATTGACTTAATATGAAGGGAGTTATAAATGTTGAAGGGGAGGGATTAAGAGTGGTGTTTGAAGAACATTTCGTCGTGTTTGTATGCACTCATGGCATTTTAAAGCATTTTGGACTCAATGAATAGGAAGTGAACATAAACAAAACAAAGATGGAAGAGAGAGTTGAGTATGTGGTAGAGAAAATTGCAATAATGTCGCATCAGTGTGACATATGTAGTTCGATTGTAACATGTTGGATTGTTAGGAGTAAATGTGATTCAAAAAAAGATAGAAACCAAAGGCTCTCTTTAAAAGCTATTGATTTTTTCTCATAAAATACTCTTACATTTCTTAACTATAAAGAATTGGCCTATTTTTTATTAACCATTTGATATACATAAATGTTGCAACTACATTAGATCAAAAAGATAGTTTCAAAACATCCATAAAAATTTTGTGATAACAAATCTTAAGCTTGAGGATTATTTTCCACATATTCTCAACTCATAATTTTGGCCAATTGGCCTTTACACAGTGACCAGCCAAACCCTACCATCTATACATTTAAAGTTTTTTTTTTCACGTCAACCTCCTTCAAAGATCAAAGTTCATCAACTTCTTCTTTAATTTTTAGTCTAAAATCATGGTCTCTTCATGTCATTGGATAAGATGGTCCATACCTTCTCAATAAGCATTGAAGTAGAAATGATAGCAGCCCCACAAAAACCTAGTTGTCTCTATTTTAACCAAATTTTATCTCAAGATCCACTTTCCATCCACCTTGACAATGTCTGGCTAATTAGCTCTAGTTTTACTTTTAAGGCAATTAGGATGTCGGCATGTCTAATCAAAGTTGATTCTCTATCCACTTTCAAAGTATAAAAGACCATGTCAGCTATAAATCTAATCTTTATTCAATTTTGAAAATGTTCAGTACATCAACTTCAAATTCAATTCATGTCCACCTTTCGCATTATCCATGAGCATGAGAGCTAAAGATCACTCTCTACTTACTTTTCACATATCCCTGACCATGATTGCTTCGGATTGATTGGGCATCCACTTCTTAGTGTCTACAACAATGTCAACTCAAAATATACCTCCAATCCACTTTTTGTACAATGCCTGGAAGCCTGTTAACATACGATTGACTCTCCACAACTATGTCAACTCAAAATACACCTCCAATCCACTTTTTGTACGATGTCTGGAAGCCTGCCAACATATGATTGACTCAACATCCACTTCTTCGTGTCCACAACTATGTCAACTCAAAATACACCTCCAATCCACTTTTTGTACGATGCCTGGAAGCCTGTCGACATATGATTGACTCTCTACAACTATGTCAATTGAAAATACACCTCCAATCCACTTTTTGTACAATGCCTGGAAGTCTGTCAACGTACGTCAGACTCTCACAACTATGTCAACTCAAAATACACCTCCAATCCACTTTTCGTACAATGCCAGGAAGCCTATCAACATAAAATTCACCTTTTATCTAATTTTCACGTTTGTTGGAAAGTTAATTCCAAATCTAATTTCTACCCTTTTATTACAATATCTAAGACCATATCATCACAAGACCTATCTTCTAACCACCTTTTATAAAGTCCAACATGTCAATTTAGGACCGGTCTTTTATCTACTCTTTTGAACATACAACATGATTCCAATCTTGGTCCTAAGAAAAAAAGGACTATGGTCTATGAAAGAGGCCAGACTGAATAGATGGTCGAACTACTACATCTACGTCTACGTCTACATGACATAGGTCATATTAATCATACAATCTAAATTGATGTTTGCATTTAGAACTATACAATGGAATTTCACATATTAAGCTCAAAATAAAAGATAGATGATAACCAACTTTTATCCAGTAGAAAATTATAAATGCATGTCAAAACTTTGTTCTTTCAAAAGTATCCATGTAGTAAACATGTCTTTGGCTTGATATTTCATCATCAATAATGAACCATGATGGCACCAAGATGCATGATTACACACATGTACAGAACTATCCAACACCATAGAAGAACCTTCAAACTAAAAAACTCAACTAAATCCCTAAGAATTCATGTACTCTTGTTGTCTAATTATACTAGCACACAAACTTTTAACACATGAATAAAGGCCTTTACAATATACTAAAATCAAAAGTGAAGGTATCAGTACTATTAACATCGAAAAACTCTCACTTGAAAAAAGCCCTAACGGTATGGTACCCAAACCCGTGCATGCATATTCGAATCAAGGCTCTCAGACGATAATGGCGGTGATTGATTGGGCGACGGACGTCGTGCGTCAGAGAGCGACGCTGCACCGGACGAGGACGACGGAGACGGGCTAGGACGGTGCAGAGAACGTGGAACAAACGGGAACGTGGACAGGTCCGCAATGGGCAAA
Organism: Bryoerythrophyllum caledonicum; assembly: GCA_963971425.1. Lineage (NCBI taxonomy): Eukaryota > Viridiplantae > Streptophyta > Bryopsida > Pottiales > Pottiaceae > Bryoerythrophyllum > Bryoerythrophyllum caledonicum. The sequence continues at coordinate 23,466,915 of OZ020517.1, read as the reverse complement.
GGTTCTGCGACAGACAACGATCGTCGACGAGGACGGACGAAGACCTGAGTTACCCGGTGGTTTTTACGGTTTTACCTGGGAACTCCAGTTGTGCTACTCATTGATCCATTATGCAACACAACTTCTTGGATGTAGTAACTAACATCTCTACTTAAGTTTTTGGGAATATGGACATGCAAGGGAGCCGTCGCGCCTTGAAGCCCCTTTGATTGCATTTTGCATCATGCATGCGTGATAATAAGTGGGCTTGACCCTACTTGCGGGTTAGTATCGTATTTTATACATAATTTAGGTGGCCCCCCGTAATCGACAAGTTAAGCAATTTGCATATTTAGAGAGAACATATGACCATCCTTCTTTTCGTGGTAGCCAATAAAGTTACAATTTCAACCCGAAGTGGTTTCATATTTTTCGGATCAAATTTGAATTAGTTATGAGTTTTCAAAGTGTGTTGCCATCTTCAAGCGGTGGTTGCCAATAGGTATCCTTCATAGGTACCGATTAGAGGATATACAAGGAACATCTATGGTGTAGTGAAAATATAATTACACAACGGATTCCACAATGTCAAATGAAACTAAGCATGGTAAGAACCAATTTACGTGGTTTTTCCGCGATCAAGCTTTGTCCTTTCGCTTTTGTCCTTTCAACACCACTGTCATCTACTATGACATGAGCGACCTTACAACATTTGATAGAATTGATTTCACACAAGGACGTCCTTCTCCGCCGTCTACATCGGCAACCTTTCAACATTTAATAGCTTCGGTTTTGTACGAAAACGTCATTTTCCACCGTCCACCATTACATTGGCGACCTTTCAACACTTATTGATTGATGAATAATTTCTTGGTATTTTGATCGACTACACTTTCTACCATTTAAGAGATTTTGGTTGTCAAGATTTTAAGTTAGAAATTTTACTTAGCAATTATGAAATTGAACCCCTAAACTTCCTTGACAAATTCACACCAAAAACACTTCAAAACTGTCAATTCTAATGCAATGAGTAAGGAAGGAATCCAAAAATTGTGTTCCTATTTTTGACCGTAGGATCTCATACAACACTTGATGAATAACACACTCACAAAGTTTCACCAACTTTGACCGCACGGATTGAAAGATTATAGTGTTTGAAGTAGAAAAAATGGTTCATTTTCATCCCTGCGTTGAGTGGATCTGCAGACTTTGACTTCACTTGGTGTCATAATTTTGCACTATACGAGGTCTAAATTTTATATCGTCATGTTGATCATGATATTAACTCTTTGTACACCAATTTTTAGAGGTAGAAAAGGGGTTCCAACTTCCGCATATTAAAAACAATTGTGCAAGGAGTGGGGGTTGAAAAAGCGCCATTCACATTAAAAAAGAATTTGGAAACAAAACGTGTTTTTTGAAAGATCTCAAAGTTTTAGGTGGAAAAGAAGAGGTTTTTTGGTTCCTTGCCCAACAATGTGTGGCAATGTGTGAAAATCTTTGACTTGGAATAAAATGCATTTTCCCACTAGAGTCAAGAAATGTTTTTTGAATTTGTCGAATGAGAATATGAATGATATTTCTTCTTTGGTCTTGTCTTCTTGTAGTTGTGTTAGTTTTTTGAAGATTTTTTATTTTAATTGCTATCATGGGTACCTACCGTAGATTCGGAAAAGCCTATTGTGGGACTTTTTAATATATGGATTAGTTTGGATTCAATTGTGATATCTTTGTCATTATATTTTATTATGAAATATTATCATATGCGAAAAGTTGTCATATAATTGCTACACGTACGGTTTTATTAGTTTGATTTTTACATTTTGATCTTTAGTTTATCCTTCAAATTTTCACTTTAATTTTGCTTAGCATAGAGACATTTGACATGTGGGATTTGAGGTAAGTGTGGACTTAAGTGACTTGAGGATGATTGGGACTTGGGAGACTTGAGGATAGTGGAGACTTGAGGGACTCGTAGGTCGTTGAGACTTGGGGGATTTGGAGGAACTAGGGACTTGGCTCTTGTATTTATCCGTTGTTGAATTATACACAGGGCCACAATTGCATCGTGAGTCTTTGTGCCGCCATGTCATCGAGACTCTTAACATATTCAATATTGGAAGTGGACATGTTTTCTACATATTGTGTTTATTGGACACGGGTTTGCACTAGTTAGTGTACGATAGGTGGCGTTAGGTCTTGTGGCATATATATGCATTGTTAATACTCTTTCATGCCTATCTGCATTGTTTGTACTCTTCGAACCCACTTCAATGGTTAATCCTAATGGTGCATATAACACTAATCCCAAAGCATTGTCTATTTTTAAAATATCAATATCATGGAGGGCTAGATTTTTACTAAGTTGTAACAATTCCCAATCGACGGTGTCCTCACTATTATATGTTGGTTAGAGTAATAGAAGCCGTTTGCAAATGAGCTGCTCATATGACTAATTACATGTTACATGTGGCAATCGACAAGAATCCAACAATAGAAAATTTATATTTGGCACAATTTTACCAATCCTAGATCAATATTTTGATATTATATTTGCACAAACACAAATGTTATATAAGGGGACGTACCATACTTTATAAACAACTTTTTATAAATGAGACAATTTCTTCCCCCTTTTCTACCCCATTCACTCATTCACAATTTCAAATCAAGGCTTGCCATTGGTCATGACCCCTTACTTTTTGTCAGCACTTAGTGAGGGTACCTAGTGGCAAATGTTGGCCATACATAGCAGACCATTTTGAATTTTTTTACTAATTCTAATGTTTTTTAAAAATATGAATTTACTTGGGCTAAGATGATACTCCCAAGTACTGCTACTAAAAATAACTTTATTTATAATTCCCATCCAAATATGCATAATGCTCAATCCCTAGAGGACCTAGGCGTTTTAGAAGAATCTCTACGACATTGATTATAATTTGCCAAGATGAACTTTTTGAGAATGTATTGGTGGGATCTTCTTTTAATCTTATATGAGAAGATGTGGTAAAGATTATGACCGGTTGATCAAAAGATAATTGCAGGCAAAGTGAAAAATTTGTCCATTAAGTGGTCAATTGGTCCTTTAAGGCTTAACCTGTTGTTGGTTTTAGGCCGGGTTCCAAGTCTCTCTAAGGGTCTGTTGGCACTTGGTGTTAAAAGTGGTGTTACCAAATGAATCTAGTTTAAAGGTGCACCTCAATTCATTTTGCTACCACCACCCTCACACCAAGTGCAAACAAACCCTTTCTCAACCATACCTCCTTAGACATAAAAGCTATATTTCCACTCCCATTCCTAGTGTACTCTCCTTCGTATTCTAAAGCTTGATTTATTGTTTTCATATTTAACTTTTAACCCTTAAACGTCATTAGGTGCCACTACACTAAACATCGCATTTAGTGTAGTCTATACTAAATACGAACCCTTACACTAAATGTAAGAATCACAATTAGTGTAATGACATAACAATACACTAAATGTGAAACATTAGACTATATGTAAATGGCAGTAAAAATTGGAATATATATTTTTTAACTTGTGCACAATTAGTGTATGAAAAGCTTGTTGTAGTGAATGAAAAACAACATTGTTTAGAGGAGCATACGTCACTCAAAAAGAATGGGAATTACACTTATGAGATGTTTTTTGACATCTAGATTTTCTGTAGATGTCAAAAAACATCTCATATGTTTAATTTGAAGAAAATTTGAGTAAGTTATGGGCATTCAAAGATTCTGATGATCTAAAGGAAGAGAGACTAAAGGCATGACGGCCGGTAGGCGATTGATTGGAGGTAGGGAGAGGTGGGAAATAGAAAAAGTCAACCTAGAGAATAAAGACATGACGGCTAGTAGGCGGTTGATTGAGGCATCATTAATGATGTTGGCGGCTAACACTAATCGTGAACTTGTTCGCAAATAGTGTAGTAGGATAGTGACACTATTTTGCGTGACTACACTAAATGCGATGTTTAGTGTAGTGGCCACAATATTCTACATGAATGGTGTCATATTTGCACATAATAAGGTTCAGATATTGAAATAATCTCCAAATGAAAGATATTAGTTAAAGAATCTTCGATCCAAAGGTGTAAGTCTTGTTAAACTTTGATACATTTCTTATATTCTACAAAAGAAAATACGTGCCTGAATATACAATTTCCAACTAACGTTTAAGGGTAAAAGGTTTGTAGGGGATCCTATATACAATCAAGTATTTTACTTTTAGAATATAAAAAATTAGCAAGACAAACACCTTTCAATTGAAGATTCTTCAACTAACATCTTTCATTTGGAGGTCATTTCAATATCTAAACCTTATCATCCTCAAATACAAAACCATACATGTAGAATACATGATCATTTTGAAACTTCTCAAGCATGTAGTAGGTGCAATAATGATCTAGACTAAAATCGTCATGTGCCATGTAAGATAGAGGCATCCAATTCCGATCACTTAAGTCACTTTGGGACTCAAATGACATTGTATGTCAAAAACATTTATGTAGAAAGATGCGGAATTAGGAATGAAACTCAACAAATATTTTTTCAAATTTAATCACAAAGATTTGGATTTGATATAGAATTTAAAAGCCCAAATATCACCGGAGCCCATTATCAAACTCTAGAGTAGGTGACACTTTGTGCCCTCGTCTGCCCAATGGATAACCAACTCATGGAGGGTACCCAATGCCGATCGGCTTTGTTCAACTTTCGAGGCAAGGCCACCAATGAGAGCTCAATTGAGGTGGAGCAACTCAAAATTGCACACTTCATGACCCAATGCTGATAATGGCTCGTGTTTTAAGATCTTGAGTTATTGGTTTTGGATTGCTTCATGCACCGTTTCATGCATTTACCAATTTCATGCACCATGCCATGCATACTCTGCTGATCGGAATTGGGTGCCTCTACCTTAGTAGATGCAATAACGATCTAGATTGAAATTGTCATGGGTCATTGAATTGGGCTCAACACAAAATACAAACTTTTGTAGCTTTTGTATACATCAATTCTTACACCTTGTATGTCAAATGCACAGAAAACATCATGTTCAAACAAGAGAGATTTCACTCATAAATCATGAAGCAGAATTCCGTAGCCACGGTAGATGAATAATAATCCGAGACCTTAAAATTGCTGAAAAGCAAATATGAGTCCCAGCAACTGCATCGTTTCAAGGACTACCTAAGCTCTACATCATCCGATCACTGCAAAAATCAGGTGACTGCCTGTCTCAACTGAGCGACTTATGTAGTATCACTCAATCACTACACCCTTTCCATTTGAGAGGAAGACATTATGCTACGAGAACTCCAACCAAAACTAGAATAACCAGGGCCCACAAGCAGCAGCTTCACAAAACAGATACCCTTGGCATCTAAACTTGCTTTCAAAACGTCCAAGTATGTACCATCAAACAACGACATATTCACACATACTACTGTGCCAGGATATCAGCTGACCTGCCGAAATGCCGCTTCATAGAGGTGGTGCAACTTGGTTGCAACTTCCAGGAATCGAGTTGAGCGGCAGTAAACGGATGGTGATGTACATGAGAATCAGATATCAGGCTGTGGTAGTGACTCGGGCAAAACGATGAACAATCGCCCGCAGCCAGCTTCTAAGGAACCGCCGTTGGAAGAGATGCAAACCTCTTCGCCCAGTTGGAATGGGGATCATCCTAAGAGATAGATTCTAGAGAGGTTGGTCCCAGAAGCAGAAGCACTTCTGCTACTACGATAGTCAGTGGAAAAGCCAGCCTCTCGTCCAAGTGGCCTCCTCTTCGTTTCACTTATTTCGTAACAGATTATACCTGCATCACCGCTCTTTCCAAACCCTGCAAACAAATTACTGTTAAAGCTTTTGAAAAGTTTCAGTACCGCCAATATACATTTCTCCAGCCACATTGGATCTTGAGCTGGGACACAAGAATCTTGCAATGGGCAAGACCAGAGACCCTAAAAGCAAGGTTAAATAAGATGCCACTTCTTTTGCATAAGCAGCAACCTGGACAAGATTAAATCCAAAGCAGGTTGTTTTCTCTGAAGTGCACAGACACGTATTACAGGGCAGAAAATAATAGTTCCCAACTACGGCTCCTAGTGAACCAAGAGGCAAGACCACGTACCTGTTGATATTCATTTCCCGGATGCCTGCATGAGAATCAAAGTTACTAGTACAGGTCGAAACTGCAGCCCTTGAATTGAGAGGGCCAATTTGCCAATCCGTTGAATCACTGTGCTGTTGCATCAATTCGTCTTGGCCATCGGCTTCACCAGGAGGCGAAGCATTCAAGTTCGTCCCTACCCAGTGCGAACTACCCACAGGGTTTAAGCTTTCGTGGCTAGGGGCACCGTGACTATTCAGAGGTATCGTGTCCATACCTTTCCACAACGTTGCAGGAACGGAGTCCAGTACTGTATAGTTTTCTACTGCTGTATCCGATGTTGAACCCAGAATGGTCCCTCCATCCAAGAACACTGAGGGACCAGATACACAGGGTTCTTTACCAGGCCGTTTGGAGGTTCTTGGAGAACTAGGGTCGAAATGGGGTCTTTTGAGTACTTTGTCCCTAAGTATGTCAAAATCGCCACATTGATCTTCCACCAACTCGAGCATTGGCTGTTTGCCTCCACTCTCCGTATCGGCATGGTTTTCAACTTCTGATAGATCAGCAACAATATTCAGGTCAGACCTTGGATTAAACCAAACGAGTGATGGATCCAACTTTCCGTTCAACATCTGCAAATGGCAAACATTAATAAGGATGACATACACTACCCACATGAACAGGTCTTACATGACAAAGCTGAGCAGTGCCAGCATACTGGGTCCACGCCCTTCACAAAGCAATTTATAGCAAAAACAGAAGAAGTGGAATACTGTTCTTCATGATGCAAGCTCATAGAGCTATATGATGTTATGTTTAGGTTGCAGTCAAGGTACATAATTAAATGATGAAGATACTGGCAAACAAGTGGCAATTCGATAGAAGACTGAATCGAAAATCGACAGTTGTGTAGAGACTGATTCACTACGTAGTAATTAGGACGTTTCTTTATGAATTTATACCACCCGCATTCCTGAAAACATGGCATTAAAATGTGGTTGCATCCAAATCGACTCACCATTTGAGATAGAAGGGCATTCTTTTAACCTGCTCTCTGAATTCTTGTCTGAAGTCCTCTCGGGGACAGTTTCCGAAGAAATTTCGGAAGCTCTTTCTGCACCTCCAGTCTTGTATGGAGCAATGTGATGGGTAGCGAGCTGCAACGAGCCCAATAAATCGTTTTCTATAACCTCGTACCTGTGACGCACAGCGTATGCAACAACTCAGAATATATTTGAGAACATCTTTACCAAAAGATCAAGAGCCATTGGGCCTGAACCGTCAAACAGAAGCACATAGAGACATTCATACATCGAGTCTCCTTTCTGATTCGATAAATAAGAGAAACAGTCAGATAACCAGTGCCACAAACGTACTTCAAAAGTAGACGCAGAATAAATGAAGTATTCTAATGTATACGACGTGGACGAATATATTGCAAGTGTAAGGCTTGGGGTTCAAAAGATACAACATACATGCGCCTGCAGAGACCATCAGTCAGAGTGGTGAAGTTGATAACTTGGAGACGAATATCTTGCAGGAAGCTATCATCGATGTTCTGTTCCAAAGGAGCTTCTACATGCTTGACGAGCTTCGATAAGCGTTCCACAGTTTCCTCCAACTGCTGTTGCTGATCCTCAAACAGATGCTGGTTAATGACATTTTGTTCTTCGGAGATGTCATCCTTGAATATGTCATTTCCAAACATGAAGTAAGCAAAAGCAAATGAGTAAGAGAGAGCCCGTCGAGCACGAAATAGCCTCTGCAAACCAATTGTAAGCCAGCTGTAGTCTTTCACTTGACACTGACTATCTTCAAGAGCAGTTATCTTAACCTTGATAGATTCCTCCTGCTTCTGCTCCAACTTCAATGAATCCATATGCCCTTTCCAGCGTGAGTGATAATGAATGTAGCGTTTCAAGTCCCTTTGTGCCCTTGCAGCCTCTTTTTCCTTCTCATCCTTGAAACGACCACAACTGTGTCCCTCAATGCTATTCCAGTTATGTTCTCGACCAGTAGCTGCTCCACATAGCCAACTACAACCATCCATGAGAGATTTTTTTAGTAAGTAATTAAGTTCCATCGTTCTGGAATACAGAGTCTGTGAAAACATGATACTAACAAAGGATACTCACCAGAAAGCTTGACCGCAGATGCAGCTAACTAGGTTACATCCGCCATTTTTCTCGACTGGCTTGTGGCACTTTGGACAAGGTTTGGTATGAACAGTGAGCCAATTTACTGTCTCAGATTCGTCTTTGCACTTCTTGTCCCACAGTGCCCACATATGACAGGAACATGGAGAATGAGGTTCAGCCATACAGTTGAAGCAAAATTGCTGCCCACAAAGACACTCAATCTCACAGTATGGCTCCCCCTCCAGCCGAATAGCATTACCACAATGCGGGGTGCTAGGACACCACTTCACTTTGGCATTGTCTTCAATATATGACTCCAGAAGGAACCGCTCATAACGTTCAACTGACTCCGGGTCTTCTGAACCGACCAGCTCCCGTACTTTGTCTTCGTCACAAATTGCACCACACTGATGCTCCATACAAGTCACGCGCCGGCTCTGGCCGTCTTTTATTTTTATTATAAAATACTGCGTCCAACCTGAATGTAAACTTTCCTTCAGAATTTAAGCTCCGAACCCCAACAATAAGACACGTCTGAGATTTACAAAGGACTTCCTGCCAATTAGGCAGTATAAATCTGGAGCCTCACACAAGTGGTGAAGAATCTTGACAGTACACTGAACCTTTACCTCGATAGACCTTGATCATGTATCCCTCAGCGGACCGATGGAGTAGTAAAACACAGTCAGAGATACTTACATCCATTGCAAAAGGCATGGCCACAATCCATGCGAGTAGCTGCACTCGTCGACACTTCTTCAAGGCACGTTCCACATCTAACAAACCGGCTGATGTTATCAGCGACAGGCACATCAGACTTCGTATCAGATGGAGGCAAACCAGCTTCCAAGAATATTGGAGCAGTACCCTTTTCCGCAACGGCACAAAACAGATTTTCCACATTCCAGCGATAATGAATAAGCAACGTCCGTGCCTCGCGTGATCGAATTGCTAGAAATTCCACAACTTTTCTCAGATCTTCACTCTGTATTCAGTAGCCACGAAAATACATGAGCTGGAACTTTCCAAAAGGGACACATTGATGAGAAAGCCAGGGTGATACATATCTCAAAAAGCTTCTACAGAATACCGAATGCAGAATAACAAAATGAGTAGTTTGTCGATCACGATACGAGGAACAAATTTACAAAAAAGAACTCTACGACACAAGTTGAAACGCACGAAACCCAATCCAATGAATAGACAATTATTCTTGTTTTTAAAAAGCACCCCTTGTTAGATCCACATAATAAGTTCTGGAAAACTTTCTGAATGCAGCAAGCACCAACCTGTGCGGCAAGAAGGGACTCTCTTGTAATAACCTGCAAATAAGAAAATCGGTCAGAAATAAGGTCAGGCACGTAGGTAAGAGGATATGATAGGAGAAGTCTAAAAGCTATTGGAATTGTCTTCAATAGAAGAGGGCAGCACCTAGAATACTCCTAGCCTAAGGGCAGTGCCACATACTTAAGGAAACCGCCCATCAGATCTCACAGATGCTGCCTTACAATACAACTGCGACGTGCAGAGTCAGGGTCATGAAGACCTAATTGTCATCCTACCACAGCTAGATGTGCGAGCGGTATGATTGTACGCCCTCTTGCCTAAGATTATGACAAATGGCAAATGCAGCATACTGAAGAGACGGCACCACCTCTCAAGTACTAAATTCATCTACACTCAAACATCCACCATGAGGTACCAACACCACACAGTCTCTAGCTGAAGTTTTTCCTGAACTTAGTCAGGAAGTGAAGACTCAATGTAGAAAAAATAGATTCGAGGCCTGAAGGAGCACCTTGTGGCTGATATCAGATGCCTCTTGATGTGTCAGTATGTCTTCCTCATCTCCAGCAAAATCATCGTACCCACCGCAGTCTTCGTCATCTCCAACGTAATCCTCATCAGAGTCGGTCTCTCCATAATCACTCCCATAAATCATCCCATCGTCACCCATGATTCTCTAACACTGTTCCCTGCGAAGATCACCAAACCTGACCCACCCAGTCCACCAGCTATGACCTCGTGGACTGCTGCAAGAGGAAAAATTTCTACACGCTGCCTCTATCCCATTTAACCTCATCTACGACCGATCCTCCGCAGATAATCCAGTACTCTGCACCACAACAGGCAAATAAATTCAGCTCCAATCCAAGGCTAATTGCCGCAACTGAGCCTCCAACCACACAATAAGTAGGTTACGCTACAAAAGATACTACGGAAAATCAGCTCAAAACCACACGACTTTCAAAACTAATTGCCGCAAAGATGACCTCGTTTACAACCGTAGAGGAATTAGGGTACTCAACGAAGCGCTAACAATACAACACGCCATGACAACGTTGCAAGTAACTCTCAATGAACCAAACACAAAATCCCCCTCCTAATACCTCAGTCCTGCCAACCAAACAAACCCGTGCTGCGAACACACAATACAATTGCGCATTTGCCGTAACTCACAGAGTCCGTCATTAAATCAACACGGGCAATTCGGTGATCTCATACCTTCCTCCGAAATCACAACAGCTAGAGATCCAAAAAACCAAGCCTGTGTAAATTAAACGTCTCGAACTCCGCACCTCCTCATCATCGCGCACCTCTCACACTAACCTCGATCCTAACAATCAACCCCTCCCCGGTCCTACATACCGACACGTCCTCGTCCACCACCACCACCACACCACAATGCGACGCCAAACAGATCCCTCCGCGAACCGAAACCCCGCACCACACCGCAAACCCCCGGAAACCGCAACAAACGCAAAAACCTAACGCTGCAACCGTACACAAAACGCCGAATCCACCTAACAAACGAATCCAACAACCGCACCTGACTCCACCGTCGTCGTCGCCAGCAGCAGCAGCAGCAGCAGCTACACACACCTCTAACCCCCGATTGCGGACGCGTCCCCGAACCGATTCCGGCGCGGCTTGGCTCCCCGAGGAGGTCCGCGCGGGGCCGTAGAGGCGGGGAAAGGAAAGGCGGGGAGAGAGAGGGAGGGGCGGGGAAAAGCACCGGGGCCAAGCGGGGGTGGCGATGGCGGACGGAGACGACGAAGCTCTCGTTGTTGTGTGCGTCTTATGTGTGAGAGTTGATTGCTGCTGCTGCTGCTGCTGCTGTTGCTGTTGCATCTCGACCAACTTGACCTCGCTTTGCTGTCCTATTAGCTCTTCTTATTCTCGCGCAGGGGAGACTCATTCCCGTCACCGCTCCATGTTCTAAGGGCGTACACTTCAGGTGCAAAATCTACGAAAAAGTTAGATACTAGTGGCTTCCGGTACGACCGGTGTCTTCTAAGACGGAGGAGAGTTGTAGATAAGGATGGTTTTGGCTTCTTTTCTTCCCTGTTGTTTCTTTTCAACATAGTCTCATGTACCTGTGTAAAATCCCCATCGGAGCCTAGAATATATGGATGGGTAACTTTAATCCTTAACCCTTACACAACAAAATGTGCTACTTGTGGTCACAATATTCTAAGTGTATAGTGTTGTATTTGAATAAGATAAGATTCAGCTCTTGAAATGACCTCCAAATGAAAGATGTTACTTGAAGAATCTTCACTCCGAAGGTGTACGTCTTCCTAAACTTTGATACATTTTGTGTATTCTATAAAATACGTGCCTATAAATATGGTTCCCATCTAACGTTTATGAGTTAAAGGTCTGAGAAGCCAAATTTGGGTTGCAACATGATGATTCTTTTTGTATATTTGACTCTAGTAGAATCCCCGGCAAAGGGCAAATTCATTGTGTCACTTTTACTTAAATATTAAAGTAAATGAATGAAGTAAAAAGTTTCAAAGTATAAGAATATAGGGAAAATATCAAAGGAGAAGCATAAAATATAGTCCTTAGTAAAGTCCATGTTCAATATTTGAACATGATAAAGTTCAGACCTCCAAATGACAAATGGTAGTCGAAGAATCTTCAATCCAATGGTGTATGTCTTCCTAAATTTCAATCCAGTTTTTGGAATCTATTTTACTGTGTGCATGGTCCCCCACAAACCTTTAAGGGCTTTAAAAATCAAATTGAAAACGATAATGAACCCTGTCTCGATATCTCTCGGCGGGTATCTCGTCGTTTTCATTTTGACCTCTTTTTCTGTTTTACTTATTATTACTAACGGGTATCTATTAAAATAATGAGGGGGGGTGATTATTGTGGGGAGGAGGCGGAAACCCAAATCCGGTAAAACCGATATTGTCTGCTGCAAGCGTACAACAGAATGTACGGGAGTGAACAGGGAGTTGTTCTGTTGAGCGACACGTTGCCGGATTAAGGTGCCCGAGTCTGATACCGAAACTCCGTTATTGTATTATAATCATCACAGACTTAGCTTCGAGGGACAAGGATCTAGGAATACTGGTGATTGAGCAAGTACCCGTCGACACTTTTGTAGAGATATCTAGGACCGGTGTAGATAGAGATGGCGTTAGTTGCGGCGACGGTTTTAGATGTGGATTCCATATATTGTAGAGGATATGCTCAAAATTAGGATATGAAATGTCGATTCACAACTTACAGTAAGGTAAGCCTCCCCATAACCAACAAAAAACCATAGCCAACCCCTATAAAATTGGGGTATGTCCAACCCTCTTCCATCCCATTACCACCAATTCAGCTCCAAATGGAGGTTTGCTATTAGTCAAGACCCTTACTTTCGGTCGTTGGTTATGGGGGTACCTATTGTTGGCCACCCTCTAAACATGGTCGCCAAGTTTGAAAATTCAAAACTAATTCAGTTTTCATCGGAAAAATATGAAATCACTTGGGTTGGAATTGTAATTCTATTGGCTATCACTGAAAAATAATAGTATAATTATCTCCCCTCCATATATGCACATTCCTTAACTTGTCGGTTTGGGGGGCTTACCTTATTTGGCTTCGAGCCTGTTTGCGACGAAGGGCATCAGAATGCTATACTTTCTGCATAAATATGCAGCTGGTGAAATATCCAATCAACATCCGATCCACGCTCGAGAGTGCACAGTACGAAATGCGGATATTAGAGTCTCTGGATTCGATAGAGAGCTTCGGTGTTGGGTGCGATGGCGGCTTTAGGTGGGCGTCCCGGATTTGGGCTTCAACAGATTTGTTTCTCGTTGGATGTGTCACGTTCAACTGGTTGGCGTCTCGTACTTTCTTTCTTCTTTTTTTTTTTTTTTTTTTGAAACAAATCAAACCAAGTTGATTGCAAAAAAGGTACCAGTACAGACAAGTGTGCCAGCTCCGGTCACACCAAGGACCTTTCTTTCTTCTTTTTGCCACTCCTCCGACTCCGTTCTCATCCTCAGGTAAACCCCATGACCGACAACTTAAGTATTATTATTTATGGAGTGAATAAATAATAGTACATGTGCATTTATGGAGTGAGTATATAATAATACAATTATTTTACAATGATAGCCAATAGAATTGTAATTTCAACCCAAGTGGTTTCGTATTTTCCAATGAAATATGAATTAGTTATGATTTTTTAAGTGTGTAGCCATGTTTAGTGGGTGGCCGTCAATATTTACCTCCAAAAGCGTTGACCAAAAATAAGAGATTTTGACTAATAGCAAACCTCCACATGGGTGGTAATCGGATGAAACTCGGTTAGATATATTCCAATTTTACAGGTGTCAGTTATGGTTTTTGTCGGTTACCAAGGGGTTTATCTTATTTGTAATCCCGGATATGTGTGGGTATGATATTGTATAGAGAGATCCACCCATGAAGGTCTCTTTCGGCATAACACTTGGAATAGATATAACTGCCTATTTTGCGCGTACAATAAGTTCCCTTCAAGTTCGCGGTTGATAAAACAAAATCAATCGAAATTGAGCCAATTGCATTTGCGAATGGGACAACATACCAAATCTAATCTAGCATTAGCTGTTTAGTTTTGTCAACCTCGTATTAGATAACTTGTACGGTGTAAATCTAATTTGTTGTGTGGGATTTTCGGTGGAAGCTTTTGTGAGTAAAGTTGAGAGAGGTGTCTGGTCTGGTGAGGGATGCGGAAACGAACGGGCTTGAAACCCATGAGGGTGTTATGGTATAATACTGCAAAATATCAGCATAATGGGTCCCCAACACCTTGTTATGTAAATAGAGATCGTTCCACACAGTAGATCAAGTGCCAAAATCAACACCAAATAAATGAAAAATATATACACAAAAGCCCACACGTAGCACACCCGCATGGAGAAAGATGAAATGACACTACAGTCAAGCGTTTTTCACTCCACAATGGAAGAATCAATAAGTACAAGTGAGAAGGGAAAGCGTCTAAATTGTAACTTAATGACTAAATCGTCACTAACAAGCAAGAACTATCAATCACTAACTCTCCACTACAAAGCTTGATTGACAAAAATGTCAAATCAAGGAAGGTTGTGCCTTTACAGAGTCAAACCCTAGACGGATGATTTCATCAACCAAATGAGAAATGCGACAATGAATGCACACCTTCCAACACATGTAGATCACCACATGCAAACCAAGCTACAAAACTACTACTTTGACACGGTCAGGCACTCGATGCCACGTACTGTGATATGTGTCGTGTACATAGAGATCATTATACACAATAGATCGAATGCTATAACCAACATCAAACAAATGAAAAATATTTACACAAGATTGCAAACGTAATACATCCTCAAGTACCATCTAACGGATTGGGAGCCCCTCTAATCAATTAGGACCATAGTCCATTAGTAAGGACGATTGCTACAGTGATGTTGTTGCAAGAACTATACGTATTCAAGTTGGTATGGTAGTGATCATACGGATCAATAAGAAATTGAAGAAGCAACTAGAAGACGTTGGATGGGGTGCAATATGAGCCCCATCCTTAATTGTCTTTCACAACTACTAGTTCCGGATGAATTGTTCCATCAATGAACAAATGAGAAGGAACACAATTCTTTGAATCCTACCAACATTTTTGGTTGTCTTTCCCTTCCAACAACAAAATTTACCACCACGCATCCTATCATTCACATGAAAAAATCATGCATCCGATGTTGGCATCAAGCGTTGTAGGCGCCTCATATTGCAAATAAACGCAGTCTCCAATGGAGACTTGTTGCAATTGAGTTCGGTAGGCTCCGCTTCAAATGCAAAATAACAACAATGTGTCACAATGTTGAGCAATAGATAAGTTCTCCGTGGTCATTGGCATGATCCTCTTGAGGAACTCTGCTTGTTACGTAGACACTGAGCCCACATGTCATGGTCATCCAAATTAACAATCAAAGCCAATTCTTTTTGTAGAGAGGAGGGTAAAATTGGCTCTCATCCGTATAACAACTCGTACGGACTATAAGCAACTAATGAAGTTTGTATGTTGCACCGGTATTCCATGGCTATCCATGGTAATATCAAGTGACAATCACAATGGGTGCCTTGAAACAATCCATGCTTACGCTCGCCACGCTTGGCCGTTTGAACAACACGCTTAGATAAACCATCCGCCTCCAGATGATCTCGGGAAGTTGTACGGTGATCAAAGGAATTCTCGCCCTCAATTCATCAACACTTCAGCCGGTGCTCCAAATTGAGCTAGTACATGGTCTAGAAATGCCATGATTGCTAATTCTGAGGAATTTTGTGGTACAACGACAAGCTCAATCGACTTAATAAAGTGCTTTGTCATCACTAACACATATTTGGATCCACGTGGAGTGACCATAATTGGCATGACAACACCCAAGGGCCAATAGTAGCCCAAACTGATGATCATCAAAGGCCACAACTACTTTGATAAGGTATAAAGCTTGATCTAACTAATCACACACCTCATACCAAGAAATATTTATGGCGACCTGTTGATACATGGTGGTTCCACCAATACTAGTTGCATAACAAAGAATGTGTCCGCCGCACATCAAAATGTCCAAGCTCCTTCTGTACTTGGCGTACCAACAAGACCCTGTGATTTGGCTTGGGAACTATGCCTCTAGTCCCATTCGGACATAGTCAAACCAGAAAGTTGTCTTCCCAACAGAACCTCGCTACTTGATGCCTAACTCGATCTCGTTCTATGGCAACAAGAGTCGGTGGAAATTCCTCGTGGTGAAGCTTGTACAAGATCGAAAGATTTACCCACATGTTGCTTACAAGTTGGGTCTTGTCGAGCTCTTCATTGGTTGCCAAATCAGGTAGTGTAAATGTCAAGCTTAAAGATAAAGTGAGGTAGATTGCCACATGTCAACTATGAACTGCCTCTCTGTCACACTTTCCATGCTATCTAGTACTTGTCATATTCTCCTCTAACGGACTTGAATCGTGGAGAAAGGCCATCCGCATCCAAATTTGTGCCACCAATACAGTATACAACCTCAAAGTCATACTCTTGTAACAAGAACGCCCATTTGGCAAACTTGCTTATTAGCTTGTCGGACTCCATGAGCCACTTCAAAGATTGATGGTTGGTGATTGATGTAAACCGTTGCCCATACAAATAAGGCCAGAAGTGAGCAATGGATTTAACTATTGCCAAAGCTTCTCCCATGGGAGATGAATAATTGGACTTTGCATTGTTGTTGCTCCTAGAAGCAAATACAATAATATACTCCCGTCCTTGCTCATTTTCATGTCATAACGGCTCAAAGTCCCACCACACTCCACTCCGGATAGCATCCGAACGTCGGAGCACAAGCGTCGAACAAAGTTTCAGCTTTAATGCAAGAGATGTTTGTTGTTGCTCATGTTCCCATGTCCATGACTGATCCTTTCTCTTGAGAATATTCAAGGGCTTAACAATCAAGCTAGAATTGTTGACAAACTTGTGATGGTTATTTGTCAAGCCAAGAAAAGCTCAAAGCCATCACACATTGATTGGTGTTGGAATCTTTTGCAGCGCATCTACCTATGCTTTGCTATACGCCAAGGCCTCTTGGAACAATCACATGTCGCAAATAAGGTAGTAGATCACGGAAGAATTTGCACTTGCCATCATGCAAGCACAATCCTTATTGTAGTAAGCACTCAAATATTGCTTATAAATGCCTCACATGCTCATGTTGGTTGCTACTAAAGATGACAACATCTTTGGTGTGGCATCTAGCAAATGGTAAGCTGGTCAAGACCCAATCCATCACCCTCTAAATCTCAACTAATGCGTTCTTGAAGCCAAATGCTAGAAACCTCCAATGATAGAATTGATATTTGTCATCATGATCAGCTCCTCAAAAAACAATCTTCACTCAATCATCCACCAATAAAGGCAACTAATGATAACCAGATCACAAATCTAGAGTATTAAATACTTGAGAAAATTCCATTGCATCAATTAATTCCTCCTGTTTTAGCATGGGACACCAATCCAACTTGATCTTACAGTTAAATGGTCTTGGCCGGCAGTCTCAACACATCCACTTCACTATACAATTGCCAAAAATATCCTTCTTTGATGGCATATTTGTAGCACTAGTGTATTCGTCATTGAAGAGCTCAATCAAGCCAACAACCAACATCTCATGATACCAAGTTTAACATAGACTTTCTCTAAATGACTAGGCTTGTAAGATTGACGGAAGATTGGGCAATCATCCTCCAATTGGATATGGATCGGTTTCATGGGAAATCCAAAAACTGAATTATTGTATCTTCAAACAAATCCACGTGCTTTATACTTACGAATGCCGGAACCTTCAACAACAACCTACAAGAGAACACGGTCCCTCCATGGCTACTTCCATTCACATGTGGAACCCAAAGATGTCATTGAAATGCTAGATTTAAACCAAACATACTATGCATTCTTGATCATTGGGGTCTATTTTCAAAACACAGGGATGGTCATTCCGATGTTGTTGAACATTAAACCAAATGCGACAAACCTAAACTAAAGTGTTGAAGTCAATAACTTACTCAACTGGTAATGTCATTGGACCTTGGAAAGATCAAGAGCGGCT
This sequence comes from Bryoerythrophyllum caledonicum, assembly GCA_963971425.1. Lineage (NCBI taxonomy): Eukaryota > Viridiplantae > Streptophyta > Bryopsida > Pottiales > Pottiaceae > Bryoerythrophyllum > Bryoerythrophyllum caledonicum. The sequence continues at coordinate 23,448,770 of OZ020517.1, read as the reverse complement.
ATAGTGTCTGCCATAAAGCCCATCCCACACTTACACTCATCGGCGGAAGGCGTTGATAAGTTAGAGAAGAAGAATCTCAAACCGTGCCCAACCCACGTGCTCAAAATTTAAACAACCATAGATAAGACACTAATGTAGGAAGAGCACCCCAAGTAAAGCCGACTCAATTTACCATTGTCAATGGCAACTCATTATTGGTAACACCAAGGAAGTGCGATACTTATCTAAAATGTCATCGAGCATACGATGAGTAGTCCGTTGCACTTGAGACAATGTCGTAGTGAGCACCTCAAAAGAAGCTAAATTTGTTCAAATTGACTGTGACCAATGAGCATATGAGTTTTGTGGTTTGGTCACTCTCTAAGTAGTCTAATGGAGTAGAATATAATATGATTAGATACGCAAGATTTAATATGCTAGAATTTCCTTTAGTATTGTGTAATTTTATGTTCATTGAGCTTATGAATTGATGCAAATGGTGCATTACATGTGCAAGAGGAGTAGAGATGGAAGGATAATACAATAATGAACAACTGACATACCTTACATGGTCCAAGCTTTGCAAATTGATTTGGACCAAAACAAAAATCCAATTCTTGGAGTATGGGCCAGTATTAGATTTGTACCAAAACAAAAATTCAATTTTTGGAATATGGGCCATTATTAGATTTGGTTAAAGGTCAAATTTCAAAATGAAATAAAATATTTAATTAGATTAGAACCTTTAAATGGGGCTAAATGGAAATGGTTAATATTGATGTTTTGTTCTTCATGCCTCATCTTCTCTTTGTTGTTACCTATTTTCTACTTATGGCACTTGTTTTCTTGCAAAAGAGCCTTCAAATATGGAAGAACTAATCCAACATCAATTGTTAGTTGGTGTAAAGCTTGGAGCCAAATTTATAGCCATTTGGGCTAACTTTTGGGCTAAATTGGCTTATACATGAGTTAGCCTTAGCCTATCATGTACAACACACCTAATTGTCTGAAGACTAAGTTAAATTCCTCGATAACCAACAAGTTAAGCAAATTGCATACAAAATGGAAAGAATCAATAATGATAACTTTTTTTTATAGTTATAGCCAATAGAACTATAATTTCAACCCAAGTAATTTCATACTTTTGTGATGAGATGTGATAGCCACCAAGAGGTACCTCCCAAAAGCTCTGACCAAAGTAATGGGTCATTACTGACAGTAACCCTCCATTTGGAGTTGAATATGTGGCAATGGGATAAAGAGGGTTGAATATACCCCAATTTTATAGTTGTATATCATGGATTTTGGTTGCTTACTAACTTAGGAGGTTACGGCAACAAACATTATTAATGCAAATATTAATGCCAAATCAAACTTATCCTCTAGAGGACCGGGCCTTGTGCTTCACCGTACTACCCCAAAACTGCCACTTTGAGATGAGATACTATTAGACTTTTTCAAAAAATAAATTACTATTTTTTAAATAGGAAAATAATAGTTGGATTTAAAATCCAAACAATGCATAGAATTCTCATGACTTATTATAACAATAAAAAACATGTTTTCAAAAATAGTAAAATCCTTGATTTCTATGTGTTTTAAGTGAAAACAATGAAGGTTGCCAAGAACTTTCCTTCACTACTATCCACCTGAAAAAAATGCAAGTGTCAATTCTACAATAGCACTATTAATCTCTATAATACCATGCTTTTTATGTTTGAAGCACCATACCATGCTTTTTCCTACAAATTCCTCACTATTTTCTGGAGATGTCTAATCTAGTGCTTCCATTTATTGCTTCTCGCAATACCTCCAATTCCCTTCAAGAATCCAAAGTTCCTCTTCTCCCATCCAATAGAGTTTTCCTGAAAGCCACCAAAATACACTGGATAGGTACCCCGAATCTTAGGGTCTCATGTTAGTAATCAGGACCACATGCACATGGTGTCTTGGCTTGGGAAAGGTTTGGGGGAACTATTGGTCAACCCTTTGAGAACTCAGGGTACTATTGGAGAACTTTAGCTTGCATGGGGTAGGGCCGAAGAACATTAATTGCAAAGCATTTCATTGTTGCAAAAAAAGGCAATATGAAATTTCCTCATGCTCTCTTTCTTTCCGTTTATACATCTCATACTGTCTGGCACCATATTCCTCCTCACTTGCCCCTTCCGGAAGCACTTTCAGGAAAACTCTAATCTCTCTCTCCAATCTCCCCATGAACAAATTCCACCCCTAATACCCTTTTCCAATACCCTCTTCTATTAACCATCTCTGATAACCTCCCTCTAATACCCTCGTAATACCCTCTCTGTGATACTCTGGAAGCGTCCGGGTACCCGTAGAGCAGCTCATTCCTGGACTTGCCGAGCAAGTGGGACCCGGTGGCCTCGTTACTGACAAACGCCGCCACGTCGGAACGCAGTCACTGGATGATTATCATCCATTATTTCCCTGAAAGAGATGAAAAACATTCTCCAGCATCTTTCATTCTCATCCCAACACAAAACACAACACCAAACCCTGTGGGCTGCAGCAACCGAAAACAGACACGAACTCTCCATTCCTCACTCTCCTGGTCATGTCTCTTCATTCACGAGGTTATTCATCTTCGCCTTATTTATTGAGCTCCGTCTTCCGTAATTCACGACGGAAGTTTGCTTGTCAATACGGTGATCGCTTGTTTGAAGAAATTCCTGGGATTGCTGGTTGCGTATCTCAATTTGAGACGTGCGCGGTGCGGAGGTTATTTTTGCGGTTGTGGTCGGAATTAGTTATCCGGTGATCACTTGTTTTCAGAAATTGCCGCATCGCATCGTCTTTCTACTCTTGAGGTACGTTTGTAGTCTTTCCGCTGCGATGACGACGGGAGTTTTGTTTGTAATTATTTATCTGGACGATCGGTTACTTGCTCTACTGTGAGGGAATTGCTGGACGAAGTTGTGATCGGCACTTGCTATTTGGTGATCAGTTGTTTGCTTCACTCTCAATTCGGTTCTGTTTTCCAAGGTTTAAGGTATGAGAGCTTTGGTTTGTTAATGTGGATCGGTTTCTCGCATTTTTCGTTTAGCTTGCCGCTTGATTGACGGTGATTCAAATTTGTTTGATTTTTTCAAAAGGACATCGTTGCGCGTCTCAATCCGGTTTTTAAATTTTAAATGATTTTTTGCTTCGTTATGGTGGATCAAATTTTCTTCTTTCTTTTAGCTTGCCTCTCAATTAATGGCAATTGTAGGTCTTAATTTCTAGTAGCTCCACTTCAGGCGTCTGCCTGTATGTACAATTTAGTGTTCGCAGGACTATCCACCGGAACTTTGGTGTGATTTGATTTTTTTCGGCTTTTTCCTTCCTCTGTGATCTGTTTTTCTCGTTGGATTTCTAGGTTTTTGCCATTTCAGAAAGCAGTATTTTTAAGACTTGTTGTTTTTCGGGATGGAGGCTTGCAGGGCGCTTTTAGTGAAGGGCGTCGGATTGCAACACATCGCCAGCTGCGCCGGCTGCACGAATGGTCATTCTAGGTTATGGTTCTAGCGGTTAATTGAACTGGATTCTGCTTGAAGGCCGTTCACAAATGACTTCTGCGAGAAAAGCTGTGGATGTATTGGTTAGGGCAAGGCTCTTGACGGGGGGAGTTTCGTCACAGAGTTATTATTATTCTGCAGCGAAGCTGTACTCTCAGGAGGAACAATTGGTGTCCCATCGTCGCTTACATAATGATCAAGGTGATGCTTAGCTGCCTTTCCATTTGTCGGCTCACTCTTTAGTTTAAATATTTTCTTAAAAGGTTTTAGGGAACCCTGTTCATGGAGCGTTTACTCTGAAGCCTGTGCTTGCTGGTCCAAGAGCCGTTATTTCTCCTCTGGTACTCTTCTTTCTGAGTTTCGACTGGGTAATCATACTTGATTGAAGGTTGTGTTGGTGTTTCTGTTGTGGCTGTTAAAATTCCATTCCGTGCAACCTAGTTCAGGCATTAATCCCATTAGTGTGAACAGAGAAACGGCCAAGAAATTTCTAGTGTGATTTCTCCAACGGCCAAGAAATTTCTCCCGTGTACTGACCAAAGTCCTATGTTACTCGTTTCTGAATTTTGAAGAGCGACTTTCTTTTATTTACCGCTGAGCTCTGTTTCCCAGTCGCATCAAATTGTGTATTTAGTTCAACGAAATCCGTTAGGATAGGCTGCAGAGTACAAATGTGGAAATTGAATTGCGATCATTTTTTCATGATTAAATGCAGATCGTAGTATGCACAGGAAATATACTCCCTTAGAGGCAGGGCGATGTTCTTTGTTCGATAGCTATATGAGGCATCCAGTCAGAAGAATTGCAGTATCAACAAAAAGCAGCGGAAATGCATCAGCAGTGACCCGCGGCCGCTTTGACAACCTCAAAGGATCGGATGTGAATTTTTTTAAGAGCGCAGTTGGTGAGAAGGCCGTTATATTGGACGAAGATGAGCTTGCTGTGGCGAATATTGATTGGATGCACAAGTACCAAGGTCACAGCCAGATACTCCTTCGGCCCCAGAGTACCCGCCAGGTACGATATGCACGATATGAATCTTTTTATATGTGTTTATGTTGAATATCTTCAGAGAAACAATATGCAACAATATCATATATCTGCGTAATTTTGACAGGACTTGATTTGTGAGAGTTGACCTTCCGAATGTCGTTGTGTCTGCATGATTATATGATTGTTATAAAAGATGTCGATCTCGCAGTCTGATTTGGAATAAGGCGCACGTCGGAGGGAAAGGCTTTTGTCGTGAACTTTTGCAAATTTGGCCTCTGCTTCTTTTCTACTTGTTCTGAGAAAGGTGTCGTCCTCTTTGTTCGCGCTATCTGTGTCTCTTCTCAGTTGTCTATTGGCGGTTGTTTGCTGGAATGCTCACGTCTGATGGCAGGTGTCGGAGATCCTCCGCTATTGCAATTCCAGAAAATTAGCAGTGGTACCACAAGGAGGAAACACTGGATTGGTTGGAGGGAGTGTTCCAGTTCACGATGAGGTAATTTCTTTCACGATTTGCTGTCATGTAGGACGTTGGTAGAGCTATTCGCATTACATTTTCTGAATCTATCTTCTGCCTTTCTGTTGATCAATGAAGTTTCGTTCAATTGTAACAGCTTCATGTTGTCAGGTGATCATGAATCTCGGAGCAATGAATAAGGTCATATCTTTCGATGAGGCAAGGTTCCATACTTTGAAACCTGTGGGTTACGCTTGTAAGATTCCATATGTTAGGAGCTTTAGTCCAAGTTTGGACAAAATTACATGATTTAAGATTTGTCACATGCGTCCTCAGATGTTGCAATTGTGATCATGATTATCAATGCAGGTCAGTGGAATCTTGGTTTGTGAAGCGGGTTGCATTTTGGAGAATCTGGATAACTATATTGGGAATAAGGGGTAAGTGTTTTTGGCGGGCTTGTAATGCTTCCTTGTTGCACTGCGACCTCTTTGATAAAGCAATTGCGGAACTTTAAACAAAACAACCACGTGAAAGCGCCATTGACGAATGTCTCAAGGTTGAAAGATGTCGTTCCTTTTTTCGTGCTCAAATGTCTTGTAACTTTCTGCATGTATCTTTCATCGTTGAAGGTTCGCGATGCCATTGGACTTGGGTGCCAAGGGGAGTTGTCAGATTGGAGGCAACGTGTCAACCAACGCTGGTGGCTTACGACTGTTGCGTTATGGCTCGCTTCATGGAAATGTCCTCGGTAGAGTTTTGTGATCTTTAATTGCACGTCGCTAATTATGGCTGAGCAGTGATTTATATCATTACTATTGGTGAAATGAGAATCTCACCTATCTTGTTAGCAATTCTGTGCGCCTTGTGTGCATCGTCTATGGCCTCTGCATGATTGGAATGACTAAATGGAGCAGATTTCTACAGACACGAATTTTTTTTGAGAATAAATTATCTGGTGAGACTTGAGCAACAAATATGTGTCTCGAAATTGACAGGACTGGAGGTTGTGCTGGCCGACGGAACAGTCGTAGACATGTTGGGGACGTTGATAAAAGACAATACTGGCTATGACATAAAGCAACTTTTCATTGGTTAGCCGATACTGCTGTGCATTCAAATCCTGGCCTCTGTTGTGCACTCTTATATCTAACCACTTTCTAATTTAAGGGTACTCCTGTTTTTTTATATTTTTTTCTGCTATTCTGGTAGTGAGGCTATTGGTTTCACTCGGTGTAGGAGGTGAAGGAACTCTGGGAGTGGTGACCAAAGTGTCCATATTGGTGCCTGTAAAACTTGCGTCCGTCAACACAGCATTTCTTGCATGTGAGAACTATGAGAGCTGCCAGGTAAATATCTGTCTTGTCTTTCCATTCTCCATGTTATGAAAATTATTTAAGTCGTACTCGAATATTTGGTTGACGATTTCTCTATTATGTGTTCTTCATGCAGAATGTGTTGAAGGAAGCAAAGATACAATTGGGTGAAATATTATCGGCTTTTGAATTCATAGATCGGCCTGCTCTTGACATGGTACGTATCTGGTTGATCGAACTTGCTTATATAGCAGAAAAGAAGTGATTTGAATATCTGATGTCCTAATATACAGGATATTTCAACTACCGATATTTTGAAGGCATGTAATATTTTTTGAGGAGTCTGATGAATCAAAATTTTCCCGAAGACATTCATGAAAACAGAAAGTCACATCCACAACTACTGAATCATGTTGAGATAGGTCGGAGCAACCTTAATTTACAGTCTATCGATTACTGATCTCCATATTACGCAACGTTTGTGAGTTGGCAGGCTCTGACTCATTTATCTGGAACAAGGGATCCGTTGCCGCAATCTTGGAAAAACTTTTACCTCCTGATTGAGACGACAGGCAGTGACGAAGCTCATGATAGGTATGGGATTTTTCTTTTGTCATTTTTCAACATATCATTTCCTAGCTGATGTTTCTTTGCTTGGGTTTTAGATGTTTAGAGCTCTAGAACACACGACTTATGTGAAAACTTTTGGGAGAGAAATGTGCGAGGATATTGAGAAATTGCTGTTTGTTTCGTTGAGATCTTATTTTAATCGTCAAAATGACAAGAGATGGAGGACTTCCGGTGCTTCTCCTTTCTGGATATTTGCGGACTTTTTAATACAATGTCGCTACGTATGAACGTGTGAACTACATTAGGGAAAAGCTGCATAGATTTTTAGAGAGCACCATGGAGAAGGGCTTTGTTGCGGATGGTGTTGTTGCGCAAGACACTACTCAGGCAGCCTCTTTCTGGCAAATAAGAGAGGTCAGTTTACACCTAATCGATTAGAATGTTAGCTTCCTGCGCTTTGCTGTGTCTTGCTGCAGACTTGGGAATCACATGCAGGTGAACTCGGACATCTTCGAAGAAATTTCCTGCTGTTTATACAGTTTATCCTCTTTGTTCTCTCTGACTGACATTTTTCACTTGCTTTGAGTTGATTCAGGGAATATCAGAGGCTCTTGGAAAAGCCGGTGCTGTCTACAAATATGACTTTTCGCTATCCCCGAAATACTTCTATAGAATAGTGGAAGATCTACGAGGCCGACTTGGTGAGAGCATTTCCTTGTTTGTGAATTGGGCTATTTTGAGCATAAGGATACCTGAGGGTTATGTTTATTCTGCGTCTTTGTTTATCCTAGGAGATCACTGACAGCTTTTCTTGGTTTCCAGGATCTGCTGCGGTGGTGGTCGGGTACGGCCACTTAGGGGATGGCAATGTTCACTTGAATGTTTCTGCTCGCGAGTATAATAATGAGGTAGTTTTTCTTTTTCATCGATGGCTCTCTGCACGTGACGTGAGATTTACATTTCTTTCAAGAATTTTAGAATACATACTCAGAGATTAGGTTACTTGAGGATGAATGTAGTTGAATAACCGGGCTAATTTGTAAACCAGGTGCTGGACAAAATTGAGCCGTATGTATTTGAATGGGTTGCTCAACACAAGGGTAGTGTGAGTGCGGAGCATGGGATCGGTATCATGAAGCCCCACGCACTTCATTACAGCAAGTCGATTGAAGCTGTAAGACCCCTAACAAACCTGATGAATGCGTTAATGGACATATTTAGTGCAAGTCACATTTGTAGTGGGAAACAAAAGATAAATGTGTTCATACTAATCAATCGGGAGCACTAGTATACTAACACCTTTAGTAAATGTTTTTATTGACATTCTTTGGTCATCTGGATTTTTGGGTAGTTTTTGGTCGATTTTGAAATCTAAACGCTCAAACTTGTCTTGACTTTTCAAAGTTTTGTATTCACTTTCAAAGCTCACAAGAACTGGATGGGTGAAGTTTCTTTCGTTAAGCGAGATGATGTTTGTACTTGGCTTTACCTACCATCTCAAGAAACTTTAACTCACTTCTTGGACAGTGTATTGTGACGAAAGCATACCAGTTCTCATATATTTAATATTGTATACTGTCTCTGTATTTTGCATACTATACTTGTGCTGATGACCATTCGGTGTTAAACATGCCAATTTGCAGATAACGCTTATGAAAAAGTTCAAGGCTCTTCTGGACCCCAGAGGCATCCTTAATCCTTATAAAGTGCTTCCGAATGCTTCAAAACCTGTTTCAAGCCCTAATGATGCAGCACCTCGCACTGTAGCTGCAGCCGAAGTATACTGACAAAGAGTTTGAGATCGGCAGGCATCATTCGTTTTCTACTCAAGGATACGTGGTTATCCTGACGACTACGGGTATGTCCTCATTGCCACATCAGTGAAAGATTCACCATGTCACTGCTTAATTTTGACTCCAGGTGCTCATAGTAGAGCGACTCTTAAAGAACTTCATGGAAGCCAAATGTCAATTTAATTTCTCATGTCAGACTTGCATCTTTTTTATATGCTGATGGAGTAACCTTTGTGTGAATAACCTTAATCATGACATCGGCTGAACTTCGTCACGTATGCTTCTTTGTACTTTATAAGAAATTGTGGAGATGTAGTTTTCTAAAAAAAATATTCATTAGATATGAGGCTTGTCATGGAAGTCTGGAATGCTTAATGCACTTGAATTGCCAATTTCAACGCAAAACTAGAGTAATCGGACTTGACATGTTGGGACGAGTTGCAGGTCTGGTGTAGATATGAAATTTGGAGGCAGTGTATAGGTCTGCAAAGGTAATTGTGGGAGAATTGGATATTGAATGTCAGCTTATTGTTCTAGTAGAGGTGCATAATGCATGTAGTTATTCCTAGTTCATGGTTAGTTTAGTGGTTCTTGGTATCATCTGCTGTAATGCCATATGTGATGGTACTGCATATGTGGAAGTTATCAGTTCTACAGCTAATTTGTTATTGAAAGCTCCCAGGTGTGTTTTAATTTTATCAATGGTAATTGGATCTTGACATCTTCGTGATAAGCAGTTGCATTTCCTTAGTATTTTCCGTCTGAACTAAACCCTATCTTGAGCTTTCTTAGATATGGTCATCTGTTATTATCCCTTTCTTCTTTGGAAGGTTCATGCACGATGGAATCAGATTGATGTCAAAGGATTAGAGTTTTAATTACCTGAATCTGTACACACCAATGTTTGTGTTCTGGTAGACCTAGATGCACAGAGCTTATCTTGCAGACATGAGTACGCAACAGCTTCCCTTTTTAACAGTGACGGGCTTTGCTGCTGCTGCTGCTGTATAATTTTGAAAGGTATGTCTTGTAACGCCATAAATATTGGTGGGTGGAACAGTCTAGTTCATGATTGAAAGAGAGGATTTCCTACATGATCAAATTGCGGATTGGCCTACCCATTTATGAGGATGGTGGTTTTGCAGGAATGCAGTCTCTTGAGAGAGGAATGGGACATTCCAGGCTGTAAGGTACACGGCCTCCGATCATGAGGTGGTTAAAATTTGCATGTCACCAATGATCCGCCTTCTCTTTCGTGGAGTATTAGTCTTTCTGTCCAGTATTCAACAATTGTGTCTTGCTTTCCACTGCGCACCACTAGTTGATAGGTTGTCAGAAGGTGTATTCTTGATGCTCATACACTTATGGGCGACCAAGTCTTGTGAAGCGAGATGTGATAGGTGGAGGGAGGCTGGAGTGATATGATGGAACCTTGCATTTCGCTTTGAATCTTATGATTGTGCACGAAAGGAAGAGAGCTCTAGAGCAACTAACCCCCACACATGAATTGAATGACTGCATATTATTGGGAACAAAAGAGCAGAAGCGCTGTCTGGCCTCCTACGGTATCTTGACGTCTTGGCTTACAATGCACCTTTCAAAACCTCATGGAAATAATTAAGTTTGTTGGTTGTTCGGCAAAGGACACACGCTCTGTGATGTTTGCTTGATCAAACACATAGCTACGGAGATGTGATAAAGAATGGCATAGCTAATCGATGAGCCAGAATTTGTAGTGTGTTTTGGAAATCAGGTTGAAAACTAAAGACATGAATTATTCAAAGGCTCAACGGTGGAATGAACAAACACTTTATTCATGTAAGTCTCCTTCAAAGACCAGAGTTCATTTTCTTTTCTATGGAAGCGGATTTTCAATTAAAGTTCATCTTCCATCTTCTTTGAGTGAGCTCTTAACCATATCAATGGAAAAGCGACAGAGGTGTCCTATGTTAACAAAAGTAGTACCTGGGTTTTCCATCATCCAGTAGTTAAGGAATATGATGAAGTTGCACCCTGGATTTCCTTAGACAATATAATGCATTCCCTAAAAACTCGTGATTAGTGCCCTATCAGCAAAGTTCATTCATTCAGACTTGTTTTGCAGGCAAAACCATGCTTAATTAAGGCTAATGGTTATCAGCAGTATTGACCTCCTGGATGAGCACTGAGAGAATCTGATCAGGATGCAGGACCACTGAGGTCTGTGGGAACTGAAATTGCTGGAGAACACAAAGAGTGAGGGCATACTATTATAGGGAAGTGGCTACGCAACACTTGGCTCTTTGTGATGATATCATGGCATTAAAAAGTTGACTTTATGTTTCTCATTGGTGCAGTTACCAGAGTTTGAGCTTTGACATGCAGCAAATCTTGGGAGAATACTGTATGGGAGGAATGTATCCAACTACCGTATCCGTGAACTCACTCTCATTAAGAACCTGGTAAATTCAAGAGGAAGAGAAGTTACCAGATTTGTTCCAAAACTTCCTCTCCTCCAATTATACAGCGAGGTATAAATTCCGGACCTTTTGTTCTGGAAAGCACCTTCTCTCTGTGATCATTCATACATTCCATAAATTTGTAATGGTAGGTGACTAGAATTGAATGCATTCAAGCAAGCAAGCAAGCACTTCATGGTTTTGGCTGCCACTAACTTTTATGGTGTTCTATGTCCTCTGCAGTACTGAAGTTGTACTGCATATGTGAATGGGAAATTGAATCTCTCCCTTCATGAAAAGACCTCCTTCATTTCATGTAGACTGATGTCATAGGGCCAGGGATAATTGACCCCTCGATCGTCGTTACCCGTGGGGGCCACGAGGTGGTGGGGCCAAACCTTGCCCGTATTTTGTTTTGGATGGGGCCCTATTTATAGAAAGAGAGGATTCTCAAGGGTAAACAATGACCGTAGGCCCCAAATTTGTCAAAAACCATCCAAAAAAAGCCTCTGGACTCACCCAAAATAAGAGGGCCAGAAAAATGACCCCATGCTGCAAAGACAGGGCCCACCTCAGGTAAGGACGAGCAAGGGGTCAATTCTCCCTCGCCATGTCATAGAGGGTGGCTCACAGGTAGGTCTTTTTTTTTTATGGCTTTTCTTAATTTCGGGGTCCATAAGCTTTTTATGGATTTTTTTTGCCAAATTTGGGGCATGCAGCCCCAAATTGCCCTTACCATCTAACTACATGGTTTAAAGATATCTCTTTTCATGGAGCGATATGCGCCACCACCCAAAAACACAAAGAAAAAGAAGACTTATGTGCTTTCCCAGGAAGACAAGCAAAAACAAGGTGTTGTCATGTCACGGAGTCACATTCTCTTATGGTTATCCTATACGATACAAAGTTTTCTCATACGTATTCTTCACTATTCACTAGTTCCCCTGATGATTTCCTTGATTTTGTGTTCCTCAAAGTTCAAAAGGGGTCAAAATATATTGGACATACCTTGCAGGCGTTTGACACACTACAATAATAGGCCAAACAAGAGATTAGAGTCAAGAAATTAGAGGTTAAAAATTTCCTTGAAAGTAAAAGGGGGTGACCCCATATGTCACCCCTACTTTATGATCTTATTTACTACATATAATAAATGGCCAAGGGCTAATACCTGGACCAATATCTAGGCATCTCAAAATGCGCCATGTGGCAATATCCGGGTCACTTTACTGTATACACGTAGGAAATCTAGGTATCTAAATAATGGGCAAATGTTCATTTTTTTGGAGGATTATCATTGGCATGTTGAGGACAACGGGGGGTCCACTAGTATATATTCATAATTGGGATGAGATGGAGAGAGTGGCTTGGCTTGGAGAAGGTATGGGATGCATATGAAAATGAATGATCTCATCATTCTTGATGTTACGATATGTCATATCAAGCATTGAAAGAGAATAATTTTGCAAATAAAAATTTATAACAAGACATTTCAATTATTACACCCTCTGCAAACCTATTGCAATTTTTGTTTTTAAAAAGCACTACAACCCCCGAAGGCCCAAGACATTATCACACCAAAGACACTTCAAAACTACTTGTTCTAGTGCAATGAGTAAGGAGGAAAACAAAAACTTTTATTCCTACATCCAATCGTGGGATCTCAATTGATACTTATTAAATGATATCCTCACAAAATTTCATAAACTTTGATTGCTCGGAACTAAATATTGTAGTGTTTGAAGTAAAGAGAACGGTTCATTTTTACCCGTGCATTTAGTGGATCAGCAAACTTTGACTTCACTTGGGTAAAAGTTTTTGCACTGCACAAGGTCCAAATTCATTACCATCATGTTAATCATGATGTTATTTCCCTGTACACCAATTTTTAGAGGTAGAGAAGGGGTCTAGCATATTCAAAACAATTGTGTAAAGAATGGAGGTCCAAAAATTGCCACGTCACGTTTTATTTTTTTGTGGATTAGATATGTTTTACAATGAGAATCCAAATAGTTAGTAAGAAGGTTTACAATACATCTAGTAGTAGAAAAAATAAAATGTAAAAAATATGAAGATCTAAAAGTATCTTGTAGAAAAGAAGAAGGTTTTTTGGTATCTTGCCCAACAATGTATGAAATTGAATGACTTAGGTTAATATGCCATTTTTTTCACTAAAGACAAGAAATGCTTTTTGACATTATGACATGAAATAATAGTACTTGCTATTATTGAAAATATGGCATATGATAGAGTATTTCAGTAAAAGTTTTTGGAGTTGCCGAACATGCCCGCTTTCCCAAAATTCAAAACCCTATAAAACTTTCATTAAATGTCCAATTGTCCAAAAAATTGTACTCACACTGAGGTTTTAGTAATGCCCTTCTACAGTAAAAATTTCAAAGAGGAATGTTATGAATTGACACCATAGGAACCTGCCCAAACCTTCAAGAGTTCCCAAGGGCACTGTTGGGCCACTAGGGGCTAGATTTAATGAAATTTGACATTAGCTACAAGAAACAAATTGGATAAAAAGATTTGGTTTAGCACCACATCAAAGGGTATAGATTTCAACTAGCTTGACATCAACTTGCGTTAAATGGATAAAAAAAGAATGATTAAAAACAGAGAAATCAAAGTGAGTGCCCTTTGTCGGTTTTGATGGATGGTTGGGGCCCAACCCACGCAGATTCCGACCCAGAATCCAGCTGTACGCTCCAAAATTGGAGGCGCACGGCACGGATTCCGCGCAGAACTGCCATCCTCCTTATCGCATTCCGAGTGCCTTGTTTTGGAGCAAAACAAAACCTGCCATATTCAGTAAACTACACACCAAATAGTCCAAATATATCCAGCTTCATACAAGCACATGCGAAACCCTAAACCTAAAAATATGGCCCCATTTGCTAATGAGGGGAGATCATGTTCCCCCATCCTCTCATGCAGCCTTTCTGATCCCATCTTGTATTGTCAGGTGGGATTTAGAACATTGATGAGAAGTTTCATAATGGCACTCATTTTAAGTGAATGTGTTGTGTATTCATCCGCATGGAGAGTTCAATGGATTTCAAGGAATAGATCCTGCTTCTGAACAACTTAATTTGTTTTAGGGTTTAGGGTTTAGGGTTTAACCTGTAAATGTCAGTCGGGAGCTGTATATATAGGCACATAGTTAAGATTCTGGAATACAAAAAATGTATTAAAGTTTAGCAAGACTTACACCTTTGGATTATTTCATCTTTCATTTGGAGGTCATTTCAATCAATTTGAACCTTATCATGTTCAAATACGACACCATACATGTAGAATATTGTGGCAACCAATGGCACCTTCCGACAATCAAGGATTAATAAGTTAGTTGGACTAAACTTGGGGAAATTTTCTTCTAGTGTCTTGTTAAATCGCCTTGCATCTACTTTGGGTCAATCGGGGTGTTGATGCAATCCTCCACACCGGGGACCTCCCGATCCTCCACTCCAACTACCACGTGTCGCAACTCAATGCATCGCAAGTAAATTCAAGCACCCTTCCGTTAG